>CAMRHE010000364.1:7500-1207500 GCA_947044405.1 Leptodactylus fallax
ATCACACCCATGCTTTAGCTCAGTCCCATTCAAATGAATAGGGTTCAACTGTAGCATGGTCATGCCTGAGAATAGGAAGTGGAGCTCATTATCAGAGTCACGGACAAACCCTTTTAGACACTTATTTGTCTTAATAAATTATGTGGGTGGGGTAACATGCACCTTAAAGGGATGTCCAGGCCTATGACACTGAGCCCCACTTCATCTCCTCAGGAAGTGACACCACACCCATGCTGTAGCTCAGTCTCATTCAAATGAATAGGGTTCAGCAGTAGCATGGTCATGTGACCAATAGACATGATACCACTGCCTGAGAAGAGGAGGTGGAGCTCAGTATCCTAGTCCCAACCAAACCCTTTTAGACTTTTAACGTATTTAGACAAATATGGGTAGGGTAACAAGACCTGAGGTCTCTTTAACAATAGATAGATCCAAGAAAGTCATCTTATTCTCCTGGATTTCAAAAGTAAAATATAGACCCAGGTCATTGCAATTCAATTCCTTAACAAAGGCAACAAAATCCTCCCTGGGTCCGTCCCACAAGATGAATATATCATCAATGAAACGGACCCAAAGGAGTATACGCTGGGTCCACTGGTCCATCGTGTCCGTAAAGACCTTCTCTGCCTCCCACCAGCCCAGGTAAAGGTTAGCAAAAGTGGGGGCACAAGGGCTCCCCATTGCTACCCCCCTGTGCTGGTGGAAGAGCTTGTCCTCAAACAAAAAACAATTCCTCTCCAAGACAAATTTCAAAAGATCCAATATCAATAGATTGTTTTCTCTCATGTGGCTACCTCTGGTCTTGAGGAAGCTATCCACAGCTCCATACCCCTTAGCATGGAGTATGGAGCTGTATAACGCCTCAACATCCAAGCTGGCAAGAAATACGTCGGTGGACACCTGGGTGCCCTCCAGTCTACCGGAGGACATCCATAGTGTCGTTTATGTATGTGTGTACATACATAACAACAGATGTGATGTCGTTGCCTGAGAAGAGGAAGTGGAGCTCATTATCGTAGTTCTGGACAACCCCTTTAAGGTGCATGCTACCCCACCTATATAAATTATTAAGGTCCAGGCACATGATACTGAGCTCCACTTCCTCTTCTAAGGCAGTGACATCACAACCATTTGTCACATGACCATGATACAGCTGAGCCCCATTCATTTGAATGGGACTGAGCTGCAGCATGGTCATGTGACTAAAGGACATGTTGTCACTTCCTGAGAAGATGAAGTGGAGCTCAGTATCGTATGCCTGGACAGCCACTTTAAATTGTAGGCAAAAAATATGGAATCATTGAAATAAAGCATTATGTGAACAGACATCTAACATTCCTATTATGTTGCATGTACAGACAGCTCAGATTTCATATAAACCAGTCATTATAAGCATAAATATACATACAATAACATCAGTGAGTGATGCATTATGTGAACAGGCACTTAGTATCCTCCACTATATTGCAGGCACTTACAGCTGGATTTCAATCAAACAGAACAGCATGGATATACATGCAATGACATCAGTACATGACGCATTGTGTGAACAAACACCGAGTGTCCTCCACAGTCTTGCATGCACGGAAAGGGAAAACTTCAACCAAATAAAACAGTTATTATAACCATAAATATACATGCAATGCCTTGTGTGAACAGGAGCTTAGAATCCCCCACTGCGGTACATACACAGGTAACTCAAAACTTCAATCAATTAAAACAGTCATTATAAGCATAAATATACATGGAGTAGCATCAATAAATAACTTGCTATGTGAACATGCACCTAAAACCACAACAAAATTGTATCAAACTAACAAGTAGGCCCAAAAGGCAGTTCATAAATGTATCACATATTAAAAAATGTTTTAGTCCTGGAATCCCCTATAAATGGAGTCTGTCTGGTCCAAAATGTCTCCAAACCAATATGCACTTCCCGGATGATTTGCATATCCATAAAAAGATGATCATCTCTGCATTGCTTTACTGGTTTGTGGACCATATTATAGGCCCCTTCTTGGCTCTGTTATTGTATTTTGGACCTGATAGACTCCATTTCATGGTGAATGATGTTTTGCAGCAGCTGAATTCACACTTCAGCTCACTGCCCTAGTATCTAAATAACCTGACCAAGGCACAATGCCTTGTTACTGCCCCCAGGTAACTGAGCACCCAGGGTACATGCCCCGCTAGCACTCTCTTTTCTTACCCCCTAGTCACACTACAGCTGTAAATGTGATGTGTAAATCTGGAATATTCTTACTTCTGGTTGTCTCAGTGCAATAGAACTGGAGAGGTGATAACCTGATACTACCAAAAAAGCCCTATAAATGTATATATATATATATATATATATATATATATATATATATATATGTGTGTGTGTGTATATATATACAGGGACATATGAAAAAGTTTGGGCACCCCTATTAATCTGAATCATTTTTAGTTCTAAATATTTGGGTGTTTGCAACAGCCATTTCAATTTGATATATCTAATAACTGATGGACACAGTAATATTTCAGGATTGAAATGAGGTTTATTGTACTAACAGAAAATGTGCAATATGCATTAAACCAAAATTTGACCGGTAAAAAAGTATGGGCACCTCAACAGAAAAGTGACATTAATATTTAGTAGATCCTCCTTTTGCAAAAATAACAGCCTCTAGTCGCTTCCTGTAGCTTTTAATCAGTTCCTGGATCCTGGATGAAGGTATTTTTGACCATTCCTCTTTACAAAACAATTCCAGTTCAGTTAAGTTTGATGGTCGCCGAGCATGGACAGCCCGCTTCAAATTATCCCACAGATGTTCAATGATATTCAGGTCTGGGGACTGGGATGGCCATTCCAGAACATTGTAATTGTTCCTCTGCATGAATGCCTGAGTAGATTTGGAGCTGTGTTTTGGATCATTGTCTTGCTGAAATATCCATCCCCGGCGTAACTTCAAATTCGTCACTGATTCTTGTACATTATTCTCAAGAATCTGCTGATACTGAGTTGAATCCATGCGACCCTCAACTTTAACAAGATTCCCGGTGCCGGCATTGGCCACACAGCCCCAAAGCATGATGGAACCTCCACCAAATTTTATAGTGGGTAGCAAGTGTTTTTCTTGGAATGCTGTGTTTTTTGGACGCCATGCATAACGCCTTTTTGTATGACCAAACAACTCAATCTTTGTTTCATCAGTCCACAGGACCTTCTTCCAAAATGAAGCTGGCTTGTCCAAATGTGCTTTTGCATACCTCAGGCGACTCTGTTTGTGGCGTGCTTTCAGAAACGGCTTCTTTCGCATCACTCTCCCATACAGCTTCTCCTTGTGCAAAGTGTGCTGTATTGTTGACCGATGCACAGTGACACCATCTGCAGCAAGATGATGCTGCAGCTCTTTGGAGGTGGTCTGTGGATTGTCCTTGACTGTTCTCACCATTCTTCTTCTCTGCCTTTCTGATATTTTTCTTGGCCTGCCACTTCTGGGCTTAACAAGAACTGTCCCTGTGGTCTTCCATTTCCTTACTATGTTCCTCACAGTGGAAACTGACAGGTTAAATCTCTGAGACAACTTTTTCTATCCTTCCCCTGAACAACTATGTTGAACAATCTTTGTTTTCAGATCATTTGAGAGTAGTTTTGAGGAGCCCATGATGCCACTCTTCAGAGGAGATTCAAATAGGAGAACAACTTGCAATTGGCCACCTTAAATACCTTTTCTCATGATTGGATACACCTGGCTATGAAGTTCAAAGCTCAGTGAGGTTACAAAACCAATTTTGTGCTTCAGTAAGTCAGTAAAAAGTAGTTAGGAGTATTCAAATCAATAAAATGATAAGGGTACCCAAAATTTTTGCACCGGACAAATTTTGGTTTAATGCATATTGCACATTTTCTGTTAGTACAATAAACCTCATTTCAATCCTGAAATATTACTGTGTCCATCAGTTATTAGATATATCAAATTGAAATGGCTGTTGCAAACACCCAAATATTTAGAACTAAAAATGATTAAGATTAATAGGGGTGCCCAAACTTTTTCATATGACTGTATATATATGTGTATGTATATATGTGTGTATGTTTTATATATGTATGTATGCACCTACCTGAGGCTCTCTGGTCTTTCTGCAGGTCTTGGGTCTTCTGGACATCTTCACCGGTCTTGATCGATGAGTTCTGTGCTTCAGTTGAAGAGGTCTTGATGAATCTTCTCTTCTTGGCACATTTCCGGTGGGCAGTCACATCTTCATTCTCATCCTGGATGGCAGAAAACATCTTGGAGGATCTGTATGGGACAGTTCTCTTCCTCTTCTTAGATGTCTTTGTATCTTCATCCGGTGAGGTCAGGACGGTACGTCGCTTCTTCTCCTTCCGCCTGATGATGAAGTCCTTTCCTTCATCCTTCATGTCCTGCTCATCAGCCGATGAGGACAGGACAGCACGCCGTTTTTTCGGTGCTTTCTCCATCACGTTCTGCTCATCAGCCGATGAGGCAGAGGTAGGTCTTCTTTTCTTCACTCTTCTCCTCCTCAAAACAATCTCCTCTTCCTCCAAATCCATGAAATCGCTTTTGAAACAGTCAGCAGATCCTCCAACGTCGCCAGTCAACTCCAACTGTCACTGTCACCTGCCAGTCACCTGCATCAGACTGGCCGCACGGCTGGCACTGGTCATGTGATCAGTAACTGACCAATACAGTTTAGCCATATCTGCCATTGACTTATATTATACATTATACATGAACTAATAATATTTTCTAATAAATTGTAATAGATTTAATTTTAATTGATATTAATGTAAATGTGGCACAAACATCCGCCATATTTATGTAAGACATGTTCTGTTTCTTTAACCCCTTAACGACATTGGACGTACTATTACATCCTGTGCGCTTGGTACTTAGCGCAACAGGGCGTAATAATACGCTAACACCCTGCTCCATATCCCCCGGTCGGAACTGAGTTCCGATGGGAGGTTTTAACCCCTTGGATACCGCGGTCATCCAAGGGGTTCCCCTATGTTGCCACTCCGCGGCGAGATCGGGGGGTGCCGATATCTATAATCTGCAGCCCGGGGTCTGCCCAGTGACCCCAGGCTGCCTGGAGACCCCACTACCTGGTTGATCCTGCCGAGACCTGCGGAAGTGAGCGCTATGCGTCTGCATAGCCTCACTTCCTGTATAGACTGCAAGACACTTGTATGCTCGTGTCTTGCAGTCTATAGTGCTGAGCCAGCAATCAAAGCATTGCTGGCTCAGGTGTCCTAATGGGACACATGAAAAAATAAAAAAAAGTGAAAAAAAATAAAATAAAGTGTTTGAAAAAAATTAATAAAAGAATAAAGCCCCCAAAATTCCCTTTTCCTATAGAAAATTAATTATATAAAAAAAAACCCTAAAAATTAATAAAAACAATGCATATTTGGTATCGCCGCATCCGTAACAACCTGTACAATAAAACTGAAACAATATTTAATGTACACGGTGAACGGCGGGAAAAAAAAACGGAAAAAACTTGCCAAAAGTAATGATTTTTTGCCATCTCACCTTACAAAATATGCCATAAAAAGTGATCAAAAAGTCATATGTACCCCAAAACAGTACCAATAAAAAGCACAGGTTGTCCCGCAAAAAATAAGCCCTAAACCAACTCTGTAAACCGTAAAATAAAAATGTTACGCATCTCAGAAGATGGCGATGCAAAAACAATTAATTTATGTCCCCAAATGGGTTTTTGTTGTGCAAAATTAGTATCGCTAAAAAAACCCAATATAAATGAGGTATCTCCATAATCGTACCGACCCGTAGAATAAAGGTAACATGTTACTTATGCTTTATGCTGCATGGTAAAAAATTTCAAAGGTAAAACGCAGTGCCAGAATTGATGTTTTTTTTTTTTAATCCAACAAGAAAGAGTTAATAAAATTTATTCAATGAGTTATAGGCGCCCAAAGATGATGTCATTACAAAATACATCTCACCCTGCAAACAACAAGCCCTCATATGGCTACATCACCAGAGAAATAAAGAAAATATAGCTCGTACAATGTGAAGACAAAAACCCCAAAAATCGCCAAATCATTAGAACATAACTGGCTGCGGCAGGAAGGGAATGTATAAGCTGTGCGAGCGTATATTAGGGGACAGACCAAATTTAGAGTTTATGAGGGAAAATAAACCAGAAGTGACCCCCAGAGTGACCCCCCAATAATAGGAAATACTGGGGAAATAGTAGAGAATTTAGTGTACCCAATGTACTCCGCACAGCTTACATATTCACTTTTCCCCATCCGCTGTGTATTCACGTCTGGGATACTAATGCTCACTACACCCCTTGAGGTAATTCTTTGAGGGGTGCAGTTTTCAAAATGGGGTCACTCCTTTGGGGAATCCACTGTTATGGTACCTTAGAGACTCTGCAAACATGACATGGCGTCCAGATACCAAACATCTGAATCTGCACTCCATAAGCCACATAGCGCTCCTTCCCTTCTGGACCCTGTTGTGTGCCCAAACTGCAGTTTATGCCCACATGTATGACACTGGTGTACCCAGGATAACGAATTCAATGTCATATGTGGGTATAAACTGCTGTTTGGGCACAGCCGGGCACAGAGTGGAAGGAGCGCTTTTGGGCGCTATTTGGTTTTGGAGCACAGGCTTGGACGGTTTGGTTTTTGGACGCCATTGCACTTTTGCAGAGCTGAAATGCCAGTAAAGTGGAATCCCCTGACATGTGACCCCATTTTGGAAACTGCACCCCTGAAGGAATTTATCCAGGGGTACAGTGAGCATTTTTAACCCCCAAGTGTTGCTATAATTTATTACCCATAAGTGAATACACAGCTGATTGTGAAAGGTGAAAATGACAATTTTCCAGGAATATGTAATTTCAGTGCATAATTTGTTGTGCCCGGCTTGTATCAGAGATGAATGCTCCAAAAGCTGTTGTGCCCGGGATACCCACTTACCAGTTTTTGGCGTGTGTGTCTCTCCAGACATAAGCTGGGCACAACATATCGGGCACTGAAATGGCGTATCTATGGAAAAATGTAATTTTTAACTTTTCATTATCATCTGCGCATTCATTTCTGGAAATTAAAAGAATGCAGCACTTAAGGGTTAATAATGCTCGCTACACCACTTGATAAATCCCTTGAAGGGTGTAGTTTCCAAAATGGGGTCACAAGTCTGTGGATTCCACTTTACTGGCAATTCTTGGGCTCTGCAAAAGTGGCATGGTGTCCATAAACCAAACTATGCTCTAAAAACCAAATAGCTCTCCTTCCCTTCTGTGCCTGGCTGTGCCTAAACAGCAGTTTATACCCACATATGGCATTAAGTACGTTATCCTGGGTACACCAGTGTCATACATGTGGGCATAAACTGCCATTTGGGCACAGAGCAGGGGGCAGATGTGAAGTCACACTATGTACTTTTGGAGCGCAGATTTAGATTGTTGGTTTTTGGACGTCATGTCACATTTGCAGAGACCCTAAAATTGCCCCTACAAAATTGGGTCACTTCTTGGGGAATTCCAGTTTACTGGCACCTCCAGGGCTCAGCAAAAACAACATGGTGTCCAGAAAGTCCCTCTAAATCTACACTACAAAAGCTAAAAAAACACAGTGCTCCTTCCTTTCTGAGCCCTGCTGTGTGCCCAAGCAGCAGTTTACACCCACATATATAATTTATTTTCCCCGGGATAGCCCACTTAATAGTTTTAGGAGTTCATGTCTCTGATGCCACAAAGTGGCCGCAACATCTTCTGAAATTGGATAATTTCTTCAAAAACTTCAATTTTCACTTTGTACATTAATTTTTGGGAAGCATTTTTAGGCTCAAAATGATAATACCCCTTGATACATTCCTTGGGGGGTGTAGTTTCTAAAATGGGGTCCCTTTTGAGAGGTTTCCACTGTATTGGTACTTTAGGGGCTCTGCAAATGCGACATGGAACCCGAAAACTATTCCAGCAAAATCTGCCCTCCAAAAGCTAAATAGCGCTCTTTCCATTGTGAGCCCCACCATGTTCCCATACAGCAGATTACAACCACATATGGGGCATTTCTGTGTTCAGAAGAAATTGTGTAACAAACTGTGGGGTGCTTTTTCTTCTTTAACCACTTGCAAAAATTAAAAATATGTCGCTAAATGGACGGTTTATTGGAAAAAAAAGTAATTTTTCATGTTTACGTCCCAATGATGATAAAATCTGTGAAACAGCTGTGAGGTCAAAATGCTCACTGTACACCTAGATAAATTCTATGAGGGGTGTAATTTCCAAAATGGGGTCATTTTTGAGGGGTTTCCATTGTATTGGTACTTTGGGGGCTCTGCAAATGCGACATGGAACCCGAAAACTATTCCAGCAAAATCTGCTTTTCAAACATCCAGTGTCGCTCCTTCCCTTCTGTGCACTGCCGAATGCCCAAACATCAGTTTACACCCACATGTGGGGTATTTCTGTGCTCAGGAGAAATTGTATAATAAACTGGGAGATGCATTTTCTCCTTTAACCCTTTGTGAATGTGTTAAATTTAGGGCTAAATGAAGGGATTAGTGGAAAAAAATGAAATGTCTAAATTTCACCTCGATATCGTTTTAATTCTTGTGAAATGCTTAAAGGGTTAACAAACTTCCCAAATGCTATTTTGAATTATTTCAGGGGTGCAGTTTTGAAAATGGGGTGATTTATGGGGGGTTTCTAATATATAGGCCTTTATAATCCCCTTCAGAACTGAAGTGGTCCCTAAAAAATTAGTTTGGTAAATTTTCTTGTAAATCTGGAAAATCGCTGTTACACTTGTAAGCCTTCTAACATCCAAAATAAATTACAGGACGATTAAAAGATAATGCCAATATAAATTAGAGATATGGTAGATAATATGTATTAATGTATTTGGGTGGTATGACTATCTGTCTGAAAAGCAGAGAATTTCACATTTTGAAAATTGCGAATTTTTCTAATTTCCATCAAATATCCTATTTTTTTTTAAAATAAATACAAAAATATTGATTAGTCTTTACCACTATCATGAAGTACAATGTGTCACGAGAAAACAGTATCAAAATCACTTGTGTAAGTTAAAGCGTCTCAAAGTTCTGAAAAACAAGGCCTGGTCCTTAACGCACTTTTGGGCTGTGTCCTTAATTTTTCGGTGATCCATCAGGCTTTATTTTTATGTTATTTTTATTTTTCTTCAGTTTTTTTTTTCTTTAATATCCAGATAAAGGTAGAAAAAAAGGGGGGTTGGGGACATAACTGTTTTTTCACATTTTTTTTTTATAGCATAATGTACTAATAAAATTAAAAAAAAAAACGTTTAACTCTCCATTATGGATATTTTTATGTAGGTGACACATGTGTTGCCAGGGATGGGGCTAGAACCTGCGATGTCTTCATTTTTTTTTTTCTTTTGCACGTTGTGTTCACCATAATAGACTTTTGGGGAGCATTTTAACCCCTTCAGATCTGAGTCCAAAAGTGCGTTAAGGACCAGGCCTCATTTTTCAAAACTGACATATGTCACTTTATATTGCATTAACTTTAAGACACTTTAACTTTCACAAGTGATTTTGAGGTTGTTTTTTTTGTGAGACATTGTACTTCATATTAGTGGTAAACATTGATCAATATTTTTGTATTTATTTATAAAAAAAAATAGTAAGTTTGATGGAAATTTGGAAAAAAATAGCAATTTTCAAAATGTGAAATGCTCTGCTTTTCAAACAGATAGTCATACCACCCAAATACATTAATAAATATTATCTACCATATCTCTACTATATATCGTCATCATCTTTTAATTGTCATTTAATTTATTTTGGACATTATAAAGCTTACAAGTGTAACAGCGATTTTCCAGATTTACAAGAAAATTTCCCGAACTAATTTTTTAGGGACCACTTCAGTTCTGAAGAGGATTATAAAGGATTATAAACTGCACCCCTCAAATAATTCAAAACAGTATTTGGGAAGTTTGTTAACCCTTTAAGAATTTCACGGGGATTAAAACAATATGGAGGTGTTATTTAGACATTTCTTTTTTTTTTCAATAATACATTCATTTAGCCCTAAAATTAACACATTCACAAAGGGTTAAAAGTGAAAATGCATCTCACAGTTTGTTATGCAATTTCTCCCGAGCACAAAAATACCCCACATGTGGGAGTAAACTGAAGTTTGGGCACAAGGCAGCGCACGGAAGGGAAGGAGCGACATTGGACATTTGAAAAGCAGATTTTGCTGGAATAGTTTTCAGGTGCCATGTCTCATTTGCAGAGCCCCTAGAGTACCAAAACAATGGAAACCCCCTAAAGGTGACCCCATTTTGGAAACTACACCCCTCTCAGAATTTATCAAGAGATATAGTAAGCATTTTGACCCATCAGCCTTTTCACAGATTTTATTAACATTGGGATGTGTAAATAAAAAATTACTAAAATGTCACTTTATCCCCAAAATTTTAATTTTCACAATGGGTTAAAAGAGAAAAAGCACCCTACAGTTTGTTAAACAATTTCTCCTGAACAGGGCAATACCCCATATGTTGACATAATCTACTGTATGGGTACATAGTGGGGCTTGTAATGGAAAGAGCGCTATTTAGCTTTTGGAGGGCAGATTTTGCTGGAATAGTTTTCAGGTGCCATGTCGCATTTACAAAGCCCCTAAAGTACCGATACAATGGAAACCCCAAAAAGTTACCCCGTTTTGGAAACTACACCCCTCACAGAACAATCAAGGGATATAATGAAGAATTTGACCCTACAGCTGTTTCACAGATTTTATTAACAGTTGAACGTGAAAATGAAAAATTACTTTTTTTCTAATAAACCGTCAATTTAGTCCCAAATTTTTTATTTTCACAAGGGCATAAAGGAGAAAAAGCTCCGCAAAGTTTGTTACACAATTTCTCCTGAACACGGCAATACCCCATATGTGGTTGTAAACTGCTGTATTGGTACATGGTAGAGATTGGAAAGGAAAGAACGCTGTTTGGCTTTCGGAGGGCAGATTTTGCTGGAATAGTTTTCAGGTGCCATGTCGCATTTGCAGAGCCCCTAAAGTACCAATACAATGAAAACTCCCAAAAAAGTGACCCCATTTTAGAAACTACACCCCTCAAAGAATTTATCAAGGGGTATTATCATTTTGAGCCCAAGAGTGATTCTCGAAAATTAATGTACAAAGTGAAAATTTAAATTTTTAAAGAAATATGCCATGTCAGTGCCCAATATGTTGTGCCCAGTTTGTGTCATCAGAGACATGCACACCTAAAACTATTAAGTGGGCTATCCCAGGTAGAAAGAAGTTGTATATGTGGGTGTAAACTGCTGCTTGGGCACACAGCAAGGCTCAAAAGAGAAGGAACACTGCGCTTTTTAGCTTTTGGAGTACAGATTTAGAGAGATTTTCTGTACGCCATTTTGTTTTTGTAGAGCCCTGAAGGTGCCAGTAAATTGGAATTCCCCAAGAAGTGACCCCATTTAGTAGGGGTATTTTTAGAGTCTCTACAAATGTGACACGGCGTCCAAAAATCAACATCTAAATCAGAGGTCCAAACCGCATAGTGCTCCTTGACGTCAGCGCCTTCCTGTGTGCCCAAACTGCAGTTTATGCCCACATGTATGACTCTGTTGTACCCAGGATAACGTACTTAATGTCATATGTGGGTATAAACTGCTGTTTGGGAAAAGTTGAGCACAGAAGGTAAGGAGCGCTATTTTGTTTTTTGGAGCACAGTTTGGTTTTTGGACATCATGCCACTTTTGCAGAGCCCTTGAATTAGCAGTAAAGTAGAACCCGCAGACACATAACCCCACTTTGGAAACTACACCACCCAAGGGATTTATCAAGTGGGGTAGCGAGCATTTTTAACCCTTGAATGTTGCATTAATTTAATTTCCAGAAATGAATGCGCAGCTGATAATTGCAATTTTTCCATAGATACGCCATTTCAGTGCCCAATATGTTGTACCCAGCTTATGTCAGTACAGACACACAATACAAAAACTATTAAGCGGGTATCCCGGGCACAACAGCTTTTGGAGCATTCATCTCTGATACAAGCCAGGCACAACATATTACACACTGAAATGACAATTCCTGGAAAAATTGTAATTTTCTCCTATCACCATCATCTGCGTATTCATTTCTGGAAAGTTAATTAATACAACACTTGGGGGTTAAAAATGTTCACTGTACCCCTGGATAAATTCCTTCAGGGGTGTAGTTTCCAAAATGGGGTCACATGTCAGGGGATTCCACTTTACTGGTGTTTCAGCAACTATGCAAAAGTGTAATGGCGTCCAAAAACCAAACCGTCTAAATCTGTGTTCCAAAAACCAAAATAGCATTCTTTCCCTTCTGTTCCCAAACAGCAGTTTTTACCCACATATGACATTAAGTACGTTATCCTGGGTACACCAGTGTTATTCATTTGGGCATAAACTGCAATTTGGGCACAGAGCAGGGCGCAGATATGAAGGAGTGCTATGTAACTTTTGGAGCGCAGATTTAGATGTTTGGTATCTGGACGCCATGTCATGTTTGCAGAGCCTCTAAAGTACCAGTAAAGTGGAATCCCCTATGGAATGACCCCATTTTGAAAACTGCACCCCTCAAAGAATTTATCAAGGAGTGTAGTGTGCTTTAGTATCCCAGACATGAATGCACAGCGGATGGTGAAGAGTGAATATGTAATCTGTGCGGGGTACATTGGGAACACCAAATTCCCTACTATATCCCCAGTAGCTCCTATGATTGGGGGTCGGGGGGTCTCTCTGGGGGTCACTTCTGGTTTATTTTCCCTTGTAAGCTCTAAATTTGGGGTGTCCCCTGATATACGCTCGCACAGCTTATACATTCCTTTCCTGCCGCAACCAGTTTTATTTTAATGATTTGGCGATTTTGGGGGTTTTTGTCTTCACATTGTACAAGCTATATTTTCTTTATTTTTCTGGTGATGTAGCCATATGAGGGCTTGTTGTTTGCGGTATGAGATGCATTTTGTAATGACACCATTTTTGGGTACCTATAACTTATAGAATAAATTTTGTTAACTCTTTCTTGGTGGATTTAAAAAAAAAACATAAATTCTGGTAATGCTTTTTACCTTTTCATTTTTTTTTTTTTTAATAATATTTTTTTTATTTTATTGTTGATTCTCGCATAACAAATGAGAATACATGCAAACAGTTTGCAGCAGTGCACAAAGTCATATATAGTACATCCAACATAGTACATTTGTATCAGTGCAGGCTGTATAGTATCAATAAACTCAATTTATGGAATAATCAATCCTGAATATTACTGAGCCATATGGGGCGCAGCCTAGGCTTGTAATACAAAAGGGTAGAACATTGAATGAGAAAAGGTGGTAGGTAAGGGGCAGAGGAGGCTGACATAGATAAGAAAAGAAGAGAGAGAGAGCAACGAGAGGATGGGAAGGGGGGGAGGTGTAACAAGGGAGGGATAAATAGGGGATACATTAATTACTTCAAGTAGGGTAGCGGAGTGATATAGGGTAGATAGTATAGACCCATGTGTGGAGGGAGATGGAGATGAAGGAGGGGATAGGTGGAGAGAGGAGGAGGGAGGTCAGAAGCTAGGGAGGAGGAGGAGGGAGAGGGAAGGGGGGTAAGGGGGGGGGAAGGGAGGGAGGGTAGTGGGGGGGGGGAGGGGGGGGGAGGGAAGGGGGGGCTCACAGTCTCAGCTCCTTCCACTTTGCCCAGGTCTTAAGGAAACGGGCATGTGTCCTGGATTTCCAGCTTGACAATTCTTCGAAGCGTGAGATCTGATTAACTTTTTCCACCCATTCCCTTTTTGATGGGGGATCAGTGCTTAGCCATTTGCGAGGAATAAGTGAATTGGCAGCTGATAAAAGGAGTGAGATGAGGTTATTTCTCGATGGGGTATAGTATGTCGATTGTAGTGAGAGCAGGACCATAGTTGGGCTAAGCTTAAAGGTCGGAGAAGAAAGTTGTCTAATCACTGATTGAATATCATTCCAAAACGGACAAATTACCGGGCACTGCCACCATATGTGCAACAAGGACCCACTCTGAGTCTTACATCTCCAGCAGATGTCAGAATCTGACAGATTCATTTTATGGAGCCATTGTGGGGTACGATACCATCTGGTTAGCAGCTTATAGTGAGTCTCCTGTAAGCGCACACAGGTGGAAAAGCCATGAGAATTTTGTAATACCTGTTTGACTTGCTCCTCTGAGAGGACCACACCCAACTCCATTTCCCAAGAAGTTAGGAAAGCCGGTTTGTGTATCCGAACTGGACTGACATAAGTGGACAGGACATATGATGTCTTGGACAAAAATTTATTTCGAGCTATGAGGTTGCGTTCGAAGGGAGTGAGATCAACTCGTATTGTATTAGTTGTCAGCCAGTCCCGCATATATTTGTATAGGTGGTGTTTATGTAGAAAGGACAGCGGTTTGTCAGAGACCAGCGATTCCAGTTTTGCGAAATTCACCTCTGCCTTCTCACTAACAGCCTCCAGCAGTCGGTGTGAAGTCAGGCGATGCCACATGTCTGAACAGGATACCTTCGACCTTCCCAACCAATCCGGTACAATGCCTATAGGGCTTAAAGGCGAAGGGGAAGGTGCCAGTGTTTCTTTCAACTCCCGCCATGTTTCACAGGCGCCTAACAGAATTTGATCAATGGATTGGGAGCTGCGGCTTGGGGAGCCATACAGCCACAGGTCTACTTGGCAGGCCGGCCCAAATGTGCAGACAGAAAGTTTATGGAACAGTGAGGGTGGTTCCGATGAAGTGATCTCAATCCAACGCTTCAATTGTATTGCTTTGTAATAACCTAAGACATCTGGCATGCCTATGCCACCCGCCACCTTCTTCTTCATCAAGAGACTTATAGAGAGCCGTGGACGTTTGCCACGCCAGAGGAAAGTGGAGAAAAGACTTCTCAATGACTTGAAAAAATACGGGGGGAGGCGTATGGGCAACATATTGAGTCGGTATAGGATCTTGGGAAGCACATAAGTCTGCAGTAGATTTCGTCTACCAAACCAAGAGAACGATATTCCTTGGTAAGAAGCTAACATGGTGCGAATTTCCGTTAGTAATGGCTGAAAATTCTCTGTGTAAATGTGAGACGGATCCGCTGTTAGTTGGACACCTAAATATTTAATGGATTTTGAGGTCCACTTAAAGGGCCTGCAGGCGGATACTTGTGGTGACTGTTTAGGGGGAGAGAAACATTTAATACCTCCGATTTATCTAGATTGGCTTTATATCTGGAGACTGAGCCATAGCGAGAGAGTAGTTCTACAATGGCAGGGAGCCCTTTCTCGGGGTTGGACACCATAAACAGAACGTCGTCTGCAAAGGCGGCGGAATGCATAGTTTGTGTTCCCATTTTAAATCCTGATATGTCTGGGTGAGCACGAACCACCTGTAATAGGGATTCCAATTCCAAAATGATCAGGGAGGGAGAAAGAGGGCAACCCTGTCTGGTCCCATTCGTAATATTAAAACTGGGGGAAAGTGTGTCATTAATCTTTAAGCGAGCGTAAGGGGAACCATAAAGAGTGAAGATCGCTTCTATATATTGAGGGGGGAAGTTAAATTTTTTTAGCGTAGCTTTCATAAATAACCAGTCCACTCTATCAAACGCTTTTTCAGCATCTACTCCCAGCAAAACCAGGCTCGAGTGTGTTTTCCTAGCGTGGGTGATAACGTGGAGTAAGCGATGGGAGTTATCCTTTCCCTCTCTGCCCAGAACAAAACCAGCTTGATCAGGGTGTAGTAAGGAGGGTAGGAGATGTGGCCAGTATTTTCGCCCACAATTTAAGATCAAGATTAAGGAGGGAGATAGGCCTATAGCTACCACAGGAGAGGGGGTCTTTCCCTTCTTTAGGAAGCAATGTAATATGTGCTTCTTGTGCTTGGCGGGGGGAGTTTTTTCCCAGAGAGCAGGGCATTACAGGATCGAGAGAGATGCGGTAGTAATTCAGATTGGAATACTTTATAGTATTGTAAGGGGAAGCCATCTGGACCTGGGCTTTTCCCTTTAGGGAAGCTATTTAAGACACTTTTAATTTCTTCCAAAGAAATTGAGGCCGTGAGTGTCGCAGCGTCTTCCGCCGACAGGGATGGCAGAGAGAGGGAGTTAAGGAATTCTTCTATCCTATGTACTTTGCTTGTTGTAGCGGTCTCAGGATCATTGGTGTTTAGGTTGTATAGCCCAGTGTAAAATGAGAGGAAAGCCGAGGTTATGTCTTTGGTGGATTAGCGTGTGTTGCCTGCTTGATCTTTTATAACCGAAATGAAGCACTTGGCCTTTCGCTTTTTAATTAGCAAAGTCATAAGCTTACCCCCCTTGTCCCCATGTGCATAGAGCCTGTGTTGGTAGTGAAGAAAATGTTTAGCCGTTCGGACGTTAATGGCATCTTTTAGCTTTTCTCGCAAGGTTTGGAGTTCAGTGCTTCTATTCAACTGTCTACTTGCCTTGCGTGTGCGTTCAATTGCCGCTATGTCTGAGAGAATTTTGTCTAGTTCCGCCTGGGTTTCCCTCTTGACTCTAGAGGCTAGGGATATGAAAATTCCCCTAATTACCGACTTATGTGCCTCCCAAGTAATGGTAGGACAGGTGTCTGCATTAGCATTTATGGCAAAGTACGACTCCACATGCTGCCTGACGGTCTCAACTAGATCTGGGCGATCCATCAAAGCTTCGTTTAATCTCCAGCTCCAATCCTTTCGAGGCAGTTGGCGCAGTGTTAACCTAGCCCATACTGGTGCATGATCGGACACCGATATAGAATCAATGCGGGATTGCAGAGAATACGGGGCTAGATCTCTAGTGACAAAGATGTAATCCAATCTATGATAAGATTGCCGTGGGTTGGAAAAAAAGGAATAGTCCTTCACGGATGGATTGTGCAGGCGCCAAAGATCGACCAGATGTAGGTCATTTAGGTCTTGCAGGAATCTGCCCAGTGCTTTCTGGGGAATAGAAGATGTCCCTCTAGAGGCATCAAGAGCAGGGTTGAGAGTGAGGTTAAAATCGCCAGCTAGGATTATAGAACCTTCTGCAAAGAGTTCCAGTGTGCGCAGAGCCTCAACAAGCCAAGCCACTTGGCCTTGATTGGGAGCGTAGAAATTGGCAAAGGTGTATTTATAAGTAGCGATAGTGCCTTTTAGTAGCAGAATTCTGCCCTCGGAGTCCTCATAAGTTTGAGAACACTGGAAAGGCACTGAGGAATGAAATAGAATGGAAACACCCCTAGAGGAAGCTGTGGGATTCGTGGAGTGGAAACAAGTGGTGAACATTTTTGTAGGGAGGCGAGGGATTTTCCCTGTTTTGAAATGAGTTTCTTGAAGGAACGCCACATCTGTGTGCAGCTTATGGAGTATGGTAAAAATTTGAGATCTCTTATTCGGGGAGTTTAGGCCATGGGTGTTAAAGGAGGTAAAAACTAATTCGGACATGGTGATTCTGAGACAATGTGAGTCCAATGGGTAAGGAGGGTGGGGGATAAGAGAGGCCGAGGGGCGGGGAGAGGAGGGGTATTTGAACAAACAGAGGTTAGGTGGGAAGGTTTGGGTAGAAGGACAACCAGTCGGGGGAAGGGGGGGGGGGGGAGTAGAAAGGGAGAAAGAAGAAAAGTGAAGAAAGCTTAGAGAGAAATAGAGGAGAGAAAGAGTACAAGAGCTAGATTGGGCCCAAGATAATGCGCCTGTCAATAGATCAAATATTTAGCGGCAACGCCTAACAGCCGCTAAGCTTTAAACACTTACTCTGTCGATAGACAGACTATAAAAAGGATAGGGGAAACGGAGATGGTCCCAATCGTGACAGCCGATCACCATACCTTACAGGAGTAGATACGTATAGAGGCGTGTAGCAATGGGGACTACATACAGGCAACAGTGTGTAAAAGATGTAGAGGTACACAAGAGATGTGAAAGTTGGAGACATCCTACGGACATGTCTGGGCGGGCGGGGAGGTGGACAGTATGAGAGTGCGAGTAGGCTCAGGGATAGTTGCCATAATTGCGCCGAAATGATAATACAACATTAACAACCGAATCAATACAATCCGAGATTACATAAACATCTCCAATGTGGTTATACCTAAATCCCTTATGGGGGTCTATCCCAGCAATATGGTTAGGGTGGTGCACACACCCCTATGTATTAGGGCGGCATAACTTCCCGGGGCATCGGGAATCCCTGCACGGCACCCTGCTATCCAAAGAGCCCACAAACCCGTGTGAGAGCCTCACCCCCCACCCAACCACCCGCCACCCCCGATATTCCATTGGTGGTAGTTCATAGTTAGTAATAGTTAGCTGTTAGTAATGGTTTTTCTGGTAGCCCCTGATAGTTAGCGATAGGTACTAAGTAGTAACAGTTAGTTAGTAATGATTAGTACTTGGTAGTTAGTAGTTAGTAGCAAGTAGGCGTAATTAGCAGGTTCCCTGACGTGCCCAGTATACACAGTGCAACATGAAAATTTGGTTCACTGAGTGAATATGCTCCATACTAAAGTAATGAACCTCTTCCCCAACCTGGGCTCCCCCGCCATCCGAGACCACAGGGCCCCACGCGCCTGCGCTCCTCCAAAGCTCCATAAGCGCACTACCAGCCCCGAAATCCCGGACGGGGGGTGGAAAGCCCCACAAATACAATTGTTAGTCAAAAACCTGCACCTGGTAAAAGTTCAATAGGACAATCATAAGAGCGATGAGGAGGTAGCTGGTCAGCATTCCTTTTGTCACACACATCTTTAAATTCCTCATACAGTTCAGGTAATTCTACAGAGTTAGCGATAGGTCTTTCAGTAGCTCCCACCTGGGAGGGAATTGACAGCTTCAGTTGACAATTTTGTTGACAGTATTCAGAAGTAAAAGTTACATTTCCTGACTTCCAGTCTACTGAAGGATTATGGACGCTGAGCCATGGTATGCCCAAAATTACTGGAAATTTTGGTGAAGAGATTAACTGGAAACAAATCTTCTCCTGATGACGAGGATCAATCAATACTTCCAGTTCGGTAGTTTCATGAGTTACAGGACCAGAATTTAAAGGTGACCCATCAACGGTCACTAATTCAACTGGTGAAGATCTTGGACTCTGCGCAATATGATTATCAAAAGCAAACTTAATGTCCATAAAATTCCCAGTTGCACCAGAATCCAACATTGCTGTAGTGGACAACTTGTAAGATCCATAAGAAAGCTGAACTGGTAAGGTGAAATGAGGTCTGTTAGAAGTCATATTATCAGGACATGGTGTGGTGGAAAACAGAGGCTGTGTCACCAGACTAAGCGAAGCACAGTGGGGACAAGACTCCGAATTTGATCTAATTTCAGTTGCAGCAACTGCCCATTGAGGTTTATTAGGGCAGTCAAGAACATAATGTTCAGGTTGTCCACAATAAAGGCATAGTTTTTCAGCAAGGCGACAACGTTTTTCAGCAGTCAAAATTGGTCCCCGGATAGCATCCACTTGTATAAGTTCTGGAGCCGATCTTTTTTTTAATAATGTTTTTTATTTTATTATTAATTCTCACATAACAAGATGAGAATACATGAAAACAGTTTAAAGCATTGAACAGATTCATATAAAGTACTTCTAACATAGTACACTAGTAGTCGAGAAAACTATTTGAAATCAATAAACTCAATTTGTAGAATAATCCACCTTGAGTAGTACTGAGCTATATAAGGCCCAGCATAGGCATGTAACACATAAGAGAAGAACATTTAAAGAAAAGAGGTGGTAGGCGAAGAGCAGAGAAAACGAACATAGGTAAGAAAGGAAGACGAAAAACAGGGAGGGAAGGGGGCACAACAGTGGCGGGATAGGTAGTGAGGGAGGAAAAAGTAGGGGGTACATTAAGGACTTCAAGTAGAGAAATGGGATGATATAAGGTAGGGAGTATAGACAAATGGGTAGAGGCAAGGGGATTGTCCCTAGGGAAGTGGGGAGGCATCAGAAAAGGGGGAAGAGGGGAGGGTGGTAGAAGGGTTTGAGGACTCACAGCCTCAGCTACTTCCACTTTGTCTAGGTCTTAAGGAAACGGGTATGTGTCCTGGATTTCCAGCTTGACAATTCTTCAAAGCGGGAGATCTGATAAAATTTTTTCCACCCATTCCATTTTAGATGAGGGTTCAGTGACTAGCCATTTGCGAGGAATAAGTGAGTTAGCAGCCGATAAAAGGAGTGAGATAAGGTTATTTCTCGATGGAGTATAGTTAGTAGATTGTAGTGAGAGCAAGACCATAGTTGGACTAAGCTTAAAAGTCGGGGAGGAGAGTTGTCTAATCACTGATTGGACATCATTCCAAAACGGGCTAATTCTCGGGCATGTCCACCATATGTGCAACAAGGGTCCACTCTGAGTCTTACATCTCCAGCATAGGTCATTGCGGAGTGTGATACCATCTGGTTAGCAACTTATAGTGAGTCTCCTGTAGGCGCACACAGGGAGAAAAGCCATGAGAATTTCGTAATACTTGTTTGATTTGTTCCTCTGAAAGGGTCATGTCCAACTCCATTTCCCAGGAAGCTAGGAAGACCAGTTTGTGTATCCGGACTGGACTGACATAAGTGGACAGGACATATGATGTCTTGGACAAGAGTTTGTGTCGAGCTATGAGGCTGCGTTCGAAGGGAGTGAGGTCAACGCGTATTTTGTTGACTGCAAGCCAGTCCCGCATATATTTGTGCAGGTGGTGTTTATGTAGAAAGGACAGCGGTTTGTCAGAGACCAGCAATTCCAGCTTTGCGAAATTCACCTCTGCTTCCTCACCAACAGCCTCCAGTAGTCGGTGTGAGGTCAAGCGATGCCACATGCCCGAGCAGGTTACCTTCGACCTTCCTAGCCAGTCCGGTATAATGCCTATAGGGATTAGAGGCGAAGGGGAGGGTGCCAGTGTTTCTTTCAACTCCCGCCATGTTTCACAGGCGCCTAACAGGAGTTGATCAATCGATTTGGAGCAGTGGCCTGTGGAGCCATACAGCCACAGGTCTACTTGGCAGGCCGGCCCAAATGTACAGACAGAAAGTTTATTGAACAAAGAGGATGTTTCCGGTGAAGTGAGCTCAATCCAACGCTTCAATTGTACCGCTTTGTAATAACCCAAGACATCTGGCATCCCCATGCCCCCCGCCACCTTCCTCTTCATCAAGAGACTTATAGAGATCCGTGGACGTTTGCCACGCCAGAGGAGAGTAGAGAAAAGACTTCTTATTGACTTGAAAAAAAAAACGGGGGGAGGCGTATGGGCAACATATGGAGTCTGTATAGGATCTTGGGAAGCACATAAGTCTGCAACAGATTTCGTCTACCAAACCAAGAAAAAGGCAATCCTTGATAAGCTGACAACATGGTGCAAATTTCCGTTAGCAGTGGCTGAAAGTTCTCTGTGTAGATGTGAGATGGATCTGCTGTTAATTGGACACCTAAATATTTAATGGATTTTGAGGTCCACTTAAAGGGCGTGGAGGCGGATATTTGCAGTGACAGTTTAGGGGGGAGAGTAACATTTAGTACCTCCGATTTGTCTAGATTGGCTTTATATCCAGAGACTGAACAATAGCGGGAGAGGAGCTCTGCAATAGCAGGGAGCCCTTTCTCGGGATTAGGCACCAAGAACAGAACATCATCCGCGAAGGCGGCGGAATGCAGAGTTTGTGTTCCTATCTTAAATCCTGATATTTCTGGGTGGGTACGAACCGCCTGTAATAAGGATTCCAGTACCAAAATGAATAAGGAGGGGGAGAGAGGGCAGCCCTGTCTGGTCCCATTCGTAATATTGAAGCTAGGGGAAAGTGTATCATTAATCTTTAAGCGTGCGTAAGGGGAGTCATAGAGAGTGAAGACCGCTTCTATATATTGAGAGGGAAAGTTACATTTTTGTAGCGTGGCTTTCATAAATAACCAGTCTACCCTATCAAACGCTTTTTCAGCGTCGACCCCCAGTAGAACTAGGCTCGAGCGGGTTTTTCTAGCGTGAGTGATAGCGTGGAGTAAGCGATGGGAGTTATCCTTTCCTTCCCTACCCAAAACAAAGCCAGTTTGATCAGGGTGCAATAAGGAGGGTAGAAGATGTTTCATTCTGGTGGCCAGTATTTTCGCCCACAATTTAAGATCGAGATTAAGGAGGGAAATAGGCCTATAGCTACCACAGGAGAGGGGGTCTTTCCCGTCTTTAGGAAGCAACGTAATATGTGCTTCTTGGGCTTGGTGGGGGAGTTTTTTCCCAGAAAGCAGGGCATTACAGGAGCGAGACAGATGCGGTAGTAATTCAGATTGGAATACTTTATAGTATTGTAAAGGAAGGCCATCTGGACCTGGGCTTTTCCCTTTAGGGAAGCTATTTAATACACATTTAATTTCTTCCAAAGATATTGGGGAGGTGAGTGCTGCAGCATCTTCCGCCGCTAGGGAGGGTAGAGAAAGAGAGCTAAGGAAGTTTTCTATCCTAGTTACCTTGCTTGTTGTAGCGGTCTCAGGGTCATTAGGGTTCAGATTGTATAACCCAGTATAGAACGAGAGGAAGGCCGAGGTTATGTCTTTGGTGGATTTGCGTGTGTTGCCTGCTTGGTCTTTTATAACTGAGATGAAGCACTTGGCCTTTCGCTTCTTAATCAGCGAAGTCATAAGTTTGCCCTCCTTGTCCCATGTGCATAGAGCCTATGTTGGTAATGAAGAAAGTGTTTAGCCGTTCGGACATTAATGTCATCTTTTAGTTTTTCGTGCAGAGTTTGAAGTTCGGCGCCCCTGATCAACTGTCTGCTTGCTTTGCGTGTGCGTTCAATTGCCGCTATGTCTGAGAGAATTTTGTCCAGTTCCGCCTGAGATTCTTTCTTGACTCTAGAGGCAAGGGAAATGAAAATTCTCCTAATTACCGACTTATGTGCTTCCCAAGTAATGGTGGGACAAGTGTCTGCATTAGCGTTTATGGCAAAATACGACTCCATCTGCTGCCTGACAGTCCCAACCAGATCAGAACGATCCAACAAAGCTTCGTTTAATCTCCAGCTCCAATCCTTCTGAGGTAGTTGGCGCAGTGTTAACCTAGCCCACACCGGAGCATGATCGGACACCGATATGGAGTCAATGCGGGATTGCAAAGAATACGGAGCCAGATCTCTAGTGACAAAGATATAATCTAATCTCTGATAGGACTGCCGTGGGTTGGAGAAAAAGGAGTAGTCCTTCACGGACGGGTTGTGCAGACACCAAAGATCAACCAGTCGGAGGTCATTTAGGTCTTGCAGGAGCCTACCCAATGCCTTCTGAGGAATAGAAGATGTCCCTCTAGAGGCATTAAGAGCAGGGTTGAGAGTGAGGTTAAAATCGCCAGCTAGGATTATAGAACCTTCTGCGAAGAGTTCCAACGTGCGCAGAGCTTCAACAAGCCAAGCCACTTGGCCTTGATTGGGAGCGTAGAAATTGGCAAAGGTGTATTTATAAGTAGCGATAGTGCCTTTGAGCAACAAGATTCTGCCCTCAGAGTCCTCATAGGTTTGAGAGCACTGGAAGGGCACTGAGGAATGGAATAGAATGGAGACACCCCTAGAGGAAGCGGAGGGTTTCGTGGAGTGGAAACAAGTGGGGAACATCTTTGCGGGGAGGCGAGGGATTTTTCCTGTTTTGAAATGAGTTTCTTGAAGGAACGCCACATTTGTGTGCAGCTTACGGTGTATGGTAAAAATTTGAGATCTCTTATTTGGGGAGTTTAGACCATGGGTGTTAAAAGAGGTGAAAACTAATTCGGACATGGTGAGTCTGAGACAATATGAGTCCAGTGGGTAAGGAGGGTAAGGGAGATAGGAGAGATAGGAGAGATCTGGGAGGAGGGAGGGGGGGTAGCCAAAACAAAAAAACGGAGGTCTGGTGTGAGGGGGTGAGGGCGAGGACGACAAGGTACGGGGGGGGGGAGAAAAAGAAAGAAAGAAAGAAGAAGAGAAGAAAGCATAGAGAGAGGTAGGAGAGGGAAAGAGTACAAAAGCTAAAGCGAGCCTGAGATAATGCGCCTGTTAATAGATCAGATATTTAGCGACAACGCCTGACAGCCGCTAATTTTTGAACACTTGATCTGTCAATAGACAGAAAATAAAAAGGATAGGGGAAACGGAGATGGTCCTAATCGTGACAGCCGATTACCATACCTTACAGGAGTAGATACGTATACAAATGTATAGAAATGGGGACAATATACAGGCAACAGTGTACAAAAGATGTAAAGATACACAAGAGATGTAAAAATCGGAAACATAGTGAGGACATGCCGAGACGGGGCGAGGGATGGACAATGTGGCGGGAATGCACGGAGGCTCAGGGACAGGTGCTATAAGTGAGCCGATGTGAAACCATATCATATAGTACAACATAAACAGCATAGTCAATACGATTCAAAATAACATAGGCATCAACAATGTGGTTATATGTAAACCTCTATTAGGTTCCATCCCCTCGCAACAATATGGTTAGATCAATGCACATTCCCCTATATACCAGGGCGTCCTGGCTGCTCGGGTCCCCGGGACTCCCGGCACGACATTTTGCAATCCAGAGAGCCCGAAAGCCCGTGTGAGAGCCCCACCCACCCCGGCCCCACCACAGAGCAATAAACCACCCTCGATATTCGGTTAGTGATAGTTAGTAGTTAGAAATAGTAGTTAGTAATAGTTTTTTGTAGTAGCTTTTGATAGTTAGTAATAGATGCTAGTTAGTAATAGTTAATAGGTGGCAGTTAGTAGTTAGTAGCAGTTAGATGTAGTCAGTAGGTTCCCGGACTTGCATAGTGCATATAGTGCAACGTAAAACCTTGGTTCACTAAATTAACATAGCCCATGCTAAAATGATGAACCTCGTCCCCGGCCAGGGCTCCCCCGCCATCCGAGACCACGGGGCCACCCGCGAGCCGGCGCTCCTCCTCTTCACAGGACCATATCACGCACACCACTGGCCCCGAAGTCCCGGACAGGGGGGGGGAAAGCCCCACAAATACAATTGCTGGTACAAAAACAGACCCACAGACAAGTACATCAAACAACTCAAAAAATTGAACATCTCAGTAAACTAGAGTTGACTATGGGGAGGGGAGTATGATACAAAGTACAAAGATTCCAACCCCCAGTTTCCCGGCATAGGGTGACAGTCACTCTTACTATGGGGATTGCAGAGCCCGTTGGACAAAAAGTAGACTTCTGGAGTAGACCCATGAGGGAGTGGGGGTTGCGGGGATAGGGGGGGGGGGTAGGTCCAGGAGAGAAGGTACCTTCAACCGCCAGCAGTCCTGGATGTGAGTGTAGGATATAGGTAATTTGCATCTGGGCTAGTCCAGTGGAGAGGCTTGGTTCCGCAGTAGATTTTCAAAAGGTACATCGGGTAGAGCTCAGTCAGCCCCCTCCGCGTACAGGTCAGCTCTATGCAAAGGAACAACTCGGTGGTAAGATGACAGACACTCAAGCGGATTCTTGTATGTGTCTCTTCAAGGTGGGTTTCCGAGGCTTTGGCGACATGAGACGTTGCTGCAGGCCTTCTTGCTCGAAACTGGGCAGTGACGGCCAGGAATGTATGTCCTCTGGGAGAGACAGCCATGAGGGAATCTCCATGGGGGGTATGTCGAGGGAGGCCCACGCTTTGGAGAGATCTTCTGGTGAGCGTATGACTATCCTGTGGCCTTGTTTAAGAACAGATAACCCGAAAGGAAAAAGCCACGCATACTGAAGGCCTCTTTCCCGTAGAGCCTCCAGCAATGGACGCAACATACGACGCTTTGCCAGAGTAGAAGGCGCCAGATCTTGGTATAGGTGGATTTTTGCCTGAGCATGCACGAGTGGCCTTTTTTTCCCTGGCAGCAGCTAGTACAGCCAACGTGTCCGCGGAGGACAGCAGCCCGCAGATCACATCCCTCGGTGGGTCAGCAGGGGAGGGTTTAGGTCTGACCACTCGATGGACCCTCTCAATTTGGACAGAAGCCGCCCTTTCTGAACCCAGAAGGGACACGAAGATGGCCGACATCACCTCTCTCAAATCCTCAGAAGCGGTAGCTTCCGGAAGGCCCTTGAGGCACAGGTTCCTCCTGCGGTTACGATTCTCCAGGTCCTCCAGGACATCGTAGGTTCTATTCAGGTGAGTATGGTGATTGGCGATATGTTGAGCCAGCGAAGAGGAGTGGAGAGCAATCGCTGAGCATGCCGACTCAAGGGAATCCACCCCTTTGCCCATGGAGTGTATGTCAGCCCGTAGGTCAGAGAGCTCCGCGAGCACTGGAGCGATTGCTTGTGCCAGAGCCTTGCGAAGGAAGGATTTGGTGATTACCCCAGAAATAGCGTCTGTCCGGTCAGTACCCGATGCGCTGTCCAAGTCCGAATCCTCTGCCGCGTCTCCCGAGTGGGCCAGCGCCATCTTGCGCGCCATTGCAGGAGAACGCTGGACTTTTTTGCGAAAGAATTTATGCACCTCCGCTGCATTATTCTTGCCCGTGGGGGTGCCTGGTAATTCCCCGCTTCTTTCTCTCATTGTCTTGCCCATTTTTGTCCTCAATTGAGCGTTTTAAGGCAGGTAATGGCTTAGTGTCTGACGGAGCAGTAGGCTCAGACGCCCATCAGCATCGACGGTTAGGCTCCGCCCCCCGTTCTGGAACCGATCTTGTTTGAGAAGGTGTCTGCAACTTTGGGAGAAAACGACCCTCTGGTAAATGGGAGAAGGTGCCCGGATCAGAATAGCCCCATCTTTGTCGCTTCCTTTCCAGGAGTCTTTGGTCAAAACGGATGCATAATCGTATATACAGTATTCCTCAAGGTCAGCTGGAAGTTCTGTTTTCACAAGTTCATCTTTAACTGATTCAGAAAGTTCTCCATAGAATCGCCAATGCAGAGGTGTTCCAGGAAACATCAGAAGCCGAGCGCCAAAACCCTGCAGCATACTCTGCAACAGAGCGCCTTCCCTGGCGAAGATCACGCAAGGCCCCCTAAGCAGTGGCGCAACGGTTGGGGTCATCAAATACTAGGTTCATTGCTGCAAGAAAGTCCTCCAAATCATCCAAAATGGCATGATCCTGTTCTAAATAGGGTGATGCCCATGCTTGTGCATCGTCTATTAGCAGGGCAATGATGAACACAACCTTGGACCTATCAGTAGGGAACTGAGAGGAATGTGTAGAAAAAAAATCATCCGGCAATGATTAAGAAATCCTCGGTACAAATGTCTCTTTCCACCAAATTTTTCAGGCAGTAGAATCCGATAAACTTGAGAAATGGCACTGACAGCAGCAGAATTTGCATGCAATTCATGTACTTGTCCTTCCAATTCAGTGACTTGAGTTTTCGCTTCATTTAATTGTCTTTGAAGTTTGTACACAAGGTTATGCAATTCCGAGATTGGAACGCATGCTGTGACATAGCAGACTCTGCCCCTCCAGCCTCCATGTTGGGCCTGATTATTATGTAACGATGCTAGTTATCTGATCTGGAGTCCAATTGGTGAGGTAATGACACAGTACTTAAACAATAGTAGATGAGGAGTTAAATAGCAGGAATAGTACCTCAGGAGTAAGAAGCAACCGTGGTCAGACGTATGCAGGAGTCGGTACACAGGAACAGTGGATCAATCGTAGTCAGACTTATGCAGGAGTCGGTACACAGGAGCTGTGGATCAATCGTAGTCAGACTTATGCAGGAGTTGGTACACAGGAGCAGTGGATCAATCATAGTCAGACTTATGCAGGAGTTGGTACACAGGGGCAGTGGATCAATCGTAGTCAGACGTATGCAGGAATCGGTACACAGGAGCAGAAGAGTAATGGTGAGGATCAGGGCAAACAGGAAGCAAACAACCAGAATAATCAGGCACAGGATGGAGTAAGCTGTGAGTTTATATAGCGATAGCTATACTGTGATTGGCCACAGAGCAGGTGAGATCCATAAGCCAATCACTCCAATAGAAAGGACCAGGCTCAGAAAAGCAAAAAACAAACAGGCTTCTACAATGGCATAATGGTCAAGGCTGCAGAACATAGCTGAGAAGTCAAGGGTACAAAACCCAGTGAGCTCAATTCCTGACACTGGGACTGTAAAATGCAATGTGGGGTCTCAGCCTAAGGCTAAGTCCACATGTTGCGAAACACTTGCTGCGTTTTAAATTTTTGATTTCCCAAGTCTAAATGGGAAAACACTGCATTTTTTGCAGTGCTTATGTCACAATGTGGAGATGACATTAAATAAAATCTCATTTACTTTGCTGGTACTTTACAATGCAGCGTTTTCTTCCACAAAGGCCTAAACACTGTTTCCGCAGCATGCAGCCTTAGCCTAAAGGTATGTTTGTAATGTGGCATTTTGAGAGATTTTAAAGGTACAGGGTTTTTCCCAATAATCCACTTTTATATTTAGTTTCAAGGAAAACCTTTACATGTGAACCAGATGTTTTAGTTCCATGCTGTAGAATTTATGATCGGAGCCCTCACTGAACCAATGAATTAATTTGTTGAGGACACATTTTATAAATTCTCTCATAAATCCTCCAGGTAAACATGTTGATCTGGTTTGAGGATTTACAGCATATGTTTTCAGTGATATAGACTCCTAATCAGTGGCGTAACTAGGAATGGCTGGGCCCCAAGGCGAACATTTGACATGGGCCCCCCCCCCCGAACCGCCGCCCCGACCCCTCCCCCCAGACCTCCCCCTCCCCCCGGACCGCCCCCCTCCAACCACCCCCCCCCACAAAAAAAACAAAAACGCATTCCTGCGCACACTATTATGTGCCATAGTGGCCCCTGCACACAGTATCATGTCCCATAGGGGCCCCTGCACACAGTATCATGTCCCATAGGGGCCCCTGCACACAGTATCATGTCCCATAGTGGCCTCTGCACACAGTATCATGTCCCATAGGGGCCCCTGCACACAGTAGTATTCCCCATAGTGGCCCCTGCACACACTATTATATGCCCCATTGTGGACCACCCATGAACAATTATTATACTCTGGGGTCTTTTCAGACCCCAGAGTATAATAATCGGAGACCTAGGGGAGGATAGAAACATAAAAAAACAACGTTGCTTACCTGTTCCTCGCTCCGGTGCATGCCCGTGCGCTACTCCGGCCTTCTTCTTGTGCGGACCAGGCCGGCGTCACGTGATGCGTGACCAGAGTCGCGACGCAAAATGACGTCGGCTGACGTCTGGGACGTCAGCAAACAGGCCCGAGGCGCAGGAGCGGTAAGTGTATATTGTTTTTTATGTTCCCTCACCAACTCTGGGCCTCCGATTATTATACTCCGGGGTCTGAAAAGATCCCGAAGTATAATGATAGCAGAGATTGTGGTATTCGGCCCGCGGCCTCACATACCGATCCCCGCTCCTTCTCACAGCCGTCTCCGCAGAATCGGAAGCACAGGCGGGCGTGAGCGGGACCTCGGGGAACGGTAAGTATATAGGGCCCGTTACCTGCTGGGGTTACTCCAGCAGATAACGGACTATTAAAAAAAACAAAAAAAAAACAAAACGCATCGGGGGCCTGCGGGGCCCCGTAATGTCCCGGGCCCTGTGGCAGCTGCTACCACTGCTACCCCGGTAGTTACATCCCTGCTCCTAATAGGATAAGGTTGTAGAGGTGTATATTTCTGATCATTTAATAAAAGATTAAAAGACTAATTTATTGCAGATTACTCACGTGTCGGTTTAGAAGAAAACGGCACAGCATGGTGAATCGATAAAGTAATAGGCTTGACTTGCATCAAATTTTTTTTGCTTCTTTTTATAGAGTTATTTTTTATTCAGCTTTGTGTTCAGGAGGTATGTTCGGAATGACTCCATGCACATGAACGTGTGCTTTGTCAGTGTCAGTGTGCTAGCTGTGTTTTTTATGGCACACTGACCCATTATTTTCTATGGCCATGTACACACACTCATGAATGGCCCCATACAAGAACCCATGAGCCCAAACAAACTCAGGTCAGTCCTATACTTCTCCATTTTGCGGCCCAGGCTCACTGAAGAAAATCAGTGGGTCCATGAAGGCACAGGCGGCACACAGATATTATCCATGCCATTTTTCCATGTACCCATTGCTGCCCACATTCATGTGCATAGAGTGCTAATTTGGTAAACACCTGAATCATATTTGCTTGCATACTTTTTTAGCTGTATAGAATAGGGTAGTAGGTTATACTATTATTTGCAGAGTGATGCAGTAAGAGAACTCATACACATATGCATGTATACAGGGCCGACGCCAGCACCTGGCAAACCTGGGCAGGTGTGGGGCCCAGAATGACTGAGGGGGGCACAATCGGATTTGGCTATTAATGCTTCAATTTACACTTTCACTTACTGCTCGTAGATCCTTGGACTGCCACCCCTTCCCTGTTCCGGCGCTGACATACTTCCCAGAGCAGAGAAGGGATGGGGATCCGAGGAACTATGAGTGGTAAGTGAAAGTGAAATCTGCGCTTATCGCTCTCTCCCCATAAAGCAGGGGGAGGGGGGTAAGGCATAAGGGGGCACTGTACTGTATGGGGGATTAGGGTATGTTACATATGGGCATAAGGAGATACTGTATGGGTGGATAAGGGACCATTATATGGGGGTTTTGTAATGTAAGGGGGCATAAGTGGGTCATCTTTGTTTAGTGCCAATAAAATTTATATTTTTTTTATGTTTTTGGTTTATCACTCTTTCTGTATATGTATGCTCTTTTTTTGTTGACTATTAAATGTGACAACCATTCATCAGAAGAAATTTGGAGATCCCTTATGTCTGCCTCCAATGGAAGGCTCTAGTGCAGTGGTGGCTAACCTTTTAAGCTTGGTGTGTCAAAATTAGTAAAAAAAAAAAACCTAGCTTAACTCGGGTGGCATGTCACATCCAGAAATATTCATAATTTTGTGATATTTGTAGCTCTAGTAAAAAAAATTGTTATATTTTTGATATACAGTATGTATTTATATTATATGTATTTCTGGCCCATCACACGGTTTATGACCCCCTTTTTCTGGCCCATTACACAGTATATGACCCCCTTTTCCTGGCCCATCACACAGTATATGACCCCCTTTTTCTGGCCCATCACACGGTTTATGACCCCCTTTTTCTGGCCCATCACACGGTATATGACCCCCTTTTTCTGGCCTATCACACAGTATATGACCCCCTTTTCCTGGCCCATCACACAGTATATGACCCCTTTTTTCTGGCCAATCACACAGTATATAACCACCTTTTTTTAGCCCCCACACGGTGACCCCATTTTTTGCCCCCCACAGTAGATAAACCCCTTTCCCCCTCCCACACAGCATATGATCCCCCTATTTATGGCCCTCACACAGTTTATGACACCTTTTATACCCCCCCCACAAAGTATGTGACCCCTTTTTTAAAGCCAACCCACAGTATATGACCTCCTATTATCTCCCCACCCCCACACAGAGTAGTGGCCGATAATTTTTACTCACCTGTCCACGCTCCAGACCTGGACATCCTCCGCTGCTGCCTCCAGGCTGCGCTGTTGCCAACACTGAAGAAGGCCAGGACGCTGTACGTAGCATCCCAGCGTTCTTCAGAATCATGATGTCAGTGTAGTGCCGCCTAGAGGAGGCAGCGGAGGGCAGCCAGGACAGGAGCATGGACAAGTGAGTAAAAGTATCTACAGCTGCTTATTGCAATAACACAATACGTAGCTGCCGATGTGTGTCACTCAAAATGTCTTGGGGTGTCACCTGTGATACGCGTGTCATAGGTTCGCCATCACTGCTCTAGTGTATGTATTCAAAACATTATATTTCAAAACTAATGCAATTGGATATAATTTTTAAAGAGCAAACATCATAAACAAGAAAAAGATAAAGGGCTCTTGCACACGACCGAGTCTCATCCATGGGAAATGGTCCATGTGTGGGCAGTAGGACCCAGATTAAACTTGGATGTGTGCATAGGAGCCACTGCATTATAGTCAATTAAGATACAGTGAGCTCCTGATCGGCCCAATCACTACTTTTTTTTTTTTTTTCTTTTAATTCTTATTTTATTTGAGTTTTTACATTTTAGTTTTTATACAATATTGTTCAAAAGAAAAAAATGAATGCATAAAGATACCTTATGTGCACTAAAAATACAGAACATGTGACTCTATAAACTTTCCAGAGTCAAAATTAACAAGTAAACTGACAACACTTGCACAATCAATGCCACTAGGTAATGGCCAGATGCAAATGAAGTTTACAAACAAGTTTGTGAACCTGTACACCATTTGGTGTACTAGCAACACACAGCACAATATGAATAGTTGTGTGGTGGGAAAGGGGGAATGTCAAGAGAAATCTATCCTAAACATAAGGAAGCCTCAGATAACATGAAAGACACGAAAACTTAATCTCTAGTCAAAATTGTAGAGGTAAGTGAAGGGCGAGGTGAGGGAGGAGGTTCCCCACGAGGGAGTGGAGGCAGAAAAAAGGGGGGGAGGTTGAGAATGCAGTGTGTACAGTGGGCCTATCGTCTGCCAGGATATGGGGGAATGCACCAGTCAAATCTCATAATATCTTGTGAATCTGCCCTATTGCTCAGAGTTTTCAGAGGAGGGCAGTGCTCTCTCACGCCATGGCGACCATATTTTTAAGAATCTATTGTGAGTTCTGGTTGACCAGCTGATCAGCTGAGGGATGACCACCTTAGCCGCTTCGATCAAATGAGTTATAAGATTCAACTTAGAATGTCGCATATTATGTCTGGGGCATGAAAGGAGCACCCACTCCGGGGAGAGGACCCCCTTGTAATCGATGAAGGGAAGTAAATGGGCCTGTACTTGGGACCAGAATGGCTCGACCATCTCACTCGACCACCAAATATGGGACATACTTCCAACACTCTTTTGACACATCCAGCACAGGCTCAAGGTGGCTAGGCCATGAGCATACAGCCACTCAGGCGTTTTGTACCATCTAGATAAAATCTTATAGTGGGATTCTTGCATCCTGACACATGTGGAGAAACCATGTGAGGATCTGAGGACGGATTTTGAGTCCTCCGGCATCAGAGAGATGTTAAGTTCTTTTTCCCAGGACTGTATGTATAGTGGAGTGGAATTAGTAGTGGAAGCGGACAGGTGTTTTTTGCAATTTGCAGTTTTCCGCGTCAGAGGAAGCTTACATGTGAAGAGTTTCTCAAACTCCATGAGATGTTTGCGAGTAGGACCCAGGTTTTATATTTCTGCCACCGCCTTTTTGTAGTGTTCATAATGGAGAAAGGTAAATGGGACATCAGGGAACTTGTCCTTGAGCTGGGGTTGGGTCAGTGGGGAACCGTCTAGCAACAAGTCACCTAACGTATGAGTCTTAAATCTAGACCAGAAGTCCTGATAAAGAGAAGCTGTAGGGATCTTAACTACGGGTAGGAGGTCCGCAGGCAAAATCAGAGAGGGAGCGGGTGAAAATATCGAGCCATGGTCAAGCCACACCTCACATGCACCCCTGATGAGGGGATCAAAGTCACATCTAGATAACTGGCGCTTTGAGGGGAGCCACAAGTATTGTCTGAATGCCAAGCCATTATATGCTTCAGCTAGCGCCCTCACTATGGGGCATTTTAGAGGAGAAGTCAGGGACAGTGAACTACGCAATTGGATTGCTTTATAATAGGAAAAGATGTCTGTCTGAGCTATGCCACCCTCTTCCCTACGCTTTATCAGAAGTCTATGTGCCAACCGTGGAGGTTTGGACTTCCACAAAAAAGAGGAAAAAATGCCTCGTATGGATTTGAAAAAGGAGGGAGAGAGGTAAATGGGGAGCATTTGTAAGACATAGGTGAGTTTAGGGACTATATAGGTCTGCAGGAGGTTCTTTCTCCCACAACATGACAGATAAGGAAAGTCGTAGGATTTCAGGGTCTCTTTTAGGTCGTGTAGAAGCAGTTGGAAGTTTAGGGGATAGATGGCATCTAGTTTGCTGGGGAGTTTTATACCCAGGTAAGTTATGAAGTCTGATTTCCAAGTGAAGGGCGAGTTTTTCTGTAAAACTGACAATGAGGCAGGCGGGATTGTTATATTTAAGATTTCAGACTTGGACTCATTAACCTTGTAGTTTGACAGTGTCCTGTGGCGTGTCAAGAGGGACTGCAGCGCCGGCAGGCCTCTCTCCGGATTCGTGACTAAAAATAGGATGTCATCCGCGAACGCTACAGACTGCAGCGTATGTGGACCCACGCTGAAGCCTCGTATGTCTGGGTGGAGACGGATCACTTACAGTAAGGATAAACAATATGGGGGAAAGTGGGCACCCCTGTCTGGTGCCGTTGGTAATACCAAACAGCTGTGAGAGTGAGCCATTGACCTTTAGTCGCGCGTGCGGCTGGGAGTAGAGGGAGACTATGGCTGAGATGAACGGTAGTGGAATCCCATATGACGAAAGGGCCGCCCTCATGAAGGACCAATCAACCCTATCGAAAGCCTTCTCGACATCCACTCCCAGCAGCACCAGCGGGCATTTGGTACGTCTAGCTAGAGCAATAACATGTAAGAGTCTGGCTGTGTTGTCTGAACCCTCTCTGCCCTTCACAAAGCCAGTTTGTTCCTCATGAAGTAGCTGGGGTACTAGATTTTGTAGTCTCAGAGCCAATAGTTTGGCCCAAATTTTAAGGTCCAAATTACATAGGGATATGGGTCTATAGCTCCCATAGGCACAGGGGTCCTTACCTTCCTTTGCAATCAATGTAATGTGTGCCTCTTGAGTTTGTTTAGGTAATTCATGCCCTTGTAACAAGGAATTACACATGTTCGCTAGATGGGGTAAGAGAGTGTCTCGGAATTGTTTGCAGTAAAGCAATGGAAAGCCATCAGGCCCTGGGCTCTTACCAACCGGGAAGCTATTTAAGACTCTATTTAATTCAGATATAGTTACAGGGGCCAGTAAAGGGTCAGTGCCAGTGGCCGTGAGTTTAGGGAGGGAAAGTGAGTTTAAAAAGTCTTGAATTTGACTGTGTTTGGAGATGGGGTCTACAGAAGAAGAGTTGGTGGCATTCAAGTTATATAGGTTGGAATAGAACTTCTGAAAAGCGGCAGCTATCTTGGGAGTATTGCTAACCAACAATCCATCCTCAACTTTAACTTCTGCTATATGTGACTTTGCCCTATTCTTCATTGCTGACATCAGCTTGCTACCCTTATCTTCGTGGGCGTATAGTTTTGCTCTAAAATGTAGTAGTTGCTTCGCAGCTGAGTGATTTAAGGCCTGTTTTAACCATTCTCTTAAGGCCAGTAAGTCCTCATGCGCTCTAGAAAAATCTTGAAGTTTGTTCAGACGTTCTATAGTGGCAATCTTGGCTAGCAGGGAATCTACCTCCTTTTGTTGTTGATTCTTAACTGCCGACGCCTTGGAAATGAGGAAGCCCCTAATGTCAGCTTTGTGCGCCTCCCACACAGTAGACTCAGAGACCTCAGGCGTACAATTAGTCTCAAAAAATTGGACCAACACCGATTTGTCTCCTGGCGTACAGACTCCCCATCAAGCAAAGACTCATTGAGCCTCCAAGTCCACTGTGCGGGGGTAAGGATAGGGACATTCAGAACCAATGAGCCTGGGGCATGGTCTGAAATACTAATACAATCAATGTTCGATTTCAGGGAGTGGGCAGCTAGGGAGGACGGGCAGAGGAGATAGTCTAATCTCTGATAGGACCTATGTGGAGTATAATAGAAGGAGTAGTCCTTGGTCTGGGGGTTATGAAAACGCCACATATCAATGAGATGCATCCCATGTAGGGCTGAATGTACTCTTCTCAGACCCCTCTGAGTTATGGGAGATTTCCCTGAGGAGGAAACTAACAATGGGTCCAAAACTAGGTTCAGATCTCCTCCTAGCAGGATCTTGCCAACTGCAAATGCAGAAAGGTCCTGAAGGGCAGCTACGATCCACTCAAGCTGGTTATGGTTGGGTCCATAGAGGTTTGCGATAGTCACAGGACGTGATGCCAGAGTTCCCCTAACAAAGAGAAGCCTGCCATCTGCATTAGTGTGAGTCTGCTGCCAAATGAACGGGGTCGAGTGCCGAATTGCCACAGCAACTCCCTTCGAGGTCGACATGGGGTGGCAGCTATGAAACCATTGGTTAAAGGGTCCTTTGGGCATTTTGGGAACCTTATTGTGTTTAGTAACCAAATTGTGTATGTGGCCCGATCACTACTGAAATGAACTGATAGTGTTATGTCAGTTCATTACTGTATTGACTGGACTGTTCAAGAGCTCCATGCATCATAACTGACTATGATGCAGTGACTACTATATACACGGCAGAGTTTACAGTAGTCTGGGTCTTAACGCTGCACACAGACCGTTTGCAATGGATGAGACTCGGTTGTGTACAAGGACCCAAAGGGTGTATATTTGGGAGGTCAGAATACTAGTTGTAGTTGTAGTGGAAAGAGTAGTTAGAAGATTGCTTGCATACTGGTGTTATACCTTCTTTATGTAAGAAATGCACATGCATCCAGCCAGTCACAAGATGTAAAAGAAAATCTGATTTATCAGACCAGGCAGCTTTATTCAATTGCTCCATAGTCCAAATCTTATTCCCACATGCCAATCCTAGGCAATTTCAGAGGGGGACAAGGGTTAGTATAGGCATTTTGACAGACTTCAGATGTGCAGCACCAAACAACAGGCTGGGATACATTAATTAATAATTATAAAATAACCATAATTAATAAAATAATTTGAATAAAAAGTGATATAACCCTAACACTTTCTCCAAAATGGTATAAATTACAACTACATCTTGCCCCTCAAAAGAAGAGATGGGTGTCAAAATATGGTTATAATTCCTGGCCCATCGGAGTCAGGCACCTACATATGACAAGGTACTTGCCTCCTCATAAATTAAGGGCATCCTTTGAAGACATATTGATGATATATGCCATAAATATATGATATTATTTCTAGAAGTTACATTTATCCAGAGAAGTGGGGTGTCCTGCTACCCGACTTGACACTCCATAGAAAAGGATTTGAAATAAGTATGGATAAGCATTGCTTTCTCCGTTGTAGTTCGTGAGAGTTTTGGAAATAGCAAAGCATTTCATATCCCTAATATACTACAATGAGAAGAGCCACACAGATTACCACTGGTTGCATGAGACCCCTGTCCACAGATTATGCACCCCTGGTTTACCCTGATGTTGTAAATGATATCCCCCAGTTAGTCTTCTTTCAGATTTTTCTATAAGAAGCTATCCATGTTTCATAATCTCAAATTTGGTCTGCTGATATCAGAAGAGTCTATGGAGGGGTCCAGCATGGAAACATTGATTTTCCCCACATTGTGGTTCTTGAGTGACATGGTTCTTCCTCATCCATTTCAGGTTAATCAGATCATGATGGGGCTCTATGAAAAGATTAAAAACACATTAAATTAGGCAAATAAACTATATGTAACCAGATATTTCTTATTTAATGTAATATACTCACTGTCACCACAGATGTGCAAAGAAATATGTAATTCAATGGTCTCTTTTTCATAAAAAAAAGTTACTATCTTGTAGGAATTAATGGTTTAAACCATTCTGCTTTGATGAATGTTTCCATGGATTGGAACCACTCTTTTACTTAACCCCTTAAGGACCCAGCCCAAAAGTGCGTTAAGGACCAGGCCTCGTTTTTCAAAACTGACATGTGTTACTTTATATGGCAATAACTTTGAGACGTCTTAACTTACACAAGTGATTTTGAGATTGTTTTTTCGTGACACATTGTACTTCATGTTAGTGGTAAACACTAATGAATATTTTTGTATTTATTTATAAAAAAAATAGGAAATTTGATGGAATTTTGGAAAAAAATCGCAATTTTCAAAATGTGAAATGCTCTGCTTTTCAGATAGATAGTCATACCACCCAAATACATTAATACATATTATCTACCATATCTCTGCTTTATATCGGCATCATCTTTTAATCGTCCTGTAATTTATTTTGGATGTTAGAAGGCTTACAAGTGTAACAGCGATTTTGCAGATTTACAAGAAAATTTCCCAAACTAATTTTTTAGGGACCACTTCAGTTCTGAAGAGGATTATAATGGCCTATATATTAGAAACCCCCATAAATCACCCCATTTTCAAAACTGCACCCCTCAAGTAATTCAAAATAATATTTGGGAAGTTTGTTAACCCTTTAAGAATTTCACTGGAATTAAAACAATATGGAGGTGAAATTTAGACATTTAATTTTTTCCCACTAATTCCTTAATTTAGCCCTAAAATTAACACATTCACAAAGGGTTAAAGGAAAAAATGCATCTCACAGTTTGTTATGCAATTTCTCCCGAGCACGGAAATACCCCACAAGTGGGTGTAAACTGATGTTTGGGCGAATGGCAGCGCACGGAAGGGAAGGAGCGACACTGGGCGTCTGAAAAGCAGATTTTGCTGGAATAGTTTTCAGGTGCCATGTCTCATTTGAAAAGCCCCTAGAGTACCAATACAAAGGAAAACCCCAAAAAGTGACCCCATTTTGCAAACTACACCCCTCACAGAATTCATATAGGGGTATAGTGAGCATTTTGACCTTACAGTCGTTTCACAGATTTTGCTAACACTGGGATGTATAAATGAAACATTACTAAAATATCACTTTATCCCCAAAGTTTTCATTTTCACAATGGGTTAAAGGAGAAAAAGCACCCCACAGTTTGCAAAATAATTGCTCCTAAACACAGCAGTACCCCATATGTGGTCGTAATCTGCTGTATGGGTACATGGCACAGCTCAGAATGGAAAGAGCGCTATTTAGCTTTTGGAGGGCAGATTTTGCTGGAATAGTTTTCAGGTACCATGTCGCATTTGCAGAGCCCCCAAAGTACCAATACAGTGGAAACACCCTAAAAGTGACCCCATTTTGGAAACTACACCCCTCACAGAACATATCAAGGGGTATAGTGAGCATTTTGACCCTACAGCTGTTTCACAGATTTTATTAACATTGGGACATTAAAATGAAAAATTACTTTTTTTCCAATAAACCGTCAATTTAGCCCCAAATTTTTCATTTTCACAAGAGGACAAAGGAGAAAAAGCACCCCAAAGTTCGTTACACAATTTCTCCTGAACACAGAAATGCCCCATATGTGGTTGTAATCTGCTGCATGGGTAAATGGCAGGGCTCAAAATGGAAAGAGCGCTATTTAGCTTTTGGAGGGCAGATTTTGCTGGAATAGTTTTCGGATGCCATGTCGCATTTGCAGAGCCCCTAAAGTACCAATATAATACAAACCCCCAAAAAGTGACCCCATTTTGGAAACTACACCCCTTATAGAATTTATCTAGGGGTATGGTGAACATTTTGACCTCACAGCTGTTTCACAGATTTTATTAACATTGGGACATTAAAATGAAAAATTACTTTTTTTCCAATAAACCATCAATTTAGCCCCAAATTTTTCATTTTCACAAGAAGACAAAGGAGAAAAAGCACCCCAAAGTTTGTTACACAATTTCTCCTGAACACAGAAATGCCCCATATGTGGTTGTAATCTGCTGCATGGGTAAATGGTAGGGCTCAAAATGGAAAGAGCGCGATTTAGCTTTTGGAGGGCAGATTTTGCTGGAATAGTTTTCGGATGCCATGTCGCATTTGCAGAACCCCTAAAGTACCAATATAATGGAAACCTCTCAAAAGTGACCCCATTTTAGAAACTACACCCCTCAAGTAATGTATCAAGGGGTATTATCATTTAGAGCCTAAAAATGCTTCCCAAAAATTAATGTACAAAGTGAAAATTAAAGTTTTTAAAGAAATATCCAATTTCAGTGCCTAATACGTTGCGGCCACTTTGTGGCATCAGAGACATACACTCCTAAAACTATTAGGTGGGCTATCCTGGGGACAAAAAAATTATATATGTGGGTATAAACTGCTGCTTGGGCACGCAGCAGGGCTCAGAAGGGAAGGAGCACTGTGGTTTTTTAGCTTTTGGAGCACAGATTTAGAGGGACTTTCTGGTCGCCATGATATTTTTGCAGAGCCCTGGAGATGCCAGTAAATTGGAATTCCCCAAGAAGTGACCCCCATTTTGTAGGGGCAATTTTAGGGTCTCTGCAAATGTGACATGGCGTCCAAAAAAACAACAATCTAAATATGCGCTCCAAAAGCACATAGCGCTCCTTCACATTTGCTCCCTGCTGTGTGCCCAAATGACAGTTTATGCCCACATGTATGACGCTGGTGTACCCAGGATAACGTACTTAACAACGCCATATGTGGTATAAACTGCTGTTTGGGCACAGCCGGGCACAGAAGGGAAAGAGCGCTATTTTGGTTTTTAGAGCGCAGTTTGCTTTTTGGACACCATGCCACTTTTGCAGAGCCCATGAATTGTCAGTAAAGTGGAATCCGCAGACATGTCACCCCATTTTGGAAACTATACCCTTCAAGGGATTTATCAAGTGGGGTAGCGAGCATTATTAACCCTTAAGTGTTGCATTCTTTTAATTTCCAAAAATGAATGCGCAGCTGATAATGAAAAGTTAAAAATGAAATTTTTCTATAGATACGCCATTTCAGTGCCCAATATGTTGTGCCCAGTTTATGTCTGCACAGACACACACTCCAAAAACTGATGAGCGGGGATCCCGGGCACAACAGCTTTTGGAGCGTTCATCTCTGATACAAGCCGGGCACAACATATTACGCACTGAAATGATGTATTCCTGGAATAATTGTCATTTTCACCTTTCATCATCAGCTGCGTATTCATTTACGGATAATAAATTATAGCAACACTTGGGGGTTAAAAATGCTCACTGTACCCCTGGATAAATTCCTTCAGGGGTGCAGTTTCCAAAATGGGGTGACATGTCAGGGTATTCCACTGTACTGGCATTTCAGCTCTGCAAAAGTGCAATGGCGTCCAAAAACCAAACCGTCCAAGTCTGTGCTCCAAAAACCAAGTAGCGCTCCTTCCCTTCTGTGCCCGACTGTGCCCAAACAGGAGTTTATACCCATATATGACATTAAGTACCTTATCCTGGGTACACCAGTGTCATACATGTGGGTATAAACTGCAGTTTGGGCACACAGTAGGGGGCAGAAGGGAAGGAGCGCTATGTGGCTTTTGGAGCGCAGATTTAGATGTTTGGTATCTGGACGCCATGTCATGTTTGCAGAGTCTCTAAAGTACCAGTAAAGTGGAATCCCCTAGGGAATGACCCCATTTTGAAAACTGCACCCCTCAAAGAATTTATCAAGGGGTGTAGCGAGCATTAGTATCCCAGACGTGACTGCACAGCGGATGGGGAAAAGTGAATGAATATGTAAGCTGTGCGTAGTACATTGGGTACACTAAATTCCCTACTATTTCCCCAGTAGTTCCTATTATTGGGGAGGTCACTCTGGGGGTCACTTCTGGTTTATTATCCCTCGTAAGCTCTAAATCTGGTTTGTACCCTAATATACGCTCGCACAGCTTACATTCCCTTCCTGCCGCAGCCAGTTATGTTCTAATGATTTGGCGATTTTTGGGGTTTTTGTCTTCACATTGTACGAGCTATATTTTCTTTATTTCTCTGGTGATGTAGCCATATGAGGGCTTGTTGTTTGCAGGGTGAGATGTATTTTTTAATGACATCATTTTTAGGTGCTTACAACTTATTAAATAAATTTTATTAACTCTTTCTTGGTGGATTAAAAAACAACCCCATCAATTCTGGCACTGCGTTTTATCTTTTAAATTTTTCACCATGCAGCATAGAGTGTAAGTAACATGTTACCTTTATTCTACGGGTCGGTACGATTACGGCGATACCTCATTTATACTGTTTTTTTATGCAATACCAATTTTGCAGAACAAAAACCCATTTGGGGACATAAATCAATTTTTTTTGCATCGCCATCTTCTAAGATGCGTAGCATTTTTATTTTTCAGTTTAGAGAGTTGGTTTAGGGCTTATTTTTTGCGGGACAACCTGTGCTTTTTATTGGTACTGTTTTAGGGTACATACGACTTTTTGATCACTTTTTATGGCATATTTTGTAAGGTGAGATGGCGAAAAATCGTTACTTTTGGCGGGTTTTTTCCGTTTTTTTTCCCCGACTTTCACCGTGTACATTAAATATGGTTTCAGTTTTATTGTACAGGTTGTTACGGACGCAACGATACCAAATATGTATTGTTTTTATTAATTTTTAGGTTTATTTTTTATATAATTCATTTTATATAGGAAAAGGGAATTTTTGGGGCTTTATTCATTTATTAATTTTTTTCACATACTTTATTATTTTTTTTTTTCACTTTTTTTTACTTTTTCTTGTGTCCCATTAGGACACCTGAGCCAGAGATGCTTTGATCTCTGCCTCAGTACTATAGACTGCAAGACACGAGCATACTCGTGTCTTGCAGCCTATACAGGAAGTCAGCGCTATGGAAACACAGCGCTGACTTCTGCAGGTCTCAGCAGGATCAACCAGGTACTGGGGGCTCCAGGCAGCCTGGGATCACTTGGCAGACCCCGGGCTGCAGATTAGAGATATCGGCACCCCCCGATCTCGCCGCGGGGGGTGCCGGGGGGGTCGGCAAGACGGCGGAACCCCTTGGATGCCGCGGTCATGTTTGACCGCGGCATCCAAGGGGTTAAAACCGCCGATCGGAAGTTATGGCCGACCGGGGGTTATGGAGCAGGGTGTTAGCTGTCAGATACAGCTAACACCCGGTTCCGATACCGCCCGCTCAGATAGTGAGCGGGCGGCCGGCCTCGGGCGTATTATTACGCCCTGGTGCGCGAGTACCTAGCGCCCAGGACGTAATAGTACGTCCAAGGTCGTTAAGGGGTTAAAGAAGTTTTCTATGACTATAGTATTGACTAGAGATGAGCGAATCAAAGCTGCAGAAGTGGAATTCGATCCGAATTTGAGGAAATCTTCGATTCGCCACGATTCCGGATTTCCTCACGCTTCGATGCATTGAATCGCATTTTTTTATAAAATGGCCACCGCACATGTTAGGACAAGGGGGAAGGGACTCTGAGAGCGCGGGATCACCCAAAATGCCAAGCATGCAGCTAATCAGCAGCCAGCAGGACCTGTGATGTCACAGCCCCATTTTAGGTACAGTCATTCCACATCGCTCTTACTGTAGGGACAGACATCGGCAGGAGCTAGGGAAAGACTTAGAAAACAGAAGTTCAGGGAAAGAGGATTACAAGTGTAGGGGACAGATAGGGAAGAATTGAGAAGAATTTGGGGTGGTTGCAGACTCATTTACAGCAAGAATTTGCAGCATAATTCACAATGCAGCACTCACTGCCATTATACTGCGGCTCATTACTCATATCTGTGTCTTCAAGGTGGAACACAACAAGCCTTTTGCAGTGCAGTACAGCAAAAAACTGTGAATTATCATACACTAATATCTGCACGTATCTGTAAAAAACACCTTTTTAAAAGTGTTTATTATAAGGGGCTTATTCAATATTCTTCCAAGGCATAACATTAGTCAGTATTATTGTGCCAAAGAAAACTGAATTATCATCCAATAATATCTGCACGTATCTGTAAAAAAAAAGCCTTTTTAAAGGTGTTTATTATAAGGGGCTTATTCACTGTTCTTCTACAGCATAACATTACATTTGTCAGTACTATTGTGCCAAAAAAAAAAAACAAATTATCATCCAATAACATCTGGACGTATCTGTAAAAAAAGCCTTTTTAAAGGCGTTTATTATAAGGGGCTTATTCACTGTTCTTCCACAGCATAACATTAGTCAGTACTATTGTGACAAAGAAAACTGAATTATCATCCAATAATATCTGCACGTATCTGTAAAAAAAGCCTTTAACGTGGGGAAAGACATAACGACCGTATTCGCCATTTTGTTACCAGTATAAAGTCGCAGGCCATTTTTAAAAACAGAATTGTCAATAATAATTCAATAATTTTAGTGGTTATCACTTATTTAAAGGTGTTCATCAGTGTCTAAACCCATAAAAAGGACCATATTCTCAATTTTGTTACCAGTATAAAGTTGCAGGTCATTTTTAAAAACAGTATTGTCAATAATAATTCAATAATTCTTAGCGGTTATTATCACTTTTTTAAAGGTGTTTCCCCTTAGTCCGAACAGCAGCACAATATGGGGTATCTCTGCCCCTGTGTGCTGGTAGGACAGGCGGAATTTTAAATTTACATAATTAATTAAATGATACTCCCCTATAAGAGGCCAAGGAGACCTCCCCTCACTGTGTTTTTTTCTGTCCTGTGTGTTGGACAGGTGGAGGGAGGCTCTTTGTCCTCCCATTTTTTCCTAAGGATTTGGGGGTTAACTACATTTTTGTAAGTATTTTCTCCTCTTTCAGCTGTTCATCTTTTCCTTGGGAGTTTGTTACTCCTAAGGCTTCCTTGTTTCTCCCTGCTGCGCTCTCTGTCTGTGGCCATTCTGGGCGGGGTGTGCCTGCCCTTGTCTGATCTCAGGTGAGATGTTTGCGGCTGGGCAGGCTGTGCATTCAGTATGTCAGTTTCTGAACTTGGAGGCTGTATTGCAGGGTTAATATAAACCTATCTGCATCTCCTGCCTGGCTGAGCTCTTCAGCAGAGCTTATGCTTCAGGTGTTTGTGCTTAGTTTAAACTGATGACAGCGTCTCAGATACAAATTCCCCACACTGCCCTCCTGTTGCAGTTATGGTTCTATTCCAGTCTGCCACAAAGACACACCGCACTTCCTATAGCAGTGGAATTAAAGCGAAGAGGGAGAGGAAGGTTTTTTAATCTGGGGGAAGTGATTTTGTCACTTCAGGTTCCGGAACCATTTTTGCAGGTCCTGTTTCCTGGATCCCTTTTTTTCTGTTACACTTCTGTAGCCTTTTCCCAGTCGCGCTGGATTGCGCTGACCGACTAGTTTAGGCCATTCTCTATATTGCTGTAGCGGTATTAAAGACACTGTTGGTAAGTATGGTCTTCTCCCTACTTATTTAAATCTTTTTCCTAAGTTTGTCTCTCTGATAGGCTGTACATTTTTGTTTGATACTGTTCTGACTGCTTTCGGTGGCAGCGGCGACTTAATGAGGGATAGGTCCTCTAAGATGAAACATTTCGCTTATATAGAGTGCAACATCCCTCTGCCTGATGGTACAATTACACTTGCTTTCGCCAATGCCGTGGGACCCCATCTGAGGATTTGTCCATTCATGACGTAATTGTGTGGGTCAAAGAGCAGGATAAGAAATCCGGAACTTGATTTCTCAAGAAGCTTCATACTGAGAGACATCCTCAGTCAGTTTCATCAGAAGAGGAATTTCACATACTCAATGTGATGCACATGTGTGATGAAGACACGTCGCTAAATCCCAGCAGACCTCTTGATAAGGATGCCTAGGCTGCTGAAGTCCATCTGGTCAGGCGACTGTGATGTTGACACTGCGCTAAATCTCAGCAGGCCTCTTGGTAAGGATGCCTAGGCTGCTGAAGTCCATCTGGTCAGGCGACCGTGATGTTGAACTTGGGGAAGCCTCTAGTTCCACCTATAGGGGGCCAAGGGCCTTCCAAGTGGACGCGACACTGGATAAAGCTTTGATATGCTCAGGCTTCTGTGGACATCGCCTACAATGAGGTAGCGAATAAGAGAGTATCTAGTAGAAGTTTCCGTATACCAGGTCAAGATGCCTGCCAGATCTAGGGCCTTCTCTACAGCTGCTAGAAGGCCATTATGGTTGAAACCTCAGGGAGTGGACAATGCGTCCAAGTATAACGTATGCTCACTACCCTTGAGCTGGGTAAACATTTTAGCAGAGGCCTGGACGACATCATGGAAGGTCTTGTGATTAAGTGCCTTCCGCAGTCCTTTAAGCAGGACCTTCTGGCGGGGACAGAAGTTATCAGTGCAGCCGCCTCAATCTACGTTCTAATATCACAGGCGTGCTAGATATCAGCCCAGAGGGGCTGGACGTAAGTTCCCCAAGGAAGGGGACAGAAAGAAGCCTGGCTTTGACGCCAACTTTTCTCCTCCTGTGGCGGCAAGTACTCCTGTTGGGGGATGTCTCTCCCATTTTTTCTCTCCTGCTGCAGGAGAAGATCCAAGAACTTTGGTCTTGCAGATAAGTACAGCAGGGTTATGCGGACGAATTCTTCGCCCACCACAAGACAGATTCTCGCAACCCGTTCTCTCCTGCACTGGAGCAGGTTATACTGGAAAATTCCATTCTGGAATACCTGGCAGGGGGGCCTTGGGAAGGTCCCCCCTCAGAAGAAGGTTTGGGGTCTACTCTCCAGACTTCCCGCTACCAATATATGTTATAGTCCTAATATATCTAAGTCTCTTCATAAGGAAGAGCGTTTCCAAGGGGACACCGGGGAAGTTGGTCACATCCTTGCTCCAAAGCAATGTTCTTGTCACTCTCGACCTAAAGGATGCGTACTTACAAGTTCCAGTTATCCTCCTCACAGAGGGTATCTGAGAATTGCTGTTTCTATTGCCGCCCACAGGTGACATTTCCAGTTTGTGGCCCTGCCCTTTGACATTTCCTCGGCTCCCCACACCTTTACCTAGGTGATGGCTCCAGAAACAACTGCACTCAGACCTCTAGATCTGTTCATAGTGCCATATTGGATGACTGGCTAATAAAAGCCTAGTCAGAAACCATCCTGCTCCAGCACCTGCAGACAACTGTGTCTTTTTTTCCAGCATCCAGGCTAATAACCGGGAGAAGTCAGAGGTGATTAAAAAATTTGCAAGGCGACTGTATTTTTTTCCCATGTTTGCGTGGGTTTCCTCCGGGGTCTCCGGATTCCTCCCACACTCCTAAGACATACTGATAGGGAATGTGGATTGTAAGTCCTATATGGGACAGTGCTCTATATCTGTCAATGTCCGTGAGGGCGCTGCGGAATATGATGGCACTATACAGGTTATCATATCTTCTCAAGATGCGTCGGATGTTCATCAGAGCAATTATGAGAGTCCTGGCCTCATGTCAGCCCTAGCCAATTCAGTTCCTTGGACTTTATGGCATATGCGTCCCCTCCAGTCGGTAGTATTAGGGGTCTGAAATCATAGCCCTCTGAGTCTTGACAAGAGGATCAGACTTTCTCCCAGAACCCGTCTTTCTCTCAATTGGTGATACACCTGAAAGTCGGATGTCCACGGTCCAACCTCTTTGGACCCTGTTGACCGATGAATCCTTTTCAGGATGAGGAGCCCATCTGTACGAGAAAACTGTACAATGAGTCTGGAGCAGACTAGAAAAGATGACATCATCCATCTGGAGGGAACTTAGAGCAGTTCACCTGGCACTCCTCCATTCTTCTCCTCTTCTCAGAGGAAGAGCTGTCAAGATCCGGTCCGTCAACATGGTGACTGTAATAAACAGGAAGGCATCAGATAATTCTCCCTCAGGTCTGATTTTCACCTGGGCAGAGAAAGATCTGACCCATCTCTCCGCAGTTCACATCAAGGGCTCCTTGAACATAGTAGCGGATCAGTTGAGTCGTATCAGGAGAATGGTCTCTCAATCAAGAGTGTTCCACCAGATTACCCTGAAGTGGGGTCTTCCAGAAGTAGACCTTATGGTGACCAGACTCAATGCCAAGTGTGATGATTCCACTTAAATATGGCTATAACTCAAAGATGTATTTTGATCTCTGGGTATCGTATCTCCCTCTTAATTCCATTTACTCATAATGTGCGCAGCTCTAATCCTAGGTGTATGTTGTAACAATAGGGCTTTGTATCCATCCCAGAATGGCTCCATTGAATTCCTACATAGCCCTGGTTGATCAAATACACATGCATTGTTCAGCCTGGGCTGTTGATCAGACATGGTTGATAACATATAGAAGGCATTGTATCATTCCACTTGGTCTCATCTCCTTACAAAGAATCTTGACTTGAGTGTGTTAGTCAATCAGACTTGCCATCACCGGTGACCTCATTCTGGGTCAAGGGTATAAAAGATGAGGCAAGAGGTCTGTGAGAGAGACTACAGGAGAGTACTATGATGAGACTACAGGAGAGTACTATGATGAGACTACAGGAGAATACTATGATGAGACTACTGGGATATACTGTGATGAGCATGCAGATTACTGAGAATACTGTGATGCTGCTGCTAGAAGCTTCCACTGGTTATCCCCACATGCCATGTGTGAGGGTTGGATTATAGAGCCACATCAAGGATATGTGTGGTAAAGTAATTATTTCAATTTTATTCCCTTTTTATTTATTGTACTGTATCTTGTAACTAGTAACTGCTAATGCTTGCATACATCTGCATATTTGTTCTGAACTGCATGTGTTAGATGTTAATACCGACCCATCTAGGGGTTAATAAATATACAAAATTTAGAAAGCTTGTCTTGTATTTATCTTGTGGACCCAGCACTCACTGGCGGTGAGTGTGGTTTTTAGTAAAGAAATCTCAGGTGTGGGCCAATGCCGTGTTGGCGCACTGAGGATCTTTCACACCAAGGTAGAGACGTTCTGCTCATTACATCAGGAGGACTATCCCTTGGCAGTGGATGCCCTGTCCATCCCTTGGAGGTTCAGGCTGGCGTACATCTTCCCTCCACTTTCCATGATACCAAGGGTATTGATGAAAGTCAGACAGGACCAAGCCTATATGATAACCAAAAAGAGCTTGGTGTTCCCAACTCATGCTCATGAGTCGAGGGATCTATTAGAGGCTTATTTAAAGACTAGGAGAGTCACTCACTAATATCTGGACGCATTAAAATATTAACTTTATTGAATATTACTTAAAATACAAAAGGAAAGACTACAACATTAATATTAGAAAGACTTGGATGAAAGGGGAGTGAATCCACCATAAGGCCAATCCTAATATAAGGGGACCATATCAAAGTTTCATAATATCTCACTACTGATCGGTATAGATATCAATATACACCTATCTAAGTAACCCTTTCAATCCCATATGTAAACAAAAGAAACAATTGGACTGCTAAGGTAGGTACTCTCAGCTAAAAAAATCTACCTTGCGTCCAAAGTGTTATAATGCCCAACACTTTTGTGCTATTTCTAAAAAATACTCTATCAGGGCGACTGGTGTCTACTGTAATATCCTCTCATATATATATCCAGCGTATATTGCAATATCCTATCAACACACTGTCCAATAGTCACTATCATCCCCTGTTCACACAGCAAAGTCACAGCAATGAACTTTAGCCATGATATCCTACTGACACAGCTAACGCGTTTCCTATGTCGGGATATAAATCGATACCGACACATTCATCAGAGGTACGTATCTATATCTCAAGGAGCCACTAAGGTAAGTATGTTATAGTTTTTTTAGGCATATCACCCTTTCCCTACATACACTCCCGCTCCCCCATCGGCACTAATGTTTGGCCACACGAAGCAGCGGAGTTGGCGGTCTCAAATACACTTAATCACGCCCACCAACATCAGCCCAGCCAATGAAGACACTGTCCATATGCAGCTGACCCATAGGGAAACCCCCCGCCGGGGGCGACCAAAACCACATGGGGGAAAAACCCCCCACACACCCGGGGCCCACCAAAAAACCCCCCCCCCCCCCCCCCCCCCCCCCCCCCCGCGCCCCACCCCCACCCCCCCCCCCCAAAAAAAAAAAAAAACAAAAAAAAAAACCCCAAAAAAAACCCCCCAAACACCACCGCACGAGGCACAGAAACGGAAGAGGGACAACAAAAACAAGCAACCAAAGCCGCAAAGAGGGCCCCACAGAAAGGACAAGAGACCCCGCAAAAAACACCCGCGCCCGCACCGCGAGAGCCCCCCACCCACGAAGGGGCGCCGGCGGCGCCCCCGCGCGCGGGCGGGCCCCCGGCCCGCGGCCGATGAAGACCACTGTCCATATGCAGCTTGACCCACTAGGGAAATCCCCTTGGCCGCAGCACGATCAAATGCATATGCGTGAAAAACCGACCAATTCACGGAGGACCTATCAAAAAACCTTCCTCCATCAGCCCCGCCCCTCTGAACGGTGACTAAGCAATACACTCCCTGCCCCCCCCCCCCCCCCCCCATTCAATATAGGAGATATAATTCAAAAGGCAAATCATTTTAGCAAGTTGGAAACCCCTGGGGGGCCATCTACCATATAATGGTCGAAATGGACACTAGAGGCTTTTATTCAGAAGTATGATGATCATTAATAGGGTCCACATGGCAATAACTAAATCAGCCTACTGCCAGAATTACCATGACAATATAATTTTAAAATGCAGAAGCTATTATCTTAAATAAATGATGCATATATTTTGCATCATTCATGCCCCATGGTTTGACTATTTTCAAAGTAAAAGTCCAAACAGCCTACTACCAACATTACAATGACAATACAAAGGATATAGCAACTATTATCTTAGATAAATGATGCATATGAAATTGCATCATTCAAGCCCCATGGTTTGACTTTTTTCAAAATAAAAGTCCAACGGGCCTCACATTGAAGGAGCTTTTGGTCAAAGTTACCCCCTCTAGGAGAAGGAATTAACTGCTCAATGCCCTGAAATTTAATATGAACAGGATCACCTTCATGATGGGCCCATACATGATGTGCTACCGTGGTGTCATCCTGACAGATAATGTTGTTTACATGTTCCCTCATCCTCCTGCGGAACTCCCTCATCGTTTTACCGACATATTGAATCCCGCAGGAGCATGTGATGAGGTATACCACACCGACCGTTTTACAGTTAATAAAGTTATTATTTTTATACCGTTTACCTGTTGTTGTACTAACAAAGTCTTTGCTGGATTTTATAAAGGCGCAAGCCCTGCAGGATCCACAAGAATGGGTACCCACAATTCTCCTTCCCTGCCTATTCAACCAGGTATCAGAATTAGTAGATAACAAATGACTATGAACCAACTTATCTTTAAAATTCGTACCACGACGAATCACGACCAAAGATTTACATATTGCTGCACTACTATTAAGCGGTCTTCCAGAAAGCTATGACACGCTTGTAACCGCACTAGATGCGCGCCCAGATAATGAGCTCACACTGGAGTATGTCAGAGGAAAGCTTAAAGATGAATAGAAGCGGAAGACAGAGAGTGTATGCAGCGCTGGGGTATCTAAAGCAGAATCCGTTTTAAAAGCCCAAGCTCTGCCCGAAAATAAAAGTCATTTGAAAGAAACACGTGAGTGTTTTGTATGCAAGAAAACAGGGCACCTAAAAGCTGACTGCAGAGTCTGGAAAGCTAGGATGAATCATCTGAAAAAGCAAAATCATCAAAGGATTAAAAGTGCCATCACTGAAGAAAAACACAATTCAAGTACTGAAACTGCTTTTACCATTAATGCAAGTACATCCAAGCATGCATGGTGTATAGACTCTGGAGTAACTAGTCATATGACCAATGACAAAAACTTCTTTTCTAACCTTAACCAAAGTAAGTGATTTTGGCTAACGGTCAGTATATGAATACAGAGGGAATAGGGGATGGTTATATTGATTGTCAAGTCTCCCCAACACAAAGCAGAAAGATCCTAGTAAAAGACGTGCTGTATGTACCTAGCCTTGAAAGCAATCTGTTATATGTGAAGAAACTCACAAGACAAGGAAATGAAGTTACATTTAAAGATAACGTCTGCATCATCTCAAAAAAGGGCCGTATACTAGCAGAAGGAAAGATCAAAGATGAGCTATATCAGTTAAATTGCAAAGAAAACGCATATACTGCTAAACAAGAACAACACACAAATTGTATCCATCTATGGCACAGGCGTCTTGCACATAGAGACCCAGAAGCAATAAGAAAGTTAGTTCAAAAACAACTTGCTGAAGGCATTACAATTGATCAGTGTAATCAGACAATGAAGTGTACAAGCTATCTTAAAGGAAAAATGTCCCGAAAATCTTTTCCTAAGAATAGTACTACAAAATCAGAACAGCCACTGGATTTAATACTTACTGATGTTTGTGGTCCAATGAATACTCTAACTCCTGGATTAGAAGAGATAGTTTCTCACATTTATCGATGACTATTCAAGATATACGGTTGTCAATCTACTTCACAGCAAAGATGAAGTCCCAGGGAAACTTGAAACATATCTAGCTGAAGTATATAACACATTTGGGAGAATGCCAAAAATCCTGCGTGCAGATAATGGAACTGAATATACAAGCAGTGAGACACAAAGCATTTTAAAGAAAAATGGAATCGTGTTTCAGACCACTGTACCATACAATCCTGAACAAAATGGTGGAGCGGAAAGAAGAAACTGGACACTCTGTGAAAGTGGAAGAAGTATGCTATTTGACGCAGATTTGCCTACAATATATTGGGGTGAAGCAATCATGAAAGCATGCTATCTTCAAAACAGGTTACCAGGTAAAGCTACAGAGAAAACTCCATTTGAGATATGGAACAGCAAAAAGCCTAATCTCCAACACATAAGAGTATTTGGAAGTAAAGTATTTGTGCATGTCCCTAAGGAAAAACGTACCAAGTGGGAATCCCATGCCAAAGAAGGTATCCTGGTGGGCTACAGTGAAATCCAGAAAGGATATAGAATCCTGCACCCAGAAACGAACAAGGTCACAATAAGCAGAGATGTAATGATTGATGAGAACTTCGTCTCGCTCACGTTTTATGACATCATACCAGTAGTCCAGATGAAGCAACAACAACCTAAGTCACAGTTACAAAATGACAAAGAGAAAGATGTAGAAGTTTGGTTAGATTCTTCAACCATTGAAGAAGCAACGGAAACATCAAGTGAACCTGAAATAAGAAGATCGTCAAGATCGAACAAGGGTATACCAGCTAAGCATCTATCCTACATTGCTAAAACACTACCCGAACTAGAGCCACAGTCATGGGATGAGATGCAATGACTACCTGCCCATGAAAAAACGAAGTGGATTAATGCTGCTAATGAGGAAATGAAATCGCTTCATCAACTTTAAACCTGGAAACTCACCAAACTACCACAAGGCAAGAAAGCAATAAAGTGTAAGTGGGTGTTTAAGACCAAATATGAATCTGAAGGTAAAGTTCACAGATTTAAAGCAAGATTAGTTGCAAAAGGATATTCTCAGAAATATGGTGAAGATTATGATGCTACATTTTCTCCAGTTGCTAAGCAGACCACGTTTAGGACTCTATTAGCTGTATCTGCTATACAAAGGATGTCTGTCAGACATTTGGATATCAAAACTGCCTTTCTAAATGGTGACATTGAGGAGGATTTGTACATGACTCAACCTGAGGGTTATATCAGAAAAGGTGAAGAAAATCTCGTTTGTAAACTACAAAAATCTCTCTATGGTCTTAAGCAATCGGCAAGAGCTTGGAATACCAAAATAAACAAAGTCTTATTGGAAGAAGGATTTAAGAGAGGTCAAGCAGACCCATGCCTATACACAAAGTGTACAGATGGAAAGTGGATGTATATTCTCTTATATGTAGACGATGTGATTGTCGTACATGAAGAAGAAACAGAAATTGCAAAAATGAATGAAATTCTGAATCAGCATTTTGAAACAAAAGACCTTGGAATTGTTACATATTATTTAGGCATCCAGATCCAGAGAGAAGAAGATGGAAGTTTTCTTCTAAACCAAAGTGCAAAAATTAACTCAATCCTCAACCAGTTTGGAATGTCAGAAGCAAAAGGTATATCAACCCCAATGGAGTCATCCTACCTAAGATTGGAAGGAGAAGATGATCTGTTACCAAACAATGAGAAATACAGACAGGTAGTGGGGGTACTTCTATACATAACAACTATGACTCGACCAGATATCGCAGCAGCAGTGGGTATTCTCTGCAGACATGTGGAAAAACCGTGCCAAAGAGACTGGAATACTGAGAATTCTCCGATATTTGAAAGAAACTCAAGACACAAGTTTAAGAATGTCTTCAACAGGAGATCTAAAACTCACAGGCTATGTGGATGCAGACTGGGCTAATGATTCAAGTGATCATAAGTCAATAAGTGGGTACTTGTTCAAGCTTGGAGAAAGTTCTATCTCTTGGTCCAGCAGAAAACAGGTATCTGTTGCCTTATCATCTACAGAAGCAGAATATGTGTCTGCGACCTACGCAAGTCAAGAGATCATTTGGCTAAACCAGTTGTTGAAGGATCTTGGCAAGCCGTCAACTCAGCCAACGACGATGTATGAAGATAACCAAGGATGCATTAAAATTCCAAGCAGTGAAAAGATCAATGCAAGAACCAAGCACATCGACGTTATACATCACCACCTGTGTGATTTGATAGAACGTGGTATCATCGAATTTGTTCATTGCGAAACTGACAAGATGGTGGCTGATATAATGACAAAGTCATTGCGAAGAACCAAGTTCGAAGAGTTCAGAACCTCAATGGGACTAACTAGATAAGTAGTTGTTGAGTGGGGGTGTTGGAATAATGTTTATTATTGCCTGTATTGCAACAACTACTGTTTATACGTTTATAACTGCAATAGCTTCTGTCTCTAGGCATAGTGTTAAGTTAATAAAGCTCTGTTAAAAAAGGTGGGGGCTAGAGTAACAAGACCAGGAAGTTCCTCTCTGTTTTGTTTTTTGCGGCTACAGCATAGAGCAGAGCACATGGAGCTCACAGACAAGTAGCTGAGATCATAAGTTACAGAATACAGTGTATTATTCTTGTTCCTCAATAAATATCTGTTTACTGTTGAACGCCTGGACAGTCAAAGATTAATCCGCTGCCAACATAAACACTATCAGTTAGATGTCCGTAGTTCAGAGGCTACTGCCTTTGGACATTCATACTGTACTGTAGTGAGTGAGAACCCTCCTTAGGGGATCTGCTTGCTACGTCCCCATATTGTGCTGCTGTTGGACGTAAGGGGAATCGTTGATTATGTAGATAATCTGTTTTCCCTTAGTCCAAACAGAATCACAAGCTTTCCCCCCCTTTAGGAAGGATTGTTGTTTTTTTTTCTTTTATTCTTTATAACTAACACAGTGAGGGGAGGTCTCCTTGACCTCTTATAGGGGGAGAATCATTTAATTAATTATGTAAATTAAAAATTCTGCCTTCTGCTGCTGTGCTGCTGTTCGGACTAAGGGAAAACAGATTATCTACATAATGATTATTAGTGTCTAAACCCATAAGGAGGACCATATTCGCCATTTTGTTACCAGTATAAAATTGGAGGCCATTTTTAAAAACAGTATTGTCAATAATAATTCAATAATTCTTAGCGGTTATTAACACTTATTTAAAGGTGTTTATTAGTGTCTAAACCCATAAGGAGGATCATATTCGCCATTTTGTTCCCATTGTACTGATGGAGCCGATACTGCTCCTGCCACCCCCACCCCCCTCCCACAGCTGCCATGCCAGTGCAAGTTGAGCTCTCAGGGCCCCCCTGGTCAGACATGCGAGAGGATGGACAATGGCGCATATAGGCAGCGGCCAAATTTCTACATAGGATATCTCTATAGTAGTTCAGTTTGTTCTCCCTCTCAGCAGGTATAAAAAAGGCCCCAATTTTTCCCCGGTAGCGAGGGTCTAACATGGTGGAGAACCAGTAGTCATATCTCTGCCGAATGGTGACAATTCGGCTGTCACTGCGCAAGGAAGTCAGCATGCTTCTGGCCATTTGTGCAAGTGACTCCAAGGGACTCCCTGCATCCATCTTCACTGCATACTGCCACGGTGCGTCTGGGTCATCTGCCTCATCTCCTTCTGGCTGTTCTGGTTGCTCCTGCTCCTCTTCTCCAGCCATTTGGCTACACATTGTTTGTGCTCCAATGTCCTCCTCATCCTCCTTCTCCTCCAGTTCAGCCCCCACAGGGCTCATGTGGCCATGAGATGTAGACACCACATCTCCAGTCCCCTGACTAGCCAGATTGAAAAACATCTTTTCCAGGATGTGAATCAGTGGAATAACGTTGTTCATCCCATAGTCCTGGCGACTGACTAACAAAGTGGCCTCCTCAAAGGGAACGAGCAAACGGCAGCTGTTGCGCATGAGCTTCCACTGGCTAACGTTAAAGTTACAGTTGTGCTAAAGGCACAGGAAACTTGGTCAAAGTTAAATGAAAGATGAATGCAGCACGTTATCAGCAAATACTGGAGGCAAATTTGCACTCATCAGCCAGGAAGCTGCACATGGGACGTACTTGGACTTTCCAACATGACAACGATCCAAAACACAAGGCCAAGTCAACCAGGGGCGCACCGCTAATGAGGCGAAGTGAGGCGGCTGCCTCAGTCGGTACTGTCCGTCACTGTCTGGGGGGCGGCATTTTTTACTTTATGTTTACCGTAAACCAGCCCAGGACAGGCTGCTTTAAAAAAAACAGAGCTGAGCGGGGCTGGTTTACGAGACGTCCGCATCTCAGCGCAGGCGGCAATACAATGACATCATCATGCCTCCTACGTTGAGACGCGGACGCGGGTGAAGAGGAGGCGGCTCCATCAAGGCATCGCAGGTAGGAGGATAACTTTTTTTTTATATATATAAATAGGCCGTTACCTACTGGAGTAACCCTGGCAGGTAACGGCCTATTTTCTTATCGATCCCTGCGACTGCTGTGGCCGCCTCCGCTTTCCCTTCTGCTATTGGACGCAGAAGGGGGAATCAGAAGCGTCTGTGAGCGGTAGCGGGGATCGCTAAGTGAGGCCAAATACAACTATTATTTTACTCCGGGGTCTCTTCAGATCCCGGAGTATAATAATTGGACACCCAGGGGAGGTGATAAACATAAAAACCAATGTTACTCACCTCTCCAGCGATCCAATGTTACTCCCAGCAGGCTTCTTTGGTGACGTTCCAGGCGTCACGTGAACCAGGCCAACATCATTATGTGGCGACGCCGGTCTGTGCGACATTGAAGAGGGCCGAAAGCAGGGAGTGCACCGGAGCCCAGGTAAGTAACACTGGTTTTTATGTTTGTCACCACCTGGGTCTACGATCATTATACTCTGGGGTCTTTTAGACCCCAGAGTATAATAATAGTAGTTCATGAGTGGGTTACGATGGAGCAGAATACTGTGTGCAGGGGCCACTATGGGGCATAATTACATGTGCAGGGGCCACTACGGAGTATAATACCGAGTGCAGGGACCACTATGGAGCATAATATCATGTGCAGGGGCCAATATGGAGCATAATACTGTGTGCAGGGGCGGCTGCGGGGCATATTACTGTGTGCAGGGGCCACTATGGAGCATAATACCGAGTGCAGGGACCACTATGGAGCATAATATCGTGTTCAGGGGCCACTATGGAGCATAATACCAAGTGCAGGGGCCACTATGAGGCATAATACCGTGTGCAGGGGCCACTATGGCGCATAATACCGTGTGCAGGGGCCCCTCGGGGCATAATACTGTGTGCAGGGGCCACTATGGGGCATAATACCGAGTGCAGAGGCCACTATGGAGCATAATACCAAGTGCAGGGGCCACTATGGAGCATAATACCATGTGCAGGGGCCACTATGGAGCATAATACCGTGTGCAGGGTCCGCTGCGGGGCATAATACCGTGTGCAGGGGCCACTGCAGGGCATAATACCATGTACAGGGGCCGCTGCGGGGCATAATACCGTGTACAGGGGCCGCTGAGGGACATAATACCGTGTGCAGGGGTCGCTGCGGGGCATAATACCGTGTGCAGGGGCCGCTGTGGGCCATAATACCGTGTAATACTGTATTAAAAAAAAAACACTCACCTGTCCCTTGTGCTCGGATGTCTCCTACTGCAGTCTGGTTCTGCTGCTCCAGTGTTTTCTTCTGGCGGAAGTCCCCACCGCACATGACCGCTAAGGTCGCTGACACGGGACATCACAGTGCTGTGGGGAAGAAAACACCGGAGCAGCAGCACTGAAACTCGCTGGGAGACACTGGAGCACCTTCCCCAGCCTCATATTAAAAAAGTGGTTATCCTGGGCAACCCCTTTAAGGTGGTATTGGGCTTTATTAAAGGGGCTTTCCAGCTCATTTTTATTGATGTTCTATCCTTAGGACAGATTATCAATAAGAGATCAGTGGACCCCACCTCTGATCAGCTGTATGAAGGGGCTATGGCGCCTGTTTATATTATACGCTGTCTGTTTCTAGTGACCGTGTGATGTAATTCCAGCCTTGTCACATAGTCATGTATAGGACGAGGCTGTAGTTACATTACATGGCCACTATGAGATGAATGACACTATGTAAACAGAGAAGCAGTCACGGTGCCTACACAGGTACCACAGTTCATTCAAATAGTTGATCAGTAGGGGTCCTGGGTTTTTGAGTGCCACTGATTAGTTTATTAATGACTGGAAAACCTTTTAATTAGGTGATACCTGGGGCATTATTAATAAGGGGCACTATTTATACAGGGTACACACGGACATTATAAACATTCACTTGGGAGTATTATTCATTATGGGGGGTTATATCATATATTTTAGAATTGGGAGTAGCAGCAGGATGGGTGTGCAGGTGAGGACAATGTGGGTCGGGTGCCTGGAAAAGTGAGGAGCCAAAGATGTCTGTGTTGCAAACTTTACAGAGACAGAGTCACAGATGGAAGAAGTAGTCATGGCGGTCCAAAGAGAAGAGAAGGGAAATGTGAAGGATTAGTCAGAGACGTCACCTGTAAGTCACAAAATGTTACTGCACTGTATACAACTAAAGATAGAGGATAAATACCTGATTGATGAGGGTCTGTCTGCTGAGACCCCCACTGAGCCTGAGAATTGGTTTTTTTTCCCCCCCACTGGGTGGGAATTCAGCCTGACCGCAGCCATATATAGGTGTGCCACTTGGTGGATGGACGAACCCGCGGGGCTCTCATTCACTTCGATGGGAGTACCAAAGATAGCCGAAGTCCAGTACTCAGCTATCTGTGGGGCTCCTATTATAGAGAATGGGGGCCACGTGGGCTCGTCCATCCACCAAACAGAAGATGTGTGAAGTTAATTTCATTGTTAATACCGTATTGTTGATCTGATACTGAAGTAATACAGTAAGAATAATAATAATAATAGTCCTTTAATAGTCCCACAGTGGGGAAATTCAGTGTGTTACAGCAGCAAAGATAAGATAAGCAGATACAAATACAAATATAACATGTACAGGAATGTTCCAAGGTGAGAGGCATTACGTTAATAGCAGACAGACAGATAGGACGTAGCGGGGGGGGGGGGGGGATTTAACAGGCAGAGAGATATTTCAGTTCTCTGTATGTAATGATCTCCGCTTAGGTCGGTGTTGGTTGTACAGCCTAACCGCGGTGGGGAGGAAAGACTTCCGATAGCGCTCCTTCTCACACCTAGGGTGGAGCAGTCGGTCACTGACAGTACTGCCCAGCGCAATAACAGTCTCATGCATGGGATGGGAGTTATTCTCCCGCATGGTGCTCACCACGGACAGTATCCTTCTGTCACCCACCACCTGCACTGGGTCCAGTGGGCTCCCCAGGACAGAGCTGGCCCTTCTAATCAGCTTGTCAAGTTTATTTCTGTCCCTGGTTGATATACTGCTCCCCCAGCAGGCCGCTCCAAAGAAGATGGCTGATGCCACTACCGAGTTGAAGAAAGTCCTAAGAAGTGCCCCCCGGATTCCAAAGGCTCTCAGCTTCCTAAGCAGGTAGAGCCTGCTGTGGCCCTTCCTGTACAGGGCCTCCATATGATCTGCCCAGTCCAGCTTATTATTAAGGAGCAGACCCAGGTACTTATAGGTGTTCACAATCTCGATGCCCGTCCCCAGGATGTCCACTGGTTTTGGAGGGCATCTGCCTTTACGGAAGTCCACCACCATCTCCTTGGTCTTCCCCGCGTTAATCTTCAGGTGGTTCTGGTGGCACCAGTCCACAAAAAACCGGTTCAGTTCTCTGTACTCCCTGTCATCATCGTCTGTGATGAGGCCTACTATTGCAGAGTCGTCAGAATACTTCTGTAGGTAGCAGCTGGATGAGTTGCACCTAAAATCAACAGTGTACAGTGTGAAGAGGAAAGGGGCGAGAACCGTACCCTGAGGTGCCCCCGTATTACAGATCACGGTACCTGACACACAGTCTTGGGCTCTCACGTATTAAGAAGAATTCTTAAAAACTGTTTCATAAGTTTGTGTATGCTTATTGTACAACAATAACAGCGTGTGACGCTAACAGCATGTAAACGCAATTTTATATTTTTTTGGGGGGGGGCGTCTTTCGATAGTCCGCCTCAAGCAGCAAAGACGCTAGGTTCACCACTGAAGTCAACCTGTCATTGGCTACAGCAGAAGAAAGTGAAGGTTCTGGAGTGGCCATCTCAGTCTCCTGACCTCAATATTATTGAGCCACTCTGGGGAGATCTCAAGTGCGCAGTACATGTAAGACAGCCCAGGAATTTACAGGAACTGGAGACTTTTTGCCAAGAAGAATGGACATTTTTACCATCTGAGAAAATAAAGAGCCTCATCCACAACTACCACAAAATACTTCACGTTGTCATTGATGTTAAAAGGGGCAATACACGGTGTTAAGAACTGGGGTATGTGAACTTTTGAACAGGGTCATTTTGATGTTTTTGGTTGTCATTATGATTTTAAAAGAGAAAACACAGAAGTTTGACAATAAATGGCTTCAACCAACCACTAACCATGAGTGGAGAAAAAGTTTTTGTGTTATCATTCATATTCTCTGAAAAAAGGCCAAAAAAAACAAAAAATCTCCCGGGGTATGTAAACTTTTTAGCACAACTGTATACAGGGGAGTACATCTGTCCGCTTGGATCATCAAGAAATCGTTTATGGCTTTTCTCTGTTCATATAGTCGATCCAACATATGGACGGTTGAAGTCCAATGGGTGGAAACATCGCATATCAGCCTATGTTGTGGGAGGCCGTTCTGCCGCTGCAGCTCAAGGAGAGTGTGCTTGGCGGTGTACGAGTGGCTGAAGTACATGCAAAGTTTCCTTGACATTTTTAGGATGTCTTGCAGATGGTTGGAACACTTAAGGAAACGCTTGACAACCAGATTGAACACGTGCGCCATGCAGGGCGCATGGCTCAGCCCTCCTTGACGAAGCGTTGACACCATGTTCTTCCCGTTGTTGGTCACCATGGTTCCGATTTTGAGGTGTCACGGAGAAAGCCAGGATTTAATTTCTTGAGGAAGGACACAAAGCTGTTCCTCCCCTGTGTGACATTCATTCGCCCAGGCAAACAAGGTGTAGAACAGTGTGACACCGCTGTGCCCTGCACATGTGGTATGCAGGAGGAGCACTGTGAATTGTCCCTGCAGTGGAGGATGAGGCTGACATTGTTGCAGGACCAACATTGTGAGAACGTGGAGGCTGAAGCTGTGTCACCTGTCCAAGTTGCTGGTGTGTCTGGGCAGGCACCACATTAACCCAGTGGGCCATAAATGACATATATTGTCCTTGACGGTAGTTACAGCTCCACATGTCGATGCTGCCATGCACTTTGGCAGACACCAACAGGCTCAAGGACTGGCCCACCTTATCTTCTATATATTTGTACAGGGCTGCTACTGCCTTTTTGGCAAAGAAATGACAGCTTGGGACTTTCCACCTCGGCCCGGCACAAGCCATCAGTTCTCTGAAAGGTGCAGAGTCCACCACTTGGAAAGGGAGGGACTGCAGCACCAGCAACTTGGACAGGAGCACGTTCAGCTTCTGCACTGTTGGATGAGTGCACGGATACTGTTGTCGCTTCGAAATCGCTTCTGTGATGGATTGCTGACGCAATGACTGACTAGGAGGAGGAGGAGGATCATCACCACCAGCAGATGATGGAAAGGACACACAGCTTCCTTTGGCTGAGGTGGTGGAGCCTTGACTGCCTGAGATGGGGTGCGTGCCACTGGGTGCTGCAGAGTTTGCTGTGGCAGACTGGACCACCACATTGGAGCCATAGCTCTCCCAGGCCACTTTATGGTGACGCTGCATATGCTGATGCAGGACTGTGGTGCCAACATTGGCATCCTGGCCACACTTCACCTTCTGCCCACAGATTGAACATATGGCCATGTTGACTTCCCCCAGCGGCTTTACAATAAACTGCCACACCGCCGAGTAGGTGATTTTACCCCAACACTCTGCACTAACTGACTGCTACCACCACTGCCTCCGTGAACCCCTGCACCACTGCTTTCTGGGCAGGTAGGCTGCTGCGAAGCGGGTGGTCTACCCCAGGCATGTTTAGCTCCCGACCTCACACTGCTGCCACCCTGCTGACTTCCCCGCTGCCTCATGCGCAAGCTGAAACCCTCTTCTCCTGATGACGATGAAGCCCCTCCCAGTTACGATCGGCTACATCGTCATCCACTACTGTCTGCAGTTCACTGATGTCCTCCTCAACACCAGCTACCACGCCACTCTCATCATCACTACTTGCCCGCCTACCAGAGGAAGCGGCGGATGTCTCCTCCAGATCTTATGAAAAATATAACACCTCAAGGTATTGTATTGTGAAGGTAGATGTACCAATATAGAAATCAAAAATAAAGTAAGTATACTAAAATATAACTTTTAATGATAATTCTAAAAGTATGAAATCCACTAGATAAAAAAGCCCAACAGACGTCGGCTATTAGTAAATGTATATGTGTAGTGCTAGCTCTTAGCAATAACACTGGCTAAGTCAAAAATAGGGGGTGTATTATCGATCACTCATCTCCTAGGATCAATTTAAACAGCCCTCCAGAGATAATGCAATAATAATCAGACTCCTACTAGGATCCTCCAGAGTTATAATTCATTCCCTGGGCCACCACCAGCCAAGAGAAGAGACAGAGTGGGAGAGAAAGGAATATATATTTGCCCGCACACTGATATATCTTACAGGCCACTACACTCATCCATAATGTAGCACTCCCCAACTCATACAACGAGCTATATCTGCCTAGCCAGTATAAGACCGGCCCACTAATATAACTAAATGGCTGACTAGGGAGCTTACAATACACTCCCGCAAAACTAGCTACACACACACACGCACATACAAATATATGCCTCGTCAACACAGTCTGACGCGTTTCGCTATGGAATAACCGTAACTCATCAGAGGCATCTGGCGGCTAGACATCACGGCTGACCGGGCTAACACATACTGCTGCCTGTTATTGCTCTATTAAAATCTGTCCTAAAGTTGCCCTATTGTAGGCGACTTATGCAAAACAAGTCCTTGTATTGATGCCTCTGATGAGCTATGGTTATTCCATAGTGAAACGCGTCGGCCTGTGTTGACGAGGCATATATTTGTATGTGCATGTGTGTGTAGCTAGTTTTACAGGATTGTAATGTAAGCTCCCTAGTCAGCCATTTAGTTATATTAGTGGGCCGGTCTTTTACTAGCTAGACAGATATAGCTCGTTGTATGAGTTGGGTCGTGCTACATTATGGATGAGTGTAGTGGCCTGTAATATATATCAGTGTTCAGGTGTAAGCCGTGTCCCGGGTGGGCTCCCCAGGATACAGCGAAGTCACGAACAAAGGAAGCGACTCCAAATCGATTTAGTAAAAACAAGATTTTACTTAGTGTAGTAACACCCCTTTACCAAAAAGAATACTCCCAACTATTTACATAAACTCAGTCAGTAAGCTCAGACCCGGGTGTTGTACAGCGCGGTGCCCTCCAATGTGTGCTTCCAATACACTCCAAGCTTTTACTATCTGCAGGCTGCAACAAACCAGCCGCTTGTTACCTTTTTATTACCCTAGTCACAGGAACAATTCAGTGAGTGTGATAGGGGCACCGGCGGTATAACACAAAGGCTTACAAACTTATCAACATACCTCTATTCCTCTCAAACAAAATACAACCAAGTAAATATAATAGTAGGTCAGCTTGCAAGCCAAAGAAATGTGACAATGTGTAAAATGTCGCTTCCAGACTTCCTCTGAAGCTCCTCTCTGGGAGTTACAACCCACTAGAATTCTCTGAGTCCTTACTACCGAATAAGTAGCTAATTCACCAGTAGTGCAGCCTGTGAAGATGAGTATACCTAACTATTCTAACTACAGGCCCTTACTCAGTCCCAAGCAATTTGCACCAAAAATGTAATGCAGTGCGTGCACGATTACTTCTCTTACTGACCCGGGTCTGTTGGGTACTTTTAGCCTTTGTCTGAAACAGCTGGAAGCAGGGCTCATCCAGAAAACATGCAATCTCACTGACAGGGCCACTTTTCAGCCGGGTCCTTGATAGCAATCTTCAACTTAGGATGCTGTCTGAACAAACCCTGGAACAGACTCTGCTTCATCACCACCTTGCTATATTTCTGATCCCTTAGGAATCCTCCTTCTCTCACTTCAGTCCTTCTTCTTCTAAAAGCTCAAAGCACACTCCTAAGATGGCTGCCACACACACTCTGCTCCTCCTTCTAGTTCCACCTCTGCAGAACAGGGTCTCAACGTCACTACTCCAGGGAATTACAGAATTACAGTCCTTCCCATTTCTGAGGTAACAGTGACCTCTTGTGGTCAAACAAACATGTCAGTTTATAAAAAAAATAAACTTATTTATAGAAACAGGTACATTCATAATATGAGGGCTTTATCCCCATCTTACACAGGCAAATATATATTCCTTTCTCTCCCACTCTGTCTCTTCTCTTGGCTGGTGGTGGCCCAGAGGATGAATTAATACTCTGCGGGATCCCAGTAGGAGTCTGATTATTATCGCATTATCTCTGGAGGGCTGTTCAAATTGATCCTAGGAGATGAGTGATCGATAATACACCCCCTTTTTTTGACTTAGCCAGTGTTATTGCTAAGAGCTAGCCCTACACATATACATTTACTAATAGCCAATGTCTGTTGGGCTTTTTTATCTAGTGGATTTCATACTTTTAGAATTATCATTAAAAGTTATATTTTAGTTTATTTTTGATTTTTGACTCCTCCAGATCTTGGCTGAGCAGTAGCTGCTGACTGTCCTCTACACTTACCCCAGTCCCATGGGTCCGCTGCCTTGGGATAACCTTAGACTCTGATCTATCCTTCAAGCCGCACATCCAAACCCTTAAAACCTCCTGCTGCCTCCAACTCAAGAACATCCATCGAATCCGCATCATCACCCCAAAAACTACAAAGATGCTAGTCTATGCCCTCATAATCTCCCGCTTAGACTACTGTAACACCCTTCTCCATGGCCTCGCAGCAAATACTCTCGCCCCCCTCCAGTCCACCTTAAATTGCGCCGCTCGCTTAATACACCTCTCCCCCCGTTCTTCATTGGCCGCTCCCCACTGCCAATCCCTTCACTGGCTACCCTTTGCCCAGCGAAATGAGTTCAAATTACTAACGATGACATACAAGGCCATCCACAACCTGTCCACCCCATATATCTCCGACCTAATGTCCCGCTACCTGTCCGCACATAACCTCCAATCCTCCAAAGACCTCCTACTCCGCTCTGCTCTTATCCGCTCTTCACACAAGCGTCTCCAAGACTTCTCCCGTGCATCCCCCATACTCTGGAACTCATTACCAAGACACATAAGACTGACCCCCACAATCACAAGCTTTAAGAAGGCCCTGAAGACTCACCTATTCAGGAAGGCCTACAAACTCCAATAACACTACTGTCTCCATACCACCACCTGAACAGCCTCTACCCCCACCTTCTGTCTCTATCCCTCTTCCCTCATAGATTGTAAGCCCTTGCGGGCAGGGCCCTGTATCCCACTGTGCCAGTTGGTCACTGTTAGTATTATCTGTTTTGTATATCTTGTGTACTGTATGTAAACCCTCAAATGTAAAGCACCATGGAATTAATGGTGCTATATAAATAAACAATAATAATAAATAATAATAATAATACCTCCTCCTTACTGTACAGTGGATATGAGCCCACAGCATAGAGTACTTCTCTAGCTGGGGAACAGAAAAGGACAGAGGCTGGTTGAGGACAGATGAGGGCACAGGGCCTGCTGCCGGGCCATGCCAACTAAGGGTTGTGTCTGATGAACCCACCGACTCTTGGCTGAGGGTGTCTGATGTGACTTGAGATGAATTGGATGACCGAGTCAACCAGTCTACAACCGTTGGGTTGCTGGTCAAGACACGACCGCTACTTGACACTGGGAGCTCAGGCCTCTGTAACTGACCCCTGCTGCCACGCCCCCTTACTCTGCTGTGACCTGTGCCTGCACCAGAAACATTTAGGTGTGCATCCCTTCCCTGTGCATGGCCTCTCGTTTCTCTGTCTGACATAGTGTTCGATAAAAAAAACGTAATTGCAAAGGGCAAAAACTCCTGTTATTTTCTACTATGAAGAGAACGACATATATGCCCCTTATTTCTTTCCCCACTAATGAACACCTATAAAAAAAAGCGTGATAAAGGCTGAGATTTGTGGCTCCGAATTATTGAATTATTGACAATACTGTATTGATAAACGGCCTGCAACTTTATACTGGGAACAAAATGGCGAATATGGTCCTCTTTATGGGTTTCCACACTAATAAACACCTTTAAATAAGGTGTATGCTCCTCCAGCATACCACATGTGCAGGGCACAGCGGTGTCACGTTGTTCTACACCTCGTTTGCCTGGGCGAACAAAGTTACACAGGGGAGGAACTGGATCACTGTATGTCCTCCTCATGCCGCTGCCACCGGGTCACTCTGTGTACTCCTCATGCCGCTGCCACTGGGTCACAGTATGGCCTCCTCATGTCGCTGCCACAGGGTCACTCAGTGTACTTCTCATGCCGCTGTCACTGGGTCACTGTATGCCCTCCTCATGCCGGAGCCACTTGGTCACTGTATGCCCTCCTAAGACTGCTACTACCTCCACCTCTGCCACTGAGTCACTGTATGTCCTCCTCATGCCGATGCCACTGCTGGGCACTGTATGTCCTCCTAATACCGCTGCCACTGGGTCACTGTATGGCCTCCTCATGCTGCTGCCAACTTCACATTATATCGCCTTGCCACTCTGTGGCCTCCTCATGCTGCTGCCAACTCCACATTATATCGCCTTGCCACTCTGTAGACATCTATGTGGAATTGGCAGACGAGGGTGTAAAAGGAGTGCGCTCTTTCACTCTACAGTAGGATGTTGGGCAACTGCACGGTTCTTTCTACCTGGCACTAACATGAACCTGTAAGGCTGGGTTCACACTTGAGTTAGTTGGTCAGTTTTGGCCCCATAACTGGCCAAATAAGTGTAGTGTGCAGTGGTTCTAAGAGCAACGCCTGTCATGTGCCTGTCATTCTGACTCACAGTTTTGTTTCACTACCACAGTAGGCTCCCTATGCGTGTTACTGCAAGGCACAGTGTTCTACACTACTATACAGGCTCTCTGAAGCCAGGAAATAGGTGATTTTTAGCGATATTTGCTGCAAATTAATTCGGATCAAAGCAAAATTTTTTGGAACTTCGAATCGAACTGCAGAATCAAATTTTTGAGAAATTCGCTCATCTCTAGAATTGACCTACCCCTAGAGTAGATACCTGGCACTCCCTTTATCAGATGTTTGAAGAGGCTGCAAGCCTTGGGAGAACTTCTTCTCAGGAAAATGACGTCACATTCACTGGTCACATGGCATGCTGCAGCTTAGTCGCATTAAAATGAATGGGATTGAGCCGAATGTGGATTTTTATATGCAGGATTTTTCTTGAAATGGCTTATTTTCTATTTTGAGACTTGGAATTTGTTTTCTAGATGGCTAAATGTCCTTTTGTCTTTCTAACTCAAAAAATAGAGACAATGGACCAGATGAAAAACTCTTAGCCTTGGGCAGCTATCTGTTTTCTGTTTGGTTTTCCCCAGTCCTCTCCTTTATGGAAGTGCCACCACCCTGCCTCTTTATGATGTGTCCACTTACTTGACATGTAACGTCTTCCATTGTATTTCCTTGTAACTCTGCATTATATTTTAATGAAAAGAGAATTTACAAAAGAAAGAGAGACATCAGTTTGATAGAGATTGAGTGATTGTAGTTAACAAACACAGAACAAGTACTAAACAGTGGTGTAACTAAAGACTTGTGGGCCCCAGGGCAAACTTTGATCAAGGCGCGGTCCCCCCTACCTACAGCATAATCTTGATAGCGATGGTTATGGGTGCTGCAGTGGTATTTCAGATACTTGAAAGGGATACAACTATGGTACCGGCAACTGCAGTTATCAAGAATAAAGTGAGTGAACAGTGCAGTGCCTGGCATATAAACAATGCTGGGAGCTGCATACTCTGGGAAACTGCTGATCTGCAGGGGTCTTATTAGTCTAAGATCTAAGAGATCAGTGAAGGTTCAACACCCGGGACCCCTGCCAATCAGCTCTTTGAAGGGACCATGGTGCTTTCTCGTTCACTGTGATACCTTTACTATTTACTTTGTACAGTATTTGCTTTTGTTTTGTTTTTTTTAAACATTTATTTATTTTTATTATCAATAATATGTACAGCCAGCCATAAAATATAGTACAGTATAGTACAATCATTATAATTGGCACATCAGTCCAATACAAATATGAAGATACATAAAAGAAAGTAGGGTATTACACCCAGCAATGGGCTTTGACTTATTGGAGGCTGTACCAAACAAACAAACATAACATAACATTAAAATCAATAAATGCTGCCAGCCATGGCCCTGGAGCTTGATCTCCAGAACAAACCTTCCCAGGAAAGTGGTGGTTCACGAAATGGGTCACAGTTATGACTGCCTCCCGCTGGGAGGCTGTAACATTCTCAGGTTCCCGCATAATGAGGACTCCAAGTTTGAAATGGGGTAACAATGAATTCTACCTCTTCCATAGAGCTATGATTACAGATGAATGTTATCCACCTCTTGAAGTGTTTTGCTCCCCTCTCTTTTTTAGATATTGTTGCCAGTCATTCCAGTTCCATGACTGTTTTGAGCTGAAGGATCAACTGTAGCCAATTTTATAGCAATATACATTTCGTTAACAGGAGAGTCACCACCATTATCAGAGATATTGTTCCTGAAGGGTGGTCAATATAGAACAACAAAGGGGCTGGGTCAAGCAGAATATCAATGTTCCAGGTAGACTTGAGATATTGAAGTATGGATCGCCAGAACTATTGCACAAACTCACAGTCCCACATGCAATGTACCAAATTAGCCCTATCCAGCTGGCATTTTGGGCAAGAGATTAATCGGGAAGCAGCATTAGGATGCGGAGTAATCGTAAAGGCATATATTGCTTTATGTATAAATCGAAAGTGGGTTTCCCTCCATCTTTCATTAATTACTGCTCTTTTTACTCTCATCATTACCTCCTTTGCCCGAGTTGAAGGATCAGGGCAATGAAGGAGCGGGGACCAGTTAGAGAACGCGGTTTCTGCAATAGATTGTGAATACACCTGCATCAGTCCCCTGTGTAGAACATAAATTGTTCCTCTACCTCCCCCTTTTAGTAATAGACTGCCAAATGCATTGCAAGGCATTTCTGACCTGGTATCATTACGTTTACTTTTGCAGAAGGACTGTAGCTGGGCATAAGGCAGAAACATGTTTCTCTCGATCATAAACTTGTCCCAGAATTCAGGCAAAGTCAGCCATCTCCTCTCCTCCAGCAGCCACAGGTCACCAAGATTGACTACCCCTTTCTTCCTCCACTTATGAAACTGTTTGTTGTCATCTCCCTGGAGGAATCCCGGGTGGTCCCAATAACACATATATTTGAAAATCTGAAGAGAGTGTCCAAATCATTTATGAACCTCCTTCCATGTAGCAATAGTATATCTCAATACCAGGCCCTGCTAACCTCCAGGGCTGACTAAGTTTGCAAGCTAAATTATATCCTCTGATGCTCGGGAACTGAACCTCACCATCACATTTCAGCAGCTTCAGCTTAATCTCCCTCTCCATATAAAACCTGTAAATGCAGAGTTAAGGCGCTGGACATCGGCATATCGTAAGAGAAGCGGGATTGTTTGCATAGGGTACAACAGTATAGCAAAGATGATCATTTAGATCAAATAACATCTCCCCAAGAAAAACAGGGGCAAAGACGCCTAGCGCCACAACTCAGCACAGATCCTGTCTATCAGAGGTGGGTAGTTTAAGGCAGGGGTCCCCAACCACCGGTCCACGGACCGGAACCAGGCTGTTGGGGGTCTTTTGCCGGTCCGTGGGGCAGCGGGCTGGCCTTGGTAAACGCGGCTCCTGGGGCGGGGCGGCAATCTGGCCACAGTGTGGAGGCTCCTAGTATAGCTAATGGCGCAGGACCTCGATGTACAGCACTGTATACCAGGTCCCCACCATTAGCTATGCTAGGAGCCACAACACTGTGGCCAGATTGCTGACCCGTCTCGTCTAAAGCGCTGTTTAGTGTATAACCCCGCCCCCATATGACCAAAGCCCCACCCCTAAACCGAGAGCCTCATATGCCCTGAAATACCTCTTCTTCCAAAATGCGTGCCAGGGGTTCAAGTACCAGATTGAATAACAGAGGGAAAAGGGGGCATCCCTGTCTCGTGCCTTTCGAGAGTAAGATTGGAGCTTTAGGAAAACCAGTGGTGTAGACTCTGGCTTTGGGAACTGTATACAGTTTATCTAGGTATATACAAAGTTTGCCTGAGAATCCCATATGGTTCAGAACCAAGCGCAGCCTTCCCAATCTGATGTTATCAAAGGCTTTTTCAGCATCAATGGTGACTAGGGACGACTGCACCCGGCCCCCAGACCCCCTCTTAACGGCATTGAGGACTACAAGAACCTTATTTGTTGTTGTGTTGCGGCCACGAGTAAATCCCACGAAGGGGTTATTATGGAGGGCATTATCAATAACATGATCTGCCATAATCTTAGACAAGATTTTGATATGGTTTGGTTTCGGTAATACTTTAATGTAGGCAGTTTGGGCTGAGGGGGGGGGATATCGTGTACTTTCAGAACCCCGTTATATAGATCAGTTAGAACAGGGTAAATCTCCCTGAAGGTCTTATAGAATTCGCTTGACATTCCATCTAGACCCGGGACCTTACCTGCATGTAGAGATCTAATGACACCTGAGACCTCCTCCACCATTATCGGAGAGTTTAGGCTGTCTAATTGAGTCTGGGAAATCGGGGGTAGTTTAATCTGTCGAAAGTAATCAGCTGTTTCTAGTGGTAGTGAGGTGAATTTGCTGTATAGCTTCGTATAGAAGGAATGAAAATCTGAATTAATATCTTTAGGATATGTTTTTAGAGATCCATCTTTTGCCTTTAACTGAAATACATGATTCCCCCTCTCACACCTTTCACTAGTTTTGCCATCATTTAACCTGGTTTATTGCCGAGGCTAAAAAAATGTGCGTCTGCTCTGGTCTGTTTCAGATTCTCCTTCCGTGTCAACCAATGTTCAAGGACAGAGAGGGCAGTTGCCCATGCCTGCCTCTTATCTACTGAGGTATTTGGCATATGCCTGATGCTGGGCTTGGCTAGCTTCTGCATATTGACATTGAAGAGATTTATACCAGTGAGTAAGGCATGTTATTATACGGCCACAAAGTACAGCTTTCGCAGCCTCCCAGTGTAAAGTTGCGTCAAATGGGTGAGAAGCATTATCCGTAGCATATTCTAGCCACCAGCCCTGCAACAGCTGTTGGAAGTTTTCCTCCTCACAGAGGTAGGAAGGGAAACGCCATATGAAGTCAGTGCCGCTAGGTATAGAATTGCTGATTGTAAGTGTAATCAGTGAATGATCTGATATTACAAGATCCCTTCTCAATATTTCTAGCACCCTTAGGAGAAGAGATGGGCCAACAAAAAATAGTCAATCCATGACCAGGAAAGAAAAATGGGTATAGGCTCTATCGTCAGGGTGGTCCTGACGCCATATATCAATCAGGTTGGTATGATCGAGGAAAGGGGGGAGCACCCTGCTTCTGTATCTTACAGTCAATCACCCAGCCGCCTCACTTTCCCCATCAATCTCCAGTGTAAGTACTGTAATTAAGTTGCCCCCTAAGATCAAAGTTTGGTCTGTTAAAGATACTATCCTAGTGGCAAGAGACTGAAAGAAACCTGGCAGGGCTGTGATAAACACAGTAGCAATATCCTCCCCTGATCATCTCTATCTTCCTTAATTACCCTTGCTTGTAGGGACTTATGAACAAGAGTGAGAACACCGGATTTGTGACACTTCACCCACCCAATATTTCCACATTCTAAAGAAATCTTGTTGTTCTAGGTGTGTCTCCTGTAGCATAGCCCAATCTCTTAAGATGTTTTAATACCTTGTTATGTTTTTATGGAGAACGTAGCCCCTTCACATTCCAAGTAACATTTTTCATTTAGTAACCTGACTAGAGAGGGTAAGCGCAGACATGTGGCATAATACAAAAGTCATTAGAGCCCCAGTACCATGGCTTGGCACATAGTAATACAAAACTAGCATAAAAACAGTACAAAATGAACATAATAGTGATGAACAAAAGGCATTATAAATGCGAACTGTGAGCAATCACCGGAGTATGTGTACCCTTGCAAAACCCTCTCCAGGAATTTGCTAAGGACTCCCTTTCCAACGTGTAGGAACTAATCCCAATTAGGATCCGTAGGTTATTCCTGTGGGAATGGTTTTCCAGATCCTCAACTTGATCCCATAGTATTTCGTTATCTCTGACCAGATCACGTACTTGAGCATAGGTACATTCAGCATGAGTCTCTAAGGTCATAATTCTGCATTCTGTGGTGGCTATGTGGGCCTCGTTGTGCTGCACCTCCTGTTAGTAAGTCCACAACCATTGCCGCCAAGGTCTCCTTGATGTCTGGAGCTATTCTTTTTGCCACTGCTATAGCCAGTTAATCTTGTCTGTCATCAACTCGTAGTCTATCTCTCATGTTTTGGAGTCAGAGGGCGGTCGAGACGTTCCCTCACGGGATACCAGTACAGAGCTCTGCATCATCTTGGAATCAGTATCTGGTTACTGGCGTTTTTCATGGTAGAACTGGGGTAACCCCTTCACTGAGCAATTGGGCAGATATGGTGCAGGTTTTTGTAAAGTTATGTCGGTGAGGGGTCAGAGATCCCAAAGCTTTGCTTCTACATCATCGACGCCAAAACCGGAAGTTGACAGTATTTGTTTTAAAGTGACCATGCAATGTAATTACAGCCTGTAATAACATTGCACGGCTGCTACTAAACAAATACTGGGTGATGAGAGGCCCCCCCCCACAGCATAATGCTCCACAATGACCATAGGATAATGCTCCACAGCAGCCACATACAGTATAATATGCACCCCACAGTGGCCCCACACAGTATAATATACTCCCCACAGTGGTCCCAAACATTATATTGTTCCACAGTGGCCCCACACAATATAATATTCTCCCCACAGTGGCCCCACACAGTGTAATATTCCACAGTGGCCTCTCACAGTATAATATGCTCCCAAGAGCTCCCTCCCCCCAGTATCATATGCTCTGGAAGTCTCGAGTCGCTTCAGGGTCTCCTCAGACCGCAGAGTATAATAAAAGGAGGCCCAAGGGAGGTGAGTAAAAATAACATACACATACTCACTTTGCTTCACCTCTCCTGGGCATCCTCGCTGCGTCCTGCTGTCAACATCATTCTCTTCTCTAACGTGCGACTGACGTCATGCACCCCAGGGGTCACCACTGGGGCGCGTGATTGGGCCTCAGCAGTGACCCCTGGGGCTTGGGATACCAGTCTCAGGCCAGAAGAGCCCCAACGAGGACACTGGGGACTGTATCAAATGACACTGGGCCCCTTTCCATTCGCGGCACTATCCACAGGCAGCAGGGATGAGTGCTGATCTCTGCTGCCTGAGTTATATAGCAGAGATAGCAGTTGGGAAATCAGGCTTTCCCCAACCACTATCATGGAGCTGCAGGGCCCCGGCCATCTGCAGCTGGCCATGTGTCCCATACCCCTGGACCAGATCGTTACACCACTGCTGCTAAACAGATTGCCTTATATTGTGCTTATTGTGTCAGAGCCACTTGTATATATATAGTTATTGCTATTATTCTGTATTTGGTCCCTTGTTAGAGCTGTTCCACTGGAGATGGAGGAATACCGTTCATTTGATTGAGCCATGGTTCAGTCTAATTTTTTTAGTTGGCTGGGATAAGAGGAGGATACTCATACTTTTCATTGGAGTCTTCACTCAGCCACAGGCTAGAGCAGACACATGGGTACAAATTCTGTTAGAGAGAGAGCGCCTTAGCCCATTTGGAGATTTGCTGCAGCCCTGATACAGGCAAAATATCACTGTCAGCCTTGAAAGTGGAGAACTACAAGTACAATTTTGGATGAGCATCTAAGATTATCCTGAACCTTAGAGCTTATTCACATGACCATGCTGTGTACTCGGCTGTGAAAAAGTCCTTATTTTCATGGTCTTGTGTATGCCAGAGGATTTTCACGAATCCCTTGTAGATTTTATTTATTGAGGGATCTATAAAGACAGCCTGGGAAATAATGTTCTATTTTTTCACAAGTTGTGTGAATACATCCTATATTTACAATGGGGCTGTGTGCTTGACTTAAAAAAAAAAAAAAAAAAAAAAAAAAAATGCAAAAACAGCTTTCACACAGCTGTGAAACCCTGTTGTGTGAACAAACTCTTAGACAAATGACCTTGCTTCCCTCAAGAAAAGGCAGGGCATTTGGAGTATAGTTTTTACAGCTCTATATATAGAGAGACACACTAGAAGTGGAGTTGGAGTTACCTGGTACTAGATATACAGACTGGGTATCCCTGGCTAAGAACCATGACCTTGCTCATCAGTATCCTACAGTGCAATTCCTATTGTGAAACACACTATTCTGGAAGCTGGTTGTGTTGCTGTTGCATAATCTTCATCAAAGTTTACACTGTTTAACTACAACCACTGTCTCCTGAGTCAATTCCTGTGCCTACCATCAAGAGCCCTTCTATCCACAATTACCTGACTCAGTGAAGCTGAATTCTACATCAACTGGAAGTGCCCCAGAGGAACTACTACCACCGTCAGGTACCCTGCAGGCCCCCTCAGCACTGCACCAACTCAGGAGGTGGGCTGAAGGAGATGGTTGAGCACAGTTAACAGATAACAACTGCTACTTCCTTCCTCTGGAATTCCTCCAGTGGTTTGCCATATTTCACGAACTTACTATGGCCGAGTGCATAGAACTCTCTGCATTATAGGCAGTAATGATGCAGTGAGCTCCCAAATGGTCTGATCTTTGCAGTACTAAACTGACTGCTACTGTACTAAACTGACAAAGTAATCATGTACATGAGGACTAACAATCACTGGTGCAGATCATTGACCAAAACACTCACATTTGAATAAAGCTTTAGCTTAAATTCACATGACCGCTTAGCAGCATAGATAACTGTATTGCTAGGCATGAAATTCAGGCTGGTAAATCTGGCGAACACACAGACCTGTGTATACACACTGGATGAGGATTTACCAGATACTCAATATACTGAAAGTTGGTGCTGCAAATCTTTCATTAGAGACAAACCAGCAACTCTGTACTATCTTATCTACAGAATTTCATGCTATCACATTCTCTGGTCACCATGTTCCCACATGCCACCTCATGGTCTGGTAATGCAGCTGCATTTTCATGACCGTTTGACACAGTATCATTCTTGCTGGCTTTGATTTTCTTAAAGCCACAAAACAACCACCTACAAAGGGGAAGAAAGATCTGTGCCCCAGTTGTCCCAGCAGTTTGATTAGAAGCGGAGCACTTGCTGCCATTTGACATCACTGCCCTCAGGTATTGTAAGTGTATAAACACAAAGTTTAGAAAATGCCAGAACCCTCAGAGGGAGTTCCAGTGCCTCTCTGGCTCACTGTTCCAGTAGGAACAGGAAAAACACAGAGGTGTTAGGACAGGGATAGGCAACCTTTTTTGTTTGGCGTGCCGATTTAAATAAAAAAAAAAAAAATCAAAGATGAGGTCCTCGGAGTGCCGAGCAATAATTTCAAGGCTGACGACACCTACACTAAAGTCATATACTGTAGCACAAACTGTAACATAGGGGTGCTGTCATACTGTGCTCCCAGTCACGTGTGTTTACCGCTATATGCCTTGATACACCTGTACTTTTCCATTAGAAGCAATGTAAGTACATGTGTAACCCACAATTAGTGGTAAATGTATATGACTGGGAGCAGTGAGGTAACACCTGTAGGATGGTGACACACTATGTACCGGGGTGCTGCATCCCCAGCCCCCAGAACTTTCACTTTTCTGTAAGTGAAAAGCGGATTAATTTCAGCCACATTTAACTCCTGGCTGTGTGGTAATAGCAAAACCACAGCCAGTAACTAATAGGTGTCACACTTACCGCAAAGTGACAGCACTGGTGCCCGGGGACTGGATTTGGCTATAGCCACATCTGGGTACATAGTGTGTCACCACCTGAAAAGAAATACCCTTAGGCCTCCTGCACACAAATGGCATGGATGTGGTTTTCACTGACCTATACATTAAAAATGAATTGACAGGGCTGCAAATGCAGACAGATATAGGACCGGCTCTATATTTTGCAGCTCTTCAAATTGGCCCAGACACACAGCTGCAAAAACGACATCTACGTGTATGGTCCCCCTCTCCCCCCTCTCCCCCCCCCCTCCCCCTCCTCCCCTCCCCCCCTCCCCCCTCTCCCCTCCCCCTCTCCCCCCCCTTCCTCTCCACTGTGGTGAGGAAGAAAGTTGCAATGTTCATCCACTCTCCCTCATGGATGATAGGTATATGAATGGGTGTTTAGCAATATTTTGCAACTGTACATGCCTTCTTTAGGGTGAAGGCACAGTGGCACTGGTGGACACAAGCCAGGCTGTGCACTGGTGTCTTGACTTTGTTAATCATTTATTGATAATTGCTAGCTATTTGTTACTAGCCACCATGTGTGAACCTGCAAAATGTCTTCACCTATATACAGTACAGACCAAAAGTTTGGACACACCTTCTCATTCCAAGAGTTTTCTGTATTTTCATGACTATAAAAATTGTAGATTCACACTGAAGGCATGTAGAGTCCATTCGTTCACCTTTACTGTGTCGCACAAAGACACAGTGGTTGGAACCAAAGATCTCAAATTTGGACTCATCAGACCAAAGCACAGATTTCCACAGGTCTAATGTCCATTCCTTGTGTTCTTTAGCCCAAACAAGTCTCTTCTGCTTGTTGCCTGTCTTTGGCAGTGGTTTCCTAGCAGCTATTTTACCATGAAGGCCTGCTGCACACAGTCTCCTCTTAACAGTTGTTGTAGAGATGTGTCTGCTGTTAGAACTCTGTGCGGCATTGACCTGGTCTCTAATCTGAGATGCTGTTAACCTGCGATTTCTGAGGCTGGTGACTCGAATGAACTTATCCTCCGCAGCAGAGGTGACTCTTGGTCTTCCTTTCCTGGGGCGGTCCTCATGTGAGCCAGTTTCTTTGTAGCGCTTGATGGTTTTGGCCACTGCACTTGGGGACAATTTCAAAGTTTTCCCAATTTTTCGGACTTACTGATCTTCATTTCTTAAAGTAATGATGGCCACTCATTTTTCTTTACTTAGCTTTTTTCTTGCCATAATACAAATTCTAACACTCCATTCAGTAGGACTATCAGCTGTGTACCCACCAGACTTCTGAACAACACAACTGATGGTCCCAACCCCATTTATAAGACAAGAAATGCCACTTATTAAACCTGACAGGGCACACCTGTGAAGTGAAAACCATTTCAGGTGACTACCTCTTGAAGCTCATCAAGAGAATGCCAAGAGTGTGCAAAGCAGTAATCAAAGCAAAAGGTGGTTACTTTGAAGAACCTAGAATATAAGACATATTTTCAGTTGTTTCACACTTTTTTGTTAAGTATATAATTCCACATGTGTTAATTCATAGTTTTGATGCCTTCTGTGTGAATCTACAATTTTTATAGTCATGTAAATACAGAAAACTCTTGGAATGAGAAGGTGTGTCCAAACTTTTGGTCTGTACTGTATAACATTGTCCCACATTAACTATTGCTGTGAACTTGAACTCAGCAATGACAAAACGTACTAAATTTCCCTTACATCTTACCAGCAGCACAATATGAGGTATTTCTGCCCCTGTGTGCTGGTAGGACAGGCAGAACTTTTAATTAACATAATTTATGTGTGACTATAGTACCCTATAAGAGGGCAAAAGAGACCTCCCCCCCTTGTGTTTTTTTTTCTGTCCTGTGTGGTGAGACAGGTGGAGGGAGGTCTCTTTTGTCCTCCCATATCTTTTTTTTTTTTTCCTCCTAAGCTCTGTTCTTACAGTTGAGTTCTCTTCTCCTTTCTTTTTTCTCTTCTCCCCTCTTCTGGGGTGTTTCTGTAGAAAAAAATAAGCTGTGGTTAGTGGGGAGTGTCACTCCGTTTCTCCTTACTGCTCCTCCAGAAGTTATGTTCCTCTCTCTCTCTCTCTCTCTCTCTCTCTCTCTCTCTCCGGAGCCTTTGTGCGGGTTTCCGGTTTCTGGGGACAAAGTTTACAGCGAGACTTCGGCAACCTACTTCCGGTAGTGCGGAATTGCTCTACCTACTCAGGTTACTCCGTGTATAACAATGTTCCCTTGGTTAGGTCTGAGTTAATGCTGCAGAAAAGAAGCAGCATTAGTCTGTGGAGTCCATTTGTGTGTGGGGGGGAGGGGAATGGATTTGGTGGTGCTCTCTCCTTCCTCCTCCCCTCCTATAAAAGCCTTCCGTTGACAGCATTAAGTGGCTTGTCTCTAAGTGAGGGAGCCTCAGTACTCCTACTGGTGTTACTGTTTGATGTTTGCAGCGGTTTTGATTACTGCTATCTGATTCCTGTATAACTGTATTTGCCTCTCTTAAGGTATTGCTTTTAAAATACAATATATGCTTTGTTATTTTATGTCATACTCTCTGTTTTGACTAATCTCTTTTTTTAGATTTCCTTCTCTGCTTCCGGCGGTGGTGGCGGCGACTCTAGGAGAAAGAGGTCCTCCAAGCGGAAACACTTAGCTTGTGTGGAGTGTAACATCCCTCGACCAAATGGTCATGACTTCACGGGTTTTCGCCAGTGCCGCAGACCCCCATCTGAGGAACCGTCCATTCGTGATGTTGTTATATGGGTCAAAGAATACATGGAGGACTCTATGAAGGAGATCAGGGACTCCATTTCCCAGATTTCTCAGAAGTCCCGTACTGAGAAAAACACTCTGACGGTACCTTCAGAGGAGGAATTCCAGGTGCTTGATAGCCATTCTACTATTCTGGCCAAAAAGAGCTTGGTTTACCCAACTCATGCTAATGAGTCAAGGGATCTATTGGAGGCTTCCCCCAATCCAGAACCTGGTTTCCCAAGGAACTCAAAATTGCCAGGATCTGAGGAGGTTCAACCTGACAGCCTGGAGGTTGGTCAGTCTCTATGGGAATCTAGAGGACTGGCAGATGCCATCCTGAAGACCCTTTCCTGCACCAGAGCAGAATCCACCAATAAGAACTACCTAAGGATAGGTAATATCTTCAGAAAATGGTGCTCCAGGCGGGAAGTTAATAGTATGAATCCTTCTACTGGAGAGATTCTAGACTTTCTTCAGGACTGCTTGGATAAGGGCCTTTCCCCTGCTACACTTAAGGTACAGGTCTCAGCCCTATCCGCCTGCTTAGGCAGACGATTGTCTCAAAATCCCTTAATTGCCAGATTTCTTAAGGGTGCTATGAGACTTAGGCCGGTGGTTTCAGCTCCTTTTCCACAGTGGGATCTATCCACAGTTCTCTCTGGTCTTTGTGGTCCTCCGTTTGAGCCATTAGAGGACTTGGATCTTAAGTATCTGGCCTTTAAAACCACCTTTTTGTTAGCCATCACCTCAGCAAAAAGAGTGGGTGAGCTCCAGGCTTTTTCCTCCGAAGAACCATATATTTCTTTCTTTCCAGATAGGGTCCAGCTTAGATTTCTCCCTGGATTTAACCCTAAGGTACCTTCTCGCCCCAATATCAACCTGGTGGTTTTCTTACTAGTGTTTTTTCCAGCTCCATCCTCTGAGGAAGCGGAAAAGCTTCATACACTGGACGTGGTAAGGTGTCTCCAGGTCTTTCTTCTACGTTCACGACCCTTCAGAAGATCTGAGAATCTCCTAGTTAATCTGTAGAGACAAAGGCCTCAAAGCATCCAAACCCACCTTATCAAGGTGGATCAAAGAAGCGATTAAAACTTCCTTCTGCACTCAGGGGTTAACACCACCCGAATTCATTACAGCTCATTCAACTAGGGCTGTTTTGACTTCTTGGGTTGAGAGTCGTTTGGAGCCTCTGGATCAGATTTGTGCAGCTGTTTTTTGGTCATCTCAGCTGACTTTTGTTAAGTACTACAGTGGGGAAAAAAGTATTTAGTCAGCCACCAATTGTCCAAGTTCTCCCACTTAAAAAGATGAGGCCTGTAATTGACATCATAGGTAGACCTCAACTATGAGAGACAAAATGAGAAAACAAATCCAGAAAATCACATTGTCTGATTGTTAAAAAAAAATTATTTGCAAATTATGGTGGAAAATAAGTATTTGGTCAATAACAAAAGTTCATCTCAATACTTTGTTATATATCCTTTGTTGGCAAAGGTCAAACGTTTTCTGTAAGTCTTCACAAGGTTGGCACACACTGTTGCTGGTATGTTGGCTCATTCCTCCATGCAGAGCTCCTCTAGAGCAGTGATGTTTTGGAGCTGTCGCTGGGCAACACGGACTTTCAACTCCCTCCAAAGGTTTTCTATGGGGTTGAGAACTGGAGACTGGCTAGGCCACTCCAGGACCTTGAAATGCTTCTTACGAAGCCACTCCTTCGTTGCCCTGGTGGTGTGCTTGAGATCATTGTCATGCTGAAAGTCCCAGCCATGTTTCATCTTCAATGCCCTTACTGATGGAAGGAGGTTTGCGCTCAAAATCTCACGATACATGGACCCATTAATTCTTTCATGTACACGGATCAGTTGTCGTGGTCCCTTTGCAAAGAAACAGCCCCAAAGCATGATGTTGCCACCCCCATGCTTCACAGTAGGTATGGTGTTCTTTGGATGCAATTCAGCATTCACTCTCCTCCAAACACGACGAGTTGTGTTTCTACCAAACAGTTCTACTTTGGTTTCATCTGATCATATGACATTCTCCCAATACTCTTCTGGAACATCCAAATGATCTCTAGCAAACTTCAGACGGGCCCGGATATGAACTGGCTTAAGCAGGGGGACACGTCTGGCACTGCAGGATCTGAGTCCCTGGTAGCGTAGTGTGTTACTGACGGTAGCCTTTGTTACGTTAGTCCCAGCTTTCTGCAGGTCATTCACTAGGTCTCCCCGTGTGGTTCTGGGATTTTTATTCACCATTCTTGTGATCATTTTGACCCCACGGGGTGAGATCTTGCGTGGAGCCCCTGATTGAGAAAGATTATCAGTGGTCTTGTATGTCTTCTATTTTGTAATTATTGCTCCCACTGTTGATTTCTTCACACCAAGCTGCTTGCCTATTGAAGATTCAGTCTTCCCAGCCTGTGCAGGTCTACAATTTTGTTTCTGGTGTCCTTCCACAACTCTTTGGTCTTCACCATAGTGGAGTTTGGAGTGTGACTGTTTGAGGTTGTGGACAGGTGTCTTTTATACTGATAACAATATCAAACAGGTACCATTACTACAGGTAATGAGTGGAGGACAGAGGAGCCTCTTAAAGAAGAAGTTACAGGTCTGTGAGAGCCAGAAATCTTGCTTGTTTGTAGGTGACCAAATACTTATTTTCCACCATAATTTGCAAATAAATTCTTTAAAAATCAGACAGTGATTTTCTAGATATGTTTTCTCATTTTGTCTCTCATAGTTGAGGTCTACCTATGATGTCAATTACAGGCCTCTCTCATTTTTTTAAGTGGGAGAACTTGCACAATTGGTGGCTGACTAAATACTTTTTTTCCCCACTGTACCAGCTAGATGTCTGGAGTTCGGAGGCTACTGCCTTTGGACAGTCAGTCCTAAGTACTGTAGAGCGAGTAAACCCTTTCTAGGGAATCTGCTTGCTACATCCCTATATTGTGCTGCTGGTAGGACGTAAGGGAATCGTTGATTATAATGTTAATCTGTTTTCCCTTTGTCCTAACAGCAACACAAGCTTCCCCCCCCCCCCTCAAGATAGGATTGTTTTCTTTATAACTGACACAAGGGCGGGAGGTCTCTTTTGCCCTTTTATAGGGTACTATAGTCATGCATAAATTATGTTAATTAAAAGTTCCTCCTGTCCTACCAGCACACAGGGGCAGAAATACCCCTTATTGTGCTGCTGTTACGACTAAGGGAAAACAGATTAACATCATAATCAACGATTATCACATCTTGTCTAGGCACTGAACAGTAGTGCAAGGACCTAAGTAAATGTAAGCTTTTGTGGAACTTTTTGAAGCATTTTTTTGCAACAAAGACAGAAGTGAGTTCAAAAAGAATAGGTATAAAAAGTAAAGAGTTACAATTCTTCCTTTCGCATTTGTGTGTCAGTATTATTCAGAACTAGTTCTGAGTAGTTAAATAGTTACTGACATATTGTAATTTATAAAGAAGGTAAGTAAATAGATGTGCTGACCCAGCAGGTCAGCAATCTGGAACAGACCTCCCTAGAAACATTTGTTCTGATGATAAAAAAAAAAAAGAACTCCAGCAAAAACCCTTTTTTCCTTTCCTTCAGCCCTAACTGATTGTCTGTCACTCTCCAGGCTTCTTTTATGTATACTGCCCCCATATCCCGCCCTCATATACTCCAGCTTCTCTACAGCTCCTGGTCAGACACATCTCCTTTTCAATCCCATTAGGGACTTTACTGTGCCATTGGATGACAGAAGTCAGAAGATCCGAACGACTGAAAGACGGACTGCTAAAACAGCAGCTAACTGCGGACACGCTCAGACCCCATAGACCTGGCACGGCAGCCCGACTCCCTGAGGGAGCAGCAAACTCACCCAGCGGTTGCATTCAAAACAAACACTTCTGAAACAAAACTGCTATTATACTCTGGAGTCTCTTTAGACCCCAGAGTATAGTAAGCAAAGGCCCAGGAGAGGTGATCAAACATAATAAACAATGTTACTCACCTCTCTTGCGCTCTGGAGCAACTCCCTATTCTCTTTGGCGCTTCTGCCTGATGTCAGAGACCGCTGATAGGGTGTCTGGTGATAGGATGCCTGAGACCCAATTAGCGGTCGCAGACATCAGGCAGAACCCAAAATTTTTGGAAAATTAGTTGGGGCCAGTATGGGATACTATACTGTGTGGAGAGGCCAATATGGGATATTATACTATGTTAATGGGCCACTATTTGACATTATACTGTGTGGAGGGGCTGCTATGGCACATTATACTGTGTGGAGGGGCCACTATGTATCATTATACTCTGTGCAGGGGCTGTTGTAGATTATTATTCTGTGTGCAGGGGCCGCTATGGGACATTATACTGTGTGGAGGGGCCAGTTTAGGACATTATTCTCTATGACGATGTGTTTTTGCACAAAAATGCAGGCATTTTTGCAATAAACGCAAAAACCGCACTATGTGAACGCAGCTTTATATCGAAGTCAAAGTACCAGTGGCCTAGGACCCCATTATAGAATAGCGGATAGGATTTCCGTTTTTCAGGTTTCCAAGCAGACCCAAAGAAAGGAAAACCCGAACGCTAGTGTGAACCTAGCATAAGGGTGCTGTCACACGGTGCTCTTGGACGCATACATTTACCACTGATTGAGGGCTGCACATGTACTTTCATTGCTTCTAATGGGAAAGTACAGGTGCGTCCGGGGAAATAGCAGTAAACGCATCCATCCAGAAGCATCTCATGGCAGCACTTCTGTATTATGGTTTGTGATATATGACTTTAGTATAGGGGTTGTCAGCCTTACAATTATTGCACAGCACTCCAAGTACCTCATCTTTGATTTTTTTAATCTAAAAAGGCCTGCTGTTCAAAAAAGGTTGCCTACCCCAGCCATAGACTATAATAGAGTCCACCTGGGGTCCGTCGGGTGTATGCCGTTTTTATACTGAAACCGATGGAGAGAATAGTCCCTCGTGCAGGGACTTTTCTATCTGCCGATTTTCAGCAGTTTCTGTGGCGGAGTCTCCAACGGACTAAGGCACAGATGTGAATCTAGCCTAACTCCCTCAGTCTAACTGCGCAGGTTACTATTGACCATGGTATGTAAGGGATTAAACAGAGATACCTCTGGTCTGGCCATTGATGGAGAGTGTCAGCTTAAATATGGTAGATGGCACTAAGGAGGCTGAAAATGCAATAGCTTTGTTCTTTATCCAAGTAGCTATAGCTTCTACCTAAAGAACTATATACCAGTTGTGAGAAGGTGACTCGCAGAGTGCTGGAGTCGCGATATATCAGCCCCAGCCCAGGTGTGAGTCCTGGGCTTATTACTGGCCCATATAGGCCTACAGAGCCTACACTTCAGGGCAGATCCAGGAAATGAGAGCAGCCACTCTGGGTCTGTCCTGATTTACTGTCCTGTCTGGTTTGTGTGGCTGGAGCAAGTCACAGGTATAGTGAGGTTTACTGTTTAGCTAGAAGCTCAGATGAGCAGGAGTTTGTTTATTTTTGTGCTTGAAGTAAGGCTGTATTTTATTTATGCCTGAAGTGAAGGTTTATTTATCTTGCTATTTTTTAATAAACCTGTTGCACCTGAGCTTTGTGTCCCTGTCTCTGACTGTTTGGGTCCGTACCTTTGCTACTACCAAGCTCCCTCCCCCACATAGTGTATAGTATTGAAGATGAAATGAAGCCTACACCCTGATATCATGCTGTGTAATTTGTAAAGTGCTGCAAAATATGTTGGCGTTAGATAAATAAAATGATTATTATTGTTACTAGCTTATAATGGCAGTACAGTATGCATATGCATAATACTAGGCTCATAACATATGGTTATTACAACTTTTAATGCCCTTTTGTCAGGCCAAGATGATGTCACCCAAATCTGCTCTTAAATAGGATGGCAGACCATCTAATGTGGCAAAAGCTATACATCTATATTGTGGCTGTTTCATTTGTACAGTGCTTGTGTTATTGAGCACTTTCTCATAGCATATTAATTGCTTTAAAAGTACTGTATTACATTCCAAACATTCTACAAAAATGTCACATTTTTGTAATCACTTTTACAACAGGAAATGGTGCATCTGTTAGTAAAGTGGCTGTAGGGACTCTCTTATGAATCACCAAATTCAATTGCCAAAACTAATTAATCCAAGTCCAAACATGACATATAAGTTTAAGCGATGTGCTATGTTTGGGACTGGGTGGAGAAAGCCTCAACAATGGCAACATTCACAACTTCAACAAACTCAAAATTTCACATTTAGCAACAAACTACAATAATTTACTAGAATTAAGTAATGATTTTTTGAAGGTCCAGTGACATCATAACCTATTAAATATGTTCCTTCCTAAGGTTTTACAGACATTATTGTAGAGGGCGAAAGGCAATTAAAATCTCTACACACCTTCACTGGTGCTCTCCTCAATGTGAGAGATTCTTTTCCCTAACCCACTCATTGCCTCCCACTAAGCCAGCCAATTCACTTTGCTCTGTACTGATGAAGGACAACAATCCGGAAACAGCGCTGTATGCAGATAAGTGAAATTGGCTTGGCTAAGATCCCTTTTGCTGTCTTAAGGCTCGGTGAGTCAAAAGCAAATTGAGGATCTGTTACATCCAATAGAGGGCGCATGAGCTCCCCAGCTCCTTTCCCATAATGCCTTGTGATATGTAGATGCTAAGTAGAGGGCGAAAGGCAATTAAAATCTCTACACACCTTCACTGGTGCTCTCCTCAATGTGAGAGATTCTTGTCCCTAACCCACTCATTGCCTCCCACTAAGCCAGCCAATTCACTTTGCTCTGTACTGATGAAGGACAACAATCCGGAAACAGCGCTGTATGCAGATAAGTGAAATTGGCTTGGCTAAGATCCCTTTTGCTGTCTTAAGGCTCGGTGAGTCAAAAGCAAATTGAGGATCTGTTACATCCAATAGAGGGCGCATGAGCTCCCCAGCTCCTTTCCCATAATGCCTTGTGATATGTAGATGCTAAGTAGAGGGCGAAAGGCAATTAAAATCTCTACACACCTTCACTGGTGCTCTCCTCAATGTGAGAGATTCTTGTCCCTAACCCACTCATTGCCTCCCACTAAGCCAGCCAATTCACTTTGCTCTGTACTGATGAAGGACAACAATCCGGAAACAGCGCTGTATGCAGATAAGTGAAATTGGCTTGGCTAAGATCCCTTTTGCTGTCTTAAGGCTCGGTGAGTCAAAAGCAAATTGAGGATCTGTTACATCCAATAGAGGGCGCATGAGCTCCCCAGCTCCTTTCCCATAATGCCTTGTGATTATTGTACCAATGCATTAGAACTGTACCCTCTGAAGAGGCAACCCACAGGAGGAGGAAATGCCCAGACATTGGAACATTTAATGGCAAACAATGACAGGGTCACATACCCAAGAATGAAGAACCTGATCCTAATTGTCACTACCCAAGGACTGTCATGGAGAGACTTTGTAGAACAGCTGTTCTCAAGGTTCAGTACCATAAGCACATCTTCTTCTTAGGCCCACCATCACTGCCACAACCTCCATTAGTTCTGTAATTAGCTGGCTGCTGCTTCAGGCAGTAGTATGGCTACAGCCTACCTGAGGGAAGACACCTTGGAGATGACACAGCTCATAATCCCACCCATTAAAGGGGTTGTCTAGGCAAAATTGGACAACCCCTTTAACTTTTAAATCAGGGTTCAAAGGGGTTGATTTAAAAGTTAAATGGATTGTCAATTTTTGCCTGGACAACCCCTTTAATTCCAGGTTTTCGCCTAAAATTTGCAGATAAATATTTGGGGTTTGTATCTTTATTTTGGAAAACTGGTGTGTGGTCTGTTTTGATTATGGGGTCTCCTGAAGAGGTCATATGTAACATTTGTGAGCTTTAGGTGTATGTCAGATATAAAGGGCAGGATATATAGAAAATTTTGTTCAGCACACATGTTCACTACCTTAGAGTGGAAACCATGATGCAGTGCCAGATGCATCACATGACAGACATCAACTGAGTTGCCAGATAGACCACATTGACGTATAATGATCCATAAGGGCTCTAACATGGTTTTCTTAGTTTTTATGGGAAAAATAGGCCTGCATGCTGCACTATTTTTTTTTTTTCCGTATATGACAAAACTGCAGACTGAGTTCCTTGGAACCTTTTTGTCACTAATAGTCGCTTGCCAACCTCTGGCCACTTACTGTCGATACAGTAGACAGTCAGCTTCCACCCAATAAGTACACATTCCCCCCCCCCCCCCCCCCCAAAAAAAAAAAATCTCCTGCTAATTTACAAATAGACACACTAAGCTATATTTATATACACTGGGGAAAAAAAGTATTTAGTCAGCCACCAATTGTGCAAGTTCTCCCACTTAAAAAGATGAGAGGCCTGTAATTGACATCATAGGTAGACAATGCAGGGGGGCATTTTCTAATGCAGTGTCCATCTTAACCGAAGTGCAAATTAACCAAAGTGCACTTACACATGGCATGAATCTGACCTTCCCTCTTCTTCTCATCATACAGGTACAGTGCCTTGCGAAAGTATTCGGCCCCCTTGAACTTTTCAACCTTTTGCCACATTTCAGGCTTCAAACATAAGGATATAAAATTTTAATTTTTTGGTGAAGAATCAACAACAAGTGGGACACAATTGTGAAGTGGAATGAAATTTATTGGATATTTTAAACTTTTGTAAAAAATAAAAAACTGAAAAGTGGGGCGTGCCAAATTATTCGGCCCCCTTAAGTTAATACTTTGTAGCGCCACCTTTTGCTGCGATTACAGCTGCAAGTCGCTTGGGGTATATCTCTATCAGTTTTGCACATCGAGAGACTGAAATTCTTGCCCATTCTTCCTTGGAAAACAGCTCGAGCTCAGTGAGGTTGGATGGAGAGCGTTTGTGAACAGCAGTTTTCAGCTCTTTCCACAGATTCTTGATTGGATTCAGGTCTGGACTTTGACTTGGCCATTCTAACACCTGGATACGTTTATTTGTGAACCATTCCATTGTAGATTTTGCTTTATGTTTGGGATCATTGTCTTGTTGGAAGATAAATCTCTGTCCCAGTCTCAGGTCTTTTGCAGACTCCAACAGGTTTTCTTCCAGAATGGTCCTGTATTTGCCTCCATCCATCTTCCCATCAATTTTAACCATCTTCCCTGTCCCTGCTGAAGAAAAGCAGGCCCAAACCATGATGCTGCCACCACCATGTTTGACAGTGGGGATGGTGTGTTCAGGGTGATGAGCTGTGTTGCTTTTACGCCAAATATATCGTTTTGCATTGTGGTCAAAAAGTTCGATTTTGGTTTCATCTGACCAGAGCACCTTCTTCCACATGTTTGGTGTGTCTCCCAGGTGGCTTATGGCAACCTTTAAATGAGACTTTTTATGGATATCTTTGAGAAATGGCTTTCTTCTTGCCACTCTTCCATAAAGGCCAGATTTGTGCAGTGTACGACTGATTGTTGTCCTATGGACAGACTCTCCCACCTCAGTTGTAGATCTCTGCAGTTCATCCAGAGTGATCATGGGCCTCTTGGCTGCATCTCTGATCAGTCTTCTCCTTGTTTGAGATGAAAGTTTAGAGGGACGGCCGGATCTTGGTAGATTTGCAGTGGTCTGATACTCCTTCCATTTCAATATGATCGCTTGCACAGTGCTCCTTGGGATGTTTAAAGTTTGGGAAATCTTTTTGTATCCAAATCCGGCTTTAAACTTCTCCACAACAGTATCACGGACCTGCCTGATGTGTTCCTTGGTCTTCATGATGCTCTCTGCGCTTTAAACAGAACCCTGAGACTATCACACAGCAGGTGCATTTATACGGAGACTTGATTACACACAGGTGAATTATATTTATCATCATCAGTCATTTAGGACAACATTGGATCATTCAGAGATCCTCACTGAACTTCTGGAGTGAGTTTGCTGCACTGAAAGTAAAGGGGCCGAATAATATTGCACGCCTCACTTTTCAGTTTTTTATTTTTTACAAAAGTTTAAAATAACCAATAAATTTTGTTACACTTCACAATTGTGTCCCACTTGTTGTTGATTCTTCACCAAAAAAATTTAAATTTTATATCCTTATGTTTGAAGCTTGAAATGTGGCAAAAGGTTGAAAAGTTCAAGGGGGCCGAATACTTTCGCAAGGCACTGTACATATTCTCTTGAACCCATCTCTGCTTGCTGTGTCTACCTTCAGCTCATCCTGCTACTTTGAATGGTACATATTCTCTTGAACCCATCTCTACATGGTTGTTCTCTGACCCCTATCCTAGAATTTCATCCAGGCTGTATTTTTTGCAATCCCATGTGTCCTTATTTGTACTAGTGTCAGTCTTTTGATGCTCAGTGATTTTATGGTAGTTCCCTGGTCAGTGTATTTGTAACTACATAGGCCAGTCTCCTCATGTGTCACAGTTTGTTGATTAATTGGTTAACGACTTAAATTAGTGCTAGTTATGAAGCTCTGCATCCTTATATAAGTAGTGTGAGAGTGTGAACCCAGAGGGCGCTAGTGAGCGACCCAAAACTAGGATTGAAAAGCTCCACAGCCACACCCATGGGGGGCACCAACTCCAGACGGAGTGTCTGCAGCAGGAGAGAGTGCTGTGGAGACCTGCAGGAAGCAGGGAGACGGGGAACCAGTCAGAGATAGCTTTTGTTCCATGTGTAAGCTGAATAAAAGCCATTTTACTTTGGATTAGCACCGTCTGAATGCTGCTTCTCCGGCACCCAGTACCACCTACACCACTGTCTAGCCCAGGAGGCTGCCACCTTTGAGGCTAAATCCCCCAAATTGCCACATATGGTGCTTCGGATACAGGCATAAAGAGATCCACGCAAGTCCTGGAAGACAAGTGTTTGGTGACTGCAGTACTGCTAAATGTGCATTGTGGCCTACAGCTGGAAGAAATCTGTGATTTCAACTGAGAAACCCAGGAGGGGGTGAGTGGAACTTCAAAATAACAAATTGTGTGCAAAAACTGGTGAAAGTAAAACTCTGGAAGAGGAATCCAGGGAATGGACTTTGTGTATACTGTGGCACAGAAGTCTGTAAAGTGCTTGCTGATGTCAAGAAAGTAAGCAATGTGTGTAGAAGCTGGATATTGCAAACAGTCTATGTGAAAGGCTATGGTGCCATGTTGGTGTTTTCTGTGGAAGACAGAAGAAAATGCTGGTTGTTGTAGTGCCACATAAGTTAACTGTTTGAATACATGTGACTGTAAAAAGTTGCTGCCGGTTGAACCCAAGGTTGCTGTGGAATATTGTGTAAACTTGTTATTAAACCATGGGCAAGAAAAAGAAAATTTCAGTTTGTTACTGCAACAGTCTCAAGGCAGAGAGACACAAAACACAGAACAGAGCATGTGGAGTGCAAGTAAAGATAATGGATTGCATGAGAGTGACTTAGTTTTTCTGAAGCACCTCTGTTCTATGAATGAATATGTCCCTGCTGACTGTATGTCTCATACGGGAGTGCATGAAAGTGCCAAAGATGAAAATATTATGGTGCAGCAGCTTGAAGATGAGATTAAAACCATCAGGTTCATTTATGAGGATGAAATATCTGATTGGAAATGGCAACTTGAGGTATCAGAATAAGAGAACCTCAAGTTAAAGAAAGAGCTTGACTCTATGAAGAGTTCATATCCTAGTCATTGTGAAAATGTGGTGCTGGGTTTGCCTGGAACGAACTGTGTCACTAAGAAGGAGTTTGCAGAAATGAAATGCGCTCTATCTAATAAAGTTATACAGAGCATAGAGGAAAAGCAAGTGCTTGAGAAACAATTGCAGGATTTAAAGGAGCAGCATGTCCAAGACTCCATTGCCAAAGAGAGTGTCATTGAAAAATTAAGAGATGACCTTGAAACTGCTAAACGTGATGAAAGTGAATTGTTGCAGTGTCAGTCAGAATGTTTGGATGACCAAGTCAGGAAATGTGAAAAACTTTCGGCTGCATTAACTGATAAAGAAAATGAAATTGCAGAGCTGAGGAAGTATGTGGCTGACCGAGAGAGTGATTTAGAATCTGTGGTGCAGACATTACAGTCAGAGCAAAACTTGCATGAACTAAAGTAGGTTCGCTTAAATAATGAAGTGAAGGAATGGCAGAGCCGAGCTGGAGTTCTGGAACAAAGAGAAATGGAACTCAAAACTAGAATATGTAGCCTGGAGAGGGCGCTGTCAGGATCTTGTGACGATAATGAGAAATTGTCTGTTTTGGTGCAAAATAAAAAGACAAAGAATTGATGGAGATGTCGTCTGTCCATGCTCAGAATTTACAAACCCTACAGGAGAGTCACGAAGAAGTTGAGAAAAACCTGGAATCTGTGCAGATATTGTATGAGGACAAAGTGAATGCTTATGACAAGCTGGAAAAGGCCAAGAGAGAATTAGACCTCCAGATAGAAGACATGAGGATTCAGTTTGAGGAAAATCTGTCTAATTTATCTGCTGAGATTGTAGATCTAAAAATGCTTGTTGCTAAATTAAAAGTGCAAGGAGAGAGTGCTGTGGAGACCTGCAGGAAGCAGGGAGATGGGGAACCAGTCGGAGACTGATGGGCGGTCTGTCCCAAGAGGACTGGGGTCCTGAAAGGACTGACTGAGCCAGGCTGTTTGTTATTTTTTGTTCCATGTATAAGCTGAATAAAAGCCATTTTACTTTGGATTAGCACTGGCTGAATGCTGCTTCTCCGGCACCCAGTACCACCTACACTGCTGTCGAGCCCAGGAGGCTGCCGCCTTTGAGGCTAAATCCCCCAAATTGCCACAGTAGATACAGCTTATGGGGGAAGCATTTCCAATGCAGGGGGGCATTTTCTAATGCAGTGTCCATCTTAACGGAAGTGCATATTAACCAAAGTGCATTTACACATGGCACAAGACAGGCCAACCATGGAAGAAGACCAGGTAAACTTGAAACCAAAACAACAAGCTTTAACACATGGTACGAAAGAGCTGCACTGTCACTTACTATGTTAGCAATTGTCTTCCTGCAGAACTCCCCTCCATCTCTACCACCAGTGCACATTATCCACATCAGTCCTTCTCTTCTGCCTTTTCCCATGTACAGCTCTCACACACTTTTCACTCTCTTCAACCACCCTAATCCCTATACTGCTTTTAGCAGTGAAACCAAACATAAACATCCACATAAATCACTGAACCACCTTCTGTCTCTGTCCATTTTGCTCCTCCTAGCTGCTGGGGACATCTCTCCAAACCCTGGCCCTCCTTCTTTCCCTAATTTTCCTCTTCCTACACACACAGGAATCCTACAAACCTTACGCGTAGCCGTGATCTACCGTCCACCCGGCTCACCCTACCAATTTCTGGATCACTTCGCTTCTTGGCTTCCCCTCTTTTTATCCAGTGAAATTCGTACCCTCTTCATGGGTGACTAACATCCCCACTGACACCCCTGTCTCCCCAGCTGCCTCACAGTTTCTCTCAATAACCACGTCTTTTGGTCTTTCACAACTTTCCTCTTCCGCCACACATGTAGATGGCAAAACCATTGATCTAGTCTTTCATCGACTCCTCACAGTTTCTAAATTTACTAACTCTTCTCTGCCACTCTCTGACCATAACCTTCTGTCTCTCACCATCAGTGCTTTCTCTCCTTCACAGGACACACCTACTCATCATACGTGCTATTAACACCCAGCACCTCTCAGATACTCTACAATCCTCTCTGTCCCCCATCTCTTCACTGTCCTGCCCCAATCTAGCTACCAGTCACTACAATGAAACCCTTAAGAGTGTATTGGATGAAGCGGCTCCCCCCTCCACTCGAAAGGTTAGACGCAGGAGGCAGCAACCCTGGCACACGCCACAGACACATTTTCTTTAGCGGTGCTCTAGGTGTGCTGAACGTCTGTGGAGAAAATCATGTACATCTGCAGACTTCCTTCACTTTAAATTTATGCTTAAAACCTATAATTCTGCCCTTCACCTAGCCAAACAAACCTATTTCACCGCCCTCATCTCTTCTCTCTCCTGTAACCCTAAAAGGCTATTTGAAACTTTTCACTCCTTACTCACTCCCAAGGTGCAGATGCCATTCATAGACCTTAGCGCAGATGACCTGGCCACTTATTTCCATGATAAAATTGATAAGATCTGTCAGGAAATAACTGCCCAATCCCCAGATGGCACTGACCCCACTGATCTCTCAAAGACTGAACTACTGCTGTTTCCACCATCTCATAGATCTGTCCCTGATATCTCCATTGCAGTCTCTGGCCTTACCATAACTCCTAGGCAGTATGCCCACTGCCTCGGGGTTTTGTTTGACTCAGATCTTTCCTTCACCCCCGTATCCAATCACTCGCACGCTCATGTCATCTCCACCTCAAAAACATCTCCAGAATCCGCCCTTTCCTTAGCACAAATACACTAAAGACACTTATTGTTGCCCTGATTCACTCCTTACTAATCGGTCTTCCCCTTACTAAACTCTCCCCTCTACAATCTATTCTGAATGCAGCGGCCAGGCTCATCTATCAGTCTAGACACTACAGCAATGCCTCTGGTCTGTGCCGGTCACTACATTGGCTGCCTATTCAATACAGAATACAATATAAACTTATCACCCTGATTCACAAGGCTCTCCATAATGCTGCACCTCCCTACATTTCCTCCCTCATCTCTGTCTATCGCCCAACCCGTACTCTCCGTTCACTCAATGACCTAAGACTAACATCCTCTATTATCAGAACCTCCCACGCTCGTATACAAGACTTCTCCCGAGTTGCACCACTTCTCTGGAATGCTCTATCCCGGACTATTAGATTAACCCCCAATTTCCACAGCTTCAAGCGTAAACTAAAGACATATCTTTTCAGACAGGCCTATCACAACTCCTAATGTAAACCCTTCCGTAGTTAGAATCCCTAAAACGTACCCTCTGTTCACGCTCCCACATTACCTCACAGGATATGATGCCGTATCAGACTAACTTTATATGTCCAGGCACCATCTGCACGTTAAAGGACACGACTGGTGACGGCTCATACAGCTTTATATATGTGTAATGACAGTAACCTCTATCACAAAATTGTCTGATCATTGTACAAGCAATGCTACGTCTGTTGCCACCCCTGCTACCTCTTGTGTCACCCCCTCTACATCATAGATTGTAAGCTCTTGCGAGCAGGGCCCTCATTCCCAGTGTGTGAATTGAATATTTCTTTGTAATGTATTTTTTTTGTCAGTATTTGAACCTTACAAATTGTACAGTGCTACGGAATATGTTGGCGCTATATAAATAAAAATTATTATTATTATTATTATTATTATTAACCTCAACTATGAGAGACAAAATGAGAAAACAAATCCAGAAAATCACATTGTCTGATTTTTAAAGAATTTATTTGCAAATTATGGTGGAAAATAAGTATTTGGTCAATAACAAAAGTTAGTCTCAATACTTTGTTATATATCCTTTGTTGGCAATGACAGAGGTCAAATGTTTTCTGTAAGTCTTCACTAAGTTGGCACACACTGTTGCTGGTATGTTGAACCATTCCTCCATACAGATCTCCTCTAGAGCAGTGATGTTTTGGGGTTGTCGCTGGGCAACACGGACTTTCAACTCCCTCCAAAGGTTTTCTATGGGGTTCAGATCTGGAGACTGGCTAGGCCACTCCAGGACCTTGAAATGCTTCTTACGAAGCCACTCTTTCATTGCCCTGGCGGTGTGCTTGGGATCATTGTCATGCTGAAAGACCCAGCCACGTTTCATCTTCAATGCTCTTGCTGATGGAAGGAGGTTTGCACTCAAAATCTCACAATACATGGCCCCATTCATTCTTTCATGTACACGGATCAGTCGTCCTGGTCCCTTTGCAGAGAAACAGCCCTAAAGCATGATGTTACCACCCCCATGCGTCATAGTAGGTATGGTGTTCTTTGGATGCAACTCAGCATTCACTCTCCTCCAAACACGTCAAGTTGTGTTTCTACCAAACAGTATAATTTGGTTTCATCTAACCATATGGCATTCTCCCAATACTCTTCTGGAACATCCAAATGCTCTCTAGCAAACTTCAGATGGGCCCGGATATGTACTGGCTTAAGCAGGGGGACATGTCTGGCACTGTAGGATCTGAGTCCATGGCGGCATAGTGTGTTACTGACGGTAGCCTTTGTTACGTTAGTCCCAGCTTTCTGCAGGTCATTCACTAGGTGTCCCCGTGTGGTTCTGGGATTTTTGCTCACCGTTCTTGTGATCATTTTGACCCCACGGGGTGAGATCTTGCGTGGAGCCCCTGATTGAGGGAGATTATCAGTGGTCTTGTATGTCTTCCATTTCTAATTATTGCTCCCACAGTTGATTTCTTCACACCAAGCTGCTTGCCTATTGCAGATTCAGTCTTCCCAGCCTGGTGCAGGTCTACAATTTTGTTTCTGTTGTCCTTCCACAGCTCTTTGGTCTTCACCATAGTGGAGTTTGGAGTGTGACTGTTTGAGGTTGTGGACAGGTGTCTTTTATACTGATAACAATTTCAAACAGGTGCCATTACTACAGGTAATGAGTGGAGGACAGAGGAGCCTCTTAAAGAAGAAGTTACAGGTCTGTGAGAGCCAGAAATCTTGCTTGTTTGTAGGTGACCAAATACGTATTTTCCACCATAATTTTCAAATAAATTCTTAAAAAATCAGACAATGTGATTTCTGTGAGGTCTACCTATGATTACAGTGTCCATATTAGGACATCCTCAGATATCAGTGTCAAACATCAGATTAATAGCAGTTTACAACAGTGACACCTGACTTTGATTCTGACTCTGACTTTGACTTTGACTCTGACTTTGACTTTGATTCTGACACCTGACTCTATGCAGTTTCTGGGCTGGTTGTAAAACTTAGATGACTTCTGACTTTCATATCTGATTGAGTCACAAGTCAGCAGTCAGCTATGAAGCACATACAATGTTACACTGTGATTGGCCAGTCTGACTGACCTCTGAGTGAACTCACTGCTCACACTCAGGAGTAGAAGATACTTGTATAAGGCTGCAGGCTGAGAGCTCCATGAGTCTGATAAAAAGTTGTCTGACACAAAGTTTTCTGATACCTGACTCAGTCAGAGATCAGACTCACACATCATCTGAGTTTTTCATATACATACAAGCCAGCCAGCACATACAATGGTGGAGATTTATCAAGTAAAATGCTCCATAATTATGGTATCATTTTCACCAAATAACCTCTCTGTGTGCCACATTCATAAAGTGTTTTAACTACTTTTATTACTTGTCCAAAAAGGAGCGTGACCTACAACACTGTTCTGCAAAAATACATCCAAATAACCTCTCTAACATTTATCAAGTGTTTTAGGCTGAGGCCCCACGTACCAGGCTGCAGCAAAAAAGCGCTGTGGAAAAAACCTTGGCAGAAATGCATCACGGTTTTTCCCTCAGAGATTTTTGCTGAAAGTCTGGCGAGGTTTCCTCTGCAGACTTTCTGCTTCCATTATACGTATAGTGAAACCGCCGCCATTTCCGTAAATAGAATTGACATGCTGCGATTTCCAAAACTGCAACTGTTTTGGAAATTGCAGCATTTCCACTGCGTGTATTTTTCTGCAATGCGTGGATTGTTGGGCTTAAACTGGTACTGGTAATTTGAACCGCACACCGTGGCTGCAATTGGTTTGTTTTACCAAATCAAAGTCAAAGTCAGGTGTCAGAATCAAAGTCAAAGTCAGAATCAAAGTCAAAGTCAGAATCAAAGTCAGTGTCAGAATCAAAATCAAAGTCAGGTGTCAGAATCAAAGTCAAAGTCAGAATCAAAGTCAGTGTCAGAATCAAAGTCAAAGTCAGAATCAAAGTCAGAGTCAAAGTCAGAGTCAGAATCAAAGTCAGGTGTCACTGTTGTAAACTGCTATTAATCTGATGTTTGACACTGATATCTGAGGATGTCCTAATATGGACACTGTAAATATGGACACTGTATATGATGTCAATTACAGGCCTCTCTCATCTTTTTAAGTGGGAGAACTTGCACAATTGGTGGCTGACTAAATACTTTCCCCACTGTACTTGTATGTAGGCTTATGGGAGCGGGATTCAGTCACAGTAGCAATGACATTGACACCACTATTGGGGGGATGGGAAGTAAACTCTCCAATAATTAAATGGTTAATATGTACAATACAACCCCTTGATGCCATAATGAGATAATGTTATTTACTGTATCTGTTTAAAGAGTTAATACAGTAACAGCAAAGTAGATGAAATTTTACAAAATATCATCCACACACTTGATGCAGATATTAAATCTGCTGAATATCAATTAATATAAAACATGCACATTTTGTAAAGAAATAAATAGTTATCAAATCCACTTTTAACCCCTTAGTGACCAGCTTGTTTTGGCCATTAATGGCCAAGCCATTGTCTGCATTTTTGTCACAGCATATCAAGAGCCATAACTTTTTTATTTTTTTGTCAAAGTAACCGAAAAAGATGCTGAATCTCCTCTACTGATAATGTAGCACTCTGTTATTTAAATCTTTCACATGACCAAGACCTCCAATAGCCTAAGATTGAGGTGGTGCTCAGCCGAACAGTCCAGATAATATTCAAACATGAAGAATAAAAGCTGCATTCACTATCCATGAAAGACTGCTTTGTTTCAAACACTTGATACAGACGTGGTAATCCTCAAGGCCTATGTCTTGCTTCTAAGACTCACCCCCTCTATATATACAACTGTAACTTTTATTGAAACCTTATACTAAATATTATAAACATTTCTAAAATCAGTAGGGGGATAATAATACCATGCAAACTATTAATCCATACCTAGAGATCTCATTAATCGTTCAATGCAATAAATAAACAGGATAACGAATCCTTAAATAAACGCACAGATCATTACGGTCATTCAGACTCAAAGCACCCAGTGATTGTAGACCTGACACACAAATAAAAAGGACATACTTGCCAAGCCTTGTTCCCCTGCAGCTCTCTCCTGCTCTCTTCTTTTTGTCTGAAGCTCGATTCAGCAGGACTGCAGCTGCAGACATCACTAACCTGAAAGATGGAACAGGAACCTGAAGGCCATTATATCATCCTGAGGACACCGATCTAGTTGAAAGTGATGTATGTATGGGCAGAGTCAGTGGGCCTAAGGCTACAGCCCCCCTCTCTGATAGCTATGCTTCTGCCTCAGAGCACCTGCAGTTGCCTGCTACCACCTGCAATTGCCCACTAATGCAGTGTACTTAACCAAATTAGGCCTCAAATGCACATGGTGCTTTTTCACTTCTGAGCCCTTCAGAAGAAATAGTATAAAAAACTGTGGGATGCTTTTTTCCCCTTTAACCTCATGTGTATGTATACATTTCAGGAGTAACATATTATTGAAAACATGTGTAATTTCAAGGTCCATGAGCTGATATGCTACAAGAAACAGATAACTGTACTGTCAACAAGAAAACAGCTACCTAGAATCCAATACTGTTTTGGTTCTCAGAGTCTAAGGCACCCCTGACATTTTCACGAGAACCTGCTACAAGGCCGGCTGTACTTTAGCAGAATCAGGACCCAGGCTGAAAAACCTAGAACCTTGGTACTTGAAAATAAGTGCAGCTACAGAATGAAAGAGCTAAACCAGTAACCGTATGGTAGGCCAAGGGAGTAATTAGCAATCAACAGGGAGAGCAGAGAATAGCCAAAACATAACCAGAGGAATATCAGAGTCCAAGCCACAGTCAAATCAGAAATAGCCAAATCAGAAGCAGAGGGAAGATTCAGAAGAACAAAACAAATGTCAGTCCCAGCAAACCAGCAACTTTAGGGAGAGGTTTAGGGAGTAACACAGAGAAACAGAAGCCCAGCTGCACAAACAATCACAGGCAAATTGCTGTGCTGAAGCCAAGTTTAAATATCCCACCTCAAGCCAACATTGGATGAGAAAGCAGAGTTCTGATTCTGTCTGCATCTTAAGGTTCTGACAGGCTGAGCAGACCCAAGCATAGTTTGTCTGGTGGTCATAGTAACTTTAACCCCTTCCTGACATCCAATGAAATAGTACAGATAGGATGTCTTTAAAGCTCCTGCAAGGTGACCTGTTCCTATGACAGCCAGGAGCCTACTGAAGGCTTCAAAGCCTGTCATAGGAATATTTCTATTGCAGCTGGTCTATGACTAGCCTCAATAACAATGTAGCAAAAATCCCATAGACTGAAATACAGTTATATTGCAGTCTATGGGACATGCTGCAGGTACAAGCTCACTAGGGAGGCTAATAAAATAGTAAAAAAAAAAAAAAAAGACCCGAAAAGTTCAAATCACCCCCCTTTCCCTAGGTTTAAAATAAAGATAAATAAACATAAACTATACATCCCCATGTCCAAAAATACCCAGTCTACAAACATGTAAAATTTGCCATATTTTCACCATTTCGCCTCCAATAAAAATTTTAATAAAAAGTAATAAAAGCATCAGACATTCCCCAAAATGGTATAACTAAAAAGTACATTTGATCCCGCAAAAAAAGACGCCTTATGCAACCCCGTAAATGGAAATATAAAAAAGTTACGAGTGTCAGAATATGGTGAGTCCAATAATTTTTTTTTTTTTTTACAAAGTTTTTGATTTTTTTTTTAAGTGGTTAAAACATAACAAAAACTATATCCATTTGGTATCCCCAGAATCATACCGACGCATATATTACAGGTGACATGTCATTTTGGCTGCACAGTGAATGCCATAAAAACCAAACCCGTAAGAAAGTCAAACGCAATTTTTCTCCAATTCCCCCCATTCTGAATTTTTTTTCCCAGCTTTCCAGTATGTCATACACGATATGAAATGATACCAATATGAAGTACATTTTTTTTCTGCAAACATTAAGCCCTCATATGGCGTTTCAAAAACAAAAATCGAAAAATGCCTCCAGTGGAAAAGACTTAAAGCAATGGCTGCAAGCAAGAACCCGGATGCTGAGATTTCTGATATCCACCTCCGCTACCTTGCTGACCTATTTAATGCTGTGACTTGACTCATTACTATTGCCACTGCCAGCCCAATATTCCTCCAATGTTATCTTGTTATCATCCTGACCTCGTTGCCAGGTCCTGACTGCAGCATATCACCAATATTATCATCTTCCCCAACACTTTTTTTCATACCCATCATCATGGTACTGGGATTCATGCACCACCTTATATTTCCCATCTCTAGATTTCCAGCAAGTGCCCCTACCAGCACGGCTACCAGTACCCCACATGCTGCCACTACAGCCATTATCACCACCAGTCAAGTCTTTGACCTATGGCTCTTCCACATCAAAACATATGCTGTTTTAATTCATTCCATAAAGAACAAGAAGACTATGAGGAATATCGTTCTCAGCAGCCAGAGTGTTGTTTCTTGTTGAGGCAAGGAAGGTAATTACTTCTATTTTTGCAGTCTTTTCACAGTAACTCAGGGGACAGCACATGTGAAAATGAGGGTATTGAAAATCCATATAACAACTATTCGGAAAAACTAGAGATGGTTTACTAATACTGTATGTTTTAGACAGTGCAAACTTATTGGTTGAGTTATCATACCTTGTATGCCATATGGGTAATTAGCTTGGTAGCAGCAGCAGAGTGGACCCAAACAGTCAGAGACAGGGACACATCGTCTGGTGAAAACAGGGTTTTGCCCCTGTGTTTTTATTTTGAAAAAAATAAACAAATAAAATACAGCCTTAACTTCAGGCAAAAATACAAATACAACCTGCTCAACTAAGTTCTAACTAAACAAAAAAAATCACTATATGAGTGGCTTACTACCAGCCACTCGGGAAAACAAAACTTAAACAACAGCAACTTTTTTCTCACCAGACCGTACAGATATAGACACATCCTGTCTCTCCCAGGGTCTGCCCAGAAGTGAAGGATCTGCATACATTTATGGCCCAGTAATGAGCTAAGTCCTTACACCTGGGCTGAGATATACTGAAAACCTGGACCGGACTCATGATCACTATACATAGGGGAGGAACCTGGGGGACATATAGCAACTTTCCAGCACCCTGCTTGTCACGTTATCACAGCCAGCTTTCAATCTTTGCTGGGGGGTTTGCCCAGAAATTGCTGTTTTATTTTTGCCTTTTGCGCCCTCCTAACCACTTTTGTATAAAGTGGGCAGAGTGGGGCAGGGATCAAGCAGGGCCAGGATGCCTTGGTCTGGCATATTTACTATAAGTTATACCAGAAAACCTATGTGAGATATAGCTAAAATCTACACCAGCTTCTTGGGGTTCAAAGCGCCAATCTTAAAAAAAAAATTGTCTTTTTGACTACACAGTTTAAAAATTTGCCAGATTTATCACAGTTACTCATGCTAGATGATAATTCTGGTACATTGTTAGATTGTCTAAGAGCCCAAATTTTGGCACAACTTTTTGGTGCCCAGTATCATATCTTAATCCCTTTCTGACAGACCCACCCTCGTCTCACAAGGCATAGAGACTGTCAGTGTCAAAAACAGTTAATAAATGTTGTTTAAAGCATGTAGGACATTTTTTCTTCACAAATTGGAGCATAGCATTTACTGCATGGAGATTGAGAAGATGGAATGCCACATACCAGAAGGTATGACCTGAACTATACATATGATTAATTAAAAATTCAGTGTCTAGATTAAGATAACTTGAAATGGATGAATAGTTGCAACAAATATATCTCAACTCATGATTCTGAAAAAGGTAGAATACTAAAGCATATTTCATGTTGCAAGCAACTTTTGATTTTAGCATTTGTAACAGTAACACATTTTGTTATGCACGTTATTAAAAGATTTTAGCTCCTTTCCATGAAATCCTGCACCGAAATCCACTTTCTGTCCTTTATTTTTTCCCCTGTTTCTCTATTGGTTGGATTTGACCTCAGGACCCCAGTGTTGCAAGGTAACAGTGATCAGCCACCGTGCTGCCCATTGATAACAAGCTGGATGGCTCCCCTTCTCTTTAGCCGACACGACACAGCAGTTTCTATTTTGCCTCAGTTAATTTTAAATTAGTTTTGGGCTAGAGAAGACTGCAGTGTTTTTGGATTATGTTGATATATAGTTTCTTTTTTGCATGATACAGCTTTAACTTGCACTTGTAGATTGGATGGTGAACTGTGTTCACAGAAATTGACTTCTGGAAGTATTCCTGTGCCCATGCAGTGTTTTGCCTGAGGGCCTTCTGAATCACGAGCATCCAATATTGAGTGTCAGCTTTGTCCCGTGTGGACATGGATTTGTCCAGATTATCTGCATGTTTTGATGATATTATGTACAGTCATGGCCAAAAGTTTTGAGAATGATACAAATATTAATTTTTACAAAGTCTACTGCTTCAGTTTTTCTAATGGCAATTTGCATATACTCCAGAATGTTATAAAGAGTGATCAGCTTAACAGCAATTACTTGCAAAGTCAATATTTGCCTAGAAAATGAACTTTATCCCCCAAAACACATTTCAACATCATTGCAGCCCTGCCTTAAAAGGACCACCTAACATCGTTTCAGTGATTGCTCCATTAACACAGGTGTGGGTGTTGATGAGGACAGGGCTGGAGATCAATCTGTCATGATCAAGTAAGAATGACACCACTGGACACTTTAAAAGGAGGCTGGTGCTTGCCATCATTGTTTCTCTTCTGTTAACCATGGTTATCTCTAAAGAAACACGTGCAGTCATCATTGCACTGCACAAAAATGGCCTAACTGGGAAGAGTATTGCAGCTAGAAAGATTGCACCTCAGTCAACAATCTATCGCATCATCAAGAACTTCAAGGAGAGAGGTTCCATTGGTGCCAAAAAGGCTCCAGGGCGCCCAAGAAAGACCAGCAAGCGGCAGGACCGTCTCTTAAAAGTGTTTCAGCTGCGGGATCGGGCTACCAGAATTGCAGAGCTTGCTGAGGAATGGCAGCAGGCAGGTGTGAGTGCATCTGCACGCACTGTGAGGCGGAGACTCTTGGAGCAAGGCCTGGTCTCAAGGAGGGCAGCAAAGAAGCCACTTCTCTCCAGAAAAAACATCAGGGACAGACTGATATTCTGCAAAAGGTACAGGGAGTGGACTGCTGAGGACTGGGGTAAAGTCATTTTCTCTGATGAATCCCCTTTTCGATTGTTTGGAACATCTGGAAAACAGCTTATTCGGAGAAGAAGAGGTGAGCGCTACCACCAGTCTTGTCTCATGCCAACTGTAAAGCATCCTGAAACCATTCATGTGTGGGGTTGCTTCTCAGCCAAGGGAATCGGCTCTCTCACAGTCTTGCCTAAAAACACAGCCATGAATAAAGAATGGTACCAGAATGTCCTCCAAGAGCAACTTCTCCCAACCGTCCAAGAGCAGTTTGGCGCTCAACAATGCCTTTTCCAGCATGATGGAGCACCTTGCCATAAAGCAAAGGTGATAACTAAATGGCTCAGGGAACAAAACATAGAGATTTTGGGTCCATGGCCTGGAAACTCCCCAGATCTTAATCCCATTGAGAACTTGTGGTCAATCATCAAGAGACGGGTGGACAAACAAAAACCAACAAATTCAGACAAAATTAAAGCATTGATTCTGCAAGAATGGACTGCTATCAGTCAGGATTTGGTCCAGAAGTTGATTGAGAGCATGCCAGGGAGAATTGCAGAGGTCCTGAAGAAGAAGGGTCAACACTGCAAATATTGACTTGCTGCATTAACTCATTCTAACTGTCAATATAAGCTTCTGTTACTCATAATATGAATGCAATTCTATTTCTGTATGTGATAAAAACATCTGACAAACACACATAAAAACCAGAGGGCAGCAGATCATGTGAAAATATAATATTTGTGTCATTCTCAAAACTTTTGGCCATGACTGTACTGGCAATAGTGGTATATTAAAAGTCTTAGTAATTTAATGTTGAAGAACATTTTAAATTATTCCACAATTTTTAGATACAGTTTTTCACAGAATAGTGAACCTCTTTGCTTCTGAAAGACTTGGCCTCTCTTACATACTCATGTGATTTAGTTGAAAAATGACCCTCCAGCTGTTTTTAATTAGTACCACTTGCTTTTCCTGCCTTTTGTTAACCCTGTCCCAACTTTTTTGAGATGTGTTGCAATTTTAAATAAGTTGATTTATTCAAATGAAATTGGACAATGGAAAAATGTTCACCTTCTGGTATGTGTTATGTGTTCTATTGTGAATAAAATATGATTATATGAGACTTCCAAATCATTGCATTCTTGTTTTCTTAACAATTTACACAGCATCATACCTTTTTTGGAATTGGGGTTGCATATTACAATATTTATTAATGTCACATATGCTGAAAGATAATCACAAATATGCAGAATTTTATAAATCATACCATTTCACTTTAGTTCAGGATCTTACAAGTGGTGGCCTACAGATCATTTGCAAAAATTAGGCCAGGACTCATTCAGGAGTTAGGACTCTAGGTATGAACTACTATTCCTGGGGATCCCAGTAGGAGTCTGATTACTACCGTGTTACCACCTGAGGGCTGTAAAATCATTCTTAGAAGATGAGTGACTGATTTACAGTCCTCTTCTTGACTAGCTAGTCTTGTTGTTAAGCGCTAGCGCTACACAGATACATTTATTAATAGCTGACGTTTTGTTGGGCTTTCTTTTTAATCCAGTTGACTATATACTTTTAGAAATTATTATTAAAAGTTATATTTTAGTGTACTCACTTTATTTTTTTATTTTTTTTTCTGTCTTGGATTTCAACATTGGTACACCTACCTCTTCATCATCTTGGGGTGTTACATTTTTCATGTGATACATACCTGTGGATGATACCTTCCTAATTTGGGTAGGGAATGAAGTGTCACTGATGAGTTTTCACAATTTTCTTAATTACATCCCACTGTAAAATTTGCTGGGGTACATTCAAGGAAATGTGTACAGTTCCTAGACATATCAGTACATTATACAGGATCCACTCTCTTGACCACATTATACACAAAACCAACAGACGTGAATAATTTGCTTCTTTATAACAGCAATCATCCTAGATAGATGGTCAATAGCTTACCTATAGGCCAATTCACGAGGGTCAAAAAAATTGTAAGTGACCTGGGAGAAGTGGATAAGACACTAGATGAAATGGAACTTAAATTTACCTCTAGAAGGTACCCACACCACTTGGTTAAAAAACATAGGTCCAAGATTAAAACCCTTAAAAGGGATGACCTGTTACTGGAAAGTTATAGTAAGATTAAGACAAGACGTATTCCCTTCATCTTCATGTATAGTGAACAGAGTGGGGAAATGGCAAGAATCATCCAAAGACACTGGTCAATGTTGAAGCATTGTATAGCGGATGTTCCTGAGTTTAGTCACCCACCGTTACTTTCATACCATAGATCGGCTAACCTCCGCAAGAAATTGGTCAGGTCTGATTTTGGACCTATTAGGAAATCTATACAGACTTATTTAACTAAACCGAAATTGGGTTGGGTTGCTTCCCCTGTCTGTGATGCTTCAACTGCTCCCTTATGTTAAAGGGACCAAGTTTTGGGCACCCCAGTATGGGAGAAAGTTTTCAGATATGTAATTTTCTCACCTGTAACACCGACCATGTCATTTATGTATTGCAATGCCGTGCCGTCTCCTCTGTGTAGGGTAGGAGAATCCACACTGGATTTCAAAACGCGATTGAATCAGCACCACTACTCTATCAGAAAAAAATAAGTTATATTTACCTGTTCCTAAGCATTTTGCAGAGATGGGCCATACAGAGACTGCAACGACTATGTGAGGATCGTACCAAACTCCTGAAGATCAGGGAGTTGGAATGGATATATAAATTGGACACATTGAGATCTAAGGACCTCAATGTTGAGTTCACAACCATTGGGGTTGTCTAGATAGTCTGAGAATGGTAGCTTGCTCTCCTTTTCCTCTTTGGGATCACCCAAGAATCCTCTCTGTGTACTGACAATGGTATTTATGTAAAATTTATATTAAACTGTACTTTTGAAAACTGATATGTATCTCCTTTTTTTGTAGTTTTTTTTAATGTTTTTCTGAAAAGAGTTTTTTAGTCTGAAGGCAATGAGGTGCTCGCCATGTGACGATCCAATATGACATTATATTCATAGTCCAGGAATCAATAAATTATTGCATTCCATTATTTATTATTTACATATGTAATTGAACCTCTTTGTTTTGTACTTAACATATACAGTGCCCTCTTGCAAGATGCACCGTATCCCGTTAGCGGCGCATTGCGCAAGTGCAGTGCATTACATGACGTTTCATCCCACTGCCCAGCAAGTGTATACTCCTGCACAGTGCTCTGGAGTGCTGGAGATGCCGGATACAGTGGGGAAAAAAAAAGTATTTAGTCAGCCACCAATTGTGCAAGTTCTCCCACTTAAAAAGATAAGGCCGGCCTGTAATTGTCATCATAGGTAGACCTCAACTATGAGAGACAAAATGAGAAAACAAATTCAGAAAATCACATTGTCTGATTTTTAAAGAATTTATTTGCAAATTATGGTGGAAAATAAGTATTTGGTCAATAACAAATGTTCATCTCAATACTTTCTTATATATCCTTTTTTGGAAATGACAGAGGTCAAACGTTTTCTGTAAGTCTTCACAAGGTTGGCACACACTGTTGCTGGTATGTTGGCCCATTCCTCCATGCAGATCTCCTCTAGAGCAGTGAAGTTTTGGGGCTGTCGCTGGGCAACACGGACTTTCATCTCCCTTCAAAGGTTTTCTATGGAGTTGAGATCTGGAGACTGGCTAGGCCACTCCAGGACTTTCAAATGCTTCTTACGAAGCCACTCCTTCATTGCTCTGGCGGTGTGCTTGGGATCACTGTCATGCTGAAAGACCCAGCCACATTTAATTTTCAATGCCCTTGCTGATGGAAGGAGGTTTGCACTCAAAATCTCACAATACATGGCCTCATTCATTATTTCATGTACACGGATCAGTTGTCCAGGTCCCTTAGCAGAGAAACAGCCCCAAAGCATGATGTTGCCACACCCATGCTTCACAGTATGTATGGTGTTCTTTGGATGCAACTCAGCATTCACTCTCCTCCAAACACGACGAGTTGTTTCTATCAAACAGTTCTACTTTGGTTTCATCTGATCATATGACATTCTCCCAATACTCTTCTGGAACATCCAAATGCTCTCGAGCAAACTTCAGACAGGCCCGGATATGTACTGGCTTAAGCAGGGGGACACGTCTGGCACTGCAGGATCTGAGTCCCTGGCGGCGTAGTGTGTTACTGACAGTAGCCTTTGTTACGTTAGTCCCAGCTTTCTGCAGGTCATTCACTAGATCCCACTGTGTGGTTCTGGGATTTTTGCTCACCGTTCTTGTGATCATTTTGACCCCACAGGGTGAGATCTTGCGTGCAGCCCCTGATCGAGGGAGATTATCAGTGGTCTTGTATGTCTTCCATTTTCTAATTATTGCTCCCACAGTTGATTTCTTCACACCAAGCTGCTTGCCTATTGCAGATTCAGTCTTCCCAGCCTAGTGCAGGTCTACAATTTTGTTTCTGGTGTCCTTCCACGGCTCTTTGGTCTTCACCATAGTGGAGTTTGGAGTGTGACTGTTTGAGGTTGTGGACAGGTGTCTTTTATACTGATAACAATGTCAAACAGGTGCCATTACTACAGGTAATGAGTGGAGGACAGAGGAGCCTCTTAAAGAAGAAGTTACAGGTCTGTGAGAGCCAACAATCTTGCTTGTTTGTAGGTGACCAAATACTTATGTTCCACCATAATTTGCAAATAAATTCTTTAAAAATCAGACAATGTGATTTTCTGGATTTGTTATCTCATTTTGCCTCTTATAGTTGAGGTCTACCTATGATGTCAATTACAGGCCGGCCTCATCTTTTTAGGTGGGAGAACTTGCACAATTGGTGGCTGACTAAATACTTTTTTTTCCCCACTGTATATAAATAACTTGTACAGCGATGTATTTGAATACCATTTAGGTATGATTCATTGTTTATGTGATACACCTGCAGTAATTTCTCACTAGTTACAGCATTTCTTATAGTGTCAATAACTCACGCTATTATTTTGTACCAATATTTAATACCTTTTATATGCACACATATTTGGATCACATATTTGCAGTATTACACTGTAACTATTCACTGTTATGAGATGATTGATGTATTTTGCACTTGATTGAACTTTGTACTATATAAACTTGAGCTGTTCTACCATGCATTGCTTTAGAAAGGCTCATTCAACATGAGCTGAAACACTGCAGTATGAGAGAATAAATTCACCTCCCTTTTTCACTTATTCGCTGGAGTGCCACCTATCTTTTTTGGACGTTATATATATATATATATATATTTCAAATCTACTTTTATTGAACTTTTTTTTAAAAAAAGGGGGGGAAAAAAATAGACAACAGAAGAAAAAAAACTGCATTGAGTGGTTCAACAAAGAACGTATGCATAACTCTCTTGGGTAATGAGATTACAAGAATTGATGAAACATCCTAGTAGTAATATGGTGCAGAAAGCCAATTTTTGATTGCCTCCTGAAAGAAAAAGAAGCATGTAGAAAACACATTCAAAATCATAAAATATATAATTTAATTATTTGGATGATTAGTATTAAATTATTTGATCATTTATGTAGACTTTATAAATATGGGCTTTTTTTCTTTAAAGCCCATAGTGCCTCACATGAATGAGGTCATATAACACAGACCTCAGTGTTACAGCTGTTATTAGGTTGAGTACAAGAATTTTTTTGAAAGATTAAACTGTGACAAGGTAAATGGATTAGTGGTATCCACAGTGGGGAAGAGATTAAAGGCATTAGCAGTGTTACATGACAATAAGTATTACAAGATTCCAGTAAAATATATTTGCAAATCAATGTCAAGAATGAAGGTATCACAGCCGTTTACAGGGCAGAGGGGCTGACCTTTATTAAGATGTTACTTTCATCATCCCCGACTGAAACAGATGAAATGTTTATTACTAAAGGGCTTTCCAGACTCTCAGCTGGGCTGTACTTGGTTCTGTTTCCTGCTGTGGAAAAGAAATATTTTTGCCACCAGCGTGTGCTCTTTAGAAGAAGGTAACTCATTACCGCATCAATAATCATAATGTTTGCTAAATTAAATGTAACTGATCTTTGACAAGCATATGCTAGATTCAAACCACTTTTTTGCATCTTATTGACAGGTATTTTTTTTAGGGTATCAAATGTACCTTTTAAAACAGGATGCAACAGGACAAAAAAGATTCAGGCTTCTTTTTCCTTTGCTGTAGAACAGGATCTATACAAACCCTGTTTTTGTATAATAGAGATCAGTGATAGGCACCCTGTTGCATACCATTTTAAAGGTACCTTTTTCTAATCTTGAAAAAAACTGTGGTTTAAATTTAGCTTTTTTTCAATCCCAATTCCAAAAAAGTTGAGATGCTGTGTAAAATGTAAAGAAAACAAGAATGCAATGATTTGGAAATCTAATATAATCACATTTTATTCACAAAAAAACATAGAACACATATCAGAAGTTGAAAGTTAGACTTTTTTCCATTTCATTTTGAAAAAGTTAACTCTTGTTTTGTTTTCATGTTACACAATGGCCCAACATTTTATGGAATTGAGATTGTAATTGTATCTTGTAAACAAGATAACAATTTATCATCTATCCACAGACACTAGTTTTTGGGTTGAGTAGGGATTCCAATGATCAGACCAACACAGATCATCAACATATCATTTACTCTGCAGATAACTGATAATTTGCTATCTTGTTCCAATGGCTTTAAGAGCATAAACAATTTAAGCCTTTAGGCTGAAACCCCACATTGCGAAAATGCATAGTTTTTGCCGCTGTGGAAACGTTTCGGCAAAAAATGCTGCCTTTTACAGTACCTGCAAAGTGAATGGGATTCTGGCTAATCCCATCAATACATTGCAGAAAAAAAATGCGAAAAGCTGCGTTTTCAAAACGTCCTTTTGCAACATGTTAATTATACCTGGGGAAATGCTGGCATTTTCCCTATTGGTATAATAAGGGCAGAAAGTCCGCAGAGAAAAACTCAGTGAAAATGCAATGAAAAACGCTGAGGAAAAAACTGTGATGCATTTCCACTGCGTTTTTTCCGCAGCGTTTTTTTGCTGCATTTCGCTACATGGGGCTTTAGTCTCAAAAGAACAAACACATAGTTGGGCAAAGCTACTAAACATTTTACTTACTTTCCTATCCCATTTTGTCACCACTTTACTATCTCTGCCTGTATTTTCCATTAATTTATTTGGCAAGCAGCTAGCACCCACATAAGCACAAATAAATTGCAATTTAAAGCATACTAGTTATAAAATAACTTTCCATAAATTAATAGTACATGTGAATATAAGAAACTTTGTAATATAAATTATTTATTTTATTTGTTTCATTTTATGTTTTTTTACCTAACTTTTTAAAGTAATATATCTTATTAAACAAATGTATCCTTCTCCACTTATTAGTTACTTGAGTCAGGAAGCGGCTTCATCTCACCAAAGAATGAGGCAGTAAATCAATTAACTAGCAGGCAGCAGCATTCTCATCCCCCTCCCCTCTCCATAGAGTTCTGTGTGTGAGGTGAATATGGAGGTGGATCTCTATTTAAACAAGAGAAGATAAGAAGGAGAGCAGCCTAATAAGTGAAAAAGGAAACATATTTTTAACCCCCTAATAGTCACATTAAAATTTAAAATAAAAAACTTCCGAAACTGTCCTTTTTTTTTTTTTCCGCAGATTTTCAATTTATCGCTCAAATAAATATTGCTGGCACATAACTTTGGTGCCTTATGAACATTTTAACCCTTTAGCGATATAACATGTTTTAGCCTTAAACCAGTATTCCCACTTTCATAACTTTATTAGTTTATTTCAATGTGGCTTTATGAGACCTTGTATTTTCTGGAGACAAGTCTTTTTTAGCAGTTTTTATTGCTTTTAGTTTTTGAGAGGTGAGATGAACAGAAAACATAAATTCTGGCATCTGAATTTTAAGGATTATGGCATATCATGTAAAATAAATAGCGTACTAATTTTATTTTAGGGGTTTTTACAGATGTGGAGATACCAATTTTATGGGGGGGGTTTCATTAACAAGGGAAAAAAGTCTATTTTTACTTTTTTTTCTCTTAGCAGCTGTGATCAGCATTGACAGCAGCATATAAGAAGTTAAATGGGAGGTATGCTTTCTGATTGATAATGCAGGGATGTGATATCATGAAAAGTCCATGGTACCCCCTCCCCTGGGATTATCTGAAGTACAGGGACAGGAGAATAATAAAATAATTTTCTCCTCTTCTTGCAGACTGCCAGCTGCATATGTTCTACTACACACTGGTTAAATTGAAAGTTGCAAGTATATGCAGCTTTAACCATTGATATCTCAAAATCTAGCTGGGCTAAAGACATGATCTTTGTCTTGTTTTAAAGCCAAGATTCTTGGCCTCAAGATTCGTGGCTCTGAAGTTAGAGTAGGGTTCATCCTGTTTGTACTGTGTGTAAGGGAGAGTTAATAAGTTATATTACAAAGTTTCTTAAATTCATCTGTACTATTAATTTATGGAAAGTTGTTTGATAACTGGTGGTACACTTTAACCTCTTCCCATTGCCGGTATTCTGCCTTCCAAACCTAATAACTTATTTATTTTTCTGTTCACAGAGCCATATGAGGGCTTAATGTTTGTGGGAAAAATTGTATTTTGTAATAGCACCATTAAATATTCTGTCTGATGTACTGGGAAATTGGATTTTAGAATGGGGTGGAATTGGAGAAAAACTGTATTTGTACAACATTCTTATGGGCTTTGTTTTTACAGCATTCACTATGAAACCAAAACGACATGTCACCTGTATTCTATGGGTTGGTACAATTCCTGGGACACCAAATTCATATTTTTTATTTTTTATTAAAAAATCCAAAACTCATATTCTGGCACCTGTAACTTTTTATATTTCCATATACAGAGATGCATCTTTTCTTGTGGGGCCAGGTGTACTTTTTTAGCTAAACAATTTTGGGGAATGTCTGATGTTTTGATCGCTTTTTATTCACGTTTTTATAGGAGGCAAAACAGCAAAACAGTTTGGCTCTTTTGATTTTTTTTTCCGATACGATGTTCAACGTATGGGAAAAATATTTTTTTTATGTTTGTAGATCAGTCATTTTCAGATGTGGGGATGTATAGTTTGTTTGTTTTTCTTCATTAATTTTTATTGAGTTTACAATAAGTAAAACAGAACAACGTAAAAGAATATCAAACCTGTAGAACAATGTTGGAGGGAGGATCAAAGAAGGAAGGGGCAGGAGGGGAAAAGCACTTGGGAGGAGGAAGTTATGGTAAGTGGGGATGAGGGTAACATTTAACTCAGAGTTATACGAAGTGGTATGGCTAACTGAAATGGATTGATAAGAAGGGTCTTGATAGTTCCTGTCAAGCGGGAGCATGTGTGGGTGTAATAGGAATAGGGGGTAGAGAGTAGGGCGAAAGAGGGAGACAAACATGGGGAGTGAAGGTTAGAGGGAAGAACAGTGCAGTAGTAGAAGGAAATTTAAGTTGGGGAGGTAGAGAAGATAGACTGAAAGTCATAAGACTAATAAAAGGTGTTCCAGAGGAGCCATACTTTCTAGTGCGAGCTGTCATTTTGTTTGAGTTCAGTCAGTAGATCTTCCATACGGCAGATATGTAGACCCTCCTGTGGACAAGCCTCTATGGAGGGGGGGGAAGTAGACTTCCACATCCTAGGAATGATGGATCTCACCGCCACCAACACAAATCCAATCATTTTGTGCACATCATTCTGGATTGTTTGAGGAAAGATAGAGCGCAGGAGGGGAGCTGGGTCATCCACCAGCGCCACTCCGGTGATAGTCTTGATGAGGTTGTGCACCCCAAGCCAGAAAAAGTGAAGAAGAGGGTAGTTCCACTAGATGTGTTGCATCATACTCCAGTCTGCATTGATTCTCCATCATCCGTCCGAGGAAGAAGGGAAGATCTCATGTAATACAAAAGGTACTCTACCAATAGGAGAGGATTTTATAATTGGTTTCCTGGGCCTTGCATGAGATGGAGAATTTATGGCAAAGTGGGAAAGCAGAGTGCTACACATCTGATGAGAAAGAAACCCCCAACTCCCTCTCCCAGCCAGCCGTGTATGCCGGTGGGTGGTGTGTAGTCAAGGAACAGATTATATATCAGGGAAAAGAGATGGGTCGGTATTGAAGAAGAGGTACAGAGGCGCTTGAATGGTGTGACGGATCTATGGAGGTTGTGTGATCACTTCAGGGAGAGGTAAAGATGATGTAGATGAACATATTGCCAGTGTCAGTGTCAGTGCCAGTGTCAATGTCCTCTCCGGATGCAGATGAGTTAAATACAATGATGAAGCAGGGGCCGTCCACGGACAGTCCCTGCTTCACCACTCTTTTTAAGTGCATCCCGGTGTGCTACAATCCCCGGGAACTGTAGGCGCGATGTGATGACGTCACTCACACCGCGCCTGTAGCTCCCTGAACAGTCCAGGAGAAGAGACAGCAGAGGATCGAGGAGAGGTGAGTATCAGTGTTTTATTATGTTAAACTGGAGGCAGATGAAGGGGAAACATCAAACTGGAGGCACATGAAGGGGGGACATTAAACTGAGGGCAGATGAAGAGGGGACATCAAACTGGGGGCAGATGAAGGGGGGACATCAAACTGGAGGCAGATGAAGGGGGGACATAAAACTGGGGCAGATGAAGGGGGGACATCAATCTGGGGGCAGATGAAGGGGGACATCAAACTTGGGGCAGCTGAATGGGGATATTAAACTGGGGGCAGATGAAGGAGGACATTAAACTGAGGGCAGATGGAGGAGGGTAGTAAACTGGGGCAGATGGAGGGGGGCATTAAACTAGCTGCAGATGAAGGGGAACATTAAACTAGGGGTAGATGAAGAGGCACATTAAACTAGGGGGGCAGATGGAGGGTGATATTAAACTGAGGGATGATGGAGAGGGGCATCAATCTGGGTGAAGATGAAGGGGGGATATTAAACTGGTGGGAAAAGAAGATGGACATTAAACCATGGCGGTAGCTGGAGGGGGACATGTCTGCCTCTAGTTGCCCCCAGTTTAATGTCCCCCTCCAGCAGCCCCCAGTTTAATGTCCCTATCCAACTAACCTCATGGTTTAATGTCTCTCTCCAGCTTCCCCAGTTTAATGTCCTCCTCTAGTTTACCCCAACTGAAACTGGGACACCAGGAAAGGGGACTTCATACTGTGGGGCAATTGGAGGGGAACATTATAATGTGGAGACATATAATGTTATGGTGACTGTAGAAGGATTATACTGTGTGTGGGCACATAGAAAATGAGAATGGGTGGAGTCAACGTAAAAGTTGGTGGAGATAAATTTGCTGCGGCGCGCATAGCCTAATCACAGGGTTATTTTATGTAATACCCCTCTGAACATAACATAATCAGGAAGTTATTAGCGGTGTGACCCAGACGTTTACCATTGTCCAGCTCGCAGCGCCAAAAGAGTTGCACCAAACACTTACACAAAGTCATCAACAAAGTTTACATTTTTTTTGCTGTCCCTGTCCTGTCGATACCTGATCTTTATAGAGTAAAATATGCCGACCGCCTCTCTAGTGATATCCGTTACACGCTATTGCAATAATGATTATTACTAGAGATGAATATATAAAACATTTCTGACAGGTGGAAAAGTTCCATCAGTCAGATAACACATTTTCACCCATTGAATGTCACCATATAAAATCCAAGTTTTTGGCAGTTTTCAGATATCAGGTGGTGATGGGGGCCTCCCACTTATGAAACTTTTGCACTGGGCCCACCAATGTGTTAAAACGACCCTGCTCTGTCTTACTGTAAGCCACAGTATAGTGCACACCTAACGTCTTGACTCAGGCCGCACGATGACGTCACTGCATCGTGTAGCATGTGCCGGACCTCTTCTGAAGCAGGGGACACTTCATCAGCTTCAGTTGTTACGGGATCAGGTTAGGTGAGTATAAGATTTTTATTATTTTTCTGGAGGACAGAGGGGAATTAAAGCTGAAAAGGGGCACTGTAAGTAATAAGAGGCACTATAATAAGAGGGCACTAGAACTGAAGGGGAAACTATAGTAAGGAAAAAAGGGGAGACTAGAATTAATAAGGTGGCACTATAATAAGGGGAATTAATAAGAAGGCACTATAATAAGGGGGAACTAATAAGAAGGCACTATAGCAAGGGGGAACTAATAAGAAGGTACTATAATATGGGGGAACTAATAAGGGGTTATATAAAAAGGGGAAACTAACAAAGGACACCATAATAAGGGGGAATTAATAAAGAGGCACTATAATAAGGGGGAACTAATAAGAAGGTACTATAATAAGGGGGGAACTAATAAGGGGCACCATAATAAAGGGGAACTAATAAGGGGCACTTATAATAAGGGGGCTCTATAACAAAACGGTACTATAGTTGATAAGCTGTACTCTATGAGGAGACACTATTACCTATTAGTTGGCACAAAGTGGATCATTATTATTCTGTGGAGGAACAAAGAGTTTACAAAAAGGGAGAGTTATTAACAATAATAATAATAATAATAATACCCCCTGTCTGCCCCAAAGCAGTAATAATCCATTTTTTGCCCCCACATAATAATAATGCCCACCTTTATTATTTTGTAAAGGACACACAGGTGGGCATTGTTAGTGTGTAGTGGGCAGAGAGGGGCATTATTACTCTGCAGGGACATGACGGTGTTAATTATTACTATGAGCATCATTACTGTGTAGGGTCACAGAGGGGAGCTTTAATACCATGGGAGGCATTGCTATATCATTATTTTAATTATATAATAAAATTTGATTATGATAAAAGTGTGTGGTCACCATTATTCTATTGAGTACAAAAGTTGGCACTATTACTGTGGCATATTACTACAGTCTACAGCACAATTAATGTTTTGGGCAAAATATGAGGCACTATCTGGCATTATATGTTATTAGGGGCAACAGAGCATCTGTGTAGAGGAGGTTTCTGTCACTGTATTGTGGTAATATTGTTTTTTGTATAGTGGCATTAACAGTATGGTGGTACTATTAAGGCTATCTTCACACTAGTGCTCATTCTCTGTTCGGGTTTCCATCCCCGAATCCGCTTAAAAAATGTGAAGAGAAAAGTCTTGCAAGCAGGGATTTTTTCTCCGCATTTTTCGGGCGGAAACCCAGCCTTGTATAGAGGTGTTATTGGTAACATTAGTGCATGGTGTGCTTTGTTCCATAACAATACGGACATAATATTTACATTTGGTTTTTGTATAGCATTATTATACAATAAAGATAAGTCTTATTAGAGTCTAGCGAATACCCTAATACTAGAAATCAATTCAGAGGAATGGATGTTAAGTGTACATACTTACCATTTGGCGCTTGATCATCGGAATTGCTTGGACGCAGCGGCCAGATGATTAGCAGTTTATGTACAGTAGGTGAAGATCGAATGTGAATCAATAGACTCACCGTCTAGTGCTAGATCACTGGAATTGTTTACATTCAGTGGTCACATGATCGGCAGACACATGAACACAGTAGAGGACTGAGGTGGACACACCCCCTAGGAGGCGTGACAGAGGTAGAGTGAGCTAGTGATTTCTATTGGCTCAATGCAGACAGCATCAGGAAAGGGGGTGGCACTGAATGAATGGGCTGACCTTTATAAAGCAGGCAAGGCTCAGTGTGGCGTCGGATACTCTAAGTACTGGAGCACACCATCAGTGCTCCAGGAACTGCAGTTGTAACTGCATATTTGCATTATTTTTGAAATTTATAGCAGCTTAGACCAATCTATAGATTTATTAGGATTAGCTCCTGATGAACCTGATACAGATAATACAGGGGAAACGCGTAGAGCAAGTTTATTTTTGAGTTAGTTGACCACAAGTCATACTACTTGGACTGACAGGAGACTGGGGCAGTCTGAGTAGCCTGGAGATTAGATGGCAGAATTTGAGTCACTAATTTAAATGGTAGCTGTATATCCCTGGAGTCACACATAGGGGATATCAGTAATGGCTGCAATATAGGTGTTCATTGAGCAAAAAGGTCAGAATATAGTGGTTTCCCTTATGGTTATAACATTTTAATGACAGGAAATGGAGTTACTGTGACCTGTACCTAGATTACTGGCATATGTACTTACTGGAGACTAGGGTTGTGGAGGTATATCATGGCTGTGCGGGAGTCTAGTCAGTGATGCTTTACAAATTATGTGTGTGGGGACCAGGTGTTTGGGGTTTCCCTAGCACTAAGAGCAACTGACAAAATACTGACCTGTTGCATGACGCAGTCGTGATACTATAACCTTAGTCTAAGGGTGGTGAAAGTATCTAATTACACCCTAGGTCCAGTGGAAAGTTGGAGAGTGTGAATACTATCTAACATTTAAACCCCGAATAAACTTTGAATAGACAGGCACAGACCACATTGATCTGTCTTTTAGTAGATTAGTGGACGTTCTTTATGTTTATTTTTTATCTTGAGATATTAAAAGTTAAGTTTTATCGTTTGAAACCATTTATTTTCTGTGAGATATGAAGTAATAGGGAATGGTGTAGAACCCGCTGTGAGACTGTAGAAATCAATTCAGCAGCCCTCTGCACAGTGTGTACCAACTGAATGCGTTTGTTTTGTTGGATTAATATGTGAGAATTTGGGCCCCACTTTTAATTTTGCCCAGGGCCACACTTTGTCTAAAACCGGCCCTGTGCCCAAGTCACAAAAATCCTATTGTGTCCCAGTGAGTAAGGTCAGATTGCAGGGTGCGGAGGATGGGAAGAAAGTTCAGGGAGTAGGTGTCAGAGAGGGAGTGTTGGAGATGTACCCCCAATTATTTAATAGCCTTGGGTGACCATGTGAATGGGAAGGCCAAGCAAAGTGAGCGGCCCGGGGAAGAGCGTAGAGAGATATTGAGAGCAGTTCTTTTAGAAATATTGACTTTGTGATTACTGAAGTAGCTGTATGTGTCAATTTCATGGAGAAGGGAAGGGAGTGTAGTCAATGATTGTGTGACAAAGAGCAAGACGTAGTCCGTGAATGCCGATATTTAAAGATGAAGGGCACCTACTGGATATCCGAATTTTGTCTAATGGCTACTAACATATGCTCCATTACCAGGGTATAAAGGCAGAGGGGGTAGCCTTGGTGGGTGCTGTTATGAATGGTTAAGGGGGGAGGAGAGTATGCCGTTGACTCGGATTTGGGCCTGGGGAGAGGAGTATAAAGCTCAGATACGTGAGAGCATAGTGGGCCCCAAATGCAATTGGGTCAAGGTCACCTTAAGGAATTTCCAGTCTACTCTGTTGAAGGCCTTCTCCGCGTTCAGAGAGATCAACTTCATAGGGAGTTGAGAACATTGGGCAGAGTATTATCCTGGGCCTCCCTCTGAAGGATGTAACCCACTTAGACTCGATGTATCCAGTTTCCCATATGGTGACTAAGTCTATTGGCTATTAGTTTAGCATATATTTTGGCATCCGCATAAATCAGAGAGATGGGTCTGTAGCTAGGGAATAGTTAAGGGTCTTTACCTTCTTTAGAAAGGACAGTGATATGTGCGTGAAGGAAAGAGGGAGATAATGGGGTGTCTAATGAGACTGCATTAAACACTTTCAACATATGGGGGGAGAGATCAGCTTTTAAGGATTTAAAGAAATGGGCTGTATAGCCATCTGGACCTGAGCTTTTACCCGCTGGCAGAGTGGAGATGACAGATTATAGCTTCTGCGGGGTGAATGGCATGAATAGATGTGTTGCATCATCAGTCGTAAAGTGGGGTAGGGCAATATATTGGGTGAGGGAGAGTGTCCTCCTGTTTGAGGTATGGGGAGGAGGTAAGTTATAGAAGTTCTCATAGTACTCACGGAAGGCTGTAACTATGTCGGGTGTGAGGTGGAAGGTTTTGCCGGTGGATTGTTTGACATGATCAGGCCAGAACACATTCCGCCTTGTTGCCCCACTCGCTTGTGCTCAAGGAAGGACCTAATTTCTTGCCGAGTTGATGTCAAAGCGGCAAGCATGGATCATTGGAGGGTTTGTTTGTGTTGAGTCTCCAGGGTGGCGAGGAAATGAATCAGGAATTTCATTTTCAGACTTGCTTATCTTTTAATTCTGGCCCTATGTTTGATCAAAATCTCTCTCAGGATTGAATGGTTAAGACTATAGTGTCTCAGGACTGCTCCAGCTCAAAGTTGAGGATGGATTGCTTGAGGTCTGTCTGGCATTGAACATCAAGCATGAGGGACTCATTAAAGTCTCCAGGTGTTGGGGCGGGAGGAAGGAGGTAAGAGAGGAGAGCATAGCCTATCTTGGCTGCAGTTACATGTGGCAAGAGAGCATGGGGTAGGAGGATATAGTCCATTCTGCTGCATGAGTCATGGGGAAGAGATTAGAAGGAGAAATCCCACTCATCTGGATTAAGAATGCACCAGGCATCGCACAGCAGCATGGAGTGTGGGAGTTTGCGTAGTTTGTTGAGAGTGCTGTAGGGAATTTGGGTCTCACCCAAGGAGGAGTCAAGTAGGGGGTTGATAGTGAGATTATGGTCGCCACACAGGATGAGGTGACCAAGTGCGAAGGATTAGAGCTTGGATAGGGTGGATAGGAGGAAGGGAACCTGTCCGGAGTTGGGTGAGTAAATGTTAGCCACTGTATAAATGAAACTGTAGATTTTGGAAATAATGAACAGGTATTGGGTTTCTATGTCTGACATTGAGTTCAAGAACGTCATGGGTAGGCTTATATGAAAGAACCTTGGTACACCCTTGGTTTTCCCCAGGGTGCTGCTGCTGTGTGACCATAAGGGTTAGTAGCGTTTTTTTAAGTGTGGGCATGTGTGTGACTAAAATGTGGGTTTCCTGTAGGCATAGGATGTGGTTCCTACGTTTATGAGAGTCATACAAAATATGGGAGCATTTCTCCAGCGTATTAAAGCCTTTAACATTAAAGGAGGACACAGTGATATCCGACATGGAAGAGAGATAAAAGTGAAGGGGGTGGGATTAGCTGGCAAATTGAGGGAGAAGGTAGGGAATAGGGGGTATTGGAGAGGGTGATAAAGTTGAGGTATTTACGGTGTAGGAAAAATATAGTAATAGCTGCCCTCGGTGGGGGCTATAAGAGAAGAGCACAAGTCTCAAGGTGGTTCACTATAGATGACTACCAGTCTATGTGGGAGCATGGGAGACAAGGAGAGTGTGGCAAGTGAAAAGAGGAAATCAAAAGGATTTTAACTTAGGAGCCTACTGGACCCAAAATAGGAGGAGATGAGCAACATTATAAATGGGAGAACACATATATGAACTATAAGTAAAGGAGCACAACATAGCATGAATATAACAGAGGACAAAATTATAGAGAAAAGCAGTCCACTGTAAGGTTGTAACCTGACAACAGGCATCTCAGGCTGGAAAGTCCTGGTCAGTGGCAGATCTGTATCTGCGGCAGGGCCGTTGAAGTCAAGGAGGGCTCTGGCGTCGACTGTCGTCAGTCACTAACTTAGTTTCCCTGGTGTCACTTTGGCTGGTCTTGGACAGGAGCAAATGTGGGGCCCCCACATGGCATAACGTCCCTGTTCCTGGCCTCCACACAGTATAACGCCCCATTTACACACACTATAATGTCCCAAAGTGGCCTCCAGACAGTATAATATCCCATAGCAGCCCCTCCACACAGTATAATGTCCCATAGCAGCCCTTTCACATTATAATGTCCCATAACGGCCCCTCCACACAGTATAATGTCCCAGAGTGGCCCCTGCACACAGTATTATGTCCCACCATGGCCCCTGAACACAGTATTATGTCCCACCATGGCTCCTGCACACACATTATTATGTCCCATAGTGGCCCCTACCCACACTATTATGCCCCATAGTGATCCCTGCACACAGTCTTATGCCCCAAAGTGGCCCCTCCACGCAGTATTATGCCCCATAGTGGCCCCTGCATATAGTATTATACCCCATAGTGGCCCCTTCACACAGTATTATGCCCCATAGTGGAATACCCATGAACAATTATTATACTCTGGGGTCTTTTCAAAATGGCTGCTCTACATGGGGCAAGGAACTCTGGGAACACGGGATCACCCACAATGCCATGTGTGCAGCCAATTAGCATTCAGCCCTGTGATGTAACTGACAGCTAACACCCTGCTCCATAACTGATCCGGGGTTTTAACAACTTGGATGCAGCGGTTAAACATGACCGCCGCATCCAAGGGGTTCCGCCATTTTGACACCCACCTGCCCATTCTGGTTCTCTGCAGCCAATAAATAGCTGTTTTTGGTATGCGATTCACCGCTATTTAATTCAGACATAGAATAGAATTATATCGCGAAATTCGGCGAAGTTGCCGAATCGAATTTTTGAATACTTTGCTCATCTCTAACCACGCCCACATCATAGGTTTTACCCTGCACCTGGTGATACAACACTAAATAACAATTACCATAATGAAGAGGGAAAACAAAAGATTTTTAGTAGTACTTTCTACTATTAAAAAAAGTAAAGCATGTGAAAAACTGTTTCCCCTTCTATTTTGTTTACATTTTTCCAGATATAAAAAAAGGAAAAACATATCAAAATAAAGCCTTATGTGTCACCGAATAACAGACACTAAAATTATTTGAATAACCCAAACGAAAAAAAAAGTTATAGCCCTCAAAACTGCATGTACAAAAAACCCAAAATGTGTCCAGTCCTGAAGCAGGGAAATTGGCCTGGCCCATAAGTGGTTAAGAATAAAACAATAAAAGATACATTTTAATTATTGGTGTTTGATGTTAAATGGGATTCTATTCCCCCTGTTTGGCAAATTGCATTAATGGATTATATTATATTGGGGCACATGTGTGCATTATACTATATGGGGGCACATGGGGAGTATTATTACTCTGCGAGGGCACATTGGCAAGCACTATATTATAATGGTCTACAAAAATGATCATTATACTATATGGGGCACATGGGGAGTATTATACTATATGGGGGCATATAGGGGATGTTATTACTATTCAGGTCACAGAGAGGGCATTATTATATTACAGTATGTGGAGCACAGAGTAGGCAAGGAGGAGTTCTTTTACGGCATGGAAAGCTCAGGCTACTGACATCACTAGCCGTGTCATCAGTACTGCAGAGCCTGCTTCCCATGAAATACACGATTGAGAAACAACTGATGACAAAAAATATTTTTCCCATCAAATGATGATGTTGCAAAGTGTTGACCTGAATTAGGATGCTCCTCTTTGTTCTGCAGTGGAATGGCAACATTGTAAACGTATTTACAACTGAACTGTGTCTCATTATACAGTGACCCTCTAAAAAAAACCTTTTGTTTCAGCAGTCGAGACAAAGTAAGCTTGCCAGCCAGAAAGTATGACTGTCTGTTTCATCTATCTCTTCATGAAAGGCCTTTGAGCCTATCTTGGCTTCAGCTACAGTAACAGTTGAAGCTGGATGGAATTCTATACATATGAATGAACACCTTGCACGAGAACCTGACCTCAGACACGCTATACTCATCCTTATTCAGAGATCATGTACATATAAAATTGCACTTCAAATGAGTAGTTGAAAACATTTTTTCCTATTTTTAGTCAGTTTTGGCAGCCAAACTAATAAAGTGTGAAACATTACTTGTTTCATTGTAAGAGGCATACCAGTGTAAAAAACACATCATTCCTCAACGGTATAGTAAAAATGAAAGACATTTAATAATGAATCAGGTGCTAACTTATCCTTTTACATATTATTTTACATGTACATTTTATTCTACTTTCTTTTCACTGTGACTAGTTCTCTCTGTTCTATTACCAAGTTATTTCATCTTTCTCTTGAAATTGTCATAGATGTCTAGCAATAGAAACCTCAACCCATTTACTTAGAATTTTTACAGTGTGTTGGAACATCTATTGAAATGAATGAATGAATGAATGAATGAATGGAGCATGCCATCTTCTGAATTTTTCCAAATAGAGTTCTGTGTATAAGATATTTTTCCCCTATTTTGTCTCATATTACAATTAAAATAAACAAATATATAACCAATATATCAGTATAGCAATATTCCCTATGTGTATGACTGACAGTAAGACAACTGGCTACAGCAGATTTGGCTCTGTCTATAGTAGAACACTATGGGGCAGATTTGCCAATACAAAAAGAAGATACAACTCACTACCTCAAAATGTCCAGGTTAAATCTCCAGGTATACATGTACAGTGGGGAAAAAAAAGTATTTAGTTAGCCACCAATTGTGCAAGTTCTCCCTCTTAAAAAGATGAGAGAGGCCTGTAATTGACATCATAGGTAGATCTCAACTATGAGAGACAAAATGAGAAAACAAATCCAGAAAATTACATTGTCTGATTTTTTAAGAATTTATTTGCAAATTATGGTGGAAAATAAGTATTTGGTCAATAACAAAAGTTCATCTCAATACTTTATTATATATCCTTTGTTAGCAATGACAGAGGTCAAACGTTTTCTGTAAGTCTTCACAAGGTTGGCACACACTGTTTCTTGTATGTTGGCCCATTCCTCCATGCAGATCTCCTCTAGAGCAGTGATGTTTTGGGGCTGTTGCTGGGCAACACGGACTTTCAACTCCCTCCAAAGGTTTTCTATGGGGTTGAGACCTGGAGACTGGCTAGGCCACTCCAGGACCTTGAAATGCTTCTTACGAAGCCACTCCTTCGTTGCCCTGGCGGTGTGCTTGGGATCATTGTCATGCTGAAAGACCCAGCCACGTTTCATCTTCAATGCCCTTGCTGATGGAAGGAGGTTTGCACTCAAAATTGCACGATACATGGCCCCATTCATTCTTTCATGTACATGGATCAATCGTCCTGGTCCCTTTGCATTGAAACAGCCCCAAAGCATGATGTTGCCACCCCCATGATTCACAGTAGGTATGGTGTTCTTTGGATGCAACTCAGCATTCACTCTCCTCCAAACACGACGAGTTGTGTTTCTACCAAACAGCTCTACCTTGGTTTCATCTGACCATATGACATTCTCCCAATACTCTTCTGGAACATCCAAATGCTGTCTAGCAAACTTCAGATGGGCCCGGATATGTACTGGCTTAAGCAGGGGGACACGTCTGGCACTGCAGGATCTGAGTCCCTGGCGGTGTAGTGTGTTACTGTCGGTAGCCTTTGTTACGTTAGTCCCAGCTTTCTGCAGTTCATTCACTAGGTCCCCCCCGTGAAGTTCTGGGATTTTTGCTCTGCGTTCTTGTGATCATTTTGACCCCACGGGGTAAGATCTTGCGTGGAGCTCCTGATCGAGGGAGATCATCAGTGGTCTTGTATGTCTTCCATTTTCTAATTATTGCTCCCACAGTTGATTTCTTCACACCAAGCTGCTTGCCTATTGCAGATTCAGTCTTCCCAGCCTGGTGCTGGTCTACAATTTTGTTTCTGGTGTCCTTCCACAGCTCTTTGGTCTTCACCATAGTGGAGTTTGGAGTGTGACTGTTTGAGGTTGTGGACAGGTGTCTTTTATACTGATAACAATGTCAAACTGGTGCCATTACTACAGGTAATGAGCGGAGGACAGAGGAGCCTCTTAAAGAAGTTGTTACAGGTCTGTGAGAGCCAGAAATCTTGCTTGTTTGTAGGTGACCAAATACTTATTTTCCACCATAATTTGCAAATAAATTCTTAAAAAATAAGACAATTTGATCTTCTAGATATGTTTTCTCATTTTGTTTCTCATAGTTGAGGTCTACCTATGATGACAATTACAGGCCTCTCTCATCTTTTAAGTGGGAGAACTTGCACAATTGGTGGCTGACTAAATACTTTTTTTTTCCCACTGTATAATACAAGCGCACAAATCCTTTGAAAAGTACTCAAGTATCCATTGTGATTATAGATGTGAAGGTTGATCCAGCACTTGTGGAAAGGGTGGTCTGAAATATAAAATATAACCTTTATTCCATAATCTTAAAATAAGTAACGAGGCATAGCATCCTCCCCTCTTATGCATGATCATAATCACCTCTTATGCTCTTAATCATAGCAGAGGAGGTGAAAAAATCATGTGAATTTTAAATACCGCCAGCCAATAAAAACGCCAATTCAGACACGTGTCTAAGCATGCATACACATGCAACTACATAAATAGCACTTAAATAATGTACATGCATGTGAACACTCATATGACAAATATTTGTAATGCCCTTTCTTACCAAGGGACTCAAAGCGCAGAAATCACTGTGGAGTAGGGGAGTTAGTGGCTGCCATACAGGTGCTCATCTCCAAAACCCACAAGGCTCAGTTGTTTTACAGGAAGGTAATTTACCTATCAGCATATTTTTAGCATGTGGGAGGAAATCCAAGTACCTGGAAGAATCCCACACAAACACGGGGAGAACATACTCCATGCAGGTGTCGCTCTTGGTCGGATTTGATCCCAGGACCCCAGCACTAACCACTGAATCATTGTAATGGAACACATGAATGCCCAAGAATATATGGTAAAAACAAAAATGCCAACAAATTTTATCAAAGTATCAACAAAAATATGAAGCGTTCCGAACAAGACCAAGGTTGTATGTCTAAAAATATATATCTCAAATAAATAGCTACCCACTATAAAATTTATATTTGATATATAGATAGATAGATGGATGGATAAATACATATTAGTTTTTTATTTTATTTTTATTTTTTTACTCCCCATCCTCCAAAAGCCATAACATTTTTACTTTTCTGTTCACAGAGCTGTATGAGGACTTATTTTTTGCAAGACAGATTGTACCATTTAATATTCTGCATGATGCACTGGGAATATCTAAAAAAAAATCAGAATGGGGTGTATTTGGGGAAAAAAAAGTGGCATTTGTACCCATTTTCTTATGGGTTTTGTTTTTACAGTGTTAACTGTACAGCCAAAATATTACCTATATTCTGAGAGTTGTTAGGATTACAGCAATACCAAATTTATACTGTTTTTGGTAAACAAAAATTGAAAATTTTGGGAGTTGGCATATTCTGACACCCATATTCTGAGGCCAATCAGCGGCTTCAGTGGAACTCAGGAAGAGACCGTGAGAAGACACTGGAGCGGAAGGACCAGACCGCACTGGGAGGACACCGGAAGACCTGGGACAGGTGAGTGTGATTTTTTTTTTCCCCTCCCCCAGCATATTTAAAATAAAAAAAAAAATGCCTAGACAACCTCTTTAATCTTAATGTGCAAACTATCAAACACAATATTATATATCCAGCATGGCAGGTGTCATCTGCTTCCCATCCTCTCCCCATGGCTCTTGAGTGATTGCTCTATTGTCCAACCAGGACACAGCTACAGCCATCACTCAGATTAGAGGAGAGGTGCTGGGAGTATTCAGTGCAAAGAGCCCATGGAAGACTGGAACTTCTCCTGAGCACTAGTAATGCCAGTGCCAGAAGCAATAAAAATTATATATTTTGGTCACACTCTGTCATACTGCTAATTGTAATGTTAAGGCATATAAATCACAATAGGAGCTTGTACAGTTAAGCTAGGTGTACTGACCTTGGTTTCACTGCACACAGTGCAATGAGGGACTGTGGGGCATGAGCAGTGAGCACAGTTAAGCCAAGACCTGCACTTGTTGCGACAACACACATGCGTCCAAAGTGCAGAGCATGCACAGTGAAGTGAGCTGTACTGGCCTCGGCACATGCTCCTGAGTCTCTGAGCGGACTTATCTCAGCAGACACTGGCCATCTTCAAGCTTCGAGTCCCAAGGTTATGACAGTATCGAATTGAGGTTTGGAACTCTAAACCCCAACTGCTTAACAACATGCAGTTTAATGGTCCCAAACAACCTTACAAGTTCCCTTTATGAATATTTTAGTCTTATCATTATAATATTCAGAAGAAAGTTTCAGAAAGGAATATAGAAATCTGAAAGTGGCTGAATAATTTATTGTAGTCAGTATTATAAAGTGATCCATGAACAGCCTAGGATTAACCAGGCCACGCATAAATGAAATATTTATAACATTATCAACCAAACTGTTTTGTCATAACTTTTCCAGCTTTTTTCTATCCCATTGAAAGACAGTTATTAATGGATCTCCTACTTTGCAACCATCTTTTAGTAAAGGAATTTACAAACACTGTGGGCACTGAACATGATAAAGTCAGTTTGATTGTATATGGTCAGTGGTGTGAAGACATTCTAGAGGAATGCAAATGACTCTTCTATAAACTTCTTACATAGCACTGTGTATTAATTTAAGTAAACATTTATAAGCACAAATGCTGTACAAGCGGCCTAACTGTTCCCAGCTGTATGCATGTTTTTACCCCTCAGTAATTAGATTTGTTGGTAATCAGCTCTATATCTAGAGAACATAAAAACTATGGAACAGTTTCCATAGTCATTTGCTGTTAGTTTTACAAAGTTATAGACTTGTGTTGGTAGGAAGTACCTTTTGACCTGGACAAAAGCTATTATTAAATTAAAGACGCTAAAATTAAGAAAGATAGAATTTTATGATGATGCAAAAGAATCATTCACAAGTTAAGAGTATACAATGCATAAATGTGACCTCTACTAAACCCTGTCTGTGAAGAATATCGCCTTGCCCAGCCGCCTGGCACGCCTGCGATCAAACTTCTTTCTTAACCTCCCACTCACACACCGTGAGTAGACCGGGTAATAGGATAAAACGAAACGAGCGATATAAATTTTATATGTTTAATAACCCAAGTGGGTCGGTATGGATTAATAGCATATACAGAAATATACAATATTAATATGATCAAACATACAAGCAAAAGAGCAATGATACAATACACCAAAATAAAAGGGAAATAAAAGATTAGAAATGATACCTGAGCACACAGCTCTGTCCTAGCTGTCTCTCTTCCATGCTCAACACAATAGACTCTCAGAAAACTCCCTACCCCCGTGTGAGACCCTCTCCAACCACACCCTTCACCTCTGCCAGCCAGGGATGAAAACCAGTGAGACATAGTGTCCAGAGGTGTAACCTCACTTAGCATCACATTCCAACAAGTGGGGGAAGGTCTGGCATGAGCAAGTAAAAACACACTTCCAAGAAAGATACAAAAATTGAGGGGCTCATCATCACACCTCCCCCTTTTAGAGCGTGTCGGGGGGAAGGAGGAGCCTCCGTTCCTCTTCCACCCGCACCTCCGCAGCCTCACCCTGCCGGGACAGGCCATCGGCATTGCCATGGGCCTGGCCAGGCTTGTGCCGGATGTCATAGTTGTATTGCTGCAGCACCAGGCTCTAACGTAACAACTGTCCATTCTGACCCGCAACACGTTTGATCCAGATCAGGGGGTTGTGATCCGTCACCACGGTGAAGTGGCGCCCATACAAGTAAGGCTGCAGATGCTGCAAGGCCCAAACAATTGCTAGGCATTCCTTCTCCACTGTGGCGTAGGCCACCTCCCGCAGCAGTAGCTTTCGGCTGAGGTACTGCACCGGGTGCTCTTGCCCCTCTGAGTCAAGCTGGCTCAGTACGGCACCGAGTCCGTAGGTGCTAGCGTCTGTCTGTAGCACAAGCGGACGTGACTCATCGTACGCCTGAAGTACAGGTGCGTTCGCCAGGGCCGCTTTCAGGGCTTGGAAGGAGCGCTCGCAAGCATCCGTCCACTGGACAGTTTGCGGCAACTTCTTCTTGGTGAGGTCCGTCAAGGGGGCGGCCAGAGCACTATAGTTCGGTACGAACTTCCTATAGTACCCTGCCGTACCCAGGAAAGACATCACCTGTCGCTTGGTCCGGGGGGGTTGGCCAGGACGTGATTACCTCCAGCTTTTCAGGTTCTGGTTTCAGGGTTCCCCCACCTACCCGGTGTCCCAGGTATTGGACCTCGCGCATGCCCAGCTGACACTTTTCCGGTTTGATGGTCAAGCCCGCACTGTGGATCCGCCTCAGCACCTGCGCCAGGTGCTGTAGGTGTTCCTCCCAAGTGGAGCTGAAGACGGCAATGTCATCCAGGTACGCAGTGGCAAACCCTTCGCATCCCGTCAGCAGGGAGTTGACCATCCGCTGGAAAGTGGCAGGGGCATTCTTCATGCCGAATGGCATGACAGTGGACTTGTACAGTCCAAAAGGGGTGATAAAGGCTGATCACTCCTGAGCCTGAGGGGACAGGGGGGATCTGCCAGTATCCCCGACTCAAGTCCATGATGGACAAGTACTGGGCCTTACCTAACCGGTCAAGCAGGTCGTCGATGCGCGGCATGGGGTACGCGTCGTCGACTGTAACCGCATTAAGTTCCCTGTAATCTACACAGAACCGGGTGGTCCGATCCTTTTTGGGCACAAGAATCACAGGTGAAGCCCATGCACTGTGAGAGGGCTGAATCACCCCCAGGTCCAGCATCTCGCCAATCTCCTTGCGCATCTGGACCTGTACCTCCGAGGAGACGCGATATGGCGACCGCCGGATAGGGGCATGATTCCCGATATCCACATGGTGAATGGCCTGGTCAGTTCTCCCGGGCTTCGCGGAGAACAGACCAGGTAGGGAGTGCAAAACTCCATCCAGCTGGGCCTCAGCCAGCAGGGGGTTCACCTGTGCCTTCTTGTTGGACCCATCCTCCTGAAAATGAGCAAGCAAGTCAACAAGGTCTTCTTCTTCCCCCTCCTCTAGCAGACTGCATACCGGAAAGGCACTAGCTTCCCGGTCATGATGATCCTTCATCATGTTGACATGGAAAACCTTATGCCTGTTCCGGCCTGGATCAACAGTGACCAGGTAGCTGACGCTGTTGACCTCCTGGTGCACGACGTATGGACCGGTCCATTTCGCCTGAAGCTTGTCCTGGGGCTCAGGGACTAGGACCCATACTTTCTGCCCCTGCTCGTATGTTCTCTCACGGGCATTCTGATCATACCAGCGCTTCTGGTCAGCCTGAGCCTGGACCATGTTGTCATGCACCAGCTGCGCCATAGCCTGCATTTGGTCACGGAATCGCAGGACATATTCCACGACTGGCACACCTTGGATGGCCGTATCTCCTTCCCAGGACTCTTTCACAAGAGTTAGGGGCCCACCACGTACACGTCTCCCGTACAAGAGCTCAAAGGGGGAGAACCCCGTTGAGGCTTGAGGCACCTCCCGTTAAGCGAACAGCAGGTGCGGGAGATAAGGCTCCCAGTCGCGCCCGTGGGACTCGACTAACATCCTGAGCATCTGCTTCAGGGTGCCATTGAACCGTTCACACAGGCCATTGGTCTGTGGGTGATACGGGCTGGACACCAGATGTTGCACCTCTGTTACCTTACACAGGCCTTGCATCAAGGCAGACATGAACTGGGTACCTTGGTCTGTGAGCATCTCTCTGGGAAATCGAACACGGGAGAAGATGCCTACCAGAGCCTTGGCCACTACATCAGCCCGGGTGGAAGACAGCGTGACAGCTTCCGGGTATCTAGTAGCGTAGTCTACTACCGTTAATATGAAACGTTTCCCTGTGCGACTGGGAATGGACAGGGGTCCAATGAGATCCACAGCCACCCGCTGGAAAGGTTCGGTTATGATGGGCATAGGTATCATTGGTGCTTTGGAGCCTTGCCCCGCCTTGCCCATCCTCTGACAAGTGTCACATGAACAGCAGTATTTAGCTACATCTGTCCCCATCTTAGGCCAGTAGAGTAAGTGGCTGAGGCAAGCCTTGGTCTTAGCGATCCCCAGGTGGCCTGCCAGTGGAATATCATGAGCAATCCGCAACAACTCCACCCGGTAGGGTTGGGGTACCACCAAATGTTTCTCCCTGAGCCGACTTTCTTTTCCCTTTGTGGGGATCGTTTCCCGGTACAACCTCCCTTGCTCCCAGTACACACGGTCCTTGTCCGACTCCAAGGGAGGTTGATCGGCACGCTCCTTCAATGCGCCCAGACTGCGGTTAGCTTGGACAGCGTCCCTGAACTCCTGACTGGAACCAAACACAAGAGATGTGCATGTCACATACCCACCGGACTCCTCCGGCTCCAGTGTGGGGAGGTTAGTCATGGCGGTCTCAGTGCAATCTCCGGGTGACAGAGGGAACGGCTCAGGGGTCGGAGCGCCTTCCACCCCTCTAGCACTCTGGCTGCGGGTCACCACCGCAACACCAGCAGTCTGTTCCTCATCCGGATCGGCCCTGAGATCCCCGTGACCCACCTGACCACCTGGCACATTGTCATCAGTTGGGGTTGCCCCCAGCATCTCCAAGGAGCTACCCTGTAAATCTGCAAGGCAAGAATTAGCAATTACATTGACATTGCATTCATTCATTGATTCACAGTGAACTGCATGGGTGACTGGCTCAGCCCGGGTCACACTGAGGGGGCCATCTTCACTCGCAGATGTGGGCGGGGCTACAGCCAGGTCAGCATTCCACAATGCCTTATTCACAGGCTCACTGATTACTTTAGCTGGACACACAGCAAGGGGAGACAAGCAGTGGACCCCTCCCTCTGCCTATGTCTGCGTCTGGGTGACAGGCTCCACCACCACATTAAAATCATCATTCAGTACAGGCATGTTGTCACAGCGAGGTGGGGCTACTCCCACCCCATATTGGGACACCAAGGGCCCCAAATCTCTTCCCAATAGTACATTGGCAGGCAGATCAGACATTAGCCCCACATCACGCATCCCTTTTCCCGCACCCCAGTCCAAATGGACGCAAGCCATGGGCACAGTTAAGCGTTCTTGTCCAATACCCCTCAGGGTCAGAGTCTTTCCAGGGATAATACTGTCCGCAGGGACCAAGTCAGGTTGCACCAGAGTAACATCCGCCCCAGTGTCCCGAAATCCCATGACCACTTTACCCCCCACAATGACCTGTTGACTGTTGGCATCGGATTGCAACCCCTCCCTCCCCACCAAGTATACAGATGGGCCAGCTGCCGTGGCTGGGGAAACAGCGGGGTTCTTAGAGCGGTTGGGGCACTCCGCCTTGAAATGTCCTGGCTGGTTACAGGCATGACACCGCCGGGCCTCTCCTTGGGACTTGGAGGGGGTACCCGGGGCGCCCAGAGTTCTCGGGACAGGGGGAAGTAGAGGGGGCACCCGGGACAGAGTTTGTCTTACCCCACTTGGAGACCGCAGGCTGTGGTGAACTCCAACTTTGCCCCTCCTTCCCGCTTGGGGGTCTCTGCAGTGTGGCTCCTCTCTTGATCCCTTGCTCCCTGGTGGACACATAGTCGTCAGCAATCTCTGCAGCCTTGTCTGCTGTTTTGGGTTTCCAATCACACACGAACTGGCGAACCTCCAGAGGGCACACCTGGAGAAATTGTTCCTTTATCATAAGATCCCCAATTCCCTCAAACGTGGTGACAGTAAGTCCTTTGATCCACTGCCAGAATATAACCTGTAAGTGGTGCAGAACAGCCGCATAGCTCTCTGTGGGACCCCGTTGTATATTCCGGAACTTTTTGCGGTACACCTCCGGCGTGAGCCGGTATCTCCGGATCAGCGCCGCTTTGATGGTCTCATAGTCCGCGTCCTCTGGTAAGCTCGTGGAAACATCCAGGCCTTTTCCCTTCAGCCGGGGAGACAGGTAACGGGCCCATTCTGCCTGGGGAATATGATGCTTCTTACACACCCGCTCAAATCCCCGCAAGAACGAGTCCAAGTCCCCGTTATCTTCCAAGATTGGAAAGCCCTCGGATCGGATCTTTAGTGCTCGGGCTCCTGGAGTTGGTGCAGGGGGAAGGTTGTGCCTGCTGGCAAAGTTCCAGCTTTTTTAGCTCAAGCTGATGCTCCATCTCTGCCCGACGCTCTGCAGCAGCGGCCTCTCTTTCCGCCCAGCGCTCTGCAGCAGCAGCAGCGGCCTCTCTCTCCGCCGACGCTCTGCAGCAGCGGCCTCTCTCTCCGCCCGATGCTCTGCAGCAGCGGCAGCGGCCTCTCTCTCCTCCCGGCGCTCTGCAGCTTCAGCAGCTTGGTACTGGCGGATCACCTTCAGACGGGTGCTATAGTCACTGGCATCTATCTGCTGTAAGGCCATTTGCAAGTATAAGTCCGTTAACCCAACAGAACTGGGGTTACTGGTCCCTCCAGGCACAGTTACTTCTGGGGTCAGGGCACCTGCTGAACCGTCTGGCATGGTGATGTTTTCTTGTGCCAGCCCCTCAGGACTCTGCTCCTCGTCCTGCCCAGCTGCAGCACTTTCCATATCAGCCATCTGCTCAGCGTTTGTATCAGTCAGTTGCTGACGTCCCCTGGCTCCACTTCTCAGAGACCGGGACATCCACTGGAAGTCATTGCCAAATAAAAGATAGAACAGAAAAAAGAAGAAGGGAGGGAACAGTACTGTATCAAACTTTCGCTGTATTTTAAGCTTGATCTCATACCACGCTCGTTCCATAGGATTGCCACAATCCCCAGTGTCTGCATGATACCACGCCCACACACTGTTACCCTAAGATCCCACAACGCTGCCACCACTGTGAAGAATATCGCCTCGCCCAGCCGCCTGGCACGCCTGCGATCAAACTTCTTTCTTAACCTCCCACTCACACACCGTGAGTAGACCGGGTAATAGGATAAAACGAAACGAGCGATATAAATTTTATATGTTTAATAACCCAAGTGGGTCGGTATGGATTAATAGCATATACAGAAATATACAATATTAATATGATCAAGCATAAACATACAAGCAAAAGCGTAATGATACAATACACCAAAATAAAAGGGAAATAAAAGATTAGAAATGATACCTGAGCACACAGCTCTGTCCTAGCTGTCTCTCTTCCATGCTCAACACAATAGACTCTCAGAAAACTCCCTACCCCCGTGTGAGACCCTCTCCAACCACACCCTTCACCTCTGCCAGCCAGGGATGAAAACCAGTGAGACATAGTGTCCAGAGGTGTAACCTCACTTAGCATCACATTCCAACAAGTGGGGGAAGGTCTGGCATGAGCAAGTAAAAACACACTTCCAAGAAAGATACAAAAATTGAGGGGCTCATCATCACACTGTCCTTTTAGGGCATGAGGATATCATAGATTTGGAACCTTCACTTTATGTTAGCCAGAGCAGAGAACTGATGCAAACAGCAGCTTCCACTGAATTCATGGCCATGTAATACAATATATTTCCTGCAACATCTTCATACCTAATATTAGTGGCCAAATGCAGCCTTCCCCAGAGGTAACAGCAGATTTCTAGGGATTTCAGCAGCAGTAGCAGCTTTACCCTCACAAATCAGCTGATTGCTGGGAAAGAACTTTCTCTTAAGAAGGAGTTCATACTGAAAAGCAATTCCACCCTGTTTTTGTCACAATTCAGTAAGCTTATAACTATGCCCTAACGGGAAGCATTGAAATCACCTCAAAATAAGTAAGTGTGGTTCTTTATAGGGAAAGTGTAAATTCAAGCATCTCTTAGAATAGGTGAGTATTTCATCTAAATTGTTCAGCTGAAAATTACTTTGTTGACCCTGATATGTCATAACAAACATAATGTCCTTCTTGTAGTTACCTGAATTTCTATTGCTTGTACATTTAATGACAGTGTAACACCTTCTTAGCAGACCTAAATTACTGGCTACCCCTGTGTTTTGTTCCTGCTCCTGTCTTAAAATTTTAGTATTGTATCTCCTTAGTTCCTTCAGCCTATCCCTGTGTCTTTGTATATATCTATAGACGGTGTCTTTAGTCCCTCTTTGGCTGAGCAATATGTTGTGTTGTGATCCATGCATGCATTCTATTGGTTTATACTAGTCTTTACTTGTGTCTTGTTTTGGTATCTGAGTTCTGTGTTCTGCCCCTGATATGTGTGCATGCATGGTGCTAAGTTATTATTATTATTATTATTATTATTATTATTATTATTATTATTATTATGCCAGAGTCTTTGTCTGCCTTGTTTTTATGCTTCTCCTGTTGTGTCTGTATTTATCCCTATTTCACCCTGGGTTTTCTATAACATACTCTGTTACCTGTCTGGCCCCTGATCATTCTGCAATATATCGCTGATACATATACATAACGCTCTTAGAAGTGATCCCAAGCCATACTGTTTTGTTAGCATGATGGGTCCACAATCCACTGCAAACCACATTACAGATAGGCTTATTAAAGGTTGCATTGAGATTTTTTAGCATGTTGTACCAGATGATCTCTAAGCATGATTACTCTCTACATAGTTTCATTTTCTGATTTTTGTCCTTTTTGTTTTTAAAAACACATTGATTCCTTTCATACATGTTTTAGATTTAGGAAAGCCTTACATATTAATTTATATATTTTAAAGTGGGGGAAAAAAGTATTTAGTCAGCCACCAATTGTGCAAGTTCTCCCACTTAAAAAGATGAGAGAGGCCTGTAATTTACATCATAGGTAGACCTCAACTATGAGAGACAAAATGAGAAAACATATCTAGAAAATCACATTGTCTGATTTTTTAAGAATTTATTTGCAAATGGTGGTGGAAAATAAGTATTTGGTCAATAACAAAATTTCATCTTAATACTTTGTTATATATCCTTTGTTGGCAATGGCAGAGGTCAAACGTTTTTGGTATTTGGTCACCTACAAACAAGCAAGATTTCTGGCTCTCACAGACCTGTAACTTCTTCTTTAAGAGGCTCCTCTGTCCTCCACTCATTACCTGTAGTAATGGCACCTGTTTGAAATTGTTAGCAGTATAAAAGACACCTGTTCACAACCTCAAACAGTCACACTCCAAACTCCACTATGGTGAAGACCAAAGAGCTAAAGAAGGACACCAGAAACAAAATTGTAGACTTGCACCAGGCTGGGAAGACTGAATCTGCAATAGGCAAGCAGATTGGTGTGAAGAAATCAACTGTGGGAGCAATAATTTGAAAATGGAAGACATAAAAGACCACTGATAATCTCCCTCGATCAGGGGCTCCATGCAAGATCTAACTCCGTGGGGTCAAAATGATCACAAGAACGGTGAGCAAAAATCCCAGAACCACATGGGGGGACCTAGTGAATGACCTGCAGAAAGCTGGGACTAAGGTAAAAAAGGCTACTGTCAGTAACACACTACGCCGCCGGGGACTCAGATCCTGCAGTGCCAGCTCCGGGGCCGGCGTCCCTTTGCTATGACAGCCGGGAGCCTTATGAAGGCTCCCACGCCTGTCTTTCATTAACTTCTATTGTAGGCTACATAGAGTGCATTAGTTCAAGACCCCTAGGGGGTCTAATAAAAGCAAAAAAAAGAAAAAAAAAATTATTAAAAGTTCAGATCACTCCCCTTTCCCTAGAACACATATAAAAGTAGTTACACATACACATTAGGTATCCCTGTGTCCAAAAACACCCGGTCTGCAAATCTATAAAAATATTTTTCCCATACGGTAAACGCCGTAGCAGGAAAAAAAAAATCTAAAGTGTCAAACCACCTTTTTTTTCACTGTTTTGCCTCTGATAAAAATTTGAATAAAAAGTGATCAAAGCAATAGTAATTCCCCAAAATGGTGTAAAAAGTACACCTGGTCCCGCAAAAAAAAGACGCCCTATGCATCCCCGTACACGGAAGTATAAAAAAGTTACGGGTGTCAGAATATGATGACTTTAAAAAAATATATATTTTTGCACAGTTTTGGATTTTTGTTAATCCACCCAAAATGGTGTAAAAAGTACACCTGGTCCTGCAAAAAAATACGCCCTATGCATCCCTGTACACGGAAGTATAAAAAAGTTACGGGTGTCAGAATATAGTGACTTTTTTTAAAAAAAATATTTTTGCACAGTTTTGGATTTTTGTTAAGGGGTTAAAATGTAAATAAAACCATATAAATTTACACAAATGCAATTTTTCTTCAAATCCAAACCATTCTGAATTTTTTTCAAGCTTCCCAGTATTCTACAGAATAATAAATGGTAGCATCATGAAAAAAAATTTGTCCCGCAAACAGTAAGACCTCATATGGGTCTGAGAGCGGAAAAATAAAAAAGGTATTGGGTTTGGAAGGCGGGTGGAGTCAAAAACGAAAATCGAAAAATGTCACTAGCCGGAAGGAGTTAAGCGGTTGCAAATTGCTTGCCTCCGTTTACATAAGTAACTATAGTAAACTGAAAACAAACCGTCGCGAACCGTTGTTGTTAAAGGACAGAAAAGCATGGTAGTACACCCTTTTCTGTCAGTTTGAACTAACGGACAGGGGCATTTAGAGACCATAACGGATTATTTTTTTTTATTGGAGGCAATGGGTCCGCTGACTGACACGTTTTTATAAGATAAACAGCTATAAAAACGTATCAGTAAGGTGAAATGGGCCTAAGAACCACATGGTTTTGTTATGTCCTGATATATAAAACAATAGAATTCAAAGAGTGTTTTTCTTACGTAACATAGTACCACACATTGCAGGAAAAAAAGCCAAAGAAAAGCTGCATTTTCAAAAACATTTGTTTTTGAAAAATGCAACATGTTAATTTTAGCTGTGGAATCACAATTGTTTTCCCCATATATTTAATAGGGGGAAGAAAAAAATGAAAAAAATGCAGAAAAACTAAATGAAAAACTGCAAAAAAACACAAAGTGTTTTCACTGTGCATTTTTCTGCAGTGTGGGGCCTTAGCCAAAGTGTGGTTTCGGTAAGGTGGCAGAGAGAAGCTTTCCAGTTGTTGTTATGTTATTTTTGTTTGTCTGCAATGTTTTAAATAAATCTGATGACCAGTTAGCTTAAACCTATTACCGTATATATATAAATCTATATGTCAATGAATCAAGAAGAGTAACAAATCCATTGAAAGGAAAGCACAAGGATAGCGTCTTCTGGTGGTCCACAACTACTACATAGTCAAAATGAGGATCTGGGCCCACTCACTCCTTGTGTTGCTCACCTTTTACATTTAGTGTACTTTATGTACAGTGGAGTGCATTTGGTAATTGAGGTCAGAGTGTACAGGTATTTGGATGTTTTTTGGTAGATTAGATTGTAAGACACATGGAAAGGATCTTATGAATAATAAGAAACAATGTACAGTGCTGTATAAAAAGTTGTTGCCACTGAAGCAATAAGAAATAAAATAAGTGTCAATTTGATATAAAATCTATAGGGCACATTTCTTATGCCTGTAAGCCATAAATGGCTCATGAAAAACTCAAAAACTTGGAGTTTTTATGCCACTTTTCAACATAGAGGCACAACTAGGCCATCGGCCTGACCAGATTTATCATCATTTAATCCAGTATTTCAGTATTGCCTCACAGACTGCCGAAGGATGCAGCTAATTTGGATGCACCGTGGGGCAGCACGGTGGCTCAGTGGTTAACACTGCAGCCTTGCAGCGCTGGAGTTCTGGGTTCGAATCCTGCCAAGGACAACATCTGCAAGGATTTGTATGTTCTCCCCGTGTTTGCGTGGGTTTCCTCCGGATACTCCGGTTTCCTCCCACACTCCAAAGACATAATGATAAGGAATGTAGATTGTGAGCCCTATATGGGACAGTGACTGTCAATGTCTGTAAAGCGCTGCGGAATATGATGGCGCTATTTAAGTAAGCGTAATAAATAAATAATTTATAACAAGGCCTATGTGAAAAATGCCGATTTTGATAAATCTTCCTCATATTTCTTGCTTACAGTATGCAGAAAAGTACTGGTGTTATCTAGGCTTCTAACTAATGTGATAAGATTTGTACTTCGCTAACTAGTAAACTGGAATAAAATGTTAACATTAACAATAAAGTTTCAGATTTTGCTATTAATAGTAAATATTGGAGCGATGAGGTTGATCCTGTAACTATAATTAATTGTAATTATCTTTCTTCAACTGCCAAGTCAGAAACTGCAGTGTGATATTTGTCAAGGCTCCTAAATGTTAAGTGTTGAGAAACTCCAGATATGAGCACAGGTGGTTGTATCATTACACAGAATTACTCAGCCGCTCGTTCATATGTAAGCCGTGTACCGGGGTGGGTTCCCCAGGATACAGCGAAGTCACGAACAAAGGAAGCGACTCCAAATTTAGTAAAAACAAGATTTTAATTAGTGTAGTAACACCCCTTTACTGAAAAAACACTCCCAACTTTTTACATACACTCAGCCAGTAAGCTGAGACCCTGGTGTTGTACAGCGCGTTGCCCTGTAATGTGCAGCTCCAATATCCTCCAAGCTTTTACCTATCTGCAGGCTGCAACTGACCAGCCGCTTGTTACATTTTTATCACCCTAGTCACAGGAACAATTCAGTGAGTGTGATAGGGGCACTGGTGGTATAACACTAGAGCTTACAAACTTATCAAAATACCCCTATTCCCCCCAAACAAAGTACAACCAAGTAAATATAATAGTAGGTCAGCTTGCGAGCCGAAGAAATGTGACAATGTATAAAATGTCGCTTCTAGACTTCCTTAGAAGCTCCTCTATGAGAGTTACAACTCAATAGAATTCTCTGAGTCCTTACTACCGAATAGGTAGCTAATTCACGAGTAGTGTGGCCTGTGAAGATGAGTATGCTTAACTATTCTAACTACAGGCTCTTACTCAGTCCCAAAAATGTAATGCGGTGTGTGCACGATTACTTCTCTTACTGACCCGGGTCTGTTGGGTACCTTTAGCCTTTGCCTGGAACAGCTGGAAGCGGGGCTCATCCAGAAAACATGCGATCTCACTGACAGGGCCACTTCTCAGCCGGGTCCTTGATAGCAATCTTCAACTTGGGATGCTGTCTGAACAAACCCTGGAACAGTCTCTGCTTCAGCTCCACCTTGCTATATTTCTGATCCCTTAGGAATCTTTCTTCTCTCACTTCAGTCCTTCTTCTTCTAAAAGCTCAAAGCACACTCCTAAGATGGCTGACACACACACTCTGCTCCTCCTTCTAGTTCCACCTCTGCAGAACAGGGTCTCCACGTCACTACTCCAAGGAATTACAGAATTACAGTCCTTCCCATTTCTAAGGTAACAGTGGCCTCTTGTGGTCAAACAATCAAATGTCAGTTTATAAATAAAAAATAAATAAATAAACTTATTTACAGAAACAGGTACATTCATAACATGAGGGATGTTTCCCCATCTTACACATAAACACAAGGTCATGTAAGACAAGGGGGCTTATTTGTGAAAGGAATAGAAAGAAAAAGTTCATATGACCAATCCCTTTTTATCTATCATTTTCTAGAACAGATTACAGGACTCCAGCAAATTTATTGGTTCCTATATACCCGTGATGGCGAACCTATGGCACGCGTGCCAGAGAGGGCACGCAGAGCCCTCTCAGTTGGCACGCGCGCCATCGCCATGATTGTTCACTAATGGGGAATCCGGTACAGAATTCCCTGTTAGTGAGCGATCGCTTCTTTCGGCTAAGCTGTCAGTGTAGGCCGCGGTCTTCAGGCCTACACTGATTGCAGAGTGTAACCTCTGCCCGACGCAGGCGTGATGGCGTAAGTCGTCAGTGTGCTATCAGAAGAAGGTGGACGCTCTTCATGCAACTAGGTAAGTAGCGTAAACTACTGTGTGGGGGCCCACTGTGAAGCATATACTACTGTGTGGGGCTCCACTGTGAAGCATATACTACTGTGTGGGGGCCCACTGTGAAGTATATAATACTGTGCAGGGCCCACTGTGGAGCATATAACACTGTGCAGGGGCCACTGTGAAGCATATAATACTGTTCAGGGGCCACGGTGAAGCATATAATACTGTGCAGGGGCCACTGTGAAGCATATAATACTGTGTGGGAGCCACTGTGAGCGCATATACTGTATGGGGGCCACTTTGGAGCATATAATACTATATGGGGGCCTCCCTGGAGCATATAATACTGTCTGGGGGCCATTCTGGAGCATTTAATACTGTCTGGGGGCCACTTTGGAGCGAATTGTACTGTCTGGGGGCCACTGTGGAGAGCATTGTACTGTGTAGGGGCCCTTCACTATTTATATCACACAGTATCTGTTTTATAGCAGACGTGATATTATTGCAGGCTGTAATAACATCGCACGGTCACTATAAAACAGATCCTGGTTAATTTAAGGTTAAATTGCCGTGTTGGCACTTTGTGATAAAATAATGGGTTTTGGGTTGCAGTTTGGGCACTCGGTCTCTAAAAGGTTCGCCATCACTGTGTATATAGTATATACAATGGCCCCCTTCTACTGACACATGGACATTAGTATGTGGATACCTTAACGCTCATGAAGAGTTGTGAAAAATGTATTTTGTAATTGATACTGTTCATAACTTCAAGAGAATGAGAATGAGCTACATATACAGTTGAAACCAGAAGTTTGCATACACTATATAAAAAGACACATATGTATGTTTTTCTCACTGACATTAAATCAGAATAAACCTTTCCCGTTTTAGGTCAATTAGGATTACCAAAATTATTTATATTTGGCAAATGCCAGAATAATGAGTGAGAGAATTTTTTTAAGGCATTTTTATTACTTTCTGCAAAGTCAAAAGTTTATGTGCATTAAGATTACTATGTCTTTAGACAATTTGGGACAACCCATATGATGATGTCATGTCTTTGGAAACTTTTGATAGGTTTATTGGCAACATCTGATTAAAATTAGAGACACACCTGTGGATGTATTTTAAGGCACACCTGAAACATCATTTGTGTAACATCATGGGAAAGTCTAAAGAAATCAGCCAAGATATCAGGAAAAGAATTGTGGACTTGCACAAGTCTGGTTCATCCTTGAGTGCAATTTCCAGATACCTGAACGTGCCTTGTTCATCTGTACAAACAATTATACTCAAGTACAAACAAGATGGGAATGTCCAGTCATCATACTGCTCTGGAAGGAGACAAGTTCTGTGTCCCAGAGATGAATGTGCTTTGATACGAAATGTGCATATCAACCCAAGAACAAAAGCAAAAGACCTTGTGAAGATGCTGGCTGAAGCTGGTAAGAGTGTGTCATTATCCACAGTGAAACGAGTACTGTATCGACATGGGCTGAAAGGCCACTCTGCCAGAAAGAAGCCATTACTCCAAAAGAAACATAAAAAAGCCAGATTAATGTTTGCAAATGCACACAGGAACAAAGACCTTAATTTTTGGAGACATGTCCTGTGGTCTGACGAAACTAAAATGGAACTGTTTGGCCATAATGACCATCGCTATGTTTGGAGGGAAAAGGGAGACCCTTGCAAGCCTAAGAACACCATCCCAATTGTGAAACACGGGGGTGACAGCATCATGTTGTGGGGTTGTTTTGCTTCAGGAGGGACTGGTGCACTTCACAAAATAGATGGCATTATGAGGAAAGAACATTATGTGGCAATACTGAAGCAACATCTCAAGACATCAGCAGGGAGTTAAAGCTTGGGCGTAAATGGGTCTTCCACATGGACAATAACCCAAAGCATACTGCCAAACTGGTTACAAAGTGGCTTAAGGATAACAAAATCAATGTTTTGGAGTGGCCATCACAAAGCCCTGATCTCAATCCTATTGAAAATTTATGGGCAAAGCTGAAAAGGCAGATGCGAGCAAGGCGGCCTACAAACATGGCTCAGTTACACCAGTTCAGTCAGGAGGAATGGGCCAAAATTTCTACCAACCATTGTGAGGAGCTTGTGGAAGGATATCCAAAACATTTGACCCAAGTCAAACAGTTTAAGGGCAATGGTACCAAATACCAATGAAATGTATGTAAACTTTTGACTTTGAAGAAAGTAATAAAAATGCCTTAAAAAAATTCTCTCTCTCTCATTATTCTGGCATTTGGCAAATATAAATAATTTTGGTAATCTTAATTGACCTAAAATGGGAAAGGTTTATTCTGATATCATGTCAGATAGTGAGAAAAACATGCATATGTGTCTTTTTATATAGTGTATGTAAACTTCTGGTTTCAACTGCATTTAGTATTTATTTTGTTATGTATCATGAAGCCGAAATAGGTACACATTAGATTATCAGTTTTAAACAAGTTTCCTTGGTTAAAATTTTTTACATATTTTATATTACCCTGTATGTATTATATGTAAATACACCCATGGGCTTTGCTAAACTCAGGCTTCTATTTTCAATGCTTGGTTCATGCAACCATTGGATATGTGATATTGTTAGATCTGACTGTGTGTTTTACCACAATGTAAGACAAGGAATTTCTCTTGTACATAAGCCAGTGTTCTCTACCACCAACAAACATGAAATGAAATGCAGACAGTTACAAGTTATATCACCTAATTTATCTATAGTTTGCTTCCACCATTAATGACACAGTATTGCCACATTTACGTCATTTGTGGCTGCTGAAAAGGAGCCTTGAGTTGACCAAAACTGTTTTTTCAGTCACTTCCATATGCAAACTGAGTTAAGCGTTTGAACTTAGTCCAACCACAAATTCCTCCATTTAAACTAAATCAAGTAACAACAGACAGCATAAGCGTCCGGGAAATCAACATCTTTCAGTCTCACCAAAAACCCCTAAAATTGGGTGTTTCTGTGTAATGTAATATACGGCAGTTAACTATTTTTACTTTACCATTTTTTCCATCCACAATAAATAATAAAGGAAACCTGAAAATGCAGAGTCTATATTTGTTTTAAATATCCCTATAAAATGGGATAAGCAACCTATGTTTTTTAGAACATCTAAGTGATTTTTAGTTGTGGTTTCAAACCTAGAAATACTGAAAAACACACATTTAAGTCTCTAATGTGGTGTAATGTGCGTTTATGGCTTTAGATGCATAGAGAAGATTCATCATGTTAAAGGTTAATTTCTATCTGGAAGCTGCAGCTGAAACCATCCATTAAATCGGGCAGTAGTCATTCAGCAATATCTTAAATTTCAGTTCTGTTGAAAAACAATATGTTGGACAAAGCAGACTAAACCTATACTTTACAGATGGTGTGTGCATTGTTAATTGTAGACCTTGAGTTGCAACCTCAAGTAATTTTTGTCTTTGATATACTTCCTTCCTTATGCACCAAGTATATTATTTACTGTCTCCCTAACATCTGATAATATATCTTTAGAGCAGGTGGTGAAATCTCTGAGCAGATCCATACACCGCCTGTGTATGCTTTTGTCTGTGTGTTTGTGAATGTGTGTGGTCAATAAACTGTGTAACCTAGTGCCCACCCAAGTAGATCTCTTAAAACATGTACTGTATGATATTATCTCAAATTTACTTCTTATCCTTATAAAACCAATTCCCTTCCCCCAGTTTAAAAAGATGTGTTGGCAGTAAGTTACTTGGTGTTAGTCTGAAACATCTGTGCAACAAAACCTTACAAAAGGTAAGGATTAATTGAAAATTCATTGTGAATGTGAACTAGACAGCTGTTACAACAATGTATATGACAGAATCACAGAGGATGAATCAATTTCACTGCCACAAAAAAGAAATGTATACTATATATTGGCTATATAGATAACTATGTTATGAATTGGAGTGCAGTGCTGTTGCAGTATGCCTAAGAACCAGGCTAAAGCAAATGCTGAGGACCCTTAGTTCTGATGATCAGTGGGTTTCCTGGGATCAAATGTTCATTGTCTGTCCTAAGGATACGATATTAAATGTTTTATTCCTAGTAAATCACATTAAATCGGTTGTCCAGTTTCTAAAGACAATATTAAACTGATCACATGGTGACACCTCTGACCTCAATTACCTGTAATTTGTTAGAGGTCTGGCATTTTTTTTATAGTGCCACCATATGAGGAACAAAACATGTTACAGTTCTCATTTAAACCAATAGGCTGATCATGTAAGGTTATGATGTCTATGCCATCTTTATAACAGTTTGTATTTCTATTTTAACTTTCATTACCTGCCTTGCCTAACACTGTCTGTATTTGCTGATTACTACATCACTCTGCTAAGCCCCGCTCCTATCTTCCTTTGTAACATTTACCTTTCATTTTCTAGCCAGCGTGGAAGTGATGTGAAAGCAAATAGTAGCAGGTAGGGATAAGCAAACTAACTCGAATAGAACTGGATTCAACCCAAATATTCCAAAAGTTTAGGGTTTGACCCGAACCAGAAACTTTTGTGAATTGTCACCCACAAAACACAATTATACTCTGGGGTCTCCTCAGACCGCAAAATACAATATGTGAGGCCCAGGGAACGTGAGTAAAAATAACAAACAGTTACAGTATACTCACCCTGCCCCAGCTCTCCTGGGTGTCCAGCAGTCTACCCTCATCTTCTTAGGACTCTCATGAATGTCATGCACCCCGTAGATCACCACTGAGGGCCAATCACAGGCCAGCATCATGACGTTGTTTACCCCACATGACCACTGAGGCCCAATCACAGGGCTAGCGTTAGGGGGGCAAACTTGGCAATTGCCCAGGGCCCCCATGCCTCAAAAGGGCCCACATAGTGGCATACAAAACATCTACTATGGGTCATGACTCTGGAGCAGGGGCGCAAGGATGCCAGCTAAGACCTAGTGCTGCAGGCAGAGGTTCTCCTGGAACTTAGCAGCTAACAATAAATGCTACTGGTGCTACTTTAACAGCAAGTAACTCTCTGTGCTCCATTAACAATCCCCCCTTTCCTCCTCACGAAATGAACCAGCCTCTGCCTCCTATACTGTCCTCTGTAGGAAGGAGGGCAGGGGAGGATAAATGCATTAATGTATATAAATAAGTGTATTTGTGTGAAGTACTTCTATTTGTGAATAAAATACTCTTGTGCATTGTGTATGTATCTTGTGCAAACTTGTGTATGTGTCTATGTGTGTCACTATGTTTATATTTACATACAAATATATGGTCTTTGTATGCATATATGGCAATATGTACACATACAAATATATGTTATTATTATTATGATTATATTTCATGTTCAGCATAGAGAGGTGTTTTTAGGGGATGTTCACGTTAATGCTGGTGTTAGGAATCTCAGTGTGCAGCACTGTTCACTGCTGTTGCTTTAAGGTTGTCATGTCGTCATGAGACGCTTTCTGAAGCTATCAGAGCTCTGAGATTCTGAACTTATTAGCAGGTGAGAACAGATATTTAAAGATTGCTCCTCAACACCCCATGTGCCTGCTAATAGTTGTTACTTACTAGTGATTACTTCTGTTGGTTTGCTTTAAGGTTGTCATGTCGTCATGAGACGCTTTCTGAAGCTATCAGAGCTCTGAGATTCTGAACTTATTAGCAGGTGAGAACAGATATTTAAAGATTGCTCCTCAACACCCCATGTGCCTGCTAATAGTTGTTACTTACTAGTGATTGCTTCTGTTGGTTTGCTGTATTTCTGGCCTCGGTTTGTTCACTGGATATTCGCTTGATTACTGATTTTGGCTATGATTGCTAACTCTCAGATTTGAACACAACCTGGACACGTTTACCTCTTGCATTCTGCTCTCCTAGTTTGGCCTGCCTTGTTAGTATTGTTGTGGGTTCTGGTTTGATGTCAGTTGGTAGTGCATCTATTTATTACACAAAGCTTCTGGGGCGATAACTTGGGTCCAAATTCAGCTCAAGTTCAACCAGCTTTACGGCAGCTCTGGTAAATACGTTTTGGTAGCCTTAGTCCTATCTCCCAGGTCTGTGTGCGATTTATGTAGCTTTTTCTGCTCTACATGTATCAGTCAGTTTCTGCATTTTGGAAATTGCTCCTGTGGCAGTTCCATAACAGCTGGCTTTCAAGTGAATCAGACTAACAAAAATTAAGGCCATTGTAACGTCTCTGCTTGTTCGAGTTTCTGTATCACCCTCCGCCCGCACACGGTGTTTGATTCCTTGTTTAATATTCTTGTTGCTCAGTCTGAACACTGCCTTAGACTATGTAATTGATTTTCTGCCACACCTGTCTCCTTCACCTTGGTTTTCCTCTGCTCCACTAATAGATAATCTCAGCCTTGACTGTGTGATTGACAGCCTATCCTCCTAGCAAGTCTGGGGCAGGTCCTGACTTTCTATAAACAGGTTGTCAGCCCTCACATGGTCGCTGGCTATTGATTCTGTCTTGTCACTTGTCCCTGCTAGCTCCTTTTTTGTTACCTGTATTCCTATTTCTGACCTCTGGCCTTGACTTTTGACTATTCTCTTGGATTTTAATTCTGTACTGCATTGCTCGTCTGTTACCGAACCCTTGGCTAGCTGGCCTCCCTTTTTGTCATTTGTCCTGTCTGCGTTCTGTGTTGTCACTTATATTAGGAAGGGACTGATCGACCGGTTGCTGGCTGTCACCTAGGACAGATCAGGCAAGTTATCCAGGGACAGGGTGTGGTTCAGCTTTAGGGCTCACTGTCTTGTTGTGCCCCTCCCCCCAGGGTTCTGCAGCAGCACTGGGGAATTGCTCAACTGCCAATTCCCTTACAGACGTATTCACACAAATGAGTTCTGCCTGTGAAATGTGGTCTGAAATCATTGCATCATAGTCAGTTATAATGCAGTGAGCTCCCTAACTGCCAGATCGCTACTGTGTTGAATTCACTGCTTTATATCAGTTGAGTACAGTAGCGAACCAACAGTTAAGGTAACATTCACACTGGCATTATTTTTTTATTCAAATATTTTATTGAATTTTGATGAATAAACAACATAAAACAACAGACCAGAAATACAGAAATACAAACAATGCGGACCGGAGCCACCAAAGGGGACCTCAAGACAGCCACAATCAGCAAGGCAACATAAACATTAATTAGAAGAAGATGAAGAAAGAGTGGAGAGGGGAGGGAAGGTGAGCAGAGAGAGAAAGAGGAAGAGGAGGAAAAAAAAAAGGGGGGAGTGATTGGTCAGGCAGGGAGGGTAATGGGGGAGTGAACAGGGTAACATACCATGTGTGGGCCTTGAGGGAGGCCCGGAGGACAACACGTGTCAGGGCCACAGTAGACGGACCTGAAGTTCACTATGTAAGGTCAGATGTAGAAACAAATACAATGGTAGGACAAATGCTAACGGTGGGAGACTATGCTCAGAGCTCAGAATCCAGCGTTCAAGTCCGAGAGGGGGGCCCAGAGCCCAGAAGCGTCTGATACTCTGCAGTATGTTGGAATTCCAACCAGTAAAACCAGGTTTTGTTAAAGGCTTCACCTGTGTCATGCAGGAAGGAAGTGAAGGTTTTCCATGCGCATAATCTCATTGACTTTCATAATCCAGAGGGAGAGAGGAGGAGGTTCCACTCGCTTCCAGAATTGCGGAATGCAAGCTCGGGCCGAGAGGACCAAAAAACAGAGTAGCGAGCGCCTGTAGATACGCACTGGAGACTCGCAGTGGTGAAGTAGAAACAGAGCAGGGCCCAACTGATGAGACGTCTCAATAATTTGTAAAATGATCTGTTTAACACCATCCCAAAACGGGGAAAGAGCTGAACAGGACCAGAAGACATGAAGCATGTCGCCCTCCTCCTGCCCACACCTCCAGCACATCAGGGAGACCTGCGGGTAAAGCGTATGTAGCTTTGCGGGGACCCTATACCATCGGGACAACACACTAGCATCAGTGGTGAACCTAGCCTTTGCTGCCTGAGGCGGACTATAGAAAGACGCCCCCCCCAAAAAAAAAATTTGAGTTTCCATGCTACTAGTTTAACACACTGTTATCGTCGCACAATATACACAATACACAAACTTATGAAACAGTTTTTAAGAATTCTTCTTACTACATTACTTCAGTATCAGATCAACAACATGGCATTAACAATGAAAGTAACTTCACACATCTTCTGCTTGGTGGATGGACGAGCCCACGTGGCCCCCATTCTCTATAATAGGGGCGCCGCAGATAACTGAGTACTGGACTTCAGCTATCTTTGGCACTCCCATTGAAGTGAATGATAGCCACGCGGGTTCGTCCATCCATCAAGTGACACACCTATATACAGTATATGGCTGCGGTCAGGATGAATTCCCACCCAGTGGGGGGAAAAAACCCAATTCTCAGGTTCAGTGGGGGTCTCAGCAGACAGACCCCCATCAATCAGGTATTTATCCTCTATCATTTAGGTGAATACAGGGCAGTAACATTTTTAGACTTACAGGTGACGTCTCTGACTAATCCTTCACATTTCCCTTCTCTTCCCTTTGGACCGCCATGACCATTTCTTCCAGCTGTGACTTGTCTCTGTAAAGTTTGCAACACATAGACATCTTTGGCTCCTGACTTTTCCAGGCAACCAACCCACATTGTCCTCACCTACACAAAGCCCCCATCCTGCTACTACCCCAATTATAAAATACATGATATAACCCCCCCATAATGAATAATACCCCCAAGTGCATCTTTATATTAATAATGTCCATGTGTACCCTGTATAAATAGTGCCCCTTATTAATAATGCCCCAGGTGTTAACTAATTAAAAGGTTTTCCAGGTCATTAATAAACTAATCAGTGGGGCTCAAAAACCCAGGACCCCCACTGATCAGCTGTTTGAATGGTACCTGTGTAAGTGCCATGACCGCTTCTCTGTTTACATAGTGTCATTCATCTTATAGCGGCCATGTAATGTAACTACAGCCTCATCCTGAACATGTCTACAGTATGTGACAAGGCTGGAATTACATCACACGGTCACTATAAACAGACAGCGTATAATATAAACAGGCGCCATAGCCCCTGTTTATAGCTCCATTTACACACACTATAATGTTCCACAGCAGCCCCTGCACACGGTATTATGCCTCGCACCAGCCCCTGCACATGGTATTATGCTCTATAGTGGCCCCTGCACACGGTATTATACCTCGCAGCGGCCCCTGCACACGGTATTATGCTCCATAGTGGCCCCTGCACATGGTATTATGCCCCACAGTGGCCACTGCATACGCTATTATGATTTACAGCAACCCCTGCACACAGTTTTATGCTCCCTAGTGGCCCCTGCACACGGTATTATGCTCCACAGTGGCCACTGCACACGGTTTTATGCTCCATAGTGGCCCCTGCACTGGTATTATGCTCCATAGTGGCCCCTGCACTGGTATTATGCTCCATAGTGGCCCCTGCACTTGTATTATGCTCCACAGTGGCCCCTGCACTTGTATTATGCTCCATAGTGGCCCACCCATGAAATATTATTATACAATGGGGTCTTTTCAGACCCCAGAGTATAATGAATGAGACCCAGGGGAGGTGACAAACATAAAAACCAGTGTTACCTACCTATCCTGGACACCGGTGCACTCCTTGCAGCTTTCGGCTCTGTTTAATTGTGCGCGCACGTCACGTGATCAGGCCGGAGACGCGACCTGATGACGTCACCAGAGGCCTCAAGCCTGCTCGGCGTAACACCAATCGCAGGAGAGGTAAGTAGGATATGTTTTTATGTTCCCTCACCTCCCCATGGTCTCCGATTATTATACTTTGGGGTCTGAAAAGACCCCGGAGTATAATAATAGTAATATTTGAGGCCCGCAGCCTCACTTACTGATGCCCGCGGCTGCTCACAGCGGCATCCACTTCCCTTTCTGCGTCCCATAGCAGAAGGGGAAGCGGAGGCGGCCACGAGCAGACGCGGGGTAGGTAAATAAATAGGCCGTTACCTGCTGGGGATACTCCAGCAGGTTACGGCCTATTTATATATAAAAAAAAAAGATATACTCACCTGCGATGCCTTGATTCAGCCGCCGACGCCTCCTCTTCTTGTCCGCGACGTCTGTGTCTCAGCGTAGGCGGCGCGATGATGTCATTGTATCGCCGCCTGCTCTGAGATGCGACGGCTCGTAAACCAGCCCAGGACAGGCCCCGCTCAGCTTTGTTTTGTTTTTTTTTAAAGCGGCCTGTCCTGGGCTGGTTTACATTGAATAGTAAAAATGCCGCCCCCCATACAGTGACGGACAGTGCCGCCTGAGGCGGCCCCTCACTTCGCCTCATTAGCGGTGCTCCCCTGACTAGCATTATTAATATCCATTGCTGTCATCCGTCATAGAATGAGAGCAACAGACATCAACAGTAGTAAAGTGATGCATGCAGAAAGATCCCACTCTGTCTCTTTCTGTTTCAAAAAATTGCACACTGTAGAATAATATAGCATACTGACCTTCTAGATTCTCTTTTGCCTGTTTCTTGGATCCAGCACCAGTCATACTACTAGCCTCCAATGATGACATGATCATGTACCTGCTGCAGGAGACAATCTAAAATCACCACTCTAATGATGGATGCAGAAGTGACATCTCATAGATTGTAAGCCCTTGCGGGCAGGGCCCTCTATCCCACTGTGCCAGTTGGTCACAGTATTATACTTGTCTTGTATATTTTGTGTACTGTATGTAAACCCTTGAACGTACAGCACCATGAAATTAATAGTGCTATATAAATAAATAATAATAATAATGTCACTAAGGCCAGTATAAAGAGTGTAGCAGGGGACTCAGGAAACAGCAGCACAGGAGCATCAGGTTGTTTGGAAGGTATGACTTGGTTACTTCATTTAAATGGGAGCTAGGCCTTAGGTGTCGGATCTCCACTGATCTCCAATTAATGATCTGTCCTAAAGATAGGCCATTAAATGTTAGTCTTGGAGAACTCCTTTAAGACACCAGGAATGCTAGGGTCTTGGAAGTACTAGAGGTCAGTGCTGCAGCACTCCTCACATTGCCCTCTGAATTGCACAGTTCAGCATTTGAGGCCCCTTAATTTTGTCCCGCTTTGTCTAAAAACGGCCCTGCCCCTGGGGCACATGGTGTCAGCCAGAGGCTGAAGGAGAACTGAAGAGGATGTCGAGGAACTGATGGGCTCAACAATGATGCTCAAGAGAGGTGTGTCAAAGTGAGTATAACTGTTTGTTATTTTTACTCACCTCCCCTGGGCCTACACTTATACTCTGGGGTCTAAGGACACCCCAGAGTATAATAATAGCACTTCCAGTTCATGTTGAACAATTTAGCATAAAATGAACCAGATTGCTATATATAAGGGCACCCATCTCTAGTAGCAGGGTTTAGCAGAATGATGTATCAGTTAGTAAATACAGGAAGTGCTAGGCAGGGACATAAAATAAATGTTAGATTAAGTTTTACTAGCACTATAAACTGATAGGAAGGAACTGTAGAGGCAGACTAAGGAGTCTGCTTTTGCTAGTAATACTAGACTAATAGTACACATTATACACACTGCATAAGGGAAAGACTTTCCTTAGCAATGCTTAAAATGTTGCTAGTCAGAAGCTTTAGAGCTTTAGTTTTTTGTTTGTTGGAAAAGAATCAGAAACTTCTTATAACTTCTCATTTCCCTATTGAAATCCCTCTCTTTATTAAAGAAAAGAGAATTATTCATCATATAAAATATGGAATTATTAAGTCTATTAGAAGATTTGCAAAAATCCTTGCTTCTATAGTATACAAATGCCAATTACCAAGTTAACATACAGAGTATACCCCTCTGTGGAAAGTACTACTGATCTGCTGCTTGTTATATACTTAAGCTCTCTGCAAGAAGATCTGTAAAATGTCCAACTCCTATATTATACACACGTGGACAAAATTGTTGGTACCCCTCATGTAATGAAAGAAAAACCTACAATGGTCACAGAAATAACTTGAATCTGACAAAAGTAATTTGCCAAACTACATGTTGACAAGCCACAAAGCTTCTGGGAGAATGTCCTATGGACAGATGAGACAAAAATCGAAATTTTTGGCAAGGCACATCAGATCTATGTTCACAGACGGAAAAATGAAGCATATCTTGAAAAGAACACTGTCTCTACTGTGAAACATGGATGAGGTTCTGTTATGTTCTGGGGCTGCTTAGCTGCATCTGGCACAGGGTGTCTTGAATCTGTGCAGGGTACAATGAAATCTCAAGACTATCAAGGGATTCTAGAGAGAAATATGCTGCCCAGTGTCAGAAAGCTTGGTCTCAGTCGCAGGTCATGGGTCTTGCAACAGGATAATGACCCAAAACACACAGCTAAAAACACCCAAGAATGGCTAAGAGGAAAACATTGGACTATTCTGAAGTGGCCTTCTATGAGCCCTGACCTAAATCCTATTGAGCATCTTTGGAAGGATCTGAAACATGCCGTCTGGAAAAGGCACCCTTCAAACCCGAGACAACTGGAGCAGTTTGCTCATGAAGAGTGGGCCAAAATAACTGTTGAGAGGTGCAGTAGTCTCATTGACAGTTACAGGAATCATTTGATTGCAGTGATTGCCTCAAAAGGTTGTGCAACAAAATATTAAGTTAAGGGTACCATCATTTCTGTCCAGGTCTCTTTCATGTGTTTTCTTTTTTAAAAAATTCTGTTGAAGCATGGTTGAAAAGAAATGTCTGACATTCATTTGTTCATTTTCATAGAATTTTTATATATTATTACTTTTGTCAGATTCAAGTTATTTCTGTGACCATTGTGGGTTTTTCTTTCATTAAACGAGGGGTACCAACAATTTTGTCCACGTGAGTATATCAGTATCAGTGTTTTTATTATAAAAACAAAAAGGTGTAGCAGCACTCTGACACAGCACAAGGGTATATAGAGAACAGAGATAGCATTACTGCTATTATTGGCACCTACAAATTAATATGGTGTATAAACTAAAATTTTGAGGTTCTTAGTTATACATATTTGATCAAACAGTAGGAAGCCCACCTGGCCCGACAAGGCGACCTCATTAAGGTGGAACCCTATACTAATGCCTCTATTAAACCCAAAATAAATCTACAATGTGAACACAGGGCAATAACATACCTCTCTTGGACCCAGAACAGGTCTACAATGTGAACACAAGGAAATAACATACCTCTCTTGGACCCAGAACAGGTCTACAATATGAACACAGGGCAAATAGGATCTAGAGGACCCAGAACAGGTCTACAATGTGAACACAGGGCAAATAGGATTCAGAGCATACTCAACTTAAAATAGCCTAGGGGCAAATGGGGAAATAAGAAATATCCTCTATTCCACTTATATAAACCCGTGCAATTGAATGGGAGTGCAAGTCCAATTAGAGGGAACCACACCCCCCATGCAGTACACACTCGAAAAAAAATTCAGACAACACATCCCAATGTGAACAGGTGCACGCTACCGTGGCAAAATGTATAAAAACAAAAAGGTGTAGCAGCACTCTGACACAGCACAAGGGTATATAGAGAACAGAGATAGCATTACTGCTATTATTGGCACCTACAAATTAATATGGTGTATAAACTAAAATTTTGAGGTTCTTAGTTATACATATTTGATCAAACAGTAGGAAGCCCACCTGCCCCGACAAGGTGATCTCATTAAGGTGGGACCCTATACTAATGCCTCTATTAAACCCAAAATAAATCTACAATGTGAACACAGGGCAATAACATACCTCTCTTGGACCCAGAACAGGTCTACAATGTGAACACAAGGAAATAACATACCTCTCTTGGACCTGTGTTCATATTGTAGACCTGTTCTGGGTCCAAGAGAGGTATGTTATTTCCTTGTGTTCACATTGTAGACCTGTTCTGGGTCCAAGAGAGGTATGTTATTGCCCTGTGTTCACATTGTAGATTTATTTTGGGTTTAATAGAGGCATTAGTATAGGGTTCCACCTTAATGAGGTCGCCTTGTCGGGGCAGGTGGGCTTCCTACTGTTTGATCAAATACAGTCATATGAAAAAGTTTGGGCACCCCCTATTAATCTTAATCATTTTTAGTTCTAAATATTTGGGTGTTTGCAACAGCCATTTCAATTTGATATATCTAATAACTGATGGACACAGTAATATTTCAGGATTGAAATGAGGTTTATTGTACTAACAGAAAATGTGCAATATGCATTAAACCAAAATTTGACCGGTGCAAAAGTTTGGGCACCTCAACAGAAAAGTGACATTAATATTTAGTAGATCCTCCTTTTGCAAAAATAACAGCCTCTAGTTGCTTCCTGTAGCTTTTAATCAGTTCCTGGATCCTGGATGAAGGTATTTTTGACCATTCCTCTTTACAAAACAATTCCAGTTCAGTTAAGTTTGATGGTCGCTGAGCATGGACAGCCCGCTTCAAATTATCCCACAGATGTTCAATGATATTCAGGTCTGCGGACTGGGATGGCCATTCCAGAACATTGTAATTGTTCCTCTGCATGAATGCCTGAGTAGATTTGGAGCTGTGTTTAGGATCATTGTCTTGCTGAAATATCTATTCCCGGCGTAACTTCAAATTTGTCACTGATTCTTGTACATTATTCTCAAGAATCTGCTGATACTGAGTTGAATCCATGCGACCCTCAACTTTAACAAGATTCCCGCTGCCGGCATTGGCCACACAGCCCCAAAGCATGATGGAACCTCCACCAAATTTTACAGTGGGTAGCAAGTGTTTTTCTTGGAATGCTGTGTTTTTTTGACGCCATGCATAACGCCTTTTTGTATGACCAAACAACTCAATCTTTGTTTCATCAGTCCACAGGACCTTCTTCCAAAATGAAGCTGGCTTGTCCAAATGTGCTTTTGCATACCTCAGGCGACTCTGTTTGTGGCGTGCTTTCAGAAACGGCTTCTTTCGCATCACTCTCCCATACAGCTTCTCCTTGTGCAAAGTGTGCTGTATTGTTGACTGATGCACAGTGACACCATCTGCAGCAAGATGATGCTGCAGCTCTTTGGAGGTGGTCTGTGGATTGTCCTTGACTGTTCTCACCATTCTTCTTCTCTGCTTTTCTGATATTTTTCTTGGCCTGCCACTTCTGGGCTTAACAAGAACTGTCCCTGTGGTCTTCCATTTCCTTACTATGTTCCTCACAGTGGAAACTGACAGGTTAAATCTCTGAGACAACTTTTTGTATCTTTCCCCTGAACAACTATGTTGAACAATCTTTGTTTTCAGATCATTTGAGAGTTGTTTTGAGGAGCCCATGATGCCACTCTTCAGAGGAGATTCAAATAGGAGAACAACTTGCAATTGGCCACCTTAAATACCTTTTCTCATGATTGGATACACCTGGCTATGAAGTTCAAAGCTCAGTGAGGTTACAAAACCAATTTTGTGCTTCAGTAAGTCAGTAAAAAGTAGTTAGGAGTATTCAAATCAATAAAATGATAAGGGTACCCAAATTTTTGCACCGGTCAAATTTTGCTTTAATGCATATTGCACATTTTCTGTTAGTACAATAAACCTCATTTCAATCCTGAAATATTACTGTGTCCATCAGTTATTAGATATATCAAATTGAAATGGCTGTTGCAAACACCCAAATATTTAGAACTAAAAATGATTAAGATTAATAGGGGTGCCCAAACTTTTTCATATGACTGTATGTATAACTAAGAACCTCAAAATTTTAGTTTATACACCATATTAATTTGTAGGTGCCAATAATAGCAGTAATGCTATCTTTGTTCTCTATATACCCTTGTGCTGTGTCAGAGTGCTGCTACACCTTTTTGTTTTTATACATTTTGCCATGGTAACGTGCACCTGTTCACATTGGGATGTGCTGTCTGAATTTTTTTCGAGTGTTTTTATTATGTTACACTTTTGGAGCAAATGAAGGGGGAACATTAAACTGGGGGCAGATGAATGGGGGACACTAAACTGGGGGCAGATGGAGGGGGAACATTAAACTGGTGGCAGATGGAGGTAGGGCATTAAACTGGGGCAGATGGAGAGGGGACATTAAACGAGGCAGATAGAGAGGGGACATTAAACTGGGGGCAAATGGAGAGGTGACATTAAGGGGCAGATGGAGGGGGAACATTAAACTGGGGGCAGATGAATGGGGAACATTAAACTGGGGGCAGATGAAGGGGGCATTAAACTGGGGGCAGCTGGAGGGGGGGAAATTAAATAGTGGGGGTTGCTGGACAGGGACATTAAACTGGGGGCTACTGGAGGAGGACATTAAACCATGGGAGTAGCTGGAGGGGGACATGTCCTCCAGCTTCCCCCAGTTTAATATCCCCCTCCAACTACTCCCACAGTTTAATGTCACCCTCCAGCTGCCCCAGTTTAATGTCCCCTCTAGTTTCCCCCGGTTTAAACTGGGGCACCAGAAGAGGTACTTCATACTGTGGGGGAATTGGAGCGGATTATTATAATGTGGGGGCATATAAGGTTAAGATGACTGTAGGAGCATTATACTGTGTGGGGGCACAAAGAAAAATTTATGAGAATGGGCGGAGTCAGTGTAGAAGTGGGTGGAGCTAAACTTGCCAGACATTATGTCCCTCTTTCTGTCCTTTGAAAGTTGGGTGGTATGCAGTACTGTTGCATACATCTACATACACACAGAAAGCCTTTTACACATTGTACTTATAGACACAAACACCCCCGCTACACACGCACCCACATCTCTGCCACACACAAAGTACATACACACAGGACTCTGCTACCCACACAGCCTTCTCCGCACAGTATATTTGGACATCTCTATACAGTACATATACATATACTATACACAGCACTCCTTACAACATATACTGTATATGTATTATACTAGTAGAGTATTTTTTTAGAGGATTTTTCCATTGCACCATCAGTTTCTGTGGTAAATTCACCACTGAAGCTGCCCCCTGCAGTAAAGATGCACAGGAAGAGAAGGTACCTTTCCTCTACTACCTCCTCCTGTCAGGAGTAAATATCTATAAACGCTGAGTGCCTGGAAAAAGGCAGTACTAAGTACTCCCCTCATAGTTGCTAAAGAAATGGGGTGGAGGTGCCAGTACTACACAGAATAAAGCGGTGGATTGCCTGGAAAGGGCTGTGCTATATACACCCCTCAGTGCTCATAACCCATGGTGTGACAGAGCTATACTGTGTCTCCTCCATATCTCCATCATGTAAAACAGGGGAGTTCAGACATTAAGAAGGGTATGTTCTGCCACTTACATGACTCTGAACCACCGGAGACTAAGTGGCTTGCGCATTACATATGTCTGACTGCTTGGATAAAGTGTTTCTTTTGCTCATTCCAAAGGCATTTCCATGGTAGACTGGGAATCTGAAAATGTGCTGCTACTACCTCACATAAAGGAATGTGGAGTGATTCACAAATGTCTAGAGTGGCACTGGCAGGCAAGACTCCCTCATGCAAAATTTTTTCTCTCAGAAATGGACTATCCAGGAGTCCTTGGAAGTCAGAGAGTTGGCACAGTCGGCATTTAGGTCTACATGCGTTAAAGTGGATGACCTTGTCCTACGTTCTCACATTGGAGTCCTCGATATTCAGGCCCTGGTGGCCCCTGGCATAATTCCAGCTAGGTGTCAGAATCCTGGTGTATTTTTCTAATTTACCACCAGTGGCCGCTGTTTCTCTCACTCTGAACTATTGTATTGCACTTCCACTCCTCACCACTGGAGGCTACTGTGTTATCCTAGGATTTGCCCTTAACCAAGATGACTGATGTGTGCCAACTTGAAGCCATCTTGTTTCCTGTTTGGGCCTCTTTATACCCATGCTCAAGAATTGTGATTTGTTTCCAGTCTCCAGCTCGTCTGAACTGTCTTTCCCAGACTGTTCCTGCTCCTTGCTGTATTACCCTTGCGATCTACACCTCAAGCCACACCCCGGACTACTACTCTACAACATCTAACTGCACCTATCTTTCTTCCATCTGGCCACTGTGAGTACCAGTATTGTAACACTAGGGTACTAATTACTGTGTCAGCACATCAAGGATCCTAGTGATGTTATATTGATAAATCTTCAGTATAGACTGGAAGACACTGCAGGTCCCTTGCTATTTATGCTGTCTAAGACCGAACAGGAAGAAGACATAGCTTTACAAACTTTAAGAGCCCTGTTATCCTCCAAAATGAGGCTCCTTAGGGATTTTAATGAAAGGGCAGGCTTTCATCTATGCCACTAATGTGCACAGAGGAAAGTAGCTTACAGCAGATGATATGGTGCATTTGGTCCCTAAGAGCATGAGGTACCTCCATCTAAACGGCCCTTTAATTTAGAGAGTCGTCTCTATATATAAAGCAGCAAAAGGCTCATTAACCTAACCCAGAAGAGGTGCCACTGTTTTCTGAAATTTTACCATTATCATTAATGATAAAATATATACATAAGCACAGATTTGGGAGTTTCCTCATGACAAATTCAGCCCATGCGGGATAAAATAACTTCAGATCAGTGGATCTTGAATGTTAGTCACAATGGCCTCGTATTCCCACTCATATTGTTCCCTTTTAGAAACGGCCTCCCTCCTTACTACAATATAACACAAATGCCTAGATTAGTTTCTATCCATGGCTTTAAAACAAAGTTGCATCTCCAAGTCTTCTGAGAGTAAGAGATTGGGTTGCCATGTCTATCTGGTAAGGAAGTTGGATGGTTTGAACCACCTGATACTCATTGTCATAGCTATAAATCAATATTTGCAGTCAAAATGGTTTTGTCTGGAGAGTTTATCAGAGTTATGGTTCTGGCTAGTGCAAGGCCCTTTTTTTTTTTTTTTTTTTTTTTTTTTTTTTGTATCAAAATAGGTTTTAAAGACAACTTTCACACCATTTATATTGTTCCGAAACATAGACCTCTATTACAGTTCAGAGGGAAAAGCCAGTTTTTCCATTGGAATTTCTTGGTTATTGGGTCATCCATCCTATACTTATACATTCTCCCCCAGATCAAAGTGGTTGTTTTCCCAATTTCCCTCAGAAGGTGTCTGGTCTATCTAATCCACCTACTAGTATTCCATCAAGATCAGTAGATTCATTAATGGGGTTTTATTATTGACTTATGAGCAGGCACAGGTTTTATGGTCCACTTTAGAAAATCAATTCTCCAGCCCACGAACTCAGTGGTTTTCTTGGTTTTTCCATAAACACTATATATTTCTCAATGAGTGTGCCTGTATAGAAATGGGAAATAATAGTAGACCAAGTGGCAAGGCTTCTGACCTAGGAGTGACTGTCAGACAACTGGTGAGCCTTATAGGTAAAATAGCAGCCCTTCAACCAGGTTGCAGAACTGCTCCTATGATGTGCAGACAGATGGCTCTCTTCCATGCTCAGGAACCATTTTTGTTGGGACAGAACCCTTGAGGTGCAAGAATTAAAGGCTAATTGGTCCCTTCCCCATCCATTTCCTGCTTCAATCCATCCACCTCCTCCAGACCTCACAGTTGCAACAGAGGCGTCTTTGATAGGTTGGGGTGTGTATACAGGGTTCAGGCAGCATGGGGAAGGTGGTGGTCATTCCTTGAATCCCACCTTCATATCAATCTGCTAAAGTTACGAGCAGCCAAACTGGCTCTGAGGACTCTTGCTCCTTCAAGTCGCCACTTCTCTTCTACAAATGGACAATCGAACCGCTGTAGAGTACAAAATTGAACACTTTTCATGCAGATGCTTTTAGAATTTGGTCCTGGGCTCTACTAAACCATGTTCTTCTGAAGTCACATTACATTCCAGGTCAAGAAAACGAGTTGGTGGATTCTTTCACAAGTTCTGCTCAGCTTCCCATGTCTGTTTCTAGGATGTGGTCTGTAATAGCTGGGAAAACAGATAATTTCTCTTTCCCATGGGGGAAACTCCAAGGTCTTTACGCTTTTGCTCTACCCTTATTCCTTCAGAGGGTAGTTTAGAAATTATCAAAGGATCAGGTCCGACATATGGTACTAGTATATCCAGTATGGATTTTGAAACCCTGTTACCCAATACTTTAGACCCTTTCCTCGGAGAAGAAGCTCCTGCTGGGGTTCATGGAAGATCATTTTTAGGGCCCACAGAGTCGTTTATTCAAATTACCTCAGTAGATATGGATCGCAGCTCAAGTTGGCTGTTCTCCATCTCAAACAAACAATATAACAATATCAACACCTCTCAGGCCTCACACTAGAGATAGATACAAGTTCAGAATTTTAGAATTTATATATCAGCTTGGTTCAGGGTATGAGTATCACATTTCATTTGATGGTGGATCAGCCTTGAAATTCTTAAAATTCAGGTTTCACCCCGGAACTTCATTTAATTTAAGTTTATCGGCTAAGCCCTATACATTCTTATTCCCCATTACACTTATAACCATCTTTATCTACGCCTTTTGAAGGGAATAGTTGCCTCTTATCCCATAATGCCTACATATTTATTGATTTGGGATGTCTAAGTTTCATTATTTTGTTTGAGTATATTTCGGATCCCAGTACTCTTAGAGCAGCAGGTATCAAATTAATGTGCTTAGAATATCTAGCTATAATAGCTAGGACTACATAATGAATTCTCTTACACATGAATGAACCCTGGGTGGTTTCCACACTGTATATAAAGGGAGAAGTAAAACATCCTCCTTAATTTTTTCTCCTGTGGAGTTTGATTCTATATGAAATAATGAAGACTCATCTTTCTGTATCATCCATGCTCTAACATATTATCTTGACTTTTTGAATTCAGTTACTTTCAGCACAAATATCTCCACTGTCATCACTGAACTGTGAAGAATGCCCCCCATGACAATACAAGGCTATGGAAGATGACATTAGACTGTAAGGTCCGCCTTTCTGACAATGGAGAGATATCAGTGCCAAAACTAATGGCACCGATATCTCCAGCACCGGGGCACATTACTGGAAACCTGACAGGAGTTGCATCAACTAAAACACTCCTGTTTCATTTATAACTACACCTCTTTGAACTCACTGTCTCTATTTCCTGCTGTGTCCTCCCCATTTTCTCACCTGATCCTTCCCTGTCTCTGATTCTATCTCCATGTTTCCACACCCCTATTTACACATATAACACATGTATTGCTAGCTAGTATAAATGTAAGTGCATGGGTCAGTTCTGACCCTTGTCAGTGCAACTCTGTGTACAGACCAGAATTAGACCAGAATTGGAACTGAAGGTAACAAAAAACCACTAAAACAAAACCTAGCTATTATCTAACAAAAATGCTTCTCACTTTAATCACTGTTGTTCTTCCCATACTTGAGAAAATGACTCTTCCACCCCAAACCACCATTGTCAGTAAGAAAATCATTATCTCTCCATCTATTCTACCCCACCATCTGACGTTTTCTGCACAGTTACTCACAAACCTGCAAGTTTTCTGCCCCAGAAACACACACACTCCCCCACTCTCTTCTACTTACATCCTTCTCCCTGCTGCTCCTCACTTCTCGCGACATATCTCCTAATCCTGGACCACTCCAGCAAATCCCTGCTGTCGGATCTTTCCACACAACTGGCATCATTGCACGGAACCCCTTAAATCTTACACCTATCTTACTTGCTCAGGCCTATCCCCACACCCTCTCTGGTGCACTATGGAATGCTTGTTCCATACACAATAAACTTGACTACATCCACGACGTCTTCATTTCTCTTCAATTTTAATTTCTCGGTATCACAGAAACATGGCTGGCACCTTCAGACACTACTTCCCCTGCTGCCCTCTCCTATGGAGGTCTGCAATTCTCGCACACTTCCCACCCCAACAATAAACCTGGTGGAGGCGTAGGCATTCTTCTGTCTGACAACTGCTCCTTCACCCCAATCCAACTACTATCTGCTCTCACCCTCCCCTCCTTTGAAGTGCACTCTGTTCGCATTTACTCACCCTCCAACTGGCTGTCATATATCGACCGCCAGGACCTACCTCCGCCTTCATCGACCATTTCGCCACCTGGCTAATACACTTCCTATCCACAGACATCCCCACCATCATCATGGGTGATTTTAACATCCCCATTAACTCAAACCACCCCTCTGCTTCCAATCTTCTGTCCCTCACCGCCTCCTTTTGTCTCTCTCAATGTTCTTCCTCTGCCACCCACACAAAGGGGCACACTCTTGACCTTGTATTCACCCACCTTTGCTCTCTAGCCAACTTCTCTAACTCTCTGACCACAACCTGCTGACATTCTCTGCCCTCTCCTCTGTAATAGACCCCCAACCCTTAAACCAACACGCCCCCGCAGGAACCTTAATCGCCTTGACATCCGCACGCTCTGTCTCTCTCCTACCGTTCACTGACATATCCTCACTCCAGGACGCAGATGCCGCTGCTGCCTTCAATAATACCACCATTACTTCAGCACTTGACTCTGTGGCGCCCTTCCGTTGCTGTGTAAGGCCTTTTTTTCAGGGCAAGTTATAGTTTTTATTAATAACATTTTGGGAATTGTATGACGCTTTGATTGCTATTTTTTTTTCAATTTTATGTGAGGGGAGAAATTAGGAAAAAATTACAGTCCCAGTTTCAGTACTAAGGTTTAAGGTTACTGTGCCAACCTGGGAAGCTTCTGCAGTGTCAGAGTTCTCTTTGGCTTCTCCAATGGCTTAGCAGCTGAGGAGGCATACTTGAACTCCTATCATCCTCGGCCACATGCCCGCAATTAATTTACCCTGTTTGGCTTTCATACCTGATTCTGACTATGATGTGGTCTATAGGAACCAACCCATGGCATGATACCGTAAACCGCTTGTCTCCTGATTCTGACGTGATCTCTAGCAACCGACCTTTGGCTTGATACTGGAAAACCGCTTGTCTCCTGACTCTGGCTCAGATGTTTCCTCCTGAACTGAATTACTGGCCTGGATGTTCACTCACCTGATTTGTCCTCCTGATTCTGATTGGCCTTGTAAGTTTATTCTGTGATATGGTTTGAGAACTAAGGGTCCCGTGGCCCCTCATAAAAGGGGAGGGGGGTACTGTTAGGAATATCAGTTTTGCTACAATTGCTTTAAGGTTATCCTGCCGACCTGGGAAACTTCTGCAGTGTCAGAGTTCTCTTAGGCTTATCCAATTAGCAGCTGAGGAGGTATTTTTAACCTCTTTTCCTCCTCAGCCGGTGCCTGCAATTGGTTTACCTTGTCTGGCTTTCATATCTTATTCTGACACCGACGTGATGTCTAGAAACCAACCCTTGGCTTAATACTGTAAACCCGCTTCTCTCCTAATTTTCAATCTGATGTGATCTCTAGAAACCGACCCTTGGCTAGATACTGGAAAACTGCTTGTCTCCTGATTCTGACTCTGACATGATCTCAAGCAACCAACCCCTTGCCTCTGGCTCAGATGTTTCCTCCTGAACTGACTTTGTCCTTTTGATTCCGATCGGCCTTGAAAGTTTATTGTGAGTTCTAATTTGATTTCTGATAGTGGAGCGTTTATTTCCCTTACGGTTTCTGTGGTGATAACTTGGACCCCAAATTAAGCAAACTTCATCTGGCTTCACAATTAGCACTGGTGAAGGTGTTTGGGTGTCTGGGAAAAATATCATTTTTTTTTAGTTCAAGTATTTTGCAGATGTGGGTATACCTGTGTAACATCTTTGGCCGTTTGGGCCTCTGCTCCATCCTCCGGTTGCATGCTATGGCGCAAAATGCGTGTTCATTTGTGATCCTGTGCTCCTGCTGTTTTAGCACAGCTGGGTATTCGTTGCTGTGTGCCAGTCCTCTGGTTATTATGGAGTTAAGTTTGTAGCTTTTGATTGACATTTCCCCTTGCCAATCGAGCCTAGGGTGGATTCCCTTTATCTAGTTTTCCAGCCCTCTCCTGGAGGCTTGCTATTGCCTTGAGCTTGCTGGCTATTATGCTGTTTGCTGTTATATTTATATTTGGCTATTCTCTGTGACTAATCTTTTGGATTCTGATTCTATACTTCGCTGCTCGACTGGTTCTGACCCCTTGATTCCTGTTTATCTGTATCTGTTTGTTTGTCTTGTCTGCTTTATGTGTTCACACTTGTATTGTAGGAAGAGACTGTCGCCCAGTTGTCCTCTGCCACCTAGGGTAGTTGAGGCAAGTAAGTAGGGACAGGGGCTGGGTCGAGTTTAGGACTCACTGTCTCTGTCATTACCTTCCTCCCAGGTTTCAGCAGCTGCTACTGGGGAATTGCTCAACATGCAATTCCCTAACAACCTGTTTGTGTTAATTTATTTTTATGTGTAATCTTATGAAAAGGGGATGATTTAAACTAATTTTTTTCATACTTTTTACAACTTTTATTTTGTTGTTCATTCATTTCTATTACTTTCTAATAATAGAATCTTAATGACAAGCCTGGAAGTTTTCAATAGGCTCCTGGCTGTCATGACAACTGATCGCCACCTACCGATTATGTTCTGATGACAATTAGGTCCAATATGGCAGCTCCCATGTGCAATTGCCCGAGGCACCAATTCTGGCTGTTAGTGGCGAGTGCCTGCTGTATAATGCCCACCGGGTATGCTGCTGAGCCCCCTCCATACTTCCTTAGTGACCCCATGACATACAGGTTTGTCATGTGTTGCTAAGAGTTTAAGTAGTCAGACGGACTTCGCATAGCACATTTGTCAGATATTATTGGCATACAATTTGTAAGAGCCACAACCCGGTGTTTGTTATTCTACCCACTAGATGTTGCTAACACAGTTTGAAGGAGTATACAACTGAAAGCTGCATTTGTTCAATGGTTAAATCAGTCACCTAGCAACAGCTCCCTCCCTTTCCAGTCTTCTTGCTGTTTATCCTGGTGGTGTCATATCTCAATTGTAATGTCAGCTTCCTTTTGATTCTTCTTTAGGAAGAAGAGAAGTACTCCTTTGGTCTTCTATTTGAAAGTCAAGTTTTTTCAAACTTTTTCCTTTCTTTCTTTTCGTGCTTGAGAGCAATACATACTTGTTTATATATAGCACAGTTAAAATTATGGTAAATAAAGAAAGTTTCTAATGTTTTACGTAGTACGTCAATGAGGTTTACTGCAGCATTTCTGAGCTTCACAGTTCTCACTACAGTCCACCAATAGCCATGTCTTGGGCACACTATACAGATCATTAGCTAAGTCATCCATTAGGCCTCCTTAGGAAAAATTCTCAGGAGAATTCATCATGAAACTCCCTTCAGGAAGCCGTGCCAGTAGCCAATCACCGGGCTCGATTGTTTTCCAAAGGCCAATAGGGAGGCAACTGCCACAACCCAGTAGCTGTTACTAGGTGGATGACTTAACCCTTGAACAAGTAAAGCTTGCAGTCGTATGCTCCTGAAAACTGTTTTCTTACATAGTCCTCTCCATTGGAAGAAGATCTCTTACACATGTGGACAAAATTGTTGGTACCCCTCGTTTAATGAAAGAAAAACCCACAATGGTCACATAAATAACTTGAATCTGTCAAAAGTGATAATATATAAAAATTCTATGAAATTGAACAAATGAAAGTCAGACATTGCTTTTCAACCATGCTTCAACAGAATTTTTAAAAAAAAAGAAAACTCATGAAACAGGCCTGGACAGAAATGATGGTACCCTTGAAAATAATGTGACCAAAGGGACATGTTAAATCAAGGTGTGTCCACTAATTAGTATCACAGGTGTCTACAATCTTGTAATCAGTCAGTGGGCCTGTATATAGGGCTACAGATACTCACTGTGCTGTTTGGTGACATGGTGAGTACCACACTCAACATGGGCTAGAGGAAGCGAAGGAAAGGGTTGTCTCAGGTGCTTAGAAAATTATAGACAAGCATGTTAAAAGTAAAGGTTATAAGACCACCTCCAAGCAGCTTGATGTTCCTGTGACTACATTTGCACATATTATTCAGAAATTTAAGATCCATGGGACTGTAGCCAACCTCCCTGGACGTGGCCGCAGGAGGAAAATTGATGACAAATCAAAGAGAAGGATAATACGAATGGTAACAAAAGAGCCCTGAAAAAATTCTAAAGAGATTAAAGGTGAACTTCAAGCTTAAGGAACATCAGTGTCCGATCGCACCATCTGTCGTTGTTTGAGCCAAAGTGGACTTCATGGGAGACGACATAAGGAGGACCCCATTGTTGAAAACAAATCATAAAAAAGCCAGACTGGAATTTGCCAAACTACATGTTGACAAGCCACAAAGCTTCTGGGAGAATGTCCTATGGACAGATGAGACAAAAATTGAAATTTTTGGCAAGGCACATCAGCTCTATGTTCACAGATGGAAAAATTAAGCAGATCTTGAAAAGAACAATGTCCCTACTGTGATACATGGAGGAGGCTCTGATATGTTTTGGGGCTGCTTAGCTGCATCTGGCACAGGGTGTCTTGAATCTGTGCAGGGTACAATGAAATCTCAAGACTATCAAGGGATTCTAGAGATAAATGTGTGCCCAGTGTCAGAAAGCTTGGTTTCGGTTGCAGGTCATGGGTCTTGCAACAGGATAATGACCCAAAACACACAGCTAAAAACACCCAAGAATAGCTAAGAGGAAAACATTGGACTATTCTGAAGTGGCCTTCTATGAGCCCTGACCTAAATCCTATTGAACATCTTTAGAAGGAGCTGAAACATGCCGTCTGGAAAAGGCACCCTTCAAACCCGAGACAACTGGAGCAGTTTGCTCATGAGGAGTGGGCCAAAATACCTGTTGAGAGGTACAGAAGTCTCATTGACAGTTACAGGAATTGTTTGATTGCAGTGATTGCCTCAAAAGGTTGTGCAACAAAATATTAAGTTAAGGGTACCATCATTTCTGTCCAGGCCTGTTTCAAGTGTTTTCTTTTTTAAAAAACTCTGAAGCATGGTTGAAAAGCAATGTCTGACTTCTTCTATTTGTTCATTTTCATAGAATTTTTATATATTACTTTTGTCAGATTCAAGTTATTTCTATGACCATTGTGGGTTTTTCTTTCATTAAACAAGGGGCACCAACAATTTTGTCCACGTGTGTATATCTTTCTCTCTGCCTGACACTGAACTGTGTGACCACTGCAGGTAGGAGGGAGGGTCGCAAAGTTCTCTCGGGTATAGCACTTGAGCAGTAAGGGGTTCTGGCACTTCTGCACTCCCCTGAATTCACAGTATAAAATGCAGGCACTTTTTAGCTAGGTTTTTCCTTAATAAAAAGATTATCTTAGGCTAAGGCCCCCTTTTATCAAACTTCAGTTCAGAAGCAGAAATGTTGAGGATTATCCTCTGGTACTTTTTTGGGCCAGTCCGACACTTACAGATCTTCTTGCAGTGCTGAACTATTGGGGGGTGAGAATTACTGTGTTTTTCTCACGCTAAGGCTCCATGTTGTGAAAATGAGTTTTTGCAACAAAAAAAGCTGTGTTTCCACAACGTGAAGCCTTAGCCTTATAGTGAGAAAAGCACAGTAATTCTCACCCCCCAATAGTTCAGCACTGCAAGAAGATCTGTAAGTGTCAGAATGACCAAAAAAAAGTACCAGAGAACCAAATTTGAAGGGTACTATCATATTTATCCATTCACTGAAGTCCAGTGACACTTTTGGTGCACTTTATTCAACCATACCGCAACATTTCTGCTTCTTGCTGGAGTGCTGCCTCTTTTCTTGAAATACATAGATAGATAGACAGAATGTCCATAGCAGCACCTCCTCACTTGGGCAGGGTGACAGCCACCAGAATTGGACTAAAAAAATCCTTTGTTGATATATACACAAAAATGAGGCAGCACTCCAGTATAAGTGAGAAGGCAATAAAGGTGGGCTTATTTCCATAGATAGATAGATAGATAGATAGATAGATAGATAGATAGATATCAATTAATTCTGACCTCCAAACAGTTCAGCGCTGTTAAATACACTTCAGGTCAGAGCATGCCCTGTAAGTTCTAGGTATGTTCAGGGTGTGGAGTTATCATTAATACAATCTAACCACCCTGTTGCTGGTGTCACCTTGTTGATTGTACCCACTTTGATAGAAGTAGTCTGCTTTTGTCAGTCCCTGTTAACAAAAAAAAACGATGAAAATACAGTTCACTTTTTGTAAAATGTGGCCCTGAATTGCAGGTCACTATGTATTTTTTAATTTCAGATATAAGTATTAATATGTGCTAGCAGTTTACTTAATCTTTAATGGGACTGTATCACAAAGACTAGCCCTTTAAGTACCCCAATTACTAGATTTATTAGAATTACATTAAATTGGTATATGCACGCTGCAAGTCATCTAGGGGGAAGGACATTTTGATCTGTTTAATCTCTATATTACAGCAAATGGTTCAGGTATTAATAAATTGTTACCTGTGATGTGAAGAAGTGGATTCTGTAATTATATATAACATTTCAAAATGAAACATTCTGAGCATTTCAGATCTCGTGTTTTAGTAAATCTTCTCTAATTCATCAAAGTGGCGGTGATAGCAGTGTGTTCATCATAAAATGACACCACCAGTGTGATGCCTGCAATACATCAAACAGTAATAATAATGATTACAGCTCCTTGAATACCTCTAAAAACACACTTGTCTGTTTCCTGCGATTATCTCACTATACCTACATGCTGTCCATAAATCTGTTCAGTCATTACACAAAAAGACATTACGTTAAAGTGATGGCATGTTTCTTTGAAAGCTATTCAAGAGACAAATGTTCTAATCCTTTTAGTTTAGAAAGGTAGTGCATACCAGGCTCTGTCAGTGTTAGTACTGAGGAGATAAACGCTGGTCCTAAAGACTAGGCACAGAGGCGATGATTTTGTAATGTTTGTTTATACTAATAAAAGACCATATCAAAGAGATTACAAAGTGTGTGGTCCACAAAAAAGGCCACCAATGAAGATGTTCATGATTCATTCTGTAAAAATAAAGCTTGTTTCAATGGTGCTTTCTCAAGCATAGGTATGTTAAGTCAGGGGATATTTTTATTGTTATTATATGGACAGGATTAATCTATTATTGTAAATCCTGCATACCTGAAACCTAGCTCCCGTGAAGTATTTATATATATATGGTATTTGGTGCTAAATAAAGTACCCCTGAAAGTATTCTTATACAAATAGAAAAAATAAATAATTACAGGGGGCTAGTGAATGGGACAAGCAAAGACTAAGTTTATTGAAATTAGCACATTCCTGCCTTGTTTAAGCTGAGGCCCACATTGCGGAAAATCTCCTTTTTTTCTTTTGCAAATTTTGCTGTGGTTTTTTGAGCCTAGAGTCTAGAGTGAATTTAGCAGGGGCCTTAGGCTGTGACTCCAAGTTGCGGAAACACAGCTTTATTTGTTGCAGATTTTTGAGCCAAAGGCAAGAATGGCTACAAAAGGAATGGGAAATATATAGGAAGTACTTCTATCTCCTGCTCAATTCACTCCTGGCCATGGCTCAAAAACCGCAGCAAAATCTGCAGCAAAAAAGATGCAGCGTTTCTGCAACGTGGGGCCTCAGCCTTTAGGCTAAGGCCCCAAAGTAGCAGGCAGCAGCCATATAGCGCCGAGGAAAAGACCGCGGCAGACACGAATTGAGTTTTCCTCTGCGGACTTTCTGCCCCTATTATACCTATACGGAAAACACCACTGATTCCGTAGGTATAATTAACATGCTGCAATTTACAAAAACACAAGAGATTTTGTAAACATTTTTTTTACAATGTGTGGATGCGATTAGCTAGAATCCCATCCATTTTGCAGATACTGTAAAACGCACGTGGGGCCCCGGCCTAAAGGGTTTTTCCATGAAGAAAACCATATTTAGATTTGAGGACGATTAACCCATTAGTGACCGACGTATAGACTTTCTACGTTGTTCACTAATGGGCCTTATTCTGCCACAATTGACTTTCTACTTCAGTTGTGGTGGAATAATGCAGGGTCTCCCTGCATGCTCAGGCATGGGTGCGGCACCTGTTCCTAATGCCCAGGATCGTCAAACCGCTGATCCCGCGCATTTAACCCCTTAGATGACCGCAGCATCTATGGGGTTTTGGAGAGAGGGGGCGGGGCTTCCTCCTAGAGATATTGGAACCCGATGCCTTTGCTTAGCAACTGTTAGGTTGTACTAAAGGCATGGCGTAACAAAGTAACTGTAAAAAAATGCTAATAAAAATGTAAATACACTGGCGAGCAAAAGGGTAACAATGTTTTGAACTTTTGACTTTCAGGCTCCATATCTCACCATCCACTACAGTTTTTAATGTGAGACAACCATCATTTTATAGACAATCATCTTGGCTAACTTATACATAAATTTGACTTCCAACTATTTAGCATATGATTAGTTATGTAGTTTCTTATCATATAAAATGATGGCAGTCTCAAAAAGAAGCAAAAAAATGTGGTAAAATGTTTAACCCCTTAACGACCTTGGACGTACTATTACGTCCTGGGCGCTAGGTACTTCGCGCACCAGGACGTAATACTATGCCCGAGGCCGGCCGCCCGCTCACTATCTGAGCGGGCAGTATCGGAACCGGGTGTTAGCTGTATCTGACAGCTAACACCCTGGTCCATAACCCCCAGTCGGCCATAACTTCCGATCGGCGGTTTTAACCCCTTGGATGCCGCGGTCAAACATGACCGCGGCATCCAAGGGGTTCCGCCGTCTTGCCGACCCCCCGGCACCCCCCGCGGCGAGATGGGGGGGGGTGCCGATATCTCTAATCTGCAGCCCGGGGTCTGCCAAGTGACCCCAGGCTGCCTGGAGACCCCACTACCTGGTTGATCCTGCCGAGACCTCAGGAAGTCAGCGCTGTGTTTCCATAGCGCTGACTTCCTGTATAGGCTGCAAGACACGTGTATGCTCGTGTCTTGCAGTCTATAGTACTGAGCCAGAGATCAAAGCATCTCTGGCTCAGGTGTCCTAATGGGACACAAGAAAAAGTAAAAAAAAAAGTGAAAAAAAAATAATAAAGTATGTGGAAAAAAAATTAATAAAAGAATAAAGCCCCAAAAATTCCCTTTTCCTATATAAAATGAATTCTATAAAAATTAATAAAAACAATACATATTTGGTATCGTTGCGTCCGTAACAACCTGTACAATAAAACTGAAACCATATTTAATGTACACGGTGAAAGTCGGGGAAAAAAAACGGAAAAAACCCGCCAAAAGTAACGATTTTTCGCCATCTCACCTTACAAAATATGCCATAAAAAGTGATCAAAAAGTCATATGTACCCCAAAACAGTACCAATAAAAAGCACAGGTTGTACCGCAAAAAATAAGCCCTAAACCAACTCTCTAAATTGAAAAATAAAAATGCTACGCATCTTAGAAGATGGCGATGCAAAAAAAATTGATTTATGTCCCCAAATGGGTTTTTGTTCTGCAAAATTGGTATTGCATAAAAAAACAGTATAAATGAGGTATCGCCGTAATCGTACCGACCCGCAGAATAAAGATAACATGTTACTTATGCTCTATGCTGCATGGTGAAAAATTTAAAAGATAAAACGCAGTGCCAGAATTGATGGGGTTGTTTTTTAATCCACCAAGAAAGAGTTTAATAAAATTTATTTAATAAGTTGTAAGCACCTAAAAATGATGTCATTAAAAAATACATCTCACCCTGCAAACAACAAGCCCTCATATGGCTACATCACCAGAGAAATAAAGAAAATATAACTTGTACAATGTGAAGACAAAAACCCCAAAAATCGCCAAATCATTAGAGCATAACTGGCTGCGGCAGGAAGGGAATGTATAAGCTGTGCGAGCATATATTAGGGTAAACCCCAGAATTAGAGCTTACGAGGGATAATAAACCAGAAGTGACCCCCAGAGTGACCCCCCAATAATAGGAACTACTGGGGAAATAGTAGGGAATTTAGTGTACCCAATGTACTACGCACAGCTTACATATTCATTCACTTTTCCTCATCCGCTGTGCAGTCACGTCTGGGATACTAATGCTCGCTACACCCCTTGATAAATTCTTTGAGGGGTGCAGTTTTCAAAATGGGGTCATTCCCTAGGGGATTCCACTTTACTGGTACTTTAGAGGCTCTGCAAACATGACATGGCGTCCAGATCCCAAACATCTGAATCTGCGCTCCAAAAGCCACATAGCGCTCCTTCCCTTCTGTGCCCTACTGTGTGCCCAAACCGCAGTTTATACCCACATGTATGACACTGGTGTACCCAGGATAAGGTACTTAATGTGATATATGGGTATAAACTCCTGTTTGGGCACAGCCGGGCACAGAAGGGAAGGAGCGCTATTTGGTTTTTGGACGCCATTGCACTTTTGCAGAGCTGAAATGCCAGTACAGTGGAATCCCCTGACATGTCACCCCATTTTGGAAACTGCACCCCTGAAGGAATTTATCCAGGGGTACAGTGAGCATTTTTAACCCCCAAGTGTTGCTATAATTTATTATCCGTAAATGAATAGGCAGCTGATGATGAAAGGTGAAAATGACAATTATTCCAGGAATACGACATTTCTGTGCGTAATATGTTGTGCCCGGCTTGTATCAGAGATGAACGCTCCAAAAGCTGTTGTGCCCGGGATCCCCGATCACCAGTTTTTGGAGTGTGTGTCTGTGCAGACATAAGCTGGGCACAACATATCGGGCACTGAAATGGCGTATCTATAGAAAAATTTCATTTTTAACTTTTCATTATCAGCTGCGCATTCATTTTTGGAAATTAAAAGAATGCAACACTTAAGGGTTAATAATGCTTGCTACCCCACTTGATAAATCCCTTGAAGGGTATAGTTTCCAAAATGGGGTGACATGTCTGCGGATTCCACTTTACTGACAATTCATGGTCTCTGCAAAAGTGGCATGGTGTCCAAAAAGCAAACTGTGCTCTAAAAACCAAAATAGCGCTCTTTCCCTTCTGTGCCTGGCTGTGCCCAAACAGCAGTTTATACCCACATATGGCATTAAGTACGTTATCCTGGGTACACCAGTGTCATACGTGTGGGCATAAACTGTCATTTGGGCACACAGCAGGGCGCAAATGTGAAGGAGCGCTATGTGCTTTTGGAGCGCATATTTAGATTATTTTTTTGGACGCCATGTCACATTTGCAGAGACCCTAAAATTGCCCCTACAAAATGGGGGTCACTTCTTGGGGAATTCCAATTTACTGGCACCTCCAGGGCTCTGCAAAAATATCATGGCGACCAGAAAGTCCCTCTAAATCTGTACTCCAAAAGCTAAAAAAAAACCACAGTGCTCCTTCCCTTCTGAGCCCTGCTGCGTGCCCAAGCAGCAGTTTATACCCACATATATAATTTTTTTGTCCCTGGGATAGCCCACTTAATAGTTTTAGGAGTGCATGTCTCTGATGCCACAAAGTGGCCGCAACGTATTAGGCACTGAAATTGGATATTTATTTAAAAACTTTAATTTTCACTTTGTACATTAATTTTTGGGAAGCATTTTTAGGCTCTAAATGATAATACCCCTTGATACATTCCTTGAGGGGTGTAGTTTCTAAAATGGGGTCACTTTTGAGAGGTTTCCATTATATTGGTACTTTAGGGGTTCTGCAAATGCGACATGGCATCCAAAAACTATTCCAGCAAAATCTGCCCCCCAAAAGCTAAATAGCGCTCTTTCCATTTTTAGCCCTGCCATTTACCCATGCAGCAGATTACAACCACATATGGGGCATTTCTGTGTTCAGGAGAAATTGTGTAACAAACTTTGGGGAGCTTTTTCTCCTTTGTCCTCTTGTGAAAATGAAAAATTTGGGGCTAAATTGACAGTTTATTGGAAAAAAAAGTAATTTTTCATTTTAATGTCCCAATGTTAATAAAATCTGTGAAACAGCTGTGAGGTCAAAATGTTCACCATACCCCTAGATAAATTCTATAAGGGGTGTAGTTTCCAAAATGGGGTCACTTTTTGGGGGTTTCCACTGTATTGGTACTTTGGGGGCTCTGCAAATGCGACATGGTACCTGAAAACTATTCCAGCAAAATCTGCCCTCCAAAAGCTAAATAGCGCTCTTTCCATTCTGAGCCCTGCCATGTACCCATACAGCAGATTACGACCACATATGGGGTATTGCTGTGTTTAGGAGCAATTATTTTGCCATCTGTGGGGTGCTTTTTCTCCTTTAACCCATTGTGAAAATGAAAACTTTGGGGATAAAGTGACATTTTAGTAATGTTTCATTTATACATCCCAGTGTTAGCAAAATCTGTGAAACGACTGTAAGGTCAAAATGCTCACTATACCCCTATATGAATTCTGTGAGGGGTGTAGTTTGCAAAATGGGGTCACTTTTTGGGGTTTTCCTTTGTATTGGTACTCTAGGGGCTTTGCAAATGAGACATGGCACCTGAAAACTATTCCAGCAAAATCTGCTTTTCAGACGCCCAGTGTCGCTCCTTCCCTTCCGTGCGCTGCCATTCGCCCAAACATCAGTTTACACCCACTTGTGGGGTATTTCCGTGCTCGGGAGAAATTGCATAACAAACTGTGAGATGCATTTTTTCCTTTAACCCTTTGTGAATGTGTTGATTTTAGGGCTAAATTAAGGAATTAGTGGGAAAAAATTAAATGTCTAACTTTCACCTCCATATTGTTTTAATTCCAGTGAAATTCTTAAAGGGTTAACAATCTTCCCAAATGATGTTATGAATTATTTGAGGGGTGCAGTTTTGAAAATGGGGAGATTTATGGGGGTTCCTAATATATAGGCCTTTATAATCCTCTTCAGAACTGAAGTGGTCCCTAAAAAATTAGTTTGGGAAATTTTCTTGTAAATCTGCAAAATCGCTGTTACACTTGTAAGCCTTCCAACATCCAAAATAAATTACAGGACGATTAAAAGATGATGCCGATATAAAGCAGAGATATGGTAGATAATATGTATTAATGTATTTGGGTGGTATGACTATCTATCTGAAAAACAGAGCATTTCACATTTTGAAAATTGCGATTTTTTTTTTTTTTTTTTTTTTTTTTTTTTCAAAATTTCCATCAAATTTGCTATTTTTTTTATAAATAAATACAAAAATATTCATTAGTGTTTACCACTAACATGAAGTACAATGTGTCACGAAAAAACAATCTCAAAATCACTTGTGTAAGTTAAGACGTCTCAAAGTTATTGCCACATAAAGAGACACATGTCAGTTTTGAAAAACGAGGCCTGGTCCTTAACGCACTTTTGGGCTGAGTCCTTAAGGGGTTAATATATGGGAGTTGTAGTTTTGCAACATCTGCAAGGTCACATTGACAGGTGGCCCTGCAGCTGTACGGGGATGCATAGGGCATCTTTTTTTGCGGGGCCAGGTGTACTTTTTAGTTATACCATTTTGGGGAATGTCTATTGCTTTGATCACTTTTTATTCAAATCAAAGGCGAAACAGCGAAAAAAAAATGGTGGTCCACTATTTTATTAGCTCCGCATTAGGGAGTGTATTGCAATCTATGGGAGATTCTGTACATTACTATGACCAGCCTGGGTGCCTTCATAAGGATCCCGGCTGTCACAGGAACATGTCAGCTCCTGCTATCTTACCGCGCGGGAGCTGCCCTGCAACTTCAAAGGTACGGGGCTGGTGGGGACTGACCCGGGGGCTACTTTATCACTTTAGTGGGGACTTTAAAGTAGTAATGCCCGCGATCAGAGTGGAGACCCAGTAGCTATGGCGACCACTCTGCAGCAGAGCGGCTGCCATCATCTTCACAGACCCGGCATCTGCCGTAACAGCACGACGGATGCCGGGAGGTTCACACCGCCGGGACACCCTCTCAGTCCAGGGCCTGCGGCATCACCCCCACTCCTCCCGCTGCAGGAAGCCAGCGGCCGCAGGAGTGGGGGCGATGCTGCGACCCTGCTCCTCCGGCCCCCACCTCACATTAGGACTATAAGACGCATCCTCCCAAATTTGCGTCTTATCTTTTCACCTCTGCGCATGCTCAGAGTGCCTCAAAAACAGACACAAACTGATTATCAGTTTGTAATCCGTTTTCCATAGACCTCAATGTTAAAAAAAAGCGGATTGGTTGCTGTCTGTCTGGAATCCTTATCTTTAGTATGGAGACAAAGTCCTGCAAGTTCTACTTTTCTCTCCGCACAAAAAAGCGGAAACCAGACAGAAATGGCACAAACTGAGACATGTGGATTCCTTTTAAAACCCATTGAAATCAATGAGTTGTAATCCGGACAGTACAAAATCAGTTTTTGAAATTTCTCATACTGATTTCGAACGGAATGGCCGAATGCAGATGTGAACTGGGCCTTAGCTGGCTACATTATGGCTGCATTATTCATAAGAAAGTTTAGAAACTTGTTAAGAAATACTGGACACAGATGTTAACACCTTTTCCCTGGAACGTCAAAATGTGGTATTACATGGTAACCATTAAAGGCATCTATGCAATACATGAGCCAAGTCATGATAGCTTAGGCCAAATTTTAGAAGATAAATTGTGTGAACCTTAACCTAAAGGGAATATTTTTTTTTTTTTTTTTATGTATATCCCATTGTTACCAGTGGGGGTACACTGGGGAACTTTACTACTATAGGTGGCATTATTGACAATTGGGGGGGGGGCTCACATTGAGGGAGCATTAACAATGGTGGCACTATTATCAATGCTGGCATACTGTAGAAGCATTACCATTGAGGGGCACTATAGGACTTTATTACCAATCAGAGCATGCTGGAGAAGTATTTTTATTAATGGAGCACTTTTACAAATTGGGGAATGTTGGGCAAGCATTATTATTACTGAGGGCAAAACTTGGGGTACTATTACCAATGGGAGCATGCTGGTGGATCATTATTATTAATTTAAGGTTGGGGGAATTGTTACTAATGGGGTAAATCGGGGAGCATTATTATAATGGGGTGCACTATTTGCTGGGCAGAATTATTTCTGAGGGCATTATGTGTCACACTATTTACTGAAGGGTACACTATCTGTGTAGTACTAGAAATAGGGGAGTTATCTATATGGCACTATTACAGTATTCAGGGGCATGGTATTGTCAGTAGCAGTAGGTTGACACAATTCACCTTGATGGAGGGAATGATGATAAAGTGATGAATCTAACAAGACTTTAAGTCAAGATGGCGGTCTCAACTGAATGAAGAAGAGGATGTCTGCAATCTATGGAAATGTCACCAGTGAGTCATTGGATGTAATAGGAATGTAGTTTTCCTGCGCTTGTGTTTCCTGTGATTAGTACTGATGTCATTGGAGCGAGTACACAAACATGGGGTGCGGGGAGATTCACTATTCAGTGGTACTAGTAGTAGCAGGCTCCAATCGGTGCAGACATTTTTCTATGAAGTCACTTAATACATACATATAGTATTAAATGCATTGTCATTACTAAAATTATCATAAAAAATTGATAAAAATCTTGTCTCTAGTTTTCAGCTCTGTGAAAGTAACCAGCAATGTAAATAATGAATGTTTCCATCTCAATTACCATGACTATGTCCAAATTCATGTATATAATGTATATACAGTAGAGAAAAAAAAGTATTTAGTCAGTCACCAATTGTGCAAGTTCTCCCACTTAAAAAGATGAGGCCTGTAATTGACATCATAGGTAGACCTCAACTATGAGAGACAAAATGAGAAAATAAATCCAGAAAATCACATTGTCTGCTTTTTTAAGAATTTGTTTGCAAATTATGGTGGAAAATAAGTATTTGGTCAATAACAAAAGTTCATCTCAATACTTTGTTATATATCCTTTGTTGGCAATGACAGAGGTCAAATGTTTTCTGTAAGTCTTCACAAGGTTGGCACACACTGTTGCTGGTATGTTGGCCCATTCCTCCATGCAGATCTCCTCTAGAGCAGTGATGTTTTGGGGCTGTCCCTGGGCAACACGGACTTTCAACTCCCTCCAAAGGTTTTCTATGGGGTTGAGATCTGGAGACTGGCTAGGCCACTTCAGGACCTTGAAATGCTTCTTACGAAGCCACTCCTTCGTTGCCCTGGCGGTGTGCTTGGGATCATTGTCATGCAGAAAGACCCAGCCACGTTTCATCTTCAATGCCCTTGCTGATGGAAGGAGGTTTGCACTCAAAATCTCACGATACATGGCCCCATTCATTCTTTCATGTACACGGATCAGTCGTCCTGGTCCCTTTGCAGAGAAACAGCCCCAAAGCATGATGTTGCCACCCCCATGCTTCACAGTAGGTATGGTGTTCTTTGGATGCAACTCATCATTCGCTCTCCTCCAAACACGAAGAGTTGTGTTTCTACCAAACAGTTCTACTTTGGTTTCATCTGACCATATGACATTCTCCCAATACTCTTCTGGAACATCCAAATGCTCTCTAGCAAACTTCAGATGGGCCCAGATATGTACTGGCTTAAGCAGGGGGGACACGTCTGGCGCTGCAGGATCTGAGTCCCTGGCGGTGTAGTGTGTTACTGATGGTAGCCTTTGTTACATTAGTCCCAGCTTTCTGCAGGTCATTCACTAGGTCCCCCATGTGGTTCTGGGATTTTTGCTCACCGTTCTTGTGATCATTTTGACCCCACGGGGTGAGATCTTGCATGGAGCCCCTGATTGAGGGAGATTATCAGTGGTCTTGTATGTCTTCCATTTTCTAATTATTGCTCCCACAGTTGATTTCTTCACACCAAGCTGCTTGCCTATTGCAGATTCAGTCTTCCCAGCCTGGTACAGGTCTACAATTTTGTTTCTGGTGTCCTTCCACAGCTCTTTGGTCTTCACTATAGTGGAGTTTGGAGTGTGACTGTTTGAGGTTGTGGACAGGTGTCTTTTATACTGATAACAATGTCAAACAGGTGCCATTACTATAGGTAATGAGTGGAGGACAGAGGAGCCTCTTAAAGAAGAAGTTACAGGTCTGTGAGAGCCAGAAATCTTGTTTGTTTGTAGGTGACCAAATACTTATTTTCCACCATAATTTGCAAATAAATTCTTAAAAAATCAGACAATGTGATTTTCTAGATATTTTTTTCTCATTTTGTCTCTTAGTTGAGGTCTACCTATGATGACAATTACAGGCCTCTCTCATCTTTTTAAGTGGGAGAACTTGCATAATTGGTGGCTGACTAAATACTTTTTTTCCCCACTGTACCATGGGGGGAATTTATTAACACTGACGTTTCCTACACCAATCTTAATTAGTCCTCATGCTAGCATGAGATGTGCCTGAATTATTAAGAGGCTTGGCTTCTTAATAATTTAGGGCACTCCCATCCACCAAAATTGAAATCTATGCCAGTCAGTGGAGATTTATGGTATAACTCGTGCCAGTTTTCTGGCATTAGTTATAGTAAATTAGTCAGGCTGGGGCTTCCTCATCTTGGCTAACCTTGGTCTCTACCCTGCCCCACCCACTTTCATAAAAATAGCTGTATGTACAATACACATACAAGCTACCAGATTGGTAATTATTGCACTTGCTAAAGGAGTGTATAGCTCTGAAACGTGTAGTGCCCTGTATACAATAAAAAAAGCTTGTACAAATAACCCATTTTGACCAGGTAATTCCTGTGAAAGAGCGTGGGCTGTCCATCATCTCTCTGGGCTGTGGTACCCAGTCTTTATAGTGCACTAGATAAAATACGTCATGTTCCAGTTACACATTCCCTTTAATTCCCACAAGAATGTGAGATTTGTGTGACTGTTTTTCCAGGGTTCCTACAGCAAAAGGATGCTATGGCTTACTGTGCCTGTCTGTTACATTGGTGGATCAAAGTGATTTTCTGATGAACAATACAGTTTTGTTGCAGGGTCAAAGAGAGAAAAATTGATTATTGTACAGGATAGATTGTTTTCACCAGCCCAGGTAAGAAACTGTGTTCTGTGATCCATTTAATGTCTCAAATTTCCACATAAGAATCTCCTCACAGTTAAAAACATTCCTAGATCTTCATATCCATTAACTAGATATGATTTATCCCATTTCTTTGGACTATGATTAACCTTAAAATCTACAATACTGACCATCTCCAGGGTTATGAGACAGGACAGGATACCCCCTTTCTCACATTCTATTTGTACTGGTCATAGAGGACCCTTTAGCCTTGATAAAAGTTAGTCATAACAACAGCTATTCTTTTTACTTATGACATGACATATCAGAGCTGCATAACGTTCAATGATTTTACTTTGTATGGTGATGCTTCTACCACCCACTGTGCAGGAAACTTCAGTGTAGCCCCTTTTAAACTTAGATTCTCAGAATGTTGGACCTCTACTGATCATAAAGTGATGGCTTATATTATTATATCTACATTTAAAAGTATTATATTACTAAGAATATAGAAGTTACATTTTGCAAATTATTTAAGAATTTTCACACTATTCATACAAAAAAAAACAGGCAGCAAAATATTGTAAAGACAAATCTACAAAATAATGTTAAAGACACATAGGCGATACTATCTCAGAACCACTCAGTAATAGAAATATGGTATTACATGCTTCAGATATCACATTACTATGAATCTACCAGTCAGGATTAAATTTTACTCCATAAAATGTTTGTTATAAAGAGACACAATCTCAATCAATGTAGCAAATAAATGGAAATTGTAAAATTTTAAAACTAGCAAAATGCACAAAGTGGTTATTCTCTTTGATGTAAAGGGTAATGGTTTTTGTATTACATGCCAGTCAGTGATTTGCTCCATGTTCTGCATTTTCTCTCACTCAGTAGGATTTTATGTTTATTGCTTTCAGTGTGCTGTCTTCTGTTCCTCAGATGTAATCTCCTGTGCTGTGTCTCAAGTATCAATAATGTTATGCATCATGGTGGGGGATTTTCTCTGTAATGTAAAACACATTATACAATATATGTTAAGTTGGCTGCCAAGATTATTGCAAAAGAGAACAATCATTGTAGACAGATTTGAAATTCTGCTTAATATGAGAAGATCCATGTTGATTATACATTTATCACACGAGCAGCTGCATATTTTAATAGATTTTTTAAATTACTACTACCTTACATAACCACCACACAGCTTTAATTTGCAAACTGTATTTGTATATTTTATTAAAGTGGTATCTAGAGATGGGCGAATCTGTCAAGATTTGTTTAGTTTCGAGTTCAGGTTGCTTGGGTCCAAGATTTGTTTTAAGTTGAACAAGTTCGATATGTACCACACCTTAAAATGGCTTAAAAGCTTAATGTTTTTAAGCCAATAAAAAAAAAAATAATGTAGAACACTCTCGGGGCTTCTAGGAACCCATCTGTTCAATTTTCAGCTCTCTAAGGCAAGCACAGCCGAAGCTATGTAGAAGTAAAGGTGACTTGTATTTCTATGAAAAAATGGATGGTAGGCAGTGGATACAAACTCCAAGTTTAAGATCCACTGCGCTGACACTCACTTTTGCGTTTTTTGTAAATCGCAGCATGTCAGTTATACCTACTTAAATGCTGGTGTTTTCCATATAGGTATAATTGAAACAGAAAGTCTTTCTGTGAAAAGCGCTGCAGGAAAAACCGTAAATTACACCGCGGTTTTTCTCACATTGCTTTTTGGCTGCAGCTTGCAAAGTGCAATTATTATAAAACATAGAAACTTGGTGTCATATGAAAGAGGAGATTCCCCTCTTTCATATGACACTAAGGATGTAGTTCTACCTGTACGATTTCCAGAGATATCACAGAAATTTGTTAATAAAGTTTATTACAAAATGTATTAATAACACAAATTCTGCCAGAAAATCAAAAGTTGTCCAAAACTTACACTTTAAGCTTGTCTTTACTCACAGTCTTTAACCAACCATTTCAGTGGAAACTGCTAGCACTAGTGTTTTAATGACCGAACCCAAAGTGGCATAGCCGACTGCACAAGCGCGGGATTTCAAGCGCGAAAAGCACAGCATCGGATGCCTAGGCAAGGCTGAGAAGAGAAGATGCAGGGGGAGGGAACAGGAGGCACTAAGGGGCGGCGAGCAGGGGATGATGCAGGTGTGCTCGGAGCAGAGGGGGAACGCCCCCTGTGCTCCCTGAGCATAATTTGCATATCAGAAGAAACGTTTTTTTACAGAAACAGCGTGGAGCACAAGAGAAAGAAAGTTATGAGTAGAATAGCCTTTTAAACGCTATTCCAATGTGCCATTACTTAAAAAAGTGATTTTCTACTGATAGACTCCCTTTAAGTCTTAGCCTGGTCCCTCTCCACTCAGCAGACTCCTGACTTCTGTAACATTCTTGTAATTATGGTTGTGTTTCTATTTATAAAACCCACAAAGGTGAATGCAAAACCAGCAGAATACATTTTCAGTTTTAACTGCACTTCACATGAAGTGCTATCTGTATTAATTTTTAAAATGTTTTAAAACTACTAAGGAATTTTGGGTGAATCAATGGGCGTCTTCCATTATGAACCCACATATCTTGGTCATAATGGAGAAGGGCTACAAGAGTGTCTTTCTTGCACTCTGTCTGGAGGATCAGGCATCTGCCTAAATCATACAGGCAGCCAGTTAACATAAATGGAAAGTATATGATGCTTTGTTTTCCCTGAGATGGTGCTGCAGAGAAAGTGAACACTTGTTGCAGGATTACCCCACAGATAACAGCTGATCCCTGGGGATACCAACAGTAGCATACTTTATGAACAACTTGTATTCAGAGGACTCTTCTATCGAGAGAGAATTGCTACATTAAAGAGAGTCTGTGATCATTAAATTATATATTATAACCCTAATGACAGTACCGTTTAGTGGTGTTTCTAGTTTCCAAATATGCCTCTGTTACTCTGCTATAAAGCCCAATTATCAGGAAAAATCATCAATTTATTCATATGCAAATATGCACTATTCCCATCATTTCCATACCAATAAAATGGTGATTTACATGTTTCAAAGATGAATAAAAGAGGAATATTTGAAATGGCAGAAACACATCTACCAGGTACTGAGATTAGGTTTACTGCTGACGGACTCTCTTTAAGGTTTGTTCACTTTTTACAACCACAAATAACTTGGTGACCTCCTTAGTTTTTACCCACAATGCCCTTAATCTTTTGTTTCTGAATAACTATTATATAGTTCTTCCTTGTCTTATAACCTAATAAATTGTGTAAGTTTCATTAAGAGTGTTGTGGACCATTCAGTAAAGTACCTTGTCTTGTTCTCAACACATAAAGCTAATTGTGTATTGTAAGGTTGTTACATGCTTTTATCTGTTTGTAGGATATTAGGATGGGTGAGAGAAAGGTGGCTCCAATTTTAATTATGTAGGATTTTTTTTCATGGATAACAGTTATTGCTCAATGACAATGCTAAAAATGTTTGCATTCTTTCCTATTATGCAGAACTGTTTAATGACAAGGAATTTTATTTTAGGCGTTGAACATAAACCAATAAGTGATTTCTTTAATTCTAATGATACTGACAGATTTTAGGAGGTTTTGGATAAGTTCTCCTTTCTGGTGGTCTTCTTATTGGTTGCCTGTAAGATATTTGAGCTTCTTGATTTATACATACTTTGAAGCCCATTACTTTTGGTATGTAGCCAATATTTTAACCACTGCAGGCACCATATGCTGTGTTGTATGTGTATGCTTCATGTAAAAATATCATTCTGGCTTCTATTAAAAGTTTTTTTTAGTTGAGCTGAGGTAACAGTACAAATTGTTTTATGTTTGCTTGATGTAATATATGACCTAGGAGATCCACTAAGCCCACAAAACATGTTTTACCAATATATACTTTAAGAATACTTCCAGACTTCAGCTTAAAAAAGTTCCCCTTACAATGTCCTTACTTCTCCTACAGTTAGCGAAGCATACTTTTTCTTATAATATCAAAAAAAAAAAAAAAAAAAAAAATAGGTGGCGTTTCTTTTCATGTTTGATACATGCTTTCCTTTTCTAAAAGTAAAGCACAGAGAACAAGCTTACTGCTGACTATATTACATAATATTTTAACTTGTGACACAGTATGGAGAAAGTGTGTAAATGCATCCAAAGAAAAATATAAATGGCACTTCATCTCCCGATTGCTGATAACTTTCAGATGGCGGAATGCATGTTATCCTGTCTGCTAGAAGCTAAATAATAATAGCAATAATTATAAAACTGTGTTATAGCAATAAAAACAATGCATTCATTTGCAAATGTGTTGCAGTTTTTTCATTAAAGTACATAATGTAAAATAGTAAAAAGGACACCAAAACAATGCCATAAATTAATTGTTTAACCTCTATAAATGGCAACAAGTGGGCTTTGTCCCTGTGCCCAAAATCAAAGGGTGGATGGGGTGCATATTCTTCCATCAGTACAGCAGCATGAAGCCATGACCACACAGAATGCTAGAACTTTTGATATTATCATTTGAACTTGACTGGATGTGGATGTGATGACATAAAGAGCATAGGTCCTCAGCCTATCCAACAGAAGGTACATGTCATGTCAGTAACCAGTGTTACTCACACTGTGCTCATATTTTGCTTCTAATAGGCAGTGTACTGTATGATCATAGCCTTGAGAATAATTTGATGCAATTTGTTACAAAGGAAGTACCTGACAGCTTCAGCTTTTCTGATTGTTTGTTTTTCTCTTTCTATTAGGCTACAAAAAAGGCAACATGTAGGAATGTGTTTTCATGCCTGTTATTTATACTCGCCTTAAATCCTTTTACAAAAATACTTTCTGTGGTGCATCCTGCCCAGATTCCTGCTGATATCTTCACCCTGGTGTTTATCACACAGGAAATGCATAAAAATGCCCCGTTCAGCCAATGACTGGCTGAGTTGAGTCATTACTATGGTCAGTCATTGGTAGATCAGACATTTCCTGTGTGTTCAAAAAACCAGGAAGTAGAGATCAGCAGGGACTGGAGCAGCATCAGAATCGCTGCAGGGATTGTGATGGGACATACCATTTTTTTCATGTTAGGACCCCCATTTTGAGCAGGTTTAAATATATTTTTAGTTCCATAAAAAAAACCTTTAATGCAATCATACTACTGTATATGTCTTTAGTTAGGGTGGATCATTGTTTCCACTTAGTGTATATTCTGTGTTTTTAGGGGCATATGAAATTCTGTATATGCCCCTGAAAGCTATTGATGAATAGATTCAATTAACTCTATATCTGTATCATATTTTCTCATTAAGCAAGTCTTCTTCTTTAAAATACTCTAAAGACTACACTATGTAATTGCATAAATTAACCAAATCAAATATTACTGTAATAACATGTTGGCTGACAATTTCTCAGTTGTTTTGAAATGTCCCTAAGACCACTGAATAACACAAAAACATTGCTTTGAAATCTAACAGAATTTTAATATACTCATATGTAATTAAACAGAATTTATTGATACTCCTACATACTGTATCCATACATGAACATATCAAAAGGCAAGTAAGACTTTCTGATGAGTGTCCTGTGCATATGTAGTGCTTTTCTTGGCTTGCATTCTTGGCCTTGAGACAGTGCTTAGCATGGAATGTGCATTCTTTGAAGATCCCTGTAGAAATAGCATTATTTGCTTCCTATACACCTTGGCATTGTTATTTTTATACATTTTAATACAATGCAATTATTTATTTCTATCTCAACAGTCTTTAAGTCTGTAAATGAACATGTCTATGAGTACACAAAGATTTCACTAACTACTTTGGGACCATGTGAATTGAATTTAACAAAACAAGCACAAAAGCCAGCTGAGTGCTAGTGAATGGATAAAACCTATGTTTACAGTGAGTGTGGGTGGGCAGCCTCAATACTGTTTATGTATCCTGGCCTGCAGAAAAACAACACTGTGCATTCCAACTGCTGGGATCCAGATGAGAAGGTATATCACTCAGAACATTATCCTACTTCACTGAATCTATCTTATTCTGGATTTTTTTTTACATTAGTCATTGTTGAATACATATGCAACAGTTTATGTCTTATTTCCAAACTGTGATTTATGTGTCTAACAATTAAAGATATAATATATAAGTTAAATCTTTAGGATTAGTTGAACAATATTTAATACTTTTGTGTCAAAAAGGCATAAGTATTGCAGGTATAATACCTTTGTTGGCTAAACAGAAAAAAATTACATTTGCAAGCTTTTAAAGCAGAGAGGGCTCCTTCTTCAGACATTTCCAAATGAATGACTGAGGACACGGCACAACACTGGCAAGATGCTACATAAAGGCAGTTAGTTCATGAAATCAGGGCCAACGTTGAAGGTGGGCTTTTATAAACTAGAACTATTACATATAAGGGTGAGACTGTTATATATAAGGGGGCTATTATAATGGGGAGACTTCTATATAAGGGGTCTATTATTTATAAGGAAGGAATTATTATATATAAGGGATAATCTGTTATACATAAACGGGGAACTATTATATATAAGGGCTGCCATTTGAAAGGGAAATTATTATATCTAAGGAGGGCTATTATAAGGGGAACTTATTATACATAAGGGGGGCTATTATAAGGTGGAACCTTATTTATAAGGTGGCTATTATTTATAAGGGAGGAACTATTTATAAGGGGCCTATAATAAAGGGAAATTATTATATATAAGGTAATAGGGACAGGGAATTGAAGGGGAATTTGGAGTCAGTCTGATTGAGGGGGTGAATTGTGTCCATGTAAGGGCTTGTAAATCCAGGTGTTACAATGAGTCGTTTTGTCAATGGTCTGAATTTTATCATTAAGTCTGACACACTATGGTCTAGCCCAGAGAAGTGTTTTCCAACCGGGGTATCCAGCTGAAACTTTTTGTTTTGTTTCTCCAATGTAAATTCCTTAATTGGGACATCTTGTACACAGTATCATGTACACCACATTGGAGGATGTACATGAAAATGTTCCATACATTTTATAGTCCTGCTGTGTGTTTGGTATTAGGTACCGTGATCTGTAATACGGGGGCACCTCAGGGTACTGTTCTCGCCCCTTTCCTCTTCACACTGTACACTGCAGATTTTAGGTGCAACTCATCCAGCTGCTACCTACAGAAGTATTCTGACGACTCTGCAATAGTGGGTCTCATCACAGATGATGATGACAGGGAGTACAGAGAACTGAACCAGGATTTTGTGGACTGGTGCCACCGGAACCACCTGAAGATTAACGCGGGGAAGACCAAGGAGATGGTGGTGGACTTCTGCAAAGGCAGAAGCCCTCCTAAACCAGTGGACATCCTGGGGACGGGCATCGAGATTGTGAACACCTATAAGTACCTGGGTTTGCTCCTTAATAATAAGCTGGACTGGGCAGATCATATGGAGGCCCTGTACAGGAAGGGCCACAGCAGGCTCTACCTGCTTAGGAAACTGAGAGCCTTTGGAATCCGGGGGGCACTTCTTAGAACTTTCTTCAACTCGGTAGTGGCATCAGCCATCTTCTTTGGAGTGGCCTGCTGGGGGAGCAGTATATCAACCAGGGACAGAAATAAACTTGACAAGCTGATTAGAAGGGCCAGCTCTGTCCTGGGGAGCCCCCTGGACCCAGTGCAGGTGGTGGGTGACAGAAGGATACTGTCCGTTGTGAGCTCCATGCAGAAGAAGAAGTCCCATCCCATGCATGAGACTGTGATCGCGCTGAGCAGTACTGTCAGTGACCGACTGCTCCACCCTAGGTGTGAGAAGGAGCGCTATCGGAAGTCTTTCCTCCCCACCGCGGTTAGGCTGTACAACCAACACTGACCTAAGCGGAGATCATTACACACAGAGAACTGAAATATCTCTCTGCCTGTTAAATCCCCCCCCCCCCCCGCTACTTCCTATCTGTCTGTCGGCTATCAAAGTAATGCCTCTCACCTTGGAACATTCCTGTACATGTTGTATTTGTATTTGTATCTGCTTCTCTTTGCTGCTGTAACACACTGAATTTCCCCATTGTGGGACTATTAAAGGACTATTATTATTATTATTATTATTATTATTATTAGGACTGTGCTTGATCACAAAATGTGGGTACAAGTCTTGCATCTTTGACTTTGCATGGAAATGTACCAGTCTCTGATGGTGACGTGAGCAAACTTCTAACCAGGCGATTCCTTTGGTGGTTGTTTATATGCGAGGAGAGAAAAACCTGGGAATACATCATTCAGTTTATTGTCCCTGTGAAATATTGGTTGAAGGTCAGCAGTAATTTTCCTCAAGATGTTTATATGAGGGACGTATGTAACCACTAAGGGAACTCTGCTGTTGCCCATGGCAAGTTATTATATTTCTCTGGCAGTGCCCTTTTATAATTATAGTGATTCATATAAATAATAAACATACATTAACTTTGGGTAATTAAATCAAAACTCTAGTTTAAGTGTTTTGTAAAACTTTGTAATATATGTTATTAAGCATTATACTACTATCAACTTGGAAGATACCACAATGTACCACAAAAGAATGGAACTGAAAAACCGGCTTAAAAAACTTGCACAACTCAACAGTGACATCTTCTTCTTAACAAAATGCAAAAAGGAGAGACTCCCAAAAGGCTTCAATTTATGTAACCCAACCCAGCACACCTACAACAGCCGATATGCAGAACAACTATGTATTCGGACATCATAAAGGCTGCGGAACAATATGATAAAAATTTCCTATAACAACAAAAGAAGAACACAGGAGGAGATACAGGCCCTGAAATCATCATTGGATAATGATACAGAGGAAATGAAGACCAAACTCCACATATACTACCGGAAACTTCAGGACATTTTTATTAACAACAAAAAGAAAAAGCTCCACAGACTGAGACAAAAAGGCCTCATTACTACAACCGCAAGTACTAGCCCAGCTCAGCAAAGCTGTGTTGTGAATCTTTCCTCCTATGAGCCAAACAAACACGAAATGTCAGTTCTCTCCAAAGGTCTCTCCTTTTGCCCCTCAGCACACACTGACCATATCAATCTCTGCAATGATATGGAGGAGTTTTTCAGAAAAATGAGATTGAGGGAATATTTTTATGACAAAGACCCTCCATACAGCAGCGACTCTGAGATGGAACAGCTCATAAGGAATCCTACCAAAAAATCTACCTGGACCCCACGACCTGGAGCTAACGCAGCGCTGGATAAATATATTGACTGTTTCAGAAGCAAAGTAAAATCAGAAATCCTGGAGAAACAAAAGAAACAGGTGCCTAACCTAACCCTGCAGGAACAGAAGGCTACTACTTCACTGAAAGAAAACCAGGATATAATAATAAAACCGGCTGACAAAGGGGGCGCAATAGTCATAGTGAACACCTCCGACTATATCCAGGAAGCAAACAGGCAATTGTCAAATCCCATCCATTACTCCAAACTTGGAAGTGATCCCACAGAAGCCTATATGAAAGAACTAAAGAATATGATCAAGAAGTTTCCAATCCAGGTGCAGAAGCAGGTAAAAGGGCTTATCCCAGAGGATCCCAGGCTAGGCTGCTTCTATATGCTCCCAAAGATACACAAAGATGGCAACCCTGGGAGGCCTATCATTTCTGGCATTGGGACACTAACAGAAAACATCTTTGGTTGGGTGGAAAATCTCCTAAAACCCCTTGTCAGGGATACTCCAAGCTATATCCATGACACCACTGACCTTCTTAACAAACTGAAAACCTCCCAACAGAACCAGTAACGCAGCTCATACAATTCATCCTTAGCCACAACCATTTTACCTTTGGAGAGGATATATATCTATAGCGAATGGGAACTTCAATGGGGACCAGATGTGCACCCCAGTATGCAAATCTCGTTATGGCAGAACTGGAAGGAGCATATTTATCAACATACACCACCAAACCTATGATTTACCTTCGTTATATCGATGACATCCTTGTTATCTGGACTGAAGCTGAAGAGGTCCTACTTCAATTCCATAATGATTTCAATGACTTTCACCCTACCATCAACCTTAAACTTAGCTATTCAGAGAGTGAAATTCACTTTCTGGAAACCACAATATACATCAAAGACCACCGGCTAATCACATCGATATACCACAAACCCACAGACAGAATGGCCTACCTGAGAAACGACAGCTTCCAACCCAAGCACACAAGACAATCTATTATTTACAGCCAAGCTATACGATACAATCGTATTTGCTCCAACAACGCAGACCTGGACAAGCACCTCCTGGATCTAAGGACGAAATTTCTCCGATTGGGATACAAACCAAAAGTGACGGACAACCAATTAAATAAAGCGGCAGCCATTAACAGAGACAGTCTGCTCACATATAAAGAGACCCAGAAAGAAGCCCGAGTGCCCCTAGTTGTCACTTACAACCCACAGCTGGAGATCCTACGAAGGATTGCCAAGGAGCTCCAACCTGTGCTACATAGGGACAACAGACTCAAGGACATATTTCCAGTCCCCCCTCTCCTTTCCTTTCGGCAACCACTAAACCTACAGCATATTATTGTCCGGAGTGCCCTGAAGGCCCCAACTGAAAATGGCACCTCACCTTGGCTGTAAAATAGGTGCATGACCTGCAAGCACATCCACAAAGCTGACAGTGTACCTATCCCACAGTCACAACAGGTGCACAGAATTAGGGGGACATTTTCCTGCAGGTCCTCCAATGTGGTGTATCTCATAATGTGTGTGCAATGTCCCACCACAGGCCTCTATGTGGGGGAAATGGGGCAGAGACTTAGTCAGCGCATGAACTCACACAGATCCACCATTAATAACAGCAGAACAGATTTCCCAGTGGCCGCACATTTCTCCGGAGACGACCACTCTGTTGAAGGTTGTGGTTCTAATGGGACATTTTAAGACACAGAGGGAGAGGAAAGAATGGAAATATAAGTTAATGCTAAAATTTCAAACTCTGCAATTTGGACTTAATATTCATGCCAGTTTCATGTCACACTATGTACGAACTGTGAGGGTCACAAATCACCACGTGACAGCAAACAGATAGCAAGAATTAGTGATCCCTCCATCACGCCCCACAAGTTTCCAGATTTGTTTATTTTTTGACCGGTTTTAAATAACTTCTCTACTTAGATTGCATTTTGTTTTTTTAAGGATTCTAAGAACTTTTGAAGGTCTATGTCTTTAGGGTATAAAAAATCTGTGAATTTTCATTTTCTTGTATAACACCATGTCTGATGAAGGGAGCTAGTACTTCCGAAAGCTTACCATCAAATATACTCAGCCTCTAAAAGGTATCGCCTGATTACTTCACTCTTCCACTAGAATTTTGGAAGACACACTTCAAAATCTTTTAGGCTAATGCCCCACGTTGCGAAAATGCAGCTTTTTTTGTTGAAGATTTTGTTCTGGGTTTTTTTAGCCAAAGCCAGGAGTAGATTGAACAGAAGTGTAAGTAGTTCCTATATATTTCCCATTCCTTTTGTAGCCATTCTTTACTTTGGCTCAAAAAAACACAGCAAAATCTGCCACAAAAAAAGCTGTGTTTCCGCATCATGGGGTCTCCGCAACGTGGGGCCTCAGCCTTAGAAAGTCTTCCCAGAAGAGTGGAAGCTTTCTTAGCTGCAAAGGGGAAAGGGGGGGGGGGACTTCATATTAATGACAATAGATTTAGAATGTGATGTTATAAAAGCTTCTGTAGGTACTTCCAGTATTTTTATCCATTTAGTATAACTTACAGTCATATGAAAAAGTTTGGGCACCCTTATTAATCTTAATCATTTTTAGTTCTAAATATTTGGGTGTTTGCAACAGCCATTTCAATTTGATATATCTAATAACTGATGGACACAGTAATATTTCAGGATTGAAATGAGGTTTATTGTACTAACAGAAAATGTGCAATATTCATTAAACCAAAATTTGACCGGTGCAAAAATTTGGGTACCCTTATCATTTTATTGATTTGAATACTCCTAACTACTTTTTACTGACTTACTGAAGCACAAAATTGGTTTTGTAACCTCACTGAGCTTTGAACTTCATAGCCAGGTGTATCCAATCATGAGAAAAGGTATTTAAGGTGGCCAATTGCAAGTTGTTCTCCTATTTGAATCTCCTCTGAAGAGTGGCATCATGGGCTCCTCAAAACAACTCTCAAATGATCTGAAAACAAAGATTGTTCAACATAGTTGTTCAGGGGAAGGATACAAAAAGTTGTCTCAGAGATTTAACCTGTCAGTTTCCACTGTGAGGAACATAGTAAGGAAATGGAAGACCACAGGGACAGTTCTTGTTAAGCCCAGAAGTGGCAGGCCAAGAAAAATATCAGAAAGGCAGAGAAGAAGAATGGTGAGAACAGTCAAGGACAATCCACAGACCACCTCCAAAGAGCTGCAGCATCATCTTGCTGCAGATGGTGTCACTGTGCATCGGTCAACAATACAGCACACTTTGCACAAGGAGAAGCTGTATGGGACAGTGAAGCGAAAGAAGCCTTTTCTGAAAGCACGCCACAAACAGAGTCGCCTGAGGTATGCAAAAGCACATTTGGACAAGCCAGCTTCATTTTGGAAGAAGGTCCTGTGGACTGATGAAACAAAGATTGAGTTGTTTGGTCATACAAAAAGGCGTTATGCATGGGGCCCAAAAAACACAGCATTCCAAGAAAAACACTTGCTACCCACTGTAAAATTTGGTGGAAGTTCCATCATGCTTTGGGGCTGTGTGGCCAATGCCGGCACCGGGAATCTTGTTAAAGTTGAGGGTCGCATGGATTCAACTCAGTATCAGCAGATTCTTGAGAATAATGTACAAGAATCAGTGACGAATTTGAAGTTACGTCGGGGATGGATATTTCAGCAAGACAATGATCCAAAACACAGCTCCAAATCTACTCAGGCATTCATGCAGAGGAACAATTACAATGTTCTGGAATGGCCATCCCAGTCCCCAGACCTGAATATCATTGAACATCTGTGGGATAATTTGAAGCGGGCTGTCCATGCTCAGCGACCATCAAACTTAACTGAACTGGAATTGTTTTGTAAAGAGGAATGGTCAAAAATACCTTCATCCAGGATCCAGGAACTGATTAAAAGCTACAGGAAGTGACTAGAGGCTGTTATTTTTGCAAAAGGAGGATCTACTAAATATTAATGTCACTTTTCTGTTGAGGTGCCCATACTTTTGCACCGGTCAAATTTTGGTTTAATGCATATTGCACATTTTCTGTTAGTACAATAAACCTCATTTCAATCCTGAAATATTACTGTGTCCATCAGTTATTAGATATATCAAATTGAAATGGCTGTTGCAAACACCCAAATATTTAGAACTAAAAATGATTAAGATTAATAGGGGTTCCCAAACTTTTTCATATGACTGTATACTCCAGCTGTTTACCCCCATAGATGTCATGAATAATACTGACTGCAGCACCTAAGTAATACAAAAAGGAGTTAGCTTTCTCTGTTGCCCTTATCAGTGCCCTATATCTTGCCACATTTGTTAAAAATGTCTTAATAAATAAATAAAGTTCATAAGCTATTTAAAGTGAACCTGTCACCAAGAAAATGCTCACATTATGTTCGTATCCCCATTGGCGTTTTTGTTAGGAACCTGTGCTTCAGATTTCATAAATTGTGGCTGGAAAAGTCTTGCAAGCAGGGCCCTCACTCCTTTTGTATTTTAAGTTAATTCTTTGTCACTTTTTAATGTCAATTACTGTCTGTTCATGTGTTGCAGAATATGTTGGTGCTATATAAAGTTATTATTATAGTTTTGTGGGAAAAGATTAATTCTCTTGTCATTTATTCATTTATAGCTTTGCTCTTTCCGTGCTTAGAAACAGTAAAAAAGAGATGAGGGTGGTCCTACATGGTGATTGACAGCCCTCCAAGTCTAACTGTGAATGCAGTTACTCATAGGACCTGACCTCTGCCATGATTTAGATGACTGTTTCTAAGAATAGAAAGATATAAATGCAGGTTATTTGGAATCTTTCTCACAAAACTATTTATCTTCTGCTGAGTGCATCCTGCAGATGAGGCTGCATTTTCATTTGGCATCTTCTCTTTGAGGCTAAAGCCCCATGTAGCGAGTCGCAGCCGCGTTTTTCACAGAAAGTCTGCAGAGTTTTCCTCTTCACTTCTACTATACCCATATGGAAACGCCAGCCGTTCCGTAGGTATAATTGACATGTTGCAATTTACAAAAACACAATAGTTATTTTTTTGCAATGTGTGGATGGGATTAGCCAGAATCCCATTCACTTTGCAGGTAATGTAATACGCAGTGTTTTTGCAGTGTATTCGCAACATGGGCCCTGGCCTAAAAGGGTTATCCAGCTTTCTAAAATTGATGGCCTATCCTTTAAGCTATCAATATCAGGTCAGCACTCTTGGAGCACCCACCAATGAGCTGTTTGAAGAGGCTCTAACCCTTGGATGAGCATTGCATACTCTTTATAGTTTATATCAGTCTATACACTGTTCATACTGTGGAAAGCCATAATGTTAGTAGCAGTGATGCAGGGTATTAAACCTTTGTATTACAATCACTCAGTATATACAATACATTCTACAAATCCTTAGGTTAGACTTGGATGCAAGGAACAGAATTGCCAAAAAATTGTAACAAAACTATGAAAGAACTACACACCTCAGGCTGAATTCACACCTGCGCTCGTTGCCCATTCGGGGATTCCATCCCCCGTTACACTTGAGAAATGCGGAGGGAAAAGTCCTGCAAGCAGGACTTTCTTTCCGCTTTTTTCGGGCGGAAGCCCGGGGACCCCAACATAGTCTATGGAGTCTGCGTTTTTCCGTGGGTAACCGCTTTTTAAGCGGATTGGGTTTCCATTTTTTGGGTCCCCAAGCGGACCTCTAAAATGGAAACCCGAGCGCAGGTGTGAATCTAGCGTCAGCATTTATATATAAATAATTTAACAGAATTCTATTATATGCACTAAATGGTAAATTACTAAACCTTTCTTTCACAGTACAAAACTACAGCAGGGTAATTTGTATAAATCAGCAGTAAAGTGAATGTAACAAGTACATCTCTTGAAATGAACTGTTTTATATTCAGTCTTTAGACCACCAAGCAGTATTATATTCTAATGGGAGGTAATAAATAACAAATATTCTTAATATAATATTATGGAAGACTTTGACTCAGATAACTGTGGTTATGTTGAGATTAATTTTTAAAAATTCTTATAATGAAAAATAGTGCAGTTCTGCTTCAACATTAATTTCTGAAGCCAAATAACACAAAGTAGTATTTGCTACCTCATCATTTTTCTGGTTGTTTGGCAAACTAACAACTGTAATGACAATTGTTTTTCTTGTACAGCACGAGTATGAATGTACTGCTGAATCCTTTCCATTCTTCTTTTCTCTCCAAGTTTTACAGCCTGATTACACCCATTTCGCCAAAGCATATTTTATGTCAAATACAGACTTAGGCTCTTTCACACAGTAAAAGAATTTATATACTACTCTACAGTGAGTGGTGAGATTGGTGAGTAACAGCTATACCAAAAGTTTTTTACAGTTTATTTTACTATACCTCAGATTAAGTGTCAATTATCAGTTGTTTATTAAATGAAACATATTATTATTTTCCAGGATATCGCATACTAATAATGCTTTATTACTACACCATTATTGAATCTGATATCTAGTCTTGACCAAATATTACACTGCATCAAGAATTTTAAAGAAGCACTCTAGCAAAAACACTATTTTTCATCCTGCATCACTGTCTGTCACACTCCTGGCTTCTTTCATGTATACTGCCCTCATATGGGCAACTAAAGAGATGGGTAACTAAAGACTACCCTCCAGGTCAGTGTAATTATCCTTCTTTCTATCTTCTCATAAATAACCACGAGACTAGAAGTATATAGCTATGAGGCTGAGCTGTGAGCTTCTTCATTATAACTGTGTGGCAGAAACTGGCTGCTCATCAGTAACTAGTGACATAATTTTCTGTCTCCCCTTGTGGAGAGTCTGTGTGGAACAGACGATCATACAGGAATTTGGAGACCTCTGTATTAGCTCCTGTTCATTTTATCTGGTTAGAGTGAGAATCTTACTGACCTTACTATAGAGAAGGATTCTGATAGGAAGGAATAACTAAATAAGGTAATATATGGGGAACGGGTGTATAATATATAAAAAAAAAAATCACACTGTGCTTCTTTCACACTTTAGTGACTGGTTTCATCTAGGCCCCTGATGGCTAACCTATGACATGCGTGTCAAAGGTGACATGCTGAGACGTTTTTGCTGACACGCAGCAAGCTGACAGCATCTGGAGGCGGGGCAACTCTCTTGCTTCCTGCTGAGAGCGCGCATCTCTCTTGCTTCATGGCAGCCATCTTTCCTCCGTTAGAGAAGTTGGTTGTTAGGGTTTTAGGGCGTTCGGCAGTGAAGCCAGAACTAAATTTACTGCAGTCTTGTACCCAGACAGCTGGGAACACTAGAACTGTGTGCCACAGTTTCCCTGTCAGCGGCAGATGGCTGGACCAAGGTCCATTCCAGTGACTACAGGGGGATAGGAGAGTAATCTCAGGGGTGTATGCTCCTTATACCCCAAACATTAAAGCAGCTACAAAATCTCACCCTGCTGCCAGTGTACCCCAAAACAGTTACTGCTCAGCAATACTGGGGGAGGAGAACACCCCATCAGAGAAACCCCCTCAGAGACAGTTAACCCTGCCAAGACCTCACTGTTTTGCCACTGTACCCTAACAAAGTTACTGCTCAGCAATGCTGGGGGAAGAGAACACCCCACCAGAGACAGTTAACCCTGCCAAGATCACACTGTGCTGCCACTGTACCCCAATGCAGTTACCACTCAGCAATACTGGGAGAAGAGAACACCCCATCAGAGATAACCCTGCCAAGACATCACTGTGCTGCCACTGTACCCCAACACAGTTACTGCTCAGCAATTCTGGGGGAAGGGTAGTAAGAAGATTCTACTTAAATAATATTAAAGCCAATAAAAGAAACCGACTGACAGATGAAAGTAGCGCTTGGTTGGGCTTGAAGTATACGAAGTACCAACCTTCAATTGAAGATTTAGCAAATAAAATTCAGCAGCAAAAAAGTCAATAAGCAGTAAGGTAAAGAATTATTTGTTTTTGCTTTAATAATAAATACAGTACATATAATAAAAATATAACTTTTTATTATTAGAGCTACAAATATCACAAAATTATGGATTTTTCTTGTGACACACCACCAGAGTTATGCTCGGTTTTTTTGTTACGAATTTTGACACGCCGAGCTGAAAAGGTTGGCCATCACTGGTTATAGGCCTTGATGACCACTAGAGATGAGCGAATGTCTCCAAAGTTCGATTCGGCAGTTCTATTCGAAGTTCCCCAAAAATTTGTGGCGAATAAACAGCTATTTCCGGTCTTCAGAGAGCCGGGGTGGGCAGCAAAATGGCGGAAGCCCTTGGATGCCACGGTTATCTCTCTTTCTCTCTTTCTCTCTTTCTCTCCAGCACGGACAACTTTTATTCATGTGGAAGGATCTGCTAACAAGCAAAGACACGCCTACCCAATCACATCACTAGAGAACATCATGTGACCATTTGATGTCACAAAGGTCCTTACTAAATATTCGTTACCGCGAAGCATCAAGAAATCCGGAATCGTGGTGAATCGAAGATTTCCTGAAATTTGGATTGAATTTCACTTCTGCAGAATCGATTCGCTCATTTCTAATGACCACATACCAAGCCCTATAGACTTTTCATTCTTCCATCAATGTACCTGTATAAGGGTATGGTTTTATGCAGTTTTATAGTGGTAGTTTATAATGGCACTGTTTTAGGGAAGATATATCTTGTTAATTAAATTTTATTAATTCTTTCTGGGAAGGAATAGAATAAAACAATAATTCTGACATTTATTCACAGGGTCAATGCAATTAAATTTATACCAAATTTGTGTAATTATATTAAGTTTTGCTATTTTTGCAAAGTAAAAACCTGTTTTGTAACAACAATTTTTTTCCATCACCATTTTCCAAGACCCATAATTTATTTTTTTTCAGGAAGACCTAACATTTTTACTGATGTCCTTTTAGGGAACATAGTGTTTTTTGATTGCTTCTTATTAATGCTTTTCTGGTGGACAGCAGACAAAAAACAGTAATTATGTAAATTTTTTTTAGATTTTTTTTTTATGCCTTTCAGCGTGTGGTTAAAGTAACATAGTTGTATTGCTTGGATCCTTACGGAAGCGTCAATGCCCAATATATGTTTGTTATGTTTTTATTATATAATGTTTTATTATTTGGGAGAATGAATGTGTTATTGTGATTTTATCTGTGTTTTTTTAACTTTTATTTCACTTTTTTAATACAATTTTTTTTGTCCCTCTAGGGGATTTTAACTTGCAGTTTTCTAATCACTTTTATAATACATTGCACTATCTATGTAGTGCAATGCATTATACTACCTGTCATGTTCTGGCACAGTCTAAAAAGAATGTACATAGGCCCGCAGTAGCCATGTAAAGGCATTGGACCTCTGTGATCTTGTTTGCAGGGGTCCGATGTCTCCAGGGGAAAGCTTCCTCTGTCCAAAATCCCTTAGATGCCTCGGTTGCTATTGACTACGACAACTAAGGGGTTAACTGTTAGGAGCAGGTGCCCGGCTGTTGGTACACAGCTGGGCACCCACGCCTGAGCATTCAGGAGACCCCACATTATTCTGCCACAACTGATATAGAAAGTCAGTTGCAGCCAAATAAGGGCCAATAGTGGTCTATACATTGGTTATTAATGCGTTAAAGGGTTTCCTCCACCATCTCAATTTCTTTTCATCCTATGATAGGTTCCTTTTTTAAGATTTGGCTATTTTAGGAGGATATCTGTTTGTGCAGGTAACTATTACTGTGCAGAATTATTAGTCAACTTAATAAAAACCGAATATATACCCATCACACTTGTTTATTTTCACCAGGTAAACCGATATAACAGAAAATTTAGAAATAAACATTTCTGACATTCAAAAACAAAACCAAAACCAAGTCAGTGACCAATATAGCCACCTTTCTTTACGATGACACTCAAAAGCCTTCCATCCATAGATTCTGTCAGTTGCTTGATCTGTTTACGATCAACATTGCGTGCAGCAGCCACCACAGCCTCCCAGACACTGTTCAGAGAGGTCTACTGTTTTCCCTCCCTGTAGATCTCACATTTTATGAGGGACCACAGGTTCTCTATGGGGTTCAGATCAGGTGAACAAGGGGGCCATGTCATTATTTTTTCTTCTTTTAGACCTTTACTGGCCAGCCACGCTGTGGAGTATTTGGATGCATGTGATGGAGCATTGTCCTGCATGAAAATCATGTTTTTCTTGAACGATACCGACTTCTTCCTGTACCACTGCTTGAAGAAGGTGTCTTCCAGAAACTGGCAGTCGGTCTGGGAGTTTAGCTTCACTCCATCCTCCACCCGAAAAGGTCCCACAAGTTCATCTTTGATGATACCAGCCCATACCAGTACCCCACCTCCACCTTGCTGGTGTCTGAGTCGGAGTGGAGCTCTCTGCCCTTTACTGATCCAGCCTTGGGCCCATCCATCTGGCCCATCAAGAGTCACTCTCATTTCATTAGTCCATAAAACCTTTGAAAAATTAGTCTTAAGATATTTCTTGCCCCAGTCTTGACGTTTTATCTTATGTTTCTTGTTCAAAGGTGGTCGTTTTTCAGCCTTCCTTACCTTGGCCATGTCCCTGAGTATCGCACACCTTGTGCTTTTTGATACTTCAGTAACGTTGCAGCTCTGAAATATGGCTAAACTGGTGGTTAATGGTATCTTGGCAGCTTCACACTTGATTTTCCTCAATTCATTAGCAGTTATTTTGCGCCTTTTTTTTTCAACACGCTTCTTGCGACCCTGTTGGCTATTTGCCGGTGTTCGGTGATCACGCTTCAAAAGTTTGGCAATTTCAAGACTGTTGCATCCCTCTGCAAGACATCTCACAATTTTTGACTTTTCAGAGTCCGTCAAATCTCTCTTCTGACCCATTTTGCCAAAGGAAAGGAAGTTGCCTAATAATTAAGCACACCTTTATATAGGGTGTTGATATCATTAGACCACACCCTTCCTCATTACAGAGATGCACATCACCAGATTTACTTAATTGGTAGTTGGCTTTCAAGCCTATACAGCTTGGAGTAGGACAACATGTATAAAAAGGATGATGTGATCAAAATACTCGTTTGCCTAATAATTCTGCACACAGTGTAATTCCAGCGCATGTAGATTTTTTTTCTCTACATCCCACCATATACTGTCTGCTTCTGATTAGAGCTCTGAGTCACGCCTCCATACATGCTCCTGTCTGACACCACCCACTTGACATTAGAAAGTTTAGTTGACATATCAGGCACCAAAACAAACTGTACTGATTGCTTGAGAACGGTGGGGGCTAGAGAGAAAATTCTAACTGTGCTGAAATACTTGGAGAGGAGCCTATTAAAAGACGAAAATTAAAAGAAATCAAAGGTGAAAGGTCCTTGTGAAGAAGTGTGTGTACATATCATACTGTACAAACCATGTATCTAGTTATGTTTTAACTTTGTGTTCATTGTTGTAGCAGGGGGTTTGGTGCAATGTGTCAGTAGGCCTGTAAACCTGAGTTTCCTGTGTCAGTAACTCTAATTTGCAGGGTAGTTAATTTGACAGGTAGTTAATAAATCCCAGGAAGGGCATTCAATACAGAAAGTCAGGTGTGCTGATCATAGCAGACATTGCAACACTGAATCATCTGAGAACTTGCTAATCAAAAGCCCTACATTTTCAACAAACGGAAATTATGACAGCCTAGTCACAAGTGGAAGGTTAGGAAAGTAGGATTGAATTCTTTGTTTTGCCAGTACCAGCCCCTTAGTAAGATGGTGTTTTGTGTGTTTCCTGTCCGCGGCCATCTTGGTTCTTACCTGTTGATTATTTGAACTCCTGCACCTGATCACTCAGTGCCTGAGTATTGTGTTTGAAGCCTGCGCCTGACAATCCTTGAGCTGGGGCCTACTGACCTCAGTTGGTTCTATATTACCTGCTACACTGTGTATACCTGCTACTACCAGTGCACTACAAGTTCCAACATACTGCCTGCTGCATTGTGGATACCTGCTACTGCCTGCTGCGCTGTGGATACCTGCTACTGCGGTGACCAGATGGAAGGTAACGCTGCAGTTGGGATTGCGGGGTGCAAACAGCGCAGACTTGTCACGGTCTCTGGGCACGAGGGCGCAGCGCTGGTGCTGTCCCACGTTACCACCACTGGTACCGGTGATGAGGGGGCTGCACAAATGTTGGTGGTGATTGTTCCCCCGGGGCGCTTCCCCTATACTGTGCCGACTGCTGGTGTTTGGGGCGCCCTGATGTTGTCGGTGCAGAGTCAGACACAGAAACGGTTGTAAAGTTGAACTTTTACTTCCATGGGTGTGGAGGCACAAATGCTTAAACAGTTTCTTCAATACAAAACAACGGGGTACGCCTGGTGACACAGCAAAGTCCTGGGGTGCAGGGTAGACTTGATGAAAGGTGTTCCTAGCCCCTTATACTTCAGTGTTACAGCCCTAAGGTGCGTCTGGGCTCCTATTTGGCACATAGGAGGATGCCCACCATGATACTAGTACATAATATTCCCCACTCACGTTATGTGGTCCTGATAGCTCAGAGTTTCGGGGTACAATAGTCAGGATGGCGGGATATTCCACAGGTCTGGCCTTGGCCCCTGGATCCTGTGATACTGGCTATGGAGCACGTGTTCCAGAATGTTCTCTCCACAGTCTCAGGCTGACAAGATAATGATGCTTGACTTCCTTCAGGGCGATGGCTAGGCAGACAGGGGACAGGATCTTCTGAATAGCTGGAGTATGTCAGCTCTCCAACCTTCCTGGGCCTGTCTAGGACTTGAGATTCCTGCACTAAACTCACTGCTTTCTTCACAGGACATCACACTTATCTCCTCACCTCCTCCTCCTAACACTCCACACTTCTCACTCCTCACACGCAGGACCTTCCTGCAGGGGTGTTACCATGGGGACCCAGTGATCAGCTGACTCCTCCCCTTTTCCCAGGCGATGTCCTCCCATTGGACATTTGGTTACTATTCAATCCTATGGGAGGTGTAATGCATGTGTGAGGCTCACTAGGTGGCGCTGTGTTGTGTGAGACTCAGGACCCCCTGCTATGTCACACAGGCTATGAAGCAACAGGAAATAATACAATGCACAGAGATCACCCTCAGCCCAGCCATAGCCAGCTCTGGGATGCCACACTACTACCAGTGCACTACAAGTTCCAACATACTGCCTGCTGCATTGTGGATACATGCTACTGCCTGCTGCGCTGTGGATACCTGCTACTACCAGTGCACTACAAGTTCCAGCATACTACCTGTTGCACTACAGATCCAAGCCAATAGTCTCCGGAAGCCCAGTAAGAGTCTTGACACTTAGTGTGATCTGTCCGTTTCTTACGCTGAGCTCCAACGACCAGGCTTAAACAGGTCTGTTTTTTGTTAGTCCTTTTTATTTTACATTGTTTGTAAGTATGTGTTGTTTTGTTATTCCATCTTTTTTATTCTTAATAACACTGTACCCCATTTATGTATATTAAATCTAAAATGTAATAAGATCGTCCTTTGTCTCCAAAGCTCACCCACAATTCCGAAGAAAGTAACTATTGCTAGTCATATTACCCCTTTTTGTGTGCTAGTTGTGTGTGGTGCCTCGTCTACCCTTAAATGGTGAGTGGCGGCAGCTCTGTGTGAAGATGTGCGATTGTAGGTGTCGCTTCACTCCTGTGTAGCCTAGTGTGACAGGTGAACTTGAAGGGAGTGTGGAAGCAGAGTACCCCTTTTTATGATAGCAGGTATGTGTGTTTGGCAAGTAAGGTGATACTCCACATTGGTATACAGTGAGCAAATATATCTAGTGTGAGACCTTGATTCCTGACAGTTCTCTTTAAATTATCTTGTATTTTACTTGCCCATAGTAACAATTTATATAGCGCCTCCTGCAAGAATTTAATCATTCATTTCATTGTGCCAATTAAAATGCATTCTGACTAGGTATTATTCCAGATAAAAAGGTACAGCATATTGCGCTATTTTATCTGGCAAATGACAGGCAATATAATCGAAACCTGACGGACCCCTTTATAGGCAAAGGGTTCCCTTCGATTCTGTTGGAATTGCTTTTTTCCAATTTTCGTTGTATAACTGAAAAAAATGGCATGTAAAAGTAGCCTAAGGCTCGATGCACAAGACCTTGTGCATTGTTAGTGTGGTAACCATGTTTTTCACAGCTAGCACACTGACCCATTATATTGTAATGGCCTCATACAGACGCTTGTGTATTATCTCAGGTCCATGTTTGAGGATCTCAGCCCAGGGCAAAACTCTGGACCTGTCCGTTTTGCAGCCTGGGCTCACAGAAGAACATGAATGGGTTAGTGCAGGCACGGACATCATTCATGCCATTCAACCATGGACCTGGCACATGCACATGGTTGTATGCATGTAGCCTGACTGATGTTTGCACATTAGCTCTCCTCTAGGAGAAGTAAAGCTGTCTCTTCCATGACACCTATTAGGGGTAGGTTTTCGTTTTTTTTGGAGGAGTTACTCTGCATGCCTTTTCTCCCAGAGAGTATTGCCTGGCTTTTAAGACTTCCAGCTGGTGGTCTCTGAAAGGAGAAACAGCAATCCCCCTGAAACCTAATAATTGAGGACATTCACTGAGAACCTATTTTATCATTCTACACCTTTCCAGCTTTGTGTTCTCAACAGTTTGAATTCTTCATAACATGGATGGAAAATGTAACAAACAGTTCTTATAAATTCTGGCGGCAAAGATTTTGAACTTTTTTCCAAGGGTTTAGAAATTGTATTTGAGAGACATTCTAATAATATATGCGTTAGTATAGACATTAAAGATCTTTTAATCTGGCACTTTATGGTCCAGAAATCATGAAGAACTCTGACACAAAAACAATATCCTTGTACTAGATTAATATGAATTTTCCTAGTGCACTGACATTTGGTAGGTCCAAATTAGTTCTTCATAAACTCCACTCTGGCTCTTAAAGGCAATGGAGAAACCTTCAACACAATCAGCATAGTCACTAGACATGTGGTGGTATTGTCCACACCTCAACAATGAACTTGAGACTGTAAGTTGTACAGGATGATCAATAAGAATCCATGAAAAAATGCACATAATATTCAGGCATGACATCAACATATTTTACAATATATTTTATTTATAATTGTTATTAATGCTAAACATATGAAAAGTTACAATAACAGTAATGAAATATAATTGTATGTATGAAAATACACTACAATCTTTTCCTGGAACTGGGAAGGACTTAGCAACCCTAATAACACTGCACCCACAATCAGAACTGATCTGGGTCTAGCAAGACATAAGAGTTCTAAAACAACATAGTATGCAGCACTACTTCACTGAGAACCACTTCTGATAGCCAGTACCATTACCTGTGGCAATACTGATGTTTAAAAGGTATGTATCTACTGTAAGACTAAAATACTATGCTCCCCTTTACCTTAGTCAAACCTATAAGTAAATAGAGAGATCATACCTAAGCTTTCAAGGAGCATTATAGTTTGGAATCAGGGGTGTAACTAGCAAAGACTGGCCCCATAGAAAACTTTTGCCTTGGGCTCCCCCTGTCCCTCACATAGCATAGTACCCCCTTTCCTGGCCCCCATATGGTATAACACCCCATTTACACACACTATAATGTCCCACATTGGCCTCTACATATAGTATAATGTTCCATAGCGGCCCTTCCACACAATATAATGTCCCATAACGGCCCCTCCACACAGTATAATGGCCCTTTCATACAGTATAATGTGTCATAGTGGTCCCTCCACACAGTATAATGTCCCATAGTGGCCCCTACGGTGTTTGGTGTAAATGTTTGGGGTTCACTACTCCCTGCAGGGTTCCCTGGAGGGCTGAAAGGGAAGCGAAGGTGGCCGTGGGCAGGAGTGGGAATCAGTAAGTAAATAGGGACCGTTACTCCAGAAGGTAATGGCCTATTTACAAAAAAAAAAGAAAGAGGAGCAGCAGGAGCCCCTAAGGTTGCAGGCCCAATAGCAGCCACTACAGCTGCTATGGCAGTAGTTCTGCCACTGGTTGGAATTATCCAGCACATTAAGGACAATTTGTACTGGAGAACACTTAAATTTAGGATGATAGCTCTACAAATTTTCAATATCATTGCCCAAACACCTTTTTAACTGAAGCCATTTTGGAATAGGAAAGGCTATTCTATTCATACCTTTATTTGTTTACTCCTCACCACCGTTTTTGCAAAAAACGTTTTATGCCCATATGCAAATCATGCTCAGGCACAGGCATTCCCCCTGTACTCCGAGCACACCATCGTTATCCCCATTCGCCGCCTCCAGTGTTTCTTATTCACACCCCTCACATCTTCTGCTCTTCCTCTTTGCTGGGTAAGAGCAGTACACTCGTGTAGGAAAAGAAAGAAAAATGGCCGAGCTGTCGGCTCTGCCCGAACCCGAAGTGGCAAATCTGACAGCGCATGTGCGGGACTTAGATCCTGATGAACACAGTATTGGCTGCTTACGCAGCGAAGAGGAAGAGCAGAAGATGCAGGGGTGTGAATAAGAAGCACTGGAGGCAACAAACAGGATGACGATGGTGTACTCGGAGCACAGTGGAAATGCCCCCTGTGTTCCCTGAGCATGATTTGCATATGGGCATAAAACATTTTTTTAGCATAAATGGCGGCAAGGAGAAGACAAAGGTATGAGTAGAATAGCCTTTATAAAGGCTTTTCCAAAGTGACTTCAGTGCTTGGGCAATGATAGACTCCCTTTAAGGCCGGTTGCAGACAACTGTGTGCTGCCGGCCGGCCGTGAGTTAAAGGCACACAGATGTCACCCGTGTGCCGCCTGTGCGTGAGCCGTGCTTCTGCGGCCTATTTCATTAAATGAATAAGAGCCACGGAAGCAAGGGCCGCAAAATAGGACAGAAATAGGACCTGTTCTATATTTTGCGGCCCAGGATGTTGGCCCGCAAACGGGACCGTAATTCACGGTCACGTGTATGGATCCATATAAATGAATGGGTCAGTGTGCTATCCGTGAAATACACGGATAGCACACTGATCACGGCCACGGTCGTCTGCAAGGGGCCTAAGGCTGAGGCCCCACATTGTAGAAAAGCTGATTTTTTTGTTGCAGATTTGGCTCAAAAAAATGCAGCAAAAGCCTAGAGTGGATTGAGCAGAAGATAGAAGTATAAGAACTTTCTTTATATTTCCCATTAGTTTTGAAGCCACTCCTGACTTTGTATAAAAATAAAAAACGCAGCAAAATCTGCAACAAAGAAAAGCAGCGTTTCTGCAATGTGAGGCCTCAGCCTCAGGGCCAGTTTTAGACAAAGTGTGGTCCTGGACAAAATTAAAAGTGGGGCCCCAAATGCTGACATACTAACAGCACCGTTATATTCTGTCACCTAAGACGTCAGTGCTGCACTTCCTGTGGCATTGATATAGTCTTAAAAGATCAGGAGAACAAAAAAAAATTTGTGTGGGTGTGTGTATGTATGTATATATATGTGTGTATGTATATATATGTGTGTGTGTATATGTGTGTGTATATATATATATATATATATATATATATATATATATATTAGTTGTGAAACTGCTATGTGTGTTCTGCTATACTGGGAAGAATTATCACTATACAGACAATTCATATTACAGTTCTTCACATTATAGCAACTTAAAGCATAACTAAACTTTCGGACAGCTTTTGATTTCTGGCAGTATTTGTGTCATTTAATACATTTTGTAATATCCTTTATTAACAAATTTTGGATCATTTCTGTGAAATCCTGCATTTTTTCATTCTTTTCCTTGTTTCTGTATTGAGAGCTGTTTCTGCCTCTCACTGAATGTTACTGTGTATGGGAGTACGGGGATATGTAAGAGGTATGAAAATGAGGTTGGGGAAGGTCACTTCAAACAGTTATATCTCAGACATTATAAAATGTACAAACTTGCTTTTAGTGTCATATTAGGATATTTATATGCAGCTGTATAATATATGATATGAAAATCCTAATCCCAACTGTGTTTTCAACCAGTGATATCTCTGGAAATTATTTAGACAGCACTGTAGCCATCTCCTCTTTCATATGACACAAAAAGCAAGTTTGTACGTTTAATAATGTCCAAGATATAACTGTTTGAGTGATTTTCCCCCCCCTCATTTTTTTTTCTACCCCTACTCCCATACACAGTAATATTCAGTGAGAGGCAGGAATAGATCTCAATACAGAAACAAGGGAAAGAGTGAAAAAATGCAGGATTTCACAGAAAGGATACAAAATTTGTTAATGAAGTATATTACAAAATTTATTAATGACACAAATACTGCCAGAAAATCAAAAGTTGCCTGAAAGTTTAGTTACGCGTTAAGCCATGCCTCTTTCTCACTAAGCCCTACCCCGTTTATGCTAAGCCCCCTTGTTTAGCAAAATTAAAAATGTGTATAAAGTGGATAGTGAACGCAGTGTACAGCATGTACAGTATGCTGGTTTTTTTGCCACAAATAAGACAGAATCCTGTTTATTTAATCTGCCCCACAGCTTTACATTTCAGCATTTGGTATATTAAAAACTCTAACACAGTGTAAATGCATATCTAGGAACAAACAGCTAGTCTAGCTATTCACGCATTCTAGCTATTCTACTTGCATTCTTACAATACAATGCAGTCATCTCTCACAGCAATGATACATGCTTATGGATCAGTAGCTATGAAAATTATCCATACTGTCTATTTGTGCATCATGCCAGGGCTGTATTTATCTTTATTGCTTTTGCAAATTCACTATAGGTAATTTGGCATTTCTTAGATAATAAAATAACTCTTCATTTGAATCAAATCTAGAAATGGCCACTGCTAGTGTTCATCCATGAGTGTGCTTTTTTTTTACAATAAGATAATATATAACACTTGCAGTCTTCAGATAACTATCTTTATCTATAGATATAAAACCGAAATACCAGCATTGTACCATGACAGTAACACACAATATAGAAATGCTTTCATGAATGAGGGCACACATAATGAGGAATCAAATAGAGTAAGGAGATTAGTTAAAGGATTTGTTATGTCAAGATCATTTTATTCTAATAATAGGAAATGTTGCAAGCTTTTTTCCGTGGTACAAACAGACTTCAAACAAAACAGAACAAAGAGTCTCTGAAAGAGCTGACTGAAAAGAGTTCTGGAATTCAAGTGAACAGTTTCTGAAAAGTATTCTGTCAGAGCCACCACACATTTGACTTAACTGGAAAGCATTAATATGAGGCCACCCGGGTTTTATTGACCTTCTAACTACCCAAGGAGCTGAAAAGTGACTATGAAGCTTAAAACATAAAGCTCTTTGGCTACCAGGTTTTATTTTGGGATAATCGTCTGACTGTAGTCCTCACAGTGATGTAGCGGATTCAATCTACTTTTTTCAAGGGTGGCCATTCTGTAATTTTAAGATCCACCGACCTCATGCAGATAGCCACAAATGGAAAAGCAACCATAATTACAAGGGCCCGCTCAACTAATCCATGGATAACAACTGTCAGTTAAAAGATAAATAAGCCGAGTGCAAGCATTTCCTCCAGACCTACAGCCAGTAGTTGCATTAGCCTTTATTTTAAGAAAAAAAACGAAAATAATACATCACACAAGCTAGTGAATGAATTACAGGCTTTTACAAATAAAGAAGTCCTTTGAAGAGTGTTCATTTTAAAGCTGCAATTCTCCCACCCAAAAGTACCAATATTGGAGGTTTAACTATACTTCATACTTGTGCAATAAAGTATGAACAAGTGGTGTCATACAAAGACATTTCTATGTTAAATATTCGTTTTAAAAGGTATAATCTGAACTCTGTATATCTAGAAAAGTAACTTGGAGTCCAATTTTCATGCAATAATGCAGTTTTACTTTTCATAGCCCTATGGGTGAAAGATAAAACATTTAGTAAAGATGCTATTTCATTTTACAGCAACTACTACAGATCAGCGTACAGAAGCATTCAGTTATACCAATTCAAAGGAGCCTGTCATCAGAACACATCAACCCAGCCACACAGATAGATAGGTTAGTGTGTCTTGATTTAAACAGCTTTTTCCCTTCTAATTGGTTCCTCCATTGCAAAGATATCACTGTTTATGTAAATATGCAAATTAGCTATTTGGAGAAATTAGGGTGTTGCCATTTGCCTCTTTTGAGCAACAACAACGCCCCCATTATTACAAAGATCTCATTTGCACATTGACAAATATGGCAATATCTTGGCAACATGTGCACCAAGTCACAAGGGGCAGACACTAGTGTTGGATGAATTTGATAAATTTCATGATTGGCAGGTTTACATGGATATAGGTAAACCAATAATTAGAGCTGGGCGAACCGACTCTTATCGAGTTGGGTTCGACCTAAATATTCCAAATTGTTCAGTTTTTTATAAAATCAAACAAATGGAGATTTGTCTCAAGCGAACTAAAATGGCTGCCGCATTATCTCATATACAGTGGCATGCAAAAGTTTGGACACCCCTGGTCAAAATGACTGTTTATTGTAAACAGTTAAGCAAGTTGAAGATAAAATGATCTTCAAAAGACATAACATTAAAGATGAGACATTCTCAATGTATTTTTTTGAAAAAAAAAAAAAAAAAATCATATTTTACATTTTCAATATGACAAAAAATGAAAATGGCCTGATGCAAAAGTTTGGGCACCCTGCATGGTTAGTACCTAGTAGCACCCCCTTTGGCAAGTATCACAGCTTGTAAACGCTATTAGTAGCCAGCTAAGAGTCTTTCAATTCTTGTTTGAGGGATTTTTATCCATTCTTCCTTGGAAAGGTCTTCCAGTTTTGCAAGATTTCCCAGTCGTCTTGCATGAACTGCTCTTTTGAGGTCTAGCCACAGATTTTCTATGATGTTCAGATCAGGGGACTGTGATGGCCATGGTAAAACCTTCAGCTTGCGCCTTTTTAGATATGGTGGATTTTGATGTGTGTTTAGGATCATTATCCATTTGTAGAAGCCATCCTCTTTTCAATTTCAGCTATTTACAGATGGTGTTATGTTTGGTTTAAGAATTTGCTGAAATTTCATTGAATCCATTTTTCCCTCTACCCGTGAAATGTTCCCCGTGCCATTGGTTGCACCCAAACCCAAAAGCATGATTGATCCACCCCCATGCTTAATGGTTGGAGACATGTTCTTTTCCTGAAATTCTGTGCTCCTTTTTTCTCCAAACATACCTTTGATCATTGTGTCCAAAAAGTTCTATTTTAACCTTATCAGTCCACAGGACTTGTTTCCAAAATGCATCAGGCTTGTTTAGATGTTCTTTTGCAAACTTCTGATGTGGAATTTTATGGAAGAGGTTTCCTTCTGATGACTCTTCCATGAAGGTCATATTTGTGCAGGAATCGCCTGAACAGTAGAACAATGTACCACAAATTCAGAGTCTGCTAAATCTTCCTCAAGGTCTTTTGTGGTCAAGCGGGGGTTCTGATTTGCCACTCTGGCAATCCTACGAGCAGCTGTCTCTGAAATTTTTCTTGGTCTTCCAGACCTTATCTTCACCTCCACTGTTCCTGGTAACTGCCATTTCTTAACTACATTTCGAACTGAGGAAAGGGCAACTTGAAAACGCTTTGCTATCTTCTTATAGCCTTCTCCTGCTTTGTGGGCCTCCACCATTATCATTTACAGAGTGCTAGGCAGCTGCTTAGAAGAACCCTTGGCTGCTGTTTATTGGCATAAGGTTAGAGGAGGCTGGGGATTTATAAAGCTGTACAATTTGCATCACTTGGCCTTTCCTAATGATGATAGTGAACAAGCCATAACCCTAACTGGCTAATGAAGGTCTGAGACCTTGGTCAAAGTTATTTGAGCACAGAAATCTACAAGGGTTCCCAAACTTTTGCAAGGTACTCCTTTCCCTTTATCACTCTAAATTGTACTCAAACATAATAATAACTGATATTGCTTAAAATTATAGACAAGTGTGTTTAATCTTTAACTTTATGCCTTTTAAAGATCATTTCATCTTCAACTTGCTTAACTATTCACAATAACAGTCATTTTGACCAGGGGTGTCCAAACTTTTGCATGTCACTGTATAGAAATGAGTTTCTGTCTCTGTTCTTTATACGCGACCAAACGACTGGAGCGATCCTCACCAAATTTGGCACACAGGTACATCAGGTGTCCAGGAAGATTTTAGACCGGGTCTCAGCTCTCTAGGACGTACCGTTCCTGAGATACAGTATTCCCAAAAAATGACCTGCATTAGCTAATACAAGCCTGCACTCATATTCCAACTGCCATACACACAGTCACATATCCCTTATCAACCAATAGAAGCTTGCAGGCACTTAGTCTCCACAAGCACACAGCTTTACTCCAGGTTTTCATAGCAACCAAGGTATTTATGACCTGTATTAGTCAATAGCAGTTCGCAGGTCCTTAAATATTCAGTCATATCACGTGTATCAGCCAATATAAATTCGCATTTAATTTACCAGATTTCCATAACAACACAGCCATAAATAGACTGTACCTATACTGGACTCAGTGGCGTAACTAGGAATGGCTTGGCCCCAAGGTGAACATTTGACATGCCCACCCCCGGCAACTGCCCCCCCCAGCACAAACCGCATTCCTACACACACTATTATGCGCCATAGTGGCCCCTGCACACAGTATTATGACCCATTGTGGACCACCCATGAACAATTATTATACTCAGTATAATGATCGGAGACCCAGGGGAGGATACAGACATAAAAAACTGTTACTTACCTCTCCCTGGCGCACTCCCCGCTACCTCTTCAATGTTGGACTAGACGTCTCATGAGCCAGGCATGCGTCGCGATGCATAATGACGTCGGACTGGCCCGCCGACGACTGGGCTGTTTTTATGTTCCCTCACCTCCCCTGGGCCTCCAATCATTATATTCTGGGGTTTGAAAAGATCCCAGAGTATAATGATAGCAGTGTTTGTGGGGTTTGCGGGCCACGGCCTTACTTACCGATCCCCGCTCCTGCTCACAGCCGCCTCCGTAGAAGGTGAAGCGTAGGCGGCCGTGAGCAAGAGCGGGAATCGGTAAGTAAATAGGGCCCATTACCAGCAGGTAACGGCCTAAAAAAAAAAAAAAATCCGGGGTTCCTCCAGGCTCCCTAATGTCCTGGGCCCTGTGGCAGCTGCTACCACTGCTACCCCGGTATGTACGCCACTGACTGGACTGCCATACTGGATGTCAGTATTCTTTTAAATTGAAACGTTTTTAAACTACTCATGCCTCCTGCAGCAAAACACATGGCTGCTGCTCAAGCTAATGAAAACTCTCAGCAAACCAAAGCCCGTCTCCAATCTGACAAGGTATATCACAGACAACAGCAAGCTGCTGAAACTCCCCAGCAGACCCAAGCCCGTCCCCAATCTGACAAGGCACAAGGCATTGTCAGCCACATGCGCACAGCTGCACTCCATGTTTCCATAACAACTCAGCCATTTTTCTTCCCTTCTGTAGGTCAGCTTTAAAGGGGCAGGGCGCTGTGGATGACACTGTTACACAAGGTCACATACACACAGCTTTACTCTAGGTTTTTCATAACAACCGATCGCAGGTTTTTCACTGATATCCAAACTAAGATACAGATGATCACACGACGCTTATAGAACAATGGAAAATCGCAGATTCACCGCCGTTTGTCCAAAAAAACATTTTATTCTCATATGTAAATTAAGCTCAGGGAGCACCCGGGGCGTTCCCCCTGTGCTCTGAGCACCCCCGCATCATTGCCGCAACCCGCCTCCAGCTCTGCTTTTTCACGCCCCCTGCATCTTCTTCTGTTCATCTTGCATCTGCTTCTTGCTCCGTTGGCCATTTTTCTAGAGTACACTGGTGTAAGAAACTAAACAAAAATGGCCACTGGAGCACTTTGAGTTCAGGCAGAGCCGACTGAGCATGTTCCGGCGGCCATTTTTGTTTAATTTCTTACACCAGTGTACTTCAGAAAAATGGCCGACGGAGAAAGCAGATGCAAGATGAACAGAAGAAGATGCAGGTGGCGTGAAAAAGCAGCGCTGGAGGCGGGTTGCCGCGATGACGCGGAGTGCTCGGAGCACAGGGGGAATGCCCCGGTGCTCCCTGAGCATAATTTACATATGAGAATAAAATGTTTTTTTGGACAAACGGCGAGGAGAATAAAAGTAAAGGTAGGAGTAGAATAGTCTTTATAAAGGCTATTCCAACACTGCTTCAGTTACAAACACATTTCCCCAATGATAGAATCTCTTTAAACAGTCATATGACGTGTATCAGCCAATAAAGTTCACACTTCATTTACCAGGTTTCCATAACAACACAGCCATAAATAGACTGTACCTATACTGGATGTCAAGTGCAAAACTGGCCAATTCTTATGGAGCCACTACACAAACAAAAAATGAAATATACCTGTGCAAAGCCGGGTCCTTCTGCTAGTACTATATAACAGGTGGAGGCCCAAGGAAGGTGACAAAAATAATAATAAAAAAAAACCATTCATACTCACCTTCCATTACCTCTTTTGTCCTGTGCTCTCCCGGTAACGTGATCGGGTCATTGGGTTCACTGATGAGGCCTGTCATTGGGCCACCATTGGTGACCCTGGGCAAATGTCGTCACAGGAGAGTGCCAGACGCCACCAGGAGGAACAAAAGATGTAACAGAAGGTGAGTGTGAATGTTTTTTGACTTTTGTCACCTCCCTTGGGCCTCTACCTATTTTACTCTGGAGTCAGAAGAGACCCTAGAGTAGAATAATGTCCGTTTTACTTTGACATAACTTTGGCTGTGTTTGCCTACAAAGCAATAGAGGAATTTGTATTTTCCATGGCTTAACCTTATAAAACACTTATTTACAAGCATACCTAATGCTGGACTCTCCACCATCCACAACGTTGCAATGTAGTACTGAGACAGATGTAATAACCAGATTCTCATTATTTTCTACTTCTACCTTGTTCTTAACATCACCCTTGATACAATAATAACCAAACCTTGTGTGGACTGCATGATTTTTTTTTTCCAATTTCCCCTCCTGACATGAATCTTGGATCCACACAATTCAACAAAGAACCAAAGAATCTTTCAGAGGACTCAAGATCTGCTCAATCAGGACACACAAATTGCCATAGCAGGGATCTCCATCTGAAGCTAATCTTGGAGCAAGTAACTTGCCACTAGGCTTTTTACAACCCTTATTTTGACATTATCAATTTGTCCTCATTTATGTTAAGTCTGTGTATACAATGCAGGATCAGTGATTCCTGTGCTCTATCAGTGTTTCGTTCTTTTTCTGCATTTTTTCTTTACAGGTGTACCAGCTGAAATTTTGCAACTTGCACTGAAATCCATGCCGGTTTTTCTGTCACTCATAAAACCCCATTCACCTCCATTGTAATGTAATTTGCTACAAATTTCAAAGTAGAATCCAAACCACAATTTGCAGAAAATCCACCATATGTGAATATGCATAGGCACAAAACAAGCTGTACCTACAGGCTCCTGAGATTAAAATCTGGTACTGGGCAAACTACATTTTAAACTAGCATTTAAAATATATTTAAAGGGCTTGTGCCATTATAGACACGTATACCCTATCCACAGAGCATGGAATAATTGGGTCTCCAAGTGATCAGGAGTACAGAGCACTGAAATCCCCCCTAAAGTCTCCTTGTCAATGAAGTGTCAGCATGCATGATTGGTTCTCCATTCACTTTCATGGGACTGAGGGCACTGCCAGAAACTACAGTCCTGGCAGCCTCATAGCAGTTAATGGAGTGCCATTCACACAAGTGCACTTTCGCTCAATTCGCAAGGAGGCTTTAGTGTTACTGTCGGTCTCCCATCCTCCCGATCACTGGGTGACTCAGTGATCGGGCCCCTAGTGATCAGACACTTATGCATTGTCCTGTGGGGAATAAGTGTCCATAAATGGCATAACCCATTTAAACTTTCAGCAGACTTTAATTAAATTAATAGTGCAGTGTGTGCAACTGGGGAATAATACTATTTCTTGTTATTATGTGATTTGTATTCTGCATTTTTCTTTTGCAGTTTTCATTATGCAGACTCTATCTCTAATTTTCAGTTCTCCCTGAGCTGGAGGGTAGTGACTAGCTGCTATGATGTCTCTCCTATACTGCATACAGAAAGTAGAGGAGAATCTGCTCATCTAACTCTCTTATTTAGCACCATATAGGGCATTACAGATCTTTATTGGGCAGAATTAATGTGAATAAAGTACTTGGGGTAAGACATAAAATTCGTCTCGCTTTCTCAACTCCTTTTCACTATTTCCTCTCCCAAAAGACCTCTATGTAATCAGATACTTTAGTAAGACAGATTCAGTGGAGAAGTAGTGAATCTCAGTTTAGAAGAGTGGGGAGTAGGGGGAAAGATCCAGATAAATGGAGAAAGAGAAGTATTTTTCTCTAAGATACATCACAGTGTTTCTCATATGTGTTTCTGCTATTGTTTTATACAAAATTTGTTGAAATGTTTGTGACTATTTAATGACTGTAAGCAATTATTCAGAATTTTTTAAATTTTCCTGAAAGATAAGCCTATTCATAGATCAGACTTTAATGTATAGATAAACGGGTTTTCCAGAACTATGATATTGATGACCTACCCTTAGGATAGGTCATCAATATCCGACTGGAGGGAGAACCCATGATCCTGATCAGAATACAGTTTGAAAAGACCAAGTTTGGGACTTGTTTTGGCTGCATACCAAGGACAGCATTGTATATTGTATAGTGGGTGTACTTGGTATTGCAACTCAATCCCATTCAATTAAATGGGACTGATGTAATCACTTCAGACTGAAGGGCCTACGGCCCACCAGAGGAACTTGTTCTGAGCGCCAATCCAACTGCTTCCTGCTAATAGCCTACACCCAGCTCTTCCACTGACATCTTACCGGCAGTTCCCAGTATCTTCATCCCCTATAGTACTGTGCAGGCTGTTTCATGCACAGTATTGTATGGGGAATGACTTGGCGAGGAAGCACTACATGTATGTGCAAGATTAAAGTGAGGAATCTGTGATACAGGCAGAGCACACAGGGCTGCCAGCAAGAATTTGTAGCCCCTCCCCACAGTATAATTCTCCAAGATATATAAAGTTCCCCAGAGTGTCCCCCCCCCCCCAGTATAATGCTCCACAGTGGCACCACATAATATAATTTGCTCTTCAGAGGGCTTCCCCCCCCCCCGGATATAATGCTCCTCAGTGGCCTCGGGGAGGTGAGGGAAAATAACAAACAGTTATACTCACCTTGCCTTACCTCTCCTGGGCTTTCTCGAGTTGCTCAGCTGTCTCCTCCAGCTTCTTTTTCAGGTCTGCGGCTGACGTCATGCGTACCGGACGTCACCGCTGAGACCTGTTATTGGCCCTTACCGGTCACGTGGGGCACGCTGAGGCCCAATCACAGGCCTCAGTGGTGACTTTCACTTGACGTCAACTACAGATCGGAAAATGATGCTGGAAAGCCGGACACACAGGATAGGTGGATAAAATTGTTTGTTATTTTTACAGACATTCCCTGAGCAGGCTTCTACTGGAAAGGGGCCCTGCACCATATGGCATTGGGACCTTTTTCATTATCGATGTGGCTGGGTCTGACTCTGGGATCCATAGTCATCAGGCTATGGATCCCGGAAGACCCCTTTGGGGACAGAGGCCGACCGGGAGATTCATCGGTACCCCGGTGGGCCAGTCCGGGTCTGGATGTAACCAGTGAACATAGGGTCACTGGCCCAAGAAGTGGAAGGGTCTCACTTGAGCACCCTGGCCTCTTCAAATGGCTGATTGGTAGGGGTGCTGGATGTCAGACCCCTCCCATTCAGATAATGATGACTTACAGGTGCATTTCAATTAATTAGAATATCTTTGAAACGTTCACTCATTTCAGTAATTCAATTCATAATCAGCGTCTTCCATGATTGTGTGTCCTACTGAACCAGACTGAGGGACCATTTAAAGGCTTAGGAAACCTTGGCAGGTGACATACTGAACTTTTTTACAATATGGAAATTTTCTTAGATTTGGGTTTTCATTACCTGTAATCCATAATCAACATTTACAGAAATGAAACACTTGAAATAGAACACTCTGTGTGTAAAGAATCTAGAAAATATAGGAGGTCACTTTTTTAATTTAATTACTGAAAAAAATAAACGTTTCAAAGATATTCTAATTTATTGAGATGTACCTGTATTCTAAGCATAAAGTCATCAATATCATAATCTCAGAAACCCCTTTTACGACTGAGAAAACTGCAGAAATTTTATGTCATTTATGTTCATAGAAAATTAATATGAAAAAGTTATAAAATTCATTCTGACACCCCTATTTCACAGTATATATATTGGAAATATTACCATTAAGATTAGTATATTCTTTCTCCAAAAGTCCCTTTGTAACATAAGTTCTTTCATTTGTAGAATTAGCTCAGTGGCTTTTGAAAACCAGACTGAGTATTTAGCTAGGTAATGGGATTTACGAATTTGTTTACAACTGTATCCCTAGAAACTTACCATAAAAGAGCTGTTTCTGGGCAACTAAGAATTGTGAAGCAGAAAAGGAGGTTGAATTTTTTTTCTCGCACCGTAGAGATAGAAAGGTCTTAACTAAGAGGGAATACTTATAAATTGCTGTTGAGTCAGAATTTCATTATAACTTTACAAGACGTCTAAACAATATATCTTAAAAATAACAAATATAATTTCAATAGTAAAAATATAAGACAATCTACTTTTTAATGTAATATTAATAATTCCATTAACAATTTACAATTAACAATCTACTTGGGTTTCTATAAAAAAAAAAAAAACTTCCAAAAATTTAACTCTGCTGTTTTTAAATGATTAAATTATATTTATTGATTTATTATTAGTATTAATACTATAATTTATATTGGCAAAAAAATCTAGAGCAGAGTTCAGGCATGAGCTTTTTTGAATTGTAAATTTTTATGAAAAGGTTTTTAATATAATGCACAGGACAATAAGCAAAAACAAACAATCACGCAGGACTGAAGGTGATCAGTACAACTAATAAAACAAGTAGATAACACAAAAACACATCATGAAACCTGAAAAGGATACAAAAATAGAGTAAAAAGGAAAAAAAAAGGGGAAAAGAAAAAAAAAGTGGGTATATAAAACAAGAACACAAAGACAGGAGGGAAGGATAGGGAGGAACGAGGTGTCCAGTCAGTTGGGAGGTTAACATCCTAAAGCAGGGATTCACTCAGGGGAAAGCTGTCAGTGGGCGAGAGTCATATCACGCCCAGTAATAATCCTACAGTGCTCATACAGCATTAAGTTTATGAAGCTGATTATAAAGGATGAGCATCAGATGCTCCATTTGTTGAATATGGCAAGTCTATGTTAAAACAAAGGCATAAACATACAGGTGCATCCCAATAAATTAGAATATCTTTGTTTATTTATTTCAGTAATTAAATTTAAAAAAGTGACCACCTATATTTTCTAGATTCTTTACACACAGAGTGTTCTATTTCAAGTGTTTCATTTCTGTAAATGTTGATTACGGATTACAGCTAATGAAAACCAAAATCTAAGAAAATTAGAATATTGTAAAAAAGTTCAGTATTGTAAATTCAATGTGTCACCTGCCAAGGTTTCCTAAGCCTTTAAATGGTCCCTTCAGTCTGGTTCAGTAGGACACATCGGGGCCGGTTTTAGACAGTGGTGCCCTGGGCAAAATTAAAAGCGGGGCCCCAAATGCTCATAAGCAAACACCATCGTCTTCCAGTGGCAACTCCTATAATAACGCCTCCTTTCTGCCAACAAAAAAGTAATAACAAGCCCCATTTTACCACACACAATTCAAATGAGCACCTTTGTACCTACCACCTAATAGATTTTTGCACCCAGTCATCAGTTATTATAGCGCCTGTTTATAAATAATAGTCCCTGCTTATAAATAATATTACACCTTTATCAGTAATAGCGCCCTTATAAATGATAAATAGTGCCCTGTATCAGTAATATTCCCCTCATCAGTAACAGTCACTCTGTAAAAATAATACTGCTCCCTTTTAAATAATAGCCCCCTTATAAATAATAGTTACCCTTAGAAATAATAGTCCCCATTATCACTAATAGCCCCCTTTATAAATAAGCCCACTTAACAATTATGCCCCCTTTATAAATAATAGCTCCCCCTTATAATGGATGCCTTATATATAATAGTTCCCCCTTATAAATAATAGCCCGTCTTATAAATAATAGATCCCCCTTATAATAGCCCCCTCATATTTGTTTCCCAATTATATATAGTAACCCACCCTTATATATAATAGTTCCTCCCTTATAAATAAGAGCCCCCTTATATATAATAGTTCTCCGTTATACAGTGTCGGACTGAAGGGCCTTAGGCCTACCAGAGGAACTTGTTCTGGGCCCCGACCCAACAGCTTCCTGGTAATAGCCTAAACCACGGCTTCTTCACTGAAGTCTTACATATGTGCTGACTATCTGGTGTTACTGAGTATGTTCCCAGTATGGTCAGCCTCTATAGTACTGTGCAGGCCCCAATAACTCCATGGCCACTTCATGCACAGTACTGTATGGAGAATGACATGGCCATGGAGCACTACATGTATGTGCAAGATTATAGTGAGTGAGCTGTGGTGCAGACATAGCACACAGGGCTGCCATCAGGAATTTTGAGCCCCCCCATAGTATAATGCTCCCCTGAGCCCTCCACAGTTTCCCCACATGGCATATAATGCTTCACAGTGGAACCACACAGTATAAAATGCTCCCCTGAGACCCCCATAGTGACCCCACATGGTATATAAAGCTCCACACATTATACTACCTCTTAGTGGCCCCAGACAGTACAATATGCTCCCCAGCAGCCCCACACAATATAATATGCTCCATACAGTATAATATGCATCCCACAGTGCCCCCCCCCAGTAAAATGCTCCACAGTGGCCTAACACCGTATAGCATGTTCCACAATGGCCTCCACACAGTATAATATACTCCCCAGAGGGGTTCCCCCAGTATAATGCTCCACAGTATAATATGCTCCCCACAGTCCCCCCCAGTATAATGCTCTACAATGGCCCCACAGAGTATAATATGCTCCCGAGAAGCCCCACACAATATAATAAACTCCACAGTGGTCCCACACAGTATAACAGGCTCCCCAAACTGCCCCTTCCCCCCCAGTATAAAGCTCCACAGTGGCCCATAGTATAATATGCTCCCCAGAGGGCCCCCGCTAGTATAATGCTCCACAGTGCCACCCCCAGTATTTTGCTCCACAGTGGCCCCACGCAATATATTATGCTCCCCAGAGTGTCCCCCCCAGTATAATGCTCCACAGTAGACTCCACACAGTACAATATACTCCCCAGAGGTCCCCCTAGTACAATGCTCCTTAGTTCCCCCCCGAATAATGCCCCACAGTGGCGCCACACAATATAATATGCTCTGCAGATGGCCCTCCAAGAAAAATGCTCCACAGGGGCCCCACACAGTATATTATGCTTTCCAGAGGGCTCCCTCCCCAGTATAATGCTCCACAGGGGCCCCACACAGTATAATATGATATCCAGAGGGGGCCCCCCAGTATAATGCTCCACAGTGGCCCTAAAGACTCCCTTAGTGCTAGTACTATATTATACTTTGGGGTCTCTTCAGACCCTAGAGTATAATTATCGAAGGCCCGGGGGAGGTAAGGGAAAATAACAAACAGTTATACTTACCTTGCCTTACCTCTCCTGGGTCCTGGGCAATTGCCCAGTTTGCCCCCCCCCCCCCCCCAACGTCGGCCCTGCACACAATCATGGAAGACTGCTGATTTATTAATTGAATTACTGAAATGAATGAATGGCCCTCTCAAAAATAATCTGGGTGTAATGGTGAAGGAGGATGAGGAAAAAGCACAGCTATTAAATGCCGCCTTCTCTACGGTATTTACACAAGAAAATCCAATGTCCAGCAACATGATTAGGGGTAATGTTAACTCTCCATTAAATGTCACCTGTTTAACTCAGGAGGAAGTGCAGTGCCACCTTCAAAACACTAAAATAGAGAAATCGCCAGGTCCGCATGGCATACACCTCCGAGTTCTGAGGGAATTATGCACAGTGATAGACAGACCCTTATATCTAATATTTAAGGATTCAGTGATGACTGGGTATGTTCCACTTGATTGGCGCATAGCAAATGTGGTGCCAATTTTCAAAAAGGGGTCTAAAAGTGAGCCTGGAAACTATAGGCCAGTAAGTTTGACTTCTGTGGTGGGTAAGATATATGAGGGCTTTCTAAGAGATGCTATCCTGGAGTACCTCAATGTAAATAATCTTATAACACTCAATCACCATGGGTTTATGAGGAATCGGTCCTGTCAGACTAATCTGATCAGCTTCTATGAAGAGGTCAGTTCAAGACTGGATATGGGTAATGCAGTGGACATGGTGTATCTGGACTTTTCAAAGGCTTTTGATATTGTACCACATAAAAGGTTGGTATGAAAAATGAGAATGTTGGGACTGGGGGAAAACATATGCATTTGGGTTTGCAACTAGCTCACTGATAGGAAACAGAGGGTGCTTATTAATGGTAAATTTTCAGACTGGGTCACAGTCACCAGTGGGGTGCCACAGGGGTCAGTATTGGGCCCTCTCCTGTTTAATATCTTTATTAATGACCTGGTAGATGGTTTGCAAAGCAGGGTGTCCATATTTGCAGATGATACTAAACTTTTCAAGGTAATCAAAAATGAGGAGGATAATAGAATATTACAAGAGTATCTAAGGAAGCTGGAAGCATGGGCCGCGACTTGGCAAATGAAGTTTAATATTGACAAATGTAAGGTTATGCATTTTGGTCGACGAAATAAAATGTATGATATGTATGATTATGTACTTAATAGTAAATTACTGGGTAAGACTGACAATGAAAAAGACTTGGGGATTTTGGTGGACAGTAAGCTCACCTTTAGTGACCAGTGCCAGGCAGCGGCTGCCAAGACAAATAAAATTATGGGATACATCAAAAGAGGTATAGATTCTCATGACAAGAACATAGTTATGCCTCTATACAAATCACTGGTACGGCCACACTTTATTGAGATGCATCTGTATGTATACATCCATAAATGAAAAAACAAATACATAATGGTACTCTGCTTGTCTCTGCTTGGGCATTATCATATGATTTGGATCAAGTAAAGCTGACATCCTTAGAAAGAAGGGGAAAGAAAGGTAAAAAATAAAGGTGTCTTAGCTTATTGTAGTCAGACTGCATAACCAGACTTGCTGCGAATGTACCATTTATCTTGTTTATTAACTAGATGTCTATTCCTGACTAACAGGTATTCATATGTGTAAGTATTGACAGAATGTATAATCTCAGCTATATTTGGTACTATACCAGGTTCCAAATTATTGTGCAAATTATATTTTTCACTGATTTTCCTAAATGGTCGAAACAAATGACAGTCGGTATAATGTTCAAATCTACAAACGTTAGAGTATAAATCATATTTTATTGGACAAACCTCCCAATGATAACATTTTTTTTTTTTCACAAATTAAAAAATCAAAATCCACGGTTCCAAATTATTATGCACAACAGAGTTTCTAAAAATTTTATAAGTTGAAAAGAACTGAAGATGGTCATTTGGAATTTGTAGCATTAAGAGATCACATTTACTGAAATCTAAAGTAATTTCAATCAAAAACATCAAGTAACATGTTAACATAGGACCCCTTCTTTGATATCACCTTCACAATTCTTCCATCCAGTGAACTTTTGAGTTTTTAGTTTTAAGTTTCTGCTTGAATTTCTTGGCAGGATGTCGTGGAAGAGTGAAGAAATCAGGCGATACCTTTTAGAGGCTAACTAAGTATATTTGATGGTAAGCTTTCGGAAGTACTAGCTCCCTTCATCAGGCATGGTGTTATACAAGAAACTGAAAATTCACAGATTTTTTTATACCCTAAAGACATGGACCTTCAAAGTATCTTAGAATCCTTAAAAAAAAAAAAAAAAAAAAATGCAATCTAAGTAGAGAATCTATTATTTACAGCCAGGCTATACGATACAATCGTATTTGCTCCAACAACGCAGACCTGGACAAGCACCTCCTGGATCTAAGGACGAAATTTCTCCGATTGGGATACAAACCAAAAGTGACGGACAACCAATTAAATAAAGCGGCAGCCATTAACAGAGACAGTCTGCTCACCTATAAAAAGACCCAGAAAGAAGCCCGAGTGCCCCTAGTTGTCACCTACAACCCACAGCTGGAGATCCTGCGAAGGATTGCCAAGGACAGTGTACCTATCCCACAGTCACAACAGGTGCACAGAATTAGGGGGACATTTTCCTGCAGGTCTTCCAATGTGGTGTATCTCATAATGTGTGTGCAATGTCCCACCACAGGCCTCTATGTGGGGGAAACGACGGGGAAGAGACTTAGTCAGCGCGTGAACTCACACAGATTCAACATTAATAACATCAGAACAGATCTCCCAGTGGCCGCACATTTCTCTGGAGAAGACCACTCTATTGAAGATTTGCAGGTTGTGGTTTTAATGGGACATTTTAAGACGCAGAGGGAGAGGAAAGAAAGGGAATACAAGTTAATGCAAAAATTTCAAACACTGCAATTTGGACTTTATTCATGCCAGTTTCATGTCACACTATGTATGAACTGTGAGGGTCACAAATCACCACGTGACAGCAAACAGCAAGAATTAGTGATCGCTCCGTCACGCACCACAACTTTCCAGATTGTTTGTTTATTTTTTGACTGATTGTAAATAACTTCTCTACTTAGATTGCATTTTTTTTTTTTTAAGGATTCTAAGATCATTTGAAGGTCCATGTCTTTAGGGTATAAAAAATATGTGAATTTTCAGTTTCTTGTATAACACCATGTCTAATGAAGGGAGCTAGTACTTCCGAAAGCTTACCATCAAATATACTCGGCCTCTAAAAGGTATCGCCTGATTTCTTCACTCTTCCACTACTTTCAGTGGCACGGTACAACATTACAGTATACTACTATCAACTTGGCAGGATGTCAGAATAACCTCCCAGAGCTGCTGTTTTGATGTGAATTGCTTCCTACCCTCATAGCTCTTTTGCAGTCCATGAGTTTTTCTCATATGCCCATACAGTGATGGCCAAAAGTATTGGCACCCCTGCTATTCTGTCAGATAATACTCAATTTCTTCCAGAAAATGATTGCAATCACAAATGCTTTGGTAATAATATCTTCATTTAATTTGTCTTCATTGGAAAACCACAAAAAGAATTGTCAAAAAGCCAAATTGGATATAATTCCACACCAAACATAAAAAAGGGGGTGGAAAAAAGTATTGGCACCCTTTGAAAAATCATGTGATGCTTCTCTAATTTGTGTAATTAACAGCACCTGTTACTTACCTGTGGCACATAACAGGTGGTGGCAATAACTAAATCACACTTGCAGCCAGTTGAAATGGATTAAAGTTGACTCAACCTCTGTCCTGTGTCCTTGTGTGTACCACATTGAGCATGGAGAAAAGAAAGAAGACCAAAGAACTGTCTGAGGACTTGAGAAGCAAAATTGTGAGGAAGCATGAGCAATCTCAAGGCTACAAGTCCGTCTCCAAAGACCTGAATGTTCCTGTGTCTACCGTGTGCAGTGTCATCAAGAAGTTTAAAGCCCATGGCACTGTGGCTAACCTCCCTAGATGTGGATGGAAAAGAAAAATTGACGAGAGATTTCAACGAAAGTTTGTGCGGATGGTGGCTAAAGAACCTCGACTAACATCCAAACAAGTTCTAGCTGCCCTGCAGTCTGAGGGTACAACAGTGTCAAGCCGTACTATCCGTCGGCGTCTGAATGAAAAGGGACTCTATGGTAGGATACCCAGGAAGACCCCACTTCTGACCCAGAGACATAAAAACATAAAAAAGCCAGGCTGGAGTTTGCCAAAACTTACCTGAGAGCCAAAAACTTTTTGGAAGAATGTTCTCTGGTCAGATGAGACAAAAGTAGAGCTTTTTGGGAAAAGGCATCAACACAGAGTTTACAGGAAAAAAAAAGAGGCCTTCAAAGAAAAGAACACGGTCCCTACAGTCAAACATGGCGGAGGTTCCCTGATGTTTTGGGGTTGCTTTGCCTTCTCTGGCACTGGACTGCTTGACCGTGTGCATGGCATTATGAAGTCTGAAGTCTGTTGACTATCAACAAATTTTGCAGCATAATGTAGGGCCCAGTGTGAGAAAGCTGGGTCTCCCTTAGAGGTCATGGGTCTTCCAGCAGGACAATGACCCAAAACACACTTCAAAAAGCACTAGAAAATGGTTTGAGAGAAAGCACTGGAGACTTCTAAAGTGGCCAGCAATGAGTCCAGACCTGAATCCCATAGAACACCTGTGGAGAGATCTCAAAATGGCAGTTTGGAGAAGGCACCCTTCAAATCTCAGGGACCTGGAGAAATTTGCCAAAGAAGAATGGTCTAAAATTCCAGCAGAGCATTGTAAGAAACTTATTGATGGTTACCGGAAGCGGTTGTTCGCAGTTATTTTGTCTAAAGGTTGTGCTACCAAGTATTAGGCTGAGGGTGCCAATACTTTTGTCCGGCCCATTTTTGGAGTTTTGTGTAAAATGATCAATGATTTGACTTTTTTTTTTCATTCTCTTTTGTGTTTTTTCATTGCAAGCAAAATAAATGAAGATATTATTACCAAAGCATTTGTGATTGCAATCATTTTCTGGAAGAAATTGAGTATTATCTGACAGAATTGCAGGGGTGCCAATACTTTTGGCCAGCCCTGTAGGAGCCAATGACTTATAGTCATGCATAAAGATGATTTTGCTATGGAAGGCACAGTTGTTTTTGAACCATGAAAGAAAGTGGTCAGTCAAAAACTCTATATACTTTTTAGTTTCATTTTCACACATTCAGGGACATGACATTTAGAGCTTAGGCCTTTAACATTCAGGAAAAGTAACCTAACCATGATGTATTAGTGGTGTAAAATACACAGAAGGGAATCGCTTAACCAAAGCCAGGGAAACTGCATATCCTCCACTTGCCAAGCAACCTCAAAGAAGGCAGGCTTGTTCCATCTCTGACAGGTGCATTCCCCAAGCTGCTCCAGCCCTGTAGTCATGACCCCGACAAAGAGAAGAGAAAGGGAAGAACATTAAGGAAAACCAAGTGGGTCGCCTTCAGGGGCGTAACTAGCAAAAACTGGTCCCTGCAGCAAACTTTTGACTTGGGGGCCCCCCCCCCGTACAGCGAAGCACCCCCTTTCCTTGCCTCCACACAGTATAATGTTCCATAGTGGCCCCTCCACATAGTATTATGCCTCATAGTGGACCACCCACTAATATTATACTTTGAGGTCTTTTCAGACCCCAGACTATAATAATCAGAGGCCCAGGGGAGGTGACAAACATAAAAACCAGTGCTGCTTACCTTTCCTGGGTACTGGCTGCTTTTAGCCCTCTTCAATGTCGGCACAGACGTCACGTGGGTCAGGCCGGCGTCGCGGCACATAATGATACTAGCCTGGGCCACATGATGTCTGGGACGTCACTAAAGAGGCCCAAAGATTGCAGGGAGCCACGCCAGAGCACAGGAGAGGTGAGTAACACTGGTTTTTATGTTCGCTCACCTCCCCTGGGCCCCCGATCACTATACTCTGTGGTCTCCAGAGTATATTAACAGCAGTATTTGTTGGTGTTTGTCCAACAACTACTCTTGCCAATCCCCACTCCTGTTCACAGCTGCATTATTCCAGCAGGTAATGGCCTATTAAAAAAAAAGAAAAAAAAAAGCATCAGGGGCCTGCCAGACCCCAAGATCCCAGGCGGTGTGGCAGCCGCTATGGCTGCTACCCCGGGACTTACACCACTGGTCACCTCACTGCAACAAATCGCTGAGTCAGGTTTGGACCCCACAAATTGCAGGGGAAGAAGAGGGACAAAGTGGGAGACTTATCTTCTTGCCGCCAGGCGCCTGTTGCCAGATAAGTGTAGGATCTAGGATAGGAGTTGCTTGGGGCCAATAGGTCAGCTTTGGAGGGATGATTCCACAGGTATCACAGAAGACGGGAATGTCAGCAGGGTTCTAAAGTGAAGCTTATTTGCATTGGAAAGGAATATATGCCTTTAAGTGCTCTGGTAAGGGGATATTAGTGGACTCCATCCTTTCTCTATCAGAATCAGAGCATGAGGCCCAGGAAACATGGGTGCCAGCATGACCAGGGAAGGTGAGTCTCAAAGCGCCTGGCCTCTGCAGAGTCAGGGGCAAAGAGAGGTGCCAATCTGGTTGGACACTGCCAGGCTTCAGTTTCAAATGGACCTGCCACTATCTTGTGAGCAGGGAGCGCTGGTGTGCTGTTATGGATGGAACGGGGGCCTCCATTCATGTTGTTCTCTATGAGGAAGAAGCTGGTGACTTGGTAATGTGGGGATCTGCATTTTGGGAAGGTAAGTGGCTCTGCAGATGAAGGCTAGATGAGGAGGTCATGTGTTGCAATGGCGACCAGGGCTGACTTTGGTGTTATAAATCCTGGGGAGGCCGAGGGTTTGGGTTTTTGGCAATGATCCCCCGTTTTTCTCCTTGCTGGCATGTAATTAAGTTGTGGGCAGCAGTTGAATTAGGTGCCAGAATGGAGCGCTTCACCTACTTGTCTACTCACATTGCTTTCTGGGAATACTCCCTGCATACACTTTTAAATATTTACTTAAAGGGGTTTTCCCATATTCACATGATATGCCATAAATGTCTGATTGCTATGGGTCTCAAAGGTGAGCCACCCAGCTTCCGTGCTCTGCTACGTACCTAGCCATGACCATGGTGAGAATACTTGCAGCTATGCTCAGCCTGTATGATAACAGCGTAGCTCTGAGCTGCACTGTTTCCATAATTCCCATGGATGAGGACTGTCCACCCTACAGTAGAGCATATTGGGTACAAAATCTAACAGCACTGATTGCTGGAGTTGGTGGAGGAGGAGGTGAAAGGACCTTTTTAATGTTTATTAATCCTCTATTGATATCTGCCATGCATGTAAGTCAGATGTACTCTAGGGCAATATATTGAAGACTATGGAGCTGAGCCTGCTCCATATGTTGACACTCGTTGTTAATACCTGCAGTTTGCAGCTTCTAAACTGTTATGCCCCATTATTTGCATCCAATGTGGGGCCGAGTTTGCAGCAGAATGTATACAGATAACACTCAGAGTGACATCTGAGTGAATTCTGTGATGTACTCACCCACCGCTGCAAACTCGACCTACATTGGAAGCACACTTGGTCATGTGCATGGGGGTTTAGATTATATGCCATCTTTCAACTCATAGGTGACCACATGATGTCATAACTGGGCGCTGATAAGTTGTCATGGAAACCTGGAGCATAGTAAAGATTCCTATGACTGCCATGCTAGTAGTTCTATTACACCCTGCCAGTTAAATCACAATACACTGCAATACATATGTTTTGCAGTATATATATTGAGCAATCAAATGATTACATTTTCAAATCATTTATAGAGACTAAAAATAAGTGTAAAAGAAGTTTTAAACAGTTAAAAAAAAAGTAAAAAAAAATTTACATATTAACAATAAAATGAATACACATAATTGGTAAGTGCATCTGAAAAAAATATATAATTTAATATATTAAAATATAAAAGTATTTATTTCATGCAGTGAATGCTGTAAAGGAAAAAAATATCACAATGTGTGAATCAACATTTTTTTTTTATAATTTGGTATCAGATCATATTAACTTGCAGGATAAAGGTAAATGTTGTTTTACTGCAAATTGAACCCTGTTAAAAAAAAAAAAAAGAAAAAAATTTTTCCCCATTTCATCCCACATAATATATATTTTTTTTCTGTTTTGCAATATATTATATGGAAGCTGAAATAATGCACAACTTGTCCTCCAAAAAGCAATGTCATTGCTTTTGGAAGACAGGTGAAGGCAGGTAAAAAAAAATGGATAAATGAAATAATGAAACATTGGCCTGGTCCAGTGGGTTCCACTTCTGGGACCTGCATCTCTCTTGAGAACACCGTCTGTGCCCACAAGTGAATGTAAAGGGAGCGAACATGCATGTTTCTCTCCCTTCACTTGAATAGGAGATGCAGACATAGCCAAAGCTGTTTATTCAGCTATTTATACTAAGTACTGTACATCCTATGATCTAATACTGAGAAATTCAGCCTATTATAAACATGCAAATGAGTCCCCAAGTGGTACTTGGGGAGCACTCTCACTTTCAAGTGCCCTTGAATTTCACTGAACAGCCCAAGGATTAATTTGCATATTTATAAAGAGCATCATATCACAATTTCAAAAACAAAACAAAACATTGGAACCATTGGAATCTGTGTGAACTTCCCCACAGTACTATGTGTTTAGTTTATAACTGATTATTGCGCTGACAGACTCCGTTTAATATCTATATGATGTCAGTACTAACCACTTCACCATACCCAATAAAGTAATGTTGGGGGAACAAACTCTGGTAACCATAGTATTGTGTTTATAAATCCATTTTTGGTAGACCAATAGACTTGTATAGGGGGCATTCATAAATTGTGTAGAAGATAGTCCAAGAGGTCATATCACAGCCCATATAAATCACACAACTTAGCAACCATATTTTTTATAGCTAAAGGGGGTTTTGTGCACCTAAAATGATTTTTCATACTGATGACCTATCCACATACAATGCCCATCCACTAGCAGCTTCCGGGACACAGTGGCTGCTGCAACAACTGATCTATGCATAGATCATCAATATGAAAAATCAATTTGAGGTTGGAAAGGACAGGCTAGTGCACCGTCATTTTCAAAAACTAAAAAGTAGCACCTGGTTGAACCAACTGGTAAATGGCTGCTTTTGCTGCAGTGGGTGCATAGCCTGCCCCTTTGTAAAAAGTGGAAAGACTTTTGTGCAAAGAGTACAGGAAAATAATATACCATCAGATAGTTCATAAACTGCAGGATGGTGGGAGTTATCTATAGGATGTCCTGTAGATGTGGCAAGAACTACATAGGGAAGACAAGGCGGGAGTTCAGACGCAGGATGGGGGTTCACTTGAGCCACATAGAACATGGTAGAGACACACCGATAGCGAGACCTATGAATGAGGAACATGCTGGCGATGGTAGATATGTCATTCATGGGCATTGAGAAAGTATTCCCCAACCTTAGAGGAGGTGACTGGGATAGCAAGATTTTACAGAGAGAGAGCAGATGGAGTTTTATGTTGGATATCACAAGCTTCAAGAAGGCCCTGAAGACTCACCTATTCAGGAAGGCCTACAACCTCCAATAACACTACTGTCACCAAACCACCATCTGTACAGCCTCTACCCTCACCTTTTGTCTCTATCCCTCTTCCCTCATAGATTGTAAGCCGTTGCGAGCAGGGCCCTCTATCCCACTGTGCCAGTTGGTCACTGTTAGTATTACATTTGTTTTGTATATTTTGTGTACCGTATGTAAACCCTCAAATGTAAAGCATCATGGAATTAATGGTGTTATATAAATAAATAATAATAATGATAATATGGTGCAACCGAAACCTTGAATGAGCAATTATTCTTTGGGTACTTCATCTGACTCTCTCTCTCTCTCTCTCTCTCTCTCTCTCTCTCTCTCTCTCTCTCTCTCTCTCTCTCTCTCTCTCTCTCTCTCTCTCTCTCTCTCTCTCTCTCTCTCTCTCTCTCTTTCTCTCTTTCTCTCTTTCTCTCTTTCTCTCTTTCTCTCTTTCTCTCTTTCTCTCTTTCTCTCTTTCTCTCTTTCTCTCTCTCTCTCTCTCTCTCTCTCTCTCTCTCTCTCTCTCTCTCTCTCTCTCTCTCATAGCACAGCACACAGATATGCAGTCTGGGTCATGTCTTCCCCCTTTTATGCAGATCATTAAGTAATAGGTACCAATCTGTATACATTGATATATCTCTGTCAACTCAACTTCCAATCAGTACTATTGGATATCAATTAAAGATTAGTGTGTCCTTTGTATAATATGAGTGGCGATTTATATTTATTATAGATTTCCAAAAGGATAGGGGTTCAGTCTAATGTATGATATATATCCGGTAGTTATAACTTTACCTTTTGGCTGCTCCATTCTTTGTCCACTGGTCCCCATCTATTATGAGGTTTTCCCCCTAAGAGGCGATTTAAAATTATTTTCCAATAGGATGGGGGTCTAGTTTAACGTGTAACTATTTATTTGGTAGTTACAATTTTACATTCTGGTTATTCCATCACCTGTCTATTTAAAATAATAAGTGGAACTCAGATATCCTCCCTGTAAGTGGGGCTGAAGAAATGTTTTTCTGTGTGAATTTATAATAAACTGGGGTACATGTACATGTTACTAACCATTTATTTATACATAAGAGTATGTGGAGTAAATTTAGCTGTACATCTGTATATAAATAAAGCCCAATCTATATGGAGCATTACTGGGTATCGAATCAATGTCCCCTGTATAGTTTTATAGTAAGGAATCAAAGGGCTCTGCCACTAGGAGCCTTTATGCAACATAGCTACGATGTAGCCGATGCCATGGAAAGGTGCTGAAGTGTCTGAGCCTGTGAACAGTCGCAGATACTTCGGTACTACGCAGATCTGTGGGAGGGGTCAGATATCCACATGGCCTGGACTGCGCCTCCTTGTTTATTAGCGATGTGGCCTGTGAAGTCCCGGCGTTGACATCATGGAGGGTGGGGTTATTGACCCCTATATAGAGCAGAGACTTTGAGCACTGCATTCATGTCGGCATCTCACCACAGTGCTGATATCCAGGTTCCCCTAGACAGGGGTGAGCTAGCTTTACTGAGACCCAATGGTATTCTACTGAATCCTGGGACAACTGATCGAACTGGTATGTTCTGCAATAGTTGGCTGTAACTCTTTAATGTGGTTATAAATATGTTGAGTGAACTTTTGTTTTGTTGATTCACTCCTAGATCCCCTGATAAATGCCTGTTTTATTAAATGGGAAAGAAACACATTGGGATGGAATATTTATGTGTATTAGGTCATTAACAGGGATAGCATTTGGGACTGCCCTTATTAGGATAGGAGTTATATACAAGGGGCATAGGGATTGATATAGGGGAAGAGAGAACATCCTTTCACACCCGGCACAAGCTGACTTAAACTTGAAGAATCCCTAACTGATGCCCTTAAAAATTCTTTATGGATGTGGGTAAGACAGTTCTAATTTGTATACATCATTGATATTTATTGAGATATGTTTTGATTTATTTCTTGTAGTTAATGGGCCTAATTTTTAACATTTTTAGATTAAAAGTTATGTTTTAATATGATCCTCATTTCCTATAATTTATTTTTAGACTGCCTAGGGGTCTTGAACTCCAGGGGATCTGATCACTATACAATACACTACAATGCTAATGCGTTGCAATGTATTGTAAAATCCCTAGACGTCTAGGTAATCCCTAGGTAATATAAACATATAGAAGACAAGGCTGAGAGCCTTCAATAGGCTCTCATCTGTCATAGCAATGGATAGCCACCCCCAGATCTCATTCTGGGGGACATCAATCACAGGTAAAATGGCAGCACCCATGCACCACCAGTAAACTAGTGCCTCAGTCAGGTATGCCATGTGGCTGCCATGTTTAAAGACCTGACATTAGATGCAGAGTTTGTTGTATATTTACTTTTATACGAAGTCAATCACTGACTTTTTTATGAATTAGAGGAGCTTTAATGACCATAGCTGTCAGCCATTTATGAAGGAGTCAGAGTTAGAGCAGGAGTCAGTCGGGCTGTAGAAAAATAGAGATGCTGGAGGCAGGACAGCACCTGCTGTGAGGAAACCTGAGGTGATAGCCTCAGGCGGTACCTCCTGGCACAAACTGAGAGGCGGCATTTTATTCCAACGGGCTGTGGCCAATATTTTGTTCATTCTTCAGTGTCTGCGCCCTGGAGGCTGAAGTGGAAGCCAGACACAACAGAAGCAGGAATCTGTGATTAAAATTTCAGATACTACCTGTTGGAATAATCGAATAAGCGGCTGAACTTGTGCGGCAACAGGGGAGGTTAGTAAATACAACAAACAATTATACTCACCTCTCAGGGGCGTACTTCGGTCCTCTGATGTCCTCTTCAGGCCTCTTCCTGCCTGTGTCTGACATCGTGCCCCCCCCAGGGACACTGCTGAGCCTGTGATTGGGCCTCATCGGTGACCCCCGTGGCACATGATGTCGAATGGCGGCTTGAAGAGGTGGTCAGATGCTGCGGGACGCCTTGAAGATTCCGAGGAAAGGTGAGGCAAAGTGAGTATAAGTGTTTATTTTTCCTCAGTCCCCTGGGCCTCCCCTTATTATACTTTAGGGTCTGCAGAGAGAGTATAATAGTGCTTTGTGGGTGACGAACCCCAAAAGATTTGGGGTCGAGTCTGAAACTTTGGGTTGAATCTAAGACATGTCACTGTATGGGAGGCATTATACTGTGTGGGGACCAAAAAGAAGAGGGCAAAATTATGTGTGGGGGCCTCAAAAGGGATATACTGTGTGGCAGCTAGTAAAGGGGATAATATACTATGGGGGTCAGTAAAGGGGGTAATACAATGTGAGGCCAGTAAAGGAGGTGTCATACTGTGTGGGGGACAGGCAAGTAAAGTGTATAATATTCTGTTGGGGACAGTAAAGGCGGTGCTATACTGTGTGGAGTATAACAATAAAGGAGGTTGTTGGTTTGAGCAACTGTTTCCATAACAGTTGGTTCTCAGTAGCTGATATAGAGAGTGGAACAGGAAGCAGACAGCTCTGTTCTCAGTGTAGTGATCAGACCAGGGTACAGTGGTTCAGCTCATACTCACTAGAATGGGAAATAAGCTGCAAAAACTCAATTCAGCCACTACAAAGACAACAGGGCTGTCGGCTTCCTTCTCCATTCTCTTTGATTCCGCTAATAATAATAATACGTTTTATTTAAATAGCGCCAACATATTACGCAGCACTGTACAATTTGTAGGGTTCAAGTACAGACAAAAAAGATACATTACAAAGAAACAGTCAATTCACACTATAGGACTGAGGGCCCTGCTCACAAGAGCTTACAATCTATGAGGTAGAAGGGGTGACACAGGAGGCAGCAGGAGCGGCATCGGAGGTAGCATTGCTTATACAATGGTCAGACAATTTTGTAATAGAGGTAACTGTCATTACACAAACATAAAGCTGTATGAGCCGTCACCAGTCGTGTCCTTATAAAGTTAGTCTGAAACAGCATCATATCCTCTGAGGCAATGTGGGAGCGTGAACAGAGGTGGGTACGTTTTAGGGATTCTAACTACGGAAGGGTTTACATTAGGAGTTGTGATAGGCCTGTCAGAAAAGATATGTCTTTAGTTTTAACTTGAAGCTGTAGAAATTGGGAGTTAATCTGATTGTCCAGGGTAGAGCATTCCAGAGAAGTGGTGCAACTCAGAAGAAGTCTTGGATACGAGTGTGGAGGTTCTGATAATAGAGGATGTTAGTCTTAGGTCTTTGAGTGAACGGAGAGCACGGGTTGCGCGATAGACAGAGATGAGAGAGGAAATGTAGGGTGGTGCAACATTATGGAGAGCCTTGTGAATGAGGGTGATACGTTTATATTGTATTCTGTATTGAATAGGCAGCCAATGTAGTGACTGGCACAGACCGGAGGCCTCGCTGTAGTGTCTAGACTGATAGATGAGCCTGGCCGCTGCATTCAGAATAGATTGTAGAGGGGAGAGTTTAGTAAGGGGAAGACCGATTAGTAAGGAGTTACTACTGTAACTCAAGGCGAGAGTGAATCAGGGCAACAATAAGTGTCTTTAGTGTATTTGTGGTAAGGAAAGGGCGTATTCTGGAGAGGTTTTTGATGTGGAGATGACATGAGCGTGCAAGTGATTGGATATGGGGGGTGAAGGAAAGGTCTGAGTCAAACATAACCCCGAGGCAGCGGGCATATTGCCTTGGAGCTATGGTAAGGCCGGAGACTGCAATGGAGATATTAGGGACAGATCTATTAGATGGTGGAAACAGCAGTAGTTCAGTCTTTGAGAGATTGTTTCAGATAGAGCGAAGACATGATATTTGAGACAGCAGAGAGACAGTCACTGGTGTTCTGTATTAGTGTAGGGGTGATGTCACGGGATGACGTATATAATTGAGTGTCATCAGCATAAAGATGGTACCGGAAGCCAAATCTGGTGATGGTTTGGAGCTGTGTAGAGGGAGAAGAGCAGGGGGTTTAGGACTGAGCCCTGAGGAACCCCGACAGCAAGGGGAAGAGGGGAAGAAACAGAGCTCGCAAATGATACACAAAGTGTGGTCTGAGAGATAAGAGGAGAACCAGGAGAGCATGGTGTCCGTGAGGCCGACAGAGCGGAGCATAGTGAGGAAGAGTTGATGGTCAGGCGTGTCCGGTGTCAGATGCCCAATGATCTGATATTGATAAGCTTTCCTTAGGATAGACGGGCATTCTTTTAGCCTTTAAAACCTCTTTAAAGCAGCTACAAAAAACTTCTCTCAGTCTGGAGAATACAGCATATCTATTCACTGCATGGAATAGGTATTGCAAAATGGGCTTTATTTCCCCTGTGGTGGTGCAGCAGGTAAATTCAATACTTGCTACTGGATTTGCCTATAGCTTACAGCTGACGGCTAGAGGTTCAAACAGCAGCTTATCACCAGAGGACCTTTCTAACCGAATTGTTCAAATGATAAACTTGTAAAAGCAGCAACACAAAACAACAGTATATTGAACTTTAAATATGACACGAGTTATTCATTTACAATAGGTTCTCCATTCCATTCCCATTCCATTTGCATGCCATTATATGTTTTTCCTCCTAGTAAATTATGTGACTAATAAAGCAATTGAATACATTGTCATGTGACAGCTACATTTCACAATTACTATGAAATATGGCAAAATGCATTTGATTTGTAAAAATAATAGCAGTAAAAATATATTTCAAAAATGTTCATTTAAATTTATAACAAATACACACGTGGACAAAATTGTTGGTACCCCTCGTTTAATGAAAGAAAAACCCACAATGGTCACAGAAATAACTTGAATCTGACAAAAGTAATTTGCCAAACTACATGTTTACAAGCCACAAAGCTTCTGGGAGAATGTCCTATGGACAGATGAGACAAAAATCGAAATATTTGGCAAGGAACATCAGCTCTATGTTCACAGATGGAAAAATGAAGCATATCTTGAAAAGAACACTGTCCCTACTGTGAAACATGGAGGAGGCTCTGTTATGTTCTGGGGCTGCTTTGCTGAATCTGGCACAGGGTGTCTTGAATCTGTGCAGGGTACAATGAAATCTCAAGACTATTAAGGGATTCTAGATAGAAATGTGCTGCCCAGTGTCAGAAAGCTTGGTCTCAGTCGCAGGTCATGGGTCTTGCAACAGGATAATGACCCAAAACACACAGCTAAAAACACCCAAGAATGGCTAAGAGGAAAACATTGGACTATTCTGAAATGGCCTTCTATGAGCCCTGACCTAAATCCTATTGAGCATCTTTGGAAGGAGCTGAAACATGCCATCTGGAAAAGGCACCCTTCAAACCCGAGACATCTGGAGCAGTTTGCTCATGAGGAGTGGGAATGTTGAGAGGTGCAGAAGTCTCATTGACAGTTACAGGAATCTTTGGTTGCAGTGATTGCCTCAAAAGGTTGTGCAACAAAATATTAAGTTAAGGGTACCATCATTTCTCTCCAGGCCTGTTTCATGTGTTTTCTTTTTTAAAAAATTCTGTTGAAGCATGGTTGAAAAGCAATGTCTGACTTTCATTTGTTCATTTTCATAGAATTTTTATATATTACTTTTGTCAGATTCAAGTTATTTCTGTGACCATTGTAGGTTTTTCTTTCATTAAACGAGGGGCACCAACAATTTTGTCCATGTGTGTAATTTTCTTGTCTTTAAAATTTTTGTTGCTTCACACATGAACAAACCAAAACCATTGCATATAACAATAAAATGTTATATTAAAACAAGTGTTAATAAAATATATCAGGAAAAGAAATTATTTCACTATTTCTGTGAATGCGGATATGGTTTAGCCGCATAATGTACAGCATACCAGGAATTTACCGCCCCCAGTAGCAGACCCTTAGGAGATACTCATGAGTCCACATGGAAACTAACATACTTTAGGAATTTTGTAAGGGTTGATATGTGTGGGATTATCATTTTTAACTTGAGAAGAATGCTTCTGAAATTCTGAATTTGATGTATAAACTATAGAGCTTACAGTTTACCACCGTGCAATATTATTAATAAATTAGTCATATTTAAGGCCAAATATTTCATATTTTCATAAAGCTGGAGCTCTGATTTACATAACATACCTAAAGCACATTTGACATCATACCATGTGGTATGTGGACGTGTCTACTTCATTGTTAGCCAAATGGCACAAATGCCCCATTCAATTGTAGCTGAAATCCAGCTTTGCATCTACATGTCTACACAGCAGCCATCAATCAATGTTATAAAGGAGAGCAGACCGGGTTTGCTCTCTAAGGCAAACACATCCAAAGTTATGTCAAAGTGGAAGTAACAAGTATGTCCGTGGAAAAATGGATGGTAAGCAGTGGATACAAACTCTGAGTTTAACCATACACTGCACTGCTGCTCGCTTTCAAGCACTTTAACATTTAAAGCACTCCAAAAATTACCCTTCTTGGGGGAAAAGGTGCACATGGTATTTTTGACCCACATGGTGGTTATATTGCAAAAAGCAATGGTTTTGTAGAAAATTTAGCTCATTTTGGTTACTTATAAGTGCTACAGGCTTGTTGTTATTTGGGAGACAAATTTGTGGCTGTGTATCTTCGTGAAAAGTGATGAAGAATTGGCTTTCACTGTATGCAGTGAACCAGACATCTCAATCTTATACATTGATCTTGCGCTTCTTGGCAAAATATACAATACAGGACATGAGGTTCTTAGTTAAATTTGAGACTAAAGCGACATTTGATGGGAGAAAAGGTAATTTTTCATTTTCACATCCCTATGGTAATGAATTCAGTGAAAAACCTGTAGGGTCAAAATACTCACTATACCCCTTGATAAATTCTTTGAGGGGTCTAGTTTCCAATATGGGGTCACTTTCTATAGGTTTCCACTGTTTTGGCATCTCAAGGGCTCTGTGAATGCAACATGGTGCCTGAAACTGATCACATCAAAATCTGCTCTCCAAAAGGTCATTGGCGCTCCTTCCCTTCTGCGTCTTGCTATGTGCCGATATATCAGTTTACATTTCAGTTAACATGTGGGGTACTATGGTAGTTGGGAGAACTTATCAAATTGTGTGATGCATTTTCTCTTTTAACCCCTTCTGAATGTGTAAATACTAAGGCTAAATGAACATATTAGTAAAAGAAAATGAAATGTGTAAATTTTACCTCCATTTTGTCTCAATTTCTGTTAAATGCTTATAGGGTTTAAATACTTTGTATATGCTGTTTTGGATTATTTAAGGGATGCAGTTTTGAAAATGGGGTGCTTTCATAACTGAATTAGTCCCTTGAAAAATTGATTTTGGAAATGTTCTTGAAAATTTTAAATATAATTGTTTGAATTGTAAGCCTTATAATGTCCGTAAAAAATTAAAAGTGATATAAAAGTTTGATGCCAACATAAAGAAGAGATATGGTAAATTAGATTTATGATCTAATTTGGGTGGTATGCAATGGAAGAGTGAAGAAATCAGGCGATACCTTTTAGAGGCTAATTGAGTAAAAGGTATCGCCTGATTTCTTCACTATTCCACTACTTTCTATGGCTAACAGGGTACAACATTATACTACTATCTGTATGCAAAAAACATAATTTAAAACTTTTTAAAATGCATATTTTTCAAAGTTTACACCAAATTTACTATTTTTTCATATTTAAACACAAAACATATCGACCAAATACTTACCACTAAGACGAAGTACAATGTGTCATGAAAAAACAATATCAAAATCACTTTGGTGAGTTAAAGTGTTCCAAAGTTATTACTGCATAAAGTGACACATGTCAGAATTGAAAAATCGAGCTCTATCAGGAAGTCAAAAACTGGCTGCAGTGGGAAGGGGTTAAATCTTGAGATCAAATGCTGTAAATATATGGCACATGGTCTTTAACTAGTTAACAAAAAACAGATACAGTCATATGAAAAAGTTTGGGCACCCCTATTAATCTTAATCATTTTTAGTTCTAAATATTTGGGTGTTTGCAACAGCCATTTCAATTTGATATATCTAATAACTGATGGACACAGTAATATTTCAGGATTGAAATGAGGTTTATTGTACTAACAGAAAATGTGCAATATGCATTAAACCAAAATTTGACCGGTGCAAAAATTTGGGTACCCTTATCATTTTATTGATTTGAATACTCCTAACTACTTTTTACTGACTTACTGAAGCACAAAATTGGTTTTGTAACCTCACTGAGATTTGAACTTCATAGCCAGGTGTATCCAATCATGAGAAAAGGTATTTAAGGTGGCCAATTGCAAGTTGTTCTCCTATTTGAATCTCCTCTGAAGAGTGGCATCATGGGCTCCTCAAAACAACTCTCAAATGATCTGAAAACAAAGATTGTTCAACATAGTTGTTCAGGGGAAGGATACAAAAAGTTGTCTCAGAGATTTAACCTGTCAGTTTCCACTGTGCGGAACATAGTAAGGAAATGGAAGACCACAGGGACAGTTCTTGTTAAGCCCAGAAGTGGCAGGCCAAGAAAAATATCAGAAAGGCAGAGAAGAAGAATGGTGAGAACAGTCAAGGACAATCCACAGACCACCTCCAAAGAGCTGCAGCATCATCTTGCTGCAGATGGTGTCACTGTGCATCGGTCAACAATACAGCACACTTTGCACAAGGAGAAGCTGTATGGGAGAGTGATGCAAAAGAAGCCGTTTCTGAAAGCACGCCACAAACAGAGTTGCCTGAGGTATGCAAAAGCACATTTGGACAAGCCAGCTTCATTTTGGAAGAAGGTCCTGTGGACTGATGAAACAAAGATTGAGTTGTTTGGTCATACAAAAAGGCGTTATGCATGGCGTCAAAAAAACACAGCATTCCAAGAAAAACACTTGCTACCCACTGTAAAATTTGGTAGAGGTTCCATCATGCTTTGGGGCTGTGTGGTCAATGTCGGCACCGGGAATCTTGTTAAAGTTGAGGGTCGCAGGGATTCAACTCAGTATCAGCAGATTCTTGAGAATAATGTACAAGAATCAGTGACGAATTTGAAGTTACGCCGGGGATGGATATTTCAGCAAGACAATGATCCAAAACACAGCTCCAAATCTACTCAGGCATTCATGCAGAGGAACAATTACAATGTTCTGGAATGGCCATCCCAGTCCCCAGACCTGAATATCATTGAACATCTGTGGGATAATTTGAAGCGGGCTGTCCATGCTCGGCGACCATCAAACTTAACCGAACTGGAATTGTTTTGTAAAGAGGAATGGTCAAAAATACCTTCATCCAGGATCCAGGAACTGATTAAAAGCTACAGGAAGCGACTAGAGGCTGTTATTTTTGCAAAAGGAGGATCTACTAAATATTAATGTCACTTTTCTGTTGAGGTGCCCATACTTTTGCATCGGTCAAATTTTGGTTTAATGCAGATTGCACATTTTCTGTTAGTACAATAAACCTTATTTCAATCCTGAAATATTACTGTGTCCATCAGTTATTAGATATATCAAATTGAAATGGCTGTTGCAAACACCCAAATATTTAGAACTAAAAATGATTAAGATTAATAGGGGTGCCCAAACTTTTTCATATGACTATGTTGTAGCTTTCTATATTATATTTCATGCTTTGCTACCAGGCAATTTATAAACATTTCAAATTCTCTGCAGAAAGCTAAACAAGAGAGAAATATATTGAAAAGCTAATTTTTAACATGGTAGAACACAACCTTTATGGAAACTTTGTCAATGGTGGAGACTGTAGAGTGAGCTCACTTCCTAAGGAAATTACTGCAGGGGGTGTCTGCCAGAGAAAATCAGGCATAGCAAACATTTTAACAGATCAACTTATCCCTGCAGAGCAAACCAGCGCTGGCAGTCAAAATGATGCCAGTGTATGTCTCTGCACAATGTTTCATTTAACAGCCTCAAGGATCTCTATTTTATTGACTGTCATACAAACCATATTACTCCTCTTCATGTTTCCAGAGAACATACTATGAACTTAGAAGTCTGGATGTAAATACTGAAAGTAAAGCTGAATAATAAACATAGGGAACATTTACTAAAAATGTTGAAGACTTGCATGTGGACATAAAATATATAGATTGTGTGATCTTTTAACAGTTTCTTATATGGATAATACCTGAAAAATCTGTTGGTCAATCCTCAAATGATAAGTTTATTGGCACTGGTAATGACAGCCAAGGAAACACTCAAGTTAGCAAAATGGGTTCTGTTTCATTACTTTTCTTGATATAGGAGGCTGTTGTAATTTTTAACATGTTAGTTTACTCTCTCTTACAATATACAGTCATATGAAAAAGTTTGGGCACCCCTATTAATCTTAATCATTTTTAGTTCTAAATATTTGGGTGTTTGCAACAGCCATTTCAATTTGATATATCTAATAACTGATGGACACAGTAATATTTCAGGATTGAAATGAGGTTTATTGTACTAACAGAAAATGTGCAATATGCATTAAACCAAAATTTGACCGGTGCAAAAGTATGGGCACCTCAACAGAAAAGTGACATTAATATTTAGTAGATCCTCCTTTTGCAAAAATAACAGCCTCTAGTCGCTTCCTGTAGCTTTTAATCAGTTCCTGGATCCTGGATGAAGGTATTTTTGACCATTCCTCTTTACAAAACAATTCCAGTTCAGTTAAGTTTGATGGTCGCCGAGCATGGACAGCCCGCTTCAAATTATCCCACAGATGTTCAATGATATTCAGGTCTGGGGACTGGGATGGCCATTCCAGAACATTGTAATTGTTCCTCTGCATGAATGCCTGAGTAGATTTGGAGCTGTGTTTTGGATCATTGTCTTGCTGAAATATCCATCCCCGGCGTAACTTCAAATTCGTCACTGATTCTTGTACATTATTCTCAAGAATCTGCTGATACTGAGTTGAATCCATGCGACCCTCAACTTTAACAAGATTCCCGGTGCCGGCATTGGCCACACAGCCCCAAAGCATGATGGAACCTCCACCAAATTTTACAGTGGGTAGCAAGTGTTTTTCTTGGAATGCTGTGTTTTTTTGACACCATGCATAACGCCTTTTTGTATGACCAAACAACTCAATCTTTGTTTCATCAGTCCACAGGACCTTCTTCCAAAATGAAGCTGGCTTGTCCAAATGTGCTTTTGCATACCTCAGGCGACTCTGTTTGTGGCGTGCTTTCAGAAACGGCTTCTTTCGCATCACTCTCCCATACAGCTTCTCCTTGTGCAAAGTGTGCTGTATTGTTGACTGATGCACAGTGACACCATCTGCAGCAAGATGATGCTGCAGCTCTTTGGAGGTGGTCTGTGGATTGTCCTTGACTGTTCTCACCATTCTTCTTCTCTGCCTTTCCGATATTTTTCTTGGCCTGCCACTTCTGGGCTTAACAAGAACTGTCCCTGTGGTCTTCCATTTCCTTAGTATGTTCCTCACAGTGGAAACTGACAGGTTAAATCTCTGAGACAACTTTTTGTATCCTTCCCCTGAACAACTATGTTGAACAATCTTTGTTTTCAGATCATTTGAGAGTTGTTTTGAGGAGCCCATGATGCCACTCTTCAGAGGAGATTCAAATAGGAAAACAACTTGCAATTGGCCACCTTAAATACCTTTTCTCATGATTGGATACACCTGGCAATGAAGTTCAAAGCTCAGTGAGGTTACAAAACCAATTTTGTGCTTCAGTAAGTCAGTAAAAATTAGTTAGGAGTATTCAAATCAATAAAATGATAAGGGTACCCAAATTTTTGCACCGGTCAAATTTTGGTTTAATGCATATTGCACATTTTCTGTTAGTACAATAAACCTCATTTCAATCCTGAAATATTACTGTGTCCATCAGTTATTAGATATATCAAATTGAAATGGCTGTTGCAAACACCCAAATATTTAGAACTAAAAATGATTAAGATTAATAGGGGTGCCCAAACTTTTTCATATGACTGTACATCTAGATATATCTTACATATAAAATCGGATGTGATTTGTAAATACTTTGTTTCACCTGGTACTGATCTTGAGATGTATCTTGATATATGCAGGCACCCCAAAACCCCAAAGTAATTTGAGAAATATAGTAAACTGCAAGTGGTAATCTAACAAGATTGAACCAGGCTTTGTTTAGCACTAGAGAAATTACCCGGCATTGTCCGGGTATAAAGTGTGGGTGCAAAGGAAGTCAGAAAAATCACCTGGCATCTGCTACCCCCCTTCAAGATTTATGATTGAAAACTTTAATATGTGCTGAAAAAAAAAACCATAAGAATTAACGGAGATGATTTATCTAAAGCCTGGGAAAAGTAAAATTAGGCACCTGCTGATAGCAAGTAATATAGTGTCAGCTGTCATCTGTCCAAGGCCCCTTTGAAAGTACTAATCTGGTTGGTTAGTATGGAAAACCGCTCCCATCTAGGATTATGTAGTAAAATGCACAACCTGCTATTGGCAGATAAGAAGGTAAAAAGTAAAAATTGGCAAATCCTGGAGACTGCGCCAGTTGAAGGCAGATTTTCTACTGGTATAATATAGGCCATGTTTGCGGTTATATTATGGCTACAAATCCCATGGTATAAATCTATCCTATCTATCTATCTATCTATCTATCTATCTATCTATCTATCTATCTATCTATCTATCTATCTCTTCTACATACAATCCTCTGATAATGACTGACAACAGAGAACCATAGTGAGGAAGTGCTGCAATCTGCTGATAATGGAGTATGTGAGTGAGATTATTAAGAGTGATGTACCCTTGAGCTTTTATTGGCTAATATGGATTACATGAGTGCTGTCCTCTGATAATGGCTGATAACAAAGAACCATATCACCAAAAATTCTTAAAAAATATGTTTAACGTAAAAATGTGATTTAAACAATAGGTCATTTCCAGTCTATAAATTTTCTTTAAATCCAAATTTACTTATCAGTATGATTTTGTAGTATGGATGAAGCAGGTGTACCTTGAAGAAACCCATGCAAACACTGGGCTGCCGGATGCTGACTTTTTATTTATTTATTTATTTTTTTAAATAGGCCGTTAACTTCTGGAGTAACCCCGGCAGGTAACGGGCCCTATTTACTTACCGATCCCCGCTGCAGGAGCGGGGATCGGTAAGTAAGGCCGAGATCGCCAGACACAGTGGCGTAGTTAGCGGGTGGGGGGGGGTGCGGAGAGGGCGGCTGCCCTGGGCCCACTGATTCTTTGGGGCCCACCCCGAGGCTGCATTAATACAGCTTTTACTTTTAACTAGTTTAGAACACTTTCTGCAACTTGGCTGTCTTGTAAATTGCAAGCCACATGAGGACTGCGGTTTACAGGACAACGAGAACACAGACAGATGTCTACTTCTCGGCAAAGGACGTCAGAACATCGCGCCTCCTGTGCTGAGACGCAGACGTCCTGCGTGTGGACAGGGAGGAGGCGGCGGCTCCATTCAGCAGGATCGCAGGTAGGTCAGTATAACTTTTTGTTTTGCTTTAGCTTAGTTGTGGGTGTTTTAATAGTATAAGGGGTTGTTAGGAGGGGGAATTACAACTATAAGGTAGGGGGCATTATGAACATAAGGGGGTCATTTATATAAGGGTTATTGGGGGCATTATGAATACAAGTGGGGGAGGTTATTTATATTATGGGGCGTAATTTACAGTGGGGAAAAAAGTATTTAGTTAGCCACCAATTGTGCAAGTTCTCCCACTTAAAAAGATGAGAGAGGCCTGTAATTGACATCATAGGTAGACCTCAACTATGAGAGACAAAATGAGAAAACATACAGTGCCTTGCGAAAGTATTCGGCCCCCTTGAACTTTTCAACCTTTTGCCACATTTCAGGCTTCAAACATAAGGATATAAAATTTTAATTTTTTGGTGAAGAATCAACAACAAGTGGAACACAATCGTGAAGTGGAACAAAATTTATTGGATATTTCAAACTTTTGTAAAAAATAAAAAACTGAAAAGTGGGGCGTGCCAAATTATTCGGCCCCCTTAAGTTAATACTTTGTAGCGCCACCTTTTGCTGCGATTACAGCTGCAAGTCGCTTGGGGTATATCTCTATCAGTTTTGCACATCGAGAGACTGAAATTCTTGCCCATTCTTCCTTGGAAAACAGCTCGAGCTCAGTGAGGTTGGATGGAGAGCGTTTGTGAACAGCAGTTTTCAGCTCTTTCCACAGATTCTCGATTGGATTCAGGTCTGGACTTTGACTTGGCCATTCTAACACCTGGATACGTTTATTTGTGAACCATTCCATTGTAGATTTTGCTTTATGTTTGGGATCATTATCTTGTTGGAAGATAAATCTCTGTCCCAGTCTCAGGTCTTTTGCAGACTCCAACAGGTTTTCTTCCAGAATGGTTCTGTATTTGGCTCCATCCATCTTCCCATCAATTTTAACTATGTTCCCTGTCCCTGCTGAAGAAAAGCAGGCCCAAACCATGATGCTGCCACCACCATGTTTGACATGGGGATGGTGTGTTCAGGGTGATGAGCTGTGTTGCTTTTACGCCAAACATATAATTTTGCATTGTGGCCAAAAAGTTCGATTTTGGTTTAATCTGACCAGTGTGTCTCCCAGGTGGCTTGTGGCAAACTTTAAACGAGACTTTTTATTGATATCTTTGAGAAATGGCTTTCTTCTTGCCACTCTTCCATAAAGGCCAGATTTGTGCACTGTACGACTGATTGTTGTCCTATGGACAGACTCTCCCACCTCAGCTGTAGATCTCTCCAGTTCATCCAGAATGATCATGGGCCTCTTGGCTGCATCTCTGAGCAGTCTTCTCCTTGTTTGAGATGAAAGTTTAGAGGGACGGCCGGGTCTTGGTAGATTTGCAGTGGTCTGATACTCCTTCCATTTCAATATGACCGCTTGCACAGTGCTCCTTGAGATGTTTAAAGTTTGGGAAATCTTTTTGTATCCAAATCCGGCTTTAAACTTCTCCACAACAGTATCACGGACCTGCCTGGTGTGTTCCTTGGTCTTCATGATGCTCTCTGCACTTTAAACAGAACCCTGAGACTATCACAGAGCAGATGCCTTTATACAGAGACTTGATTACGCACAGGTGGATTATATTTATCATCATCAGTCATTTAGGACAACATTGGATCATTCAGAGATCCTCACTGAACTTCTGGAGTGAGTTTGCTGCACTGAAACTAAAGGGGCCGAATAATATTGCACGCCCCACTTTTCAGTTTTTATTTTTTACAAAAGTTTAAAATATCCAATAAATTTCGTTCCACTTCACAATTGTGTCCCACTTGTTGATTCTTCACCAAAAAGTTAAAATTTTATATCCTTATGTTTGAAGCCTGAAATGTGGCAAAAGGTTGAAAAGTTCAAGGGGGCCGAATACTTTCGCAAGGCACTGTATCTAGAAAATCACATGGTCTGATTTTTTAAGAATTTATTTGCAAATTATGGTGGAAAATAAGTATTTGGTCACCTACAAACAAGCCACATTTCTGGCTCTCACAGACCTGTAACTTCTTCTTTAAGAGGCTCCTCTGTCCTCCACTCATTACCTGTAGTAATGGCACCTGTTTGAAATTGTTATCAGTATAAAAGACACCTGTCCACAACCTCAAACAGTCACACTCCAAACTCCACTATGGTGAACAGGGGAGCAACGCTAATGAGGCGAAGTGAGGCTTCCGCCTCAGGCAGCACTGTCCGTCTGGGGGGCGGAATTTTTACTATTTATTTAATGTAAACCAGCCCAGGACAGGTCGCTTTAAAAAAAACAAAAAAAAAAAACAAATCTGAGCAGGGCCTGTCCTGGGCTGGTTTACGAGACCTCTGCATGTCAGTGCAGACGGCGATACAATGACATCATCGTGCCTCCTACGCTGAAATGCAGACGTCGCGGACAAGAAGAGGAGGCGGCGGCTCCATCAAGGGATCGCAGGTAAGTGAGGATAACTTTTTTTATATATATATAAATAGGCCGTAACCTGCTGGAGTATCCCCAGCAGGTAACAGCCTATTTATTTACTTACCCTGTGTCTGCTCATGGCCGCCTTCGCTTCCCCTTCTGCTATGGACCCCAGAGTATAATAATCAGAGACCCAGGGGAGGTGAGGGAACATAAAAACCAATCTACTTACCTCTCCTGTGATCCGATGTTACTCCGAGCAGGCTTGGGCCCTCTGGTGACATCATCAGGTCGAGTCGCCGGCCTGATCACGTGACGTGTGTGCGCAATTAAACAAGGCCGAAAGCTGCAGGGAGTACACCGGTGTCCAGCAAAGGTAAGTAACAATGGTTTTTGTTTGTCACCTCCCCTGGGTCTCCGATCATTATACTCTAGGGTCTGAAAAGACCCCAGAGTATAATAATAGTTCATGGGTGGGCCACTATGGGGCATAATACCGTGTGCAGGGGCCACTGTGGAGCATAATACCCTGCGTACGGGCCACTATAGAGCATAATGCCAGTGTAGGGACCACTATGGAGCATAATACCGTGTGCAGGGGCCAATATGGAGCATAATACCATGTGCAGGGGCCACTAGGGAGCATAATACTGTGTGCAGGGGTTGCTGTGGAGCATAATACCGTGTGCAGGGACCGCTGCGAGGCATAATACTGTGTGCAGGGGCCACTATGGAGCGTAATACCGTGTGCAGGGGCCGCTGCGAGGTAAAATACAGTGTGCAGGGGCCACTATGGAGTGTAATACCGTGTGCAGGGGCCACTGCGGGCCATAATACTTTGTACAGGGGCTGCTGTGGAACATTATAGTGTGTGTAAATGGGACGCTATAAACAAGGGCTATGGCGCCTGTTTATATTATACGCTGTCTGTTTATAGTGACCGTGTGATGTAATTACAGCCTTGTCACATAGACATATATAGGACGAGGCTGTAGTTACATTAAATGGCCGCCATGAGATGAATGACACTATGTAAAGAGAGAAGCGGTCATGGCGATTAAACAGGTACCATTCAAACAGCTGATCAGTAGGTGTCCTGGGTTTTTGAGCACCACTGATTAGTTTATTAATGACCTGGAAAACCTTTTAATTAGTTAACACCTGGGGCATTATTAATAAGGGGCACTATTTATACAGGGTACACATGGACATTATTAATATAAAGATGCACTTGGGGGTATTATTCATTAATGGGGGGTTATATCATATATTTTATAATAGGGGTAAGCAGCAAGATGGGTGTGCAGGTGAGGACAATGTGGGTCAAGTGCCTGGAAAAGTGAGGAGCCAAAGATGTCTGTGTTGCAAACTTTACAGAGACAAGTCACAGCTGGAAGAAGTAGTCATGGCGGTCCAAAGGGAAGAGAAGGGAAATGTGAAGGGTTAGTCAGAGACGTCACCTGTAAGTCACAAAATGTTACTGCCCTGTATTCACCTAAATGATAGAGGATAAATACCTGATTGATGGGGGTCTGTCTGCTGAGACCCCCACTGAGCCTGAGAATTTGTTTTTTTTTCCCCCCACTGGGTGGGAATTCAGCCTGACCACAGCCATATATAGGTGTGTCGCTTGGTGGATGGACGAACCCACGTGGCTCTCATTCACTTCAATGGCAGTGCCAAAGATAGCCGAAGTCCAGTACTCAGTTATCTGCGGCGCTCCTATTATAGAGAATGGGGGCTATGTGGGCTCGTACATTCACCAAGCAGAAGATGTGTGAAGTTACTTTCATTGTTAATACCGTGTTGTTGATCTGATAATTAAGTAATGCAGTAAGAAGAATTCTTAAAAACTGTTTTATAACTTTGTGTATTGTGTATCTTGTGCGACGATAACAGCGCTTGAAGCTAGTAGCATGGAAACTCAATTTTTTTTTTGGGGGGTGGCGTCTTTCTATAGTCTGCCTCAGACAGCAAAAAGGCTAGGTTCACCACTGATGGTGAAGACCAAAGAGCTGTGGAAGGACACCAGAAACAAAATTGTAGACCTGCACCAGGCTGGGAAGACTGAATCTGCAATAGGCAAGCAGCTTGGTGTGAAGAAATCAACTGTGGGAACAATAATTAGAAAATGGAAAACATACAAGACCACTGATAATCTCCTTCGATCAGGGGCTCCACGCAAGATCTCACCGTGGGCTCAAAATGATCACAAGAATGGTGAGCAAAAATCCCAGAACCACAAGGGGGACCTAGTGAATGACCTGCAGAAAGCTGGGACTAACGTAACAAAGGCTACCATCAGTAACACACTACGCCGCCAGGGTCTTAGATCATGCAGTGCCAGACATGTCCCCCTGCTTAAGCCAGTACATATCCGGGCCCGTCTGAAGTTTGCTAGAGAGCATTTAGATGTTCCAGAAGAGTATTAGAAGAATGTCATATGGTCAGATGAAAGCAAAGTAGAACTGTTTGATAGAAAACTGCTCTAGAGGAGATCTGCATGGAGGAATGGGCCAACATACCAGCAACAGTGTGAGCCAACCTTGTGAAGACTTACAGAAAACATTTGACCTCTGTCATTGCCAACAAAGGATATATAACAAAGTATTGAGATGAACTTTTGTTATTGACCAAATACTTATTTTCCACCATAATTTGCAAATAAATTCTTTAAAAATTTCTGGATTTGTTTTCTCATTTTGTCTCTCATAGTTGAGGTCTACCTATGATGTCAATTACAGGCCTCTCTCATCTTTTTAATTGGGAGAACTTGCACAATTGGTGGCTGACTAAATACTTTTTTCCCCCACTGTATATTATGAGGCATTATGAACATAAGGGGGTGGTCATTGATATAAAGGGTCATTAGAGATGCAGTATTTATGTCAGGGGGAATCAGGGGCATAAGAGGAGGCAATTAATTTAATTAAGGTGGCACTTGGGATTTATTAAGACTAAGGCCCCACATAGAGGGCCGCAGCAAAAAAGCACTGCAGGAAAAACCGCGGCAGTAACACATTGTGGTTTTTCCCGCAGCGCTTTTCACAGAAGGTCCGAAGAGGTTTCCTCTGTGGACTTTCTGCTTCCATTATACCTATAGGGAAACCGCCAGTGTTTCCGTACGTACAGTGGGTACGGAAAGTATTCAGACCCCTTTAAATTTTTCACTCGTTTCATTGCAGCCATTTGCTAAAAGCAAAAAAGTTCATTTTATTTCTCATTAATGTACACTCAGCACCCCCTCTTGACAGAAAAAAACAGAAATGAAGATATTTTTGCAAATTTATTAAAAAAGAAAAACTGAAATATCACATGGTCATAAGTATTCAGACCCTTTGCTGTGACACTCATATTTAACTCACTTGCTGTCCATTTCCTTCTGATCCTCCTTGAGATGGTTCTACTCTTTCATTGGAGTCCAGCTGTGTTTAATTGAACTGATTGGACTTGATTAGGAAAGGCACACACCTGTCTATATAAGACCTCAGAGCTCACAGTGAATGTCAGAGCAAATGAGAATCATGAGGTCAAAGGAACTGCCCAAGGAGCTCAGAGACAGAATTGCGGCAAGGCACAGATCTGGCCAAGGTTACAGAAGAATTTCTGCAGCACTCAAGGTTCCTAAGAGCACAGTGGCCTCCATAATCCTTAAATGGAAGAAGTTTGGGACAACCAGATCTCTTCCTAGACCTGGCCGTCCAGCCAAACTGAGCAAAACATGGGAGAAGAACCTTGGTGAGAGAGGTAAAGAAGAATCCAAAGATCACTGTGGCTGAGCTCCAGAGATGCAGTAGGGAGATGGGAGAAAGTTCCACAAAGTCAACTATCACTGCAGCCCTCCACCAGTCGGAGCTTTATGACAGAGTGGCCCAAAGGAAGCCTCTCCTCAGTGCAAGACATATGAAAGCCCGCATAGAGTTTGCCAAAAACACATGAAGGACTCCCAGACTATGAGAAATAAGATTCTCTGGACTGATGAGATGAAGATTGAACTTTTTGGTGTTAATTCTAAGCGGTATGTTTGGAGAAAACCAGGCACTGCTCATCACCTGCCCAACAGTAAAACATGGTGGTGGCAGCATCATGCTAAGGGGGTGTTTTTAAGCTGCGGGGACAGGATGACTGGTTGCAATTGAAGGAAAGATGAATGTGGCCAAGTACAGAGATATCCTGGAAGAAAACTTCTTCCAGAGTGCTCTGGACCTCAGACTGGGATGAAGGTTCACATTCCAACAAGACAATGACCCTAAGCACACAGCTAAAATAACAAAGGAGTGGCTTCAGAACAACTCTGTGACCATTCTTGACTGGCCCAGCCAGAGCCCTGACCTCAACCCAATTGAGCATCTCTGGAGAGACCTGAAAATGGCTGTCCACCAACGTTCACCATCCAACCTGACGGAACTGGAGAGGATCTGCGAAGAAGAATGGCAGAGGATCCCCAAATCCAGATGTGAAAAACTTGTTGCATCATTCCCAAGAAGACTCATGGCTGTACTACAAAAGGGTGCTTCTACTCAATACTGAGCAAAGGGTCTGAATACTTATGACCATGTGATATTTCAGTTTTTATTTTTTAATAAATTTGCAAAAATATCTACTTTTCTGGGGTTTTTTCTGTCAAGATGGGTTGCTGAGTGTACATTAATGAGAAATAAAATGAACTTTTTTGCTTTTAGCAAATGGCTGCAATGAAACAGAGTGAAAAATTTAAAGGGGTCTGAATACTTTCTGTACCCACTGTATAATTGACATGCTGCGGTTTCTAAAACCGCAACGGTTTTGGAATTTGCAGCGTGTCCGCTGCACGTATTTTTCCGCAATGTGTGGATGGGATTTGTTAGAATCCCATCCACTTTGCAGGAACTATAAAATGCTGGGTTTTTTTCCCGTCCCCACTTTGCGGTAAAATACACACAGCAGACACGGTTTTGGAAATCGCAGCATACCTATGGAAACGCCGGCAGTTTCGATATAATTGAAGCAGGAAGTCCGCAGAGGAAATCTCTGCAAACTTTCTGTGCAAAGCGCTGCGGGAAGAAGCACTATGCTGCGGGATGCCATGTGGGGCCTTAGCCTTAAGAGTTTTCCAGCTCTTCAATAAGAGATCAGTGAATCCCCACTGATCAGCTGTATGAATGGCCATGGCGCCTGTTTATATCATATGCTATCTGTTTATAGTTACCATGTTATGTAATTCTAGTCTTGTCACATAGATGTGTATAGGACGAGGCTGTGCAGCAAGGTGTTGTAGGATTGTTCCTATTACCCAGGCTGCAAACACCCCAAATGAACCCTGTTCTGCTTCAATACTCTGTATAAATTCTTCCCTATACTTTCTCTACACTTCTAATGTTCCTTCCCTGAACTTCGATTGATCAAGTCTTCAATTTTCAAGTCTCTTCTACCACTTTCCTTAGTGCCTGCTGACGTATCTCCCTGCACTAAGTACACTGGAAAATGCATGAATCCAAGATGGCGTTGGGTATTTATAGGGCTGTGACATCACAGGTCTAGCTACCTGCTGATTTGCTGCACGCATGGCATTGTGGGTGATCCCGCGTTCCCAGAGTACCTTGCCCCATGTCCTAACTTGTGCAACAGCCATTTTAGGAAAAAATTTGATTCGTTACCACGAAGCGTGAGGAAATCCGGATTCGATGCAAATCGAATATTTCCTGAAATTCTGATCGAATTCCACTTTATCAGCTTTGATTCGCTCATCTCTAATTATACCGTTTTGGAGGGGCCGCTATGGGACATTATGCCATGTGGAGAAGCCGCTATGGGACATTATGCCGTGTGGAGGGGCCGCTATGGGACATTATGCCACGTGGATGCTGTGTGGAGGGACCGCTATGGGACATTATACTGTGTGAAGGGGCCACTGTGGGACATTATAGTGTGTTTAAATGGGGCGTTATACTGTGTGGAGGCCAGGAAAGGGGGCGCTATGCCATGGGGGGACCCAAGTCAAAAGTTTGCTATGGGAGTCTTTGCTAGTTATGTCCCTGTATATATTTATTATACCCTGTCTGTGTACAGTGGGGAAAAAAAAGTATTTAGTCAGCCACCAATTGTGCAAGTTCTCCCACTTAAAAAGATGAGGCCGGCCTGTAATTGACATCATAGGTAGACCTCAACTATGAGAGACAAAATGAGAAAACAAATCCAGAAAATCACATTGTCTGAATTTTAAAGAATTTATTTGCAAATTATGGTGGAAAATAAGTATTTGGTCAATAACAAAATTTAATCTTAAGACTTTGTTATATATCCTTTGTTGGCAATGACAGAGGTCAAACGTTTTCTGTAAATCTTCACAAGGTTGACACACACTATTGCTGGTATGTTGGCCTATTCCTACATGCAGATCTCCTCTAGAGCAGTGATGTTTTGGGGCTGTCGCTGAGCAACACAGACTTTCAACTCCCTCCAAAGGTTTTCTATGGAGTTGAGATCTGGAGACTTGCTAGGCCACTCCAGGACCTTGAAATGCTTCTTACAAAGCCACTCCTTCGTTGCCCTGGCGGTGTGCTTGGGATCATTGTCATGCTGAAAGACCCAGCCACGTTTCATCTTCAATGCCCTTGCTGATGGAAGGAGGTTTGCATTCAAAATCTCACGATACATGGCATCATTCATTCTTTCATGTACACGGATCAGTCGTCCTGGTCCCTTTGCAGAGAAACAGCCCCAAAGCATGATGTTGCCACCCCCATGCTTCACAGTAGGTATGGTGTTCTTTGGATGCAACAACAGCATTCACTCTCCTCCAAACACGACAAGTTGTGTTTCTACCAAACAGTTCTACTTTGGTTTCATCTGACCATATGACTTTCTTCCAATACTCTTCTGGAACATCCAAATGCTCTCTAGCAAACTTCAGATGGGCCCGGGTATGTACTGGCTTAAGCAGGGGGACACGTCTGGCACTGCAGGATCTGAGTCCCTGGCGGCGTAGTGTGTTACTGTTGGTAGCCTTTGTTATGTTAGTCCCAGCTTTCTGCTGGTCATTCACTAGGTGGCCCTCGTGTGGTTCTGGGATTTTTGTTCACCGTTCTTGTGATCATTTTGACCCCACGGGGTGAGATCTTGTGTGGAGCCCCTGATCGAGGGAGATTATCAGTGGTCTTGTATGTCTTCCATTTTCTAATTATTGCTCCCACAGTTGATTTCTTCATACCAAGCTGCTTGCCTATTGCAGATTCAGTCTTCCCAGCCTGGTGCAGGTCTACAATTTTATATCTGGTGTCCTTCCACAGCTCTTTGGTCTTCACCATCAGTGGAGTTTGGAGTGTGACTGTTTGAGGTTGTGGACAGGTGTCTTTCAATACTGATTTCAAACAGGTGCCATTACTACAGGTAATGAGTGGAGGACAGAGGAGCCTCTTAAAAAGAAGTTACAGGTCTGTGAGAGCTAGAAATGTGGCTTGTTTGTAAGTGACCAAATACTTATTTTCCACCATAATTTGCAAATAAATTCTTAAAAAACTCAATGTGATTTTCTAGATATGTTTTCTCATTTTGTCTACCTATGATGTCAATTACAGGCCTCTCTCATCTTTGTAAGTGGGAGAACTTGCACAATTGGTGGCTGACTAAATACTTTTTTTTTTCCCCACTGTATATTGATCTGTGGTGGCCAACTCAGTTTCTGTATTGAGCACTGCCATTAATACAGATGAAAGCGTTCTTTGCACTGTTAACAGAATCAGGCCCTGTTCACACGGTAGAATCTGGAGCTGATTTTGTAGCGGCTTTCAACCCCAAATCAGCGGCAGATTATTTCCTCATTCTGCCTCCCATTGAAAACAATTAGTGCAGGATGCTGAAAAAAAAAAGTGTCCTGCTGGATCTTGCCACGGATTCTGCAGCTGGTTTCGAGGTTGTGGCTTGAGACTCCCCACTGATTAGACCCATTTATTTGGGCCTAATCAGCAGTGGAAAGCTGCAAGAGCATGCTGTTGCTCTGTGTCCACCACCGTGAGCCGGGGGCAGAAAATAAAGTAGAATCTGGGGAAGATGTATGCCTAAAATTCCTCTTTACTTTCTGATGTCTGAACAGGTTCTATCTACTTGTATTGAATGGACTGTATTACAGTCCACTCCAGTAGGTCTGCCTCAGCAAAAAAAAACACCCAATTTCAGTTGTTTTTTTTTGCTCCGGTGAGCATGGGTTGCTCCAAAAGGGGCCCACTGGGGCTCTGTCGCCCAAGGGCCCACAAAAACCTGGAGCCTGCCCTGGCCACACAAGTCGATGCATGAGTGTTTAGAAGAGAGCCACACCAGAGATGACTAGGAGACTGTTGCAAGCGTTTGAGGGACTGAGCATTATAGGTCATGAAATGTGCAATACTGCAGAAAGAGAGAGAGCATACAGTCAATCCAAGCAAGTCCTACTGCCAGTTCATTGTTGCCAAGCAGAGGTGACCCAGAGAAAGAGGGTCTGTGAGTATACTGTTGAGTTAACATTGAGTTGCTGTTATAGAGACTATCCTGGACTGAGGTGGTACTAAAGAGCAAATCAGCACTCGGTTGCAAGGCTCAACATAGTTGCACAGATATGAGACAAGAGTTGCTAGTATCAGCAAAATGTCACAAGTTCAAGCAAAGCTGTTGCTGTTTTATTACTTTCCCTACCTTCCCGATCGCTGTGTACACAGTGCTCAATAAGCGCTGTATACACAGCTATGGGAGCTGCCATGATGCTCCACCATGTACGCCACTTGATCCACCAGGGATCAGAGACTGTTAGAGTTGCTGGGTCCTAGAGGACCCAGACCTGCTCAGCAGTCATGGGCAGGAGGCTGCATTCCTCCTGTAACTGGGGCTAACTGTATCAGCCCCAGTTACAGGGAAAATCAGCCCCCCCCCCAAAAAAAAAAAGTCTTCAGATGCCCTCAAAAGTCTATTATGACCTTATGCATAAATAGAAATATAAAAAATATAAATGAAAGTAATATAATAATAATAAAAAAAAAAATGATACGTCAATACCACGCCCACATTACAGGTTCTAGCCCCATCCCAGACAACACAATACAAAATAAAAATTACAGTAACGGAGAGGAAAAACTATTTTAAAAAGTGTTTTAGTAGCACTTTGTACTATTCAAAAAAAAAAAAGTGAAACGTGAAAAACAGACCCATTTTCCCTCCTCTTTTGTTTATATTTTCCCGGATATAAAAAATATTTAAAAACATGCAAAAATAAAAACATAAAAAAAAAAGCCCTATGTGTCACCGAAAAAAAGCCACAAAAATTATTTGAGTAACCCAAATGATAAAAATGTTATAGCCCTCAAAACTGCTCATACAAAAAAAATGGAAAATGTGTCTGGTCCTGAACCAGAGAAATTGGCCTGGTACTAAAGTGGTTAAGGACCAAGCCTCATTTTTCAAATCTGACACGTCACTTTATGTGGTAATAACTTTGGAACACTTTAACTGATCAAAGTGATTCTGAGATTTTTTCGTGACACATTGTACTTCACATTAGTGGTAAATTTTGGTTAATAGGTTTTGTCTTTAATTATGAAAAAATAGGAAATTTGGTGAAAATTTTGAAAAAAATGAAGTTTTCAAATTAGAAAATTGCATGCCTTTCATAAAGATAGTTATACTACTCAAATTACTTTATAAATATAATTTGCCATATATCTACTTTATGTTGGCATCAAAATGTTATCACTTTTTCATAACATTTCCAAAACCCATTTTTTAAGGGACCAGTTCTGAACGGACCTTGAAAGGCATCTGCAATAGACACTCCCATAAATCACTTCATTATCAAAACTGCTCTCCTGAAAGAATTCATAACAACACTTAGGACGTTTCTTAACCCTTTCAGCATTTCACAGGAATTAAAACAAAATAAAATTTGGAATTTACACGTTTCAATTTTTTCGCTAATATATTCATTTATCCCTAGAATTTACACATTCACAAAGGGTTAAAGGACAAAATGCATCCCACAATCTGTTATGCAATTTCTCGTGAGCATGAAATTATCCCACATGTGGATATAAAATGATATATGGACACACAGTAGGATACAGAACGGATGGAGCTCTGTTGAGCTTTTGGAGGGCAGATTTTGCAGGAATAGTTTTCAGGTATCATGTCCCATTTGCAGGGCTTCCAAGGTGCTAAAACAGTGTAAAACCCCAAAATGTGATCCCATTTTAGAAACTAGACCCCTCAAGGAATTTATCAAGGGGTATAATAAGTACTTTGACCTTTCATGTGTTTCACAGAATTGAGCCATGAAAATGTATATAACTATAAAATGTTGCTTTAACCCCAATTTTTGCATTTCCACAAAGGGTTTAAAGGAGAAAATGCACTCATAATTTGTTAAAGGGTTTCTATCATTAAAAAAAAATCGATTTTTAACTAACAGCACGTCGGAATAGCCTTTAGAAAAACTATTCTTCTCCTTCCTTTATTGTTCAGGTCCCCGCTGCCGTTTTAGAGTTTTTTGTCTTCTTTCTTCGTTATGCAAATTAGTCTTCAGAAAGCACAGGGAGCGTTACCCCTGTGCTCAAAGCACTAGCTCGTCATAGGTTTCCAGTGCCGCCTCTCTTCTGCTCCTGACGCGTCTCCTCCTCTTCACTCCTCTTCTTACATGAGACCACCGCAAAATGGCCGACAGAACAGCCGACTGCGCATGCTCGTCGGCATTTTGCAGTGGTCTCTTATACGAGACATGCACAGTCGGCTGTTCCGTCAGCCATTTTGCGGTGGTCTCGTGTAAGAAGAGGAGTGAAGAGGAGGAGACGCGTCAGGAGCAGAAGAGAGAGGCGAAACTGGAAACCTATGACGAACCAGTGCTTTGAGCACAGGGGGAACACCCCCTGTGCTTCCTGAAGACTAATTTGCATAACGAAGAAGGAAGACAAAACTCAAAAACAGCAGCGGGGACCTGAACAATAAAGGTAGTCTTTCTAAAGGCTATTCCGACGTGCTGTTAGTTAAAAATCGATTTTTTTTTTTTAATGATAGAATCCCATTAAGCATTTTCTCCCTATTACAGAAAAGAGTACAGAATGGAAGGAGCACGATTGAGCTTTTGGAGGGCAGATTTTACTGGAATAATTTTCAGGTGCCATGTTGCATTTGCAGAGCCCCTGAGGTACCAGAACAGTACAAACTACAAAGAAGTGACCGCATTTTGGAAACTAGACTCCTCAAGGAATTTATCAAGGGGTATAGTGAGCATTTTGACCCTACAGGTGCTTTACAGAATTTTTTACCATTGGGATGGGAAAATGAAAACCTACTTTTTTTTACAATAAAACGTCACTGTAGCCCCAAATTTTTAATCTTCACAAGTGGTTAAAGGAGAAAATGCACCCCATATTTTGTGAAACAATTTCTCCTGAACATGACAATATCCCATATGTGCTGGTACACTGATGTATGGGCACATGGCAGCGCTTGAAATGGAAAGAGCACTAATAAGCTTTTGGAGAACAGATTTTGAAGGTGCCAAAACAGTGGAAAGCCCCAAAATGTGACCCATTTTGGAAACTAGACTCCTCAAGGAATTTCAAGGTGTATAGTCAGCATTTTGACTCCACAGTTGTTTCATAGAATTTGGCCGCAAAAATGAAAAAAGGAATTTTTTCCAATAAATCATCTTAGCCCCAAATATTTCATTTCCACAATGGTTAAAGGAGAAAAAGCACCCCAAAGTTGTTACACAATTTCTCCTGAACGTGGAAGTACCCCATTTCAGTATGCAAACTGCTGTATTGGCCCACGGCAGGACACAGATGATTTTTATATAACACCCTATGTCTGCAGTGGTCTAGAGTGCCAGAACATTCAGTACCCCCTTCAAAGTATACATTTAGGGGTATAATGGGATTTTTTAGGTTTTTTTTTTCTTTGGGGATGGGGTTGGTATTATTGGAATGCCAAATAGAAAAAAGGGAAACTGAATTATTGAAAATAAAATGTATTTTGGCAAATGAATACCCAGCGGAGATGTAAAACATAGATTTAATTGATTAATTAATTTGAACAGAGGTGTGATAAATCCAGAAGCATTGTCTGATGCAGAGGCCTGGTTTAGAGGGACAGGTCGCACAGTAGTGAGTGGTGCCTTTCCTAATCCCTCTAATTGTGCAAACGTGACACCTTTTCTGGGGTCTCCTTTTTTTGTATATGGGGGGGAAAGTACTCCTGGGAAGTGCTGTCCATGCACTATTCTCGGGATCCCAGAAGTACTGCTGCCCTTTCCTTCCTGTTTTTAAAAATAAGTGTTTTTATTATTTGTTCCTGAAAATCCAGGAAAGACCCCCTATGGCCAGCTGTTTTATACAGAACAAAGGCATTATAGAGAGCCACTTAGGTCAAAAATATACTGTCAATTTTTTTTGTACCACACCCTAGACTTTCTTAGGGCACTATAGGGCTGCAGTACCAACCCCTCCCATGAACAGGTTATATTCCTGTATACATACAGTCATGTCGGTCTCCTCTTTAGTTCCTCGGACTGAGACTGGGGTGGATCGGTTAGCATAGAGGCTAGTCAGAAAAAAGAACGTCATGCTTGTCCTTGTATTTGACTAGCATCAACTTGTCAGAGTAAACAGCCCTGCTTTTTTCCCCCGAAGCCGTTTTTGCTCTATATGGACTTGTGGAGACCTTTTTTGTTTTTTTCAAATTGTGCTACAAGCTGGGATACCTCTGGCACCAAGGTTCGTTAGAATGGGGACATTGTTATAGAAATGATCAATATATAAATGATATCCGTGATCCAGTATGGACTTTATACTGGCATCCCCTTTTAATCATCTTTTAATTTCTTTTGGACATTAGAAGGCTTACAGGGATTTTCCAGATTTAGGCTAAGGCCCCATACAGGAAATCACTGGTAATGTAAAATGATGCGTTTTCCGACCTTACAAGAAAATTTCCCAAACCCATTTGTTAGGGACTACTTCATTTCTGAAGGGGATTTAAAAAGTCTATATATTAGAAACCCCCATAAATCAACCCATTTTCAAAACTGCACCCCTCAAATAATTCAAAACCATATTTGTTTACACTTTCACAGGAATTAAAACAATATGGAGGTGAAATTTAGATATTTCATTTTTATTCAATAGTATGTTCCATAAAATTACACATTCTTAAGGTGATAAAGGAGAAAATGCAACTCAAAATTTGTTATGCAATTTCTCCCGAGCATGGAAATACCCCACAAGTGGATGTAAACTGCTGTTTGAGAACATGGCAGCGTGCCAAAAGGAAGCAAATTTTGCTGGAATAGTTTTTAAGTGGCCATGTGTCATTTACAGAGACCCTAAACTAGCAGTACAGTGGAAACCCTCAAAAGTGACACCATTTTGGAAACTGCACCCCCCAAAGAATTTATCAAGGGGTATAGTGAGCAGATTTATATGTTTGTCATCTAGACGCCATTAGTTTCCCAGACATGAATGCACAGCGGATGGTGAAAAGTGAATATTCAACACTGCAACATATGCAATTTGGAACACCAAATTCCATACTATTTTCCCAGTAGCTCCTATGATTGGGGGGATTACTTTTGGTGTCTTTTCCTTTGTAAACTCTAAATCTGGGGTGTACCCTGATATATTCTCGCACAACTGCCCCAGCCAGTATTGTCCTAATGATTTGTTGGTTTTTGTTTTCACATTGTGCAAACTAAATATTTTTTATTTTTCTAGTGATGTAGCTATTTCAAGAAATCTTTGATTCGCCTTGATTCCGGATTTCCCTGCGCTTCAATGTATCGAAGCGTGCAGCTAATCAGCAGCCAGCCAGCCTTTGGTGTCACAGTCCTATAAATACCCTCCGCCATTTTAGGTTCAGTCATTTCACATCGTATTTAGTGTAGGGAGAGACGTCAGCAGGCGCTAGGGAAAGTGGTACAAAACAATTCCAAACTGCTAGAAGTTCAGGGAAAGAGCATTAGAAGTGTAGGGAAAGGATAGTTAGAAATTTACAGAAGAGTATTGAAGCATAACAAGGTTCATTTGGGGTGGTTGCAGCCTGGGTAATAGGAACAATCCTACTACACCTTGCTGCACAGCCTCGTCCTATACACATCTATCTGACAAGACTGGAATTACTTTACATTGTCACTATAAACAGACAGCATGTGATATAAACAGGTGCCATGGCCCATTCATACAGCTGATCAGTGGGGATTCACTGATCTCTTATTGATGAGCTGGAAAACTCCTTAAGGCTAAGGCCCCACGTGGCGTCCCGCAGCATAGCATTTCTTCCCGCAGCGCTTTGCATAGAAAGTTTGCAGAGATTTCCTCGAGATTACATTGCATTTAGTGCAGGGAGAGCCGTCAGCAGGCGCTAGGGAAAGTGGTAGAAAACAATTCAAAACTGCTAGAAGTTCAGGGAAAGAGCATTAGAACTATAGGGAAAGGATAGTCAGGAATTTACAGAAGAGTATTGAAGCAGAACAGGGTTCATTTGGGGTGGTTGCAGCATCGGTAATAGCATTAATCGTACTACACATTGCAGCACTCACTGCTATTATACTGCAGGTCATTGCAGGTTTGCAATAGATCATACCTGTGTGTTCAAGGTGGAACATTACAAGCCTTTTGCAGTGCAGTAGTGCAAAAAAACAATTCTTATCCAGTAATCTCTGCAGTTATCTGTTATAATGCCTTTTTAAAGGTGTTTATTAGTGGGGAAACAAATAAGGGGCTTATTCACTGTTCTCTTCACAGAATAAAATTACAGGCCATTTTGCAGTACAGTAGTGGCAAAAAAAACCCCTAATTCTTATCCAGTAATCTTTGCAGTTATCTGTTATAATGCTTTTTTAAAGGTGTTTATTAGTGGGGAAACAAATAAGGGGCATATTCGCCGTTGTCTTGAAAGTAGAAAATTACAGGCCTTTTTGCCCTGTATTATTTTCCTTTTCATTTAATTATTTGATATAACAGTATGTCAGACAGAGAAGCGACAGGCCATGCACAGGGAAGGGGCAGAGGCCTAAATGTTTCTGGAGCAGGCACAGGTCGCAGCAGAGTAATAGGGCATGGCAGCAGGGGTCATTTACAGAGGCCTGAGCTCCCAGTATTAGCTAGCGGTCGTGTCTTGACCAGCAACCCAACGGTTGTAGAATGGTTGACTCGGTCATCTACTTCATCCCAAGTCACATCAGACACTCCCAGCCAAGAGTCAGTGGGTTCATCAGACACAACCCTTAGTTGGCAAGGCCCGAGAGCAGGCCCAATGCCCTCACATGTCCTCAACCTGCCTCTGTCCTTTTCTGTTCCCTCAGCCAGAGAAGTACTCTATGCTGTGCGCTCAGATCCATTATACAGTGAGGAGGAGCTACTAGAGGATAGTCAGCAGCTAGTGCCCAGCCAAGATCTGGAGGAGACATCCACCGCTTTCTTCGGTAAGCGGGCAAGTAGTGCTGAGGGGAGTGGTGTGGGAGCTGGTGTCGAGAGAGGTCAGAGACTGTTGACGAGGACATCTGTGACCTGCAGACAGTAGTGGATGACGATGTAGCGGATCGAAATTGGGAGCTTCATCATCATCCGGAGAATAGGGTGGCCGCTTGCGCATGAGGAAGCAGCAGAGTCAGCAGGGTGGCAGCAGTGGGAGGTCGGGAGCCAAACATGCCTGGGGTAGACCACACGCTTCGCAGGAGCCTTCCTGCCCGGAAAGCAGTGGTGCAGGGGTTCATGGAGGCAGTGGTGGTAGCAGTCAGTTAGTGCGGAGTGTTGGGGGTAAAATCACCTACTCAGCGGTGTAGCAGTTTTTTGTTAAGCCGTCGGGGGAGGTGAACATGGCCATATGTGGAATCTGTGGGCAGTCATTGAGTCAGTAATCCATCACCGAAGCGATTTCGAAGAGACAACAGTATGTGTGCACTCATCCAACGGTGCAGAAGCTGAATGTGCTCCTGTGCAAGTTGCTGGTGCTGCAGTCCCTCTCTTTCCAATTGGTGGACTCTGCACCTTTCAGAGAACTGATGACTTGTGCCGAGCCGAGGTGGAGAGTCCCAAGCCATCATTTCTTTGCCAAAAAGGCAGTACCAGCCCTGCACAAATATGTAGAACAGAAGGTGGGCCAGTCCTTGAGCCTGTCGGTGTCTGTCAAAGTGCACGTCAGCACCGATGTGTGGAGCTGTAACTACGGTCAAGGACAATATATGTCATTTATGGCCCACTGGGTTCATGTGGTTCCTGCCCAGACACACCAGCAACTTGGACAGGTGACGCAGCTTCCGCTTCCACGTTCTCACGCCGTTGGTCCTGCAACAATGTCCGCCTCATCCTCCACTGTGTCTCAGCCTCCACTGCAGGACAATTCAACATACCACATGTGCAGGGTACAGCGGTGTCATGCTGTTCTACACCACGTTTGCCGGGGTGAACAAAGTCACACAGGAGAGGAACTGCTCCATGTCCTCAATCAAGAAATCGAATCCTGTCTTTCTCCAAGACAACTTAAAATCAGAACCACGGTGACAGACAACGGGAAGAACATAGATTCGGTGCTGTGTCAAGTAGTGTTGAGCCATGCACTCTGCATGGTGCACCTGTTCAATCTGGTTGTCAAGTGTTTCCTTAAGTGTTCCAGCCATCTGCAAGACATCCTAAAAATGTCAAGGAAATGTTGCATGCACTTCAGCCACTCATACACCGCCAAGCACACCCTCCTTGAGCTGCAGCGGCAGAATGGCCTCCCACAACATAGGCTGATATGCGATGTTTCCACCCTTTGGAATTCAACCCTCCATATGTTGGACTGACTGTACGAACAGAGAAAGGCCATAAACGATTTCTTGATGAGCCAAGTGAACAGAGGTACTCCCCTGTGTAACTTCAATGTTAGCCAGTGGCAACTCATGCGTGACACCTATCGTTTGCTCGTTCCCTTTGAGGAGGCCACTTTATTAATGAGTTGCCAGGACTACGGGATGAACTTCATTTTACTGATTCATATCCTGGAAAAGATGCTTGTAAATCTGGCTGGTCAAGGAACTGGAAACGTGGCTCCTACATCTCACGGCCACATGAGCCCTGTGGGAGCTGAACTGGAGGAGGAGGCGGAATTTGGAGCATAAGCAATGTGTAGCAAAATGGGTGGTTTTTCTACACGGGTGACAGGAGAGGAGGAGCAGTAGCAGCCAGAAGAGCAAAAGGGAGATGAGGCAGATGACCCAGACACACCATGGTAGTATGCAGTGGAGATGGATGCAGGGAGTCCCTAGGAGTCACTTGCTCAAATGGCCTGATGCATGCTCACTTGATTGCGTAGTGACAACCGAATTGTCACCATTCGGCAGAGGGATGACTACTGGCTCTCCACCATGTTAGACCGTCGCTACAGGTCAAAAATGGGGGCCTTTTTTACACCCTCTGAGAGGGAGGAAAAACTGAATTACTATAGAGACATCCTATGTAGCAAGTTGGCCGCTGCCTATCTGTACCATGGTCCATCCTCTTGCAGGTCCCTGAGCGCTCACCTTGAATTGCCATGGCAGCTGTGGGGGGGGGGGGGGTGGCAGGAGTAGTATCAGCTCCATCAGCAGCAGCTTGAGCCTAGAGTCGCTGATGAGCAGCTTTCTTCACCCGCATAGTGAAGAAACTGCTCATCAGCAGCTAGACACAGAGCAGAACCTGAACCAGCAGGAGGTGGTATACTTAGAGTGCACCCTGTCACCTGTCATCAAAGATCCGCTGGACTACTGGGCAGCAAAACTGGATTTGTGGCCGCAACTGGCTGAGTTTGCCCTGGAAAAGCTGTCCTGCCCAGCCAGTAGTGTGACATCAGAGCAGGTGTTTAGTGCGGTGGGGGCCATAGTTACCCCAGGGAGAACTCGCCTGTGCACCCAAAATGTGGAGAGACTGAACTTTGTCAAGATGAATCAGGTGTGGATCAGCCAGGATTTCCAACCACTAATGCCTGATGCATCAGATTAAATAATCCAAGCTGCATCACCCAAACCTTGACAAAAGAGACTGGTTTCTTCAGGCTACCTGTCTTAGCTACTATTCTGATGCTGCCACCCGCCTGATGCCACACATATGATGCCAAGCGCTCCTTCTTACAAACACCATCAGCGGGTACTGTTTGTGCCACCCACCTCCCCAGTCTGTCACCGGGTCACTGTATGTCCTCCTCATGCTGCTGCCACAGGGTCACTGTATGGCCTCCTCAAGCTGCTGCCACCTCCACATTATGTCGCCTTGTCACTCTGTGGCCTACTCATGCTACTGCCACCTCCACATTATGGATGTAGCTATATGAGGGCTTGTTTTTTGTGGGTTGATGAATGCAGACGAATAGTCAGACTTCCTCTTCTCTTGGCAGTATCAACCTGGTATGTGGCACGGGCAGTCCCAGGTCACTGGTCAGACCCCAGGCTGCTCAAAATAGGTATCAACACTTCCTCACGAACTTTCTGCAGGGAAAAGGATGGGGCACAGAAAACCGTGGAAACGCCTTAGATGCTGTGGTCAAGTTTAGCTAAGGGATTAAAACCCTGAGTAGAGCTCATCTCTGACAGGGGGTGATGAAGCGGGATGGTGTTAAGGGATTAATGTACAGTGGGGAAAAAAAAGTATTTAGTCAGCCACAAATTGTGCAAGTTCTCCCACTTAAAAAGACGAGAGAGGCCTGTAATTGACATCATAGGTAGACCTCAACTATGAGGGACAAAATGAGAAATATCTAGAAAATCACATTGTCTGATTTTTTAAGAATTTATTTGCAAATTATGGTGGAAAATAAGTATTTGGTCACCTACAAACAAGCAAGATTTCTGGCTCTCACAGACCTGTAACTTCTTCTTTAAGAGGCTCCTCTGTCCTCCACTCATTACCTGTAGTAATGGCACCTGTTTGTAATTGTTATCAGTATAAAAGACACCTGTCCACAACCTCAAACGGTCACACTCCAAACTCCTCTATGGTGAAGACCAAAGAGCTGTGGAAGGACACCAGAAACAAAATTGTAGAACTGCACCAGGCTGGGAAGACTGAATCTGCAATAGGCAAGCAGCTTGGTGTGAAGAAATCAACTGTGGGAGCAATAATTAGAAAATGGAAGAGATACAAGACCACTAATAATCTCCCTCGATCAGGGGATACACGCAAGATCTCACCCCGTGGGGTCAAAATGATCACAAGAACGGTGAGCAAAAATCCCAGAACCACATGAGGGGACCTAGTGAATGACCTGCAGAAAGCTGGGACTAACGTAACAAAGACTACCATCAGTAACACACTGAAGTTTGCTAGAGAGCATTTGGATGTTCCAGAAGAGTATTCGGAGAATGTCATATGGTCAGATGAAAGCAAAGTAGAACTGTTTGATAGAAACACAACTCATCATGTTTGGAGGAGAGTGAATGCTGAGTTGCATCCAAAGAACACCATACCTACTGTGAAGCATGGGGGTGGCAACATCATGCTTTGGGGCTGTTTCTCTGCAAAGGGACCAGGACGACTGATCTGTGTACATGAAAGAATGAATGGGGCCATGTAAGTTGAAAGTCCGTGTTGCCCAGTGACAGCCCCAAAACATCACTGCTCTAGAGGAGATCTGCATGGAGGAATGGGCCAACATACCAGCAACAGTGTGTGCCAACCTTGTAAAGACTTACAGAAAACGTTTGACCTCTGTCATTGCCAACAGGTCTGTGAGAGCCAGAAATGTGGCTTGTTTGTAGGTGACCAAATACTTATTTTCCACCATAATTTGCAAATAAATTCTTAAAAAATCAGACCATGTGATTTTCTAGATATGTTTTCTCATTTTGTCTCTCATAGTTGAGGTCTACCTATGATGTCAATTACAGACCTCTCTCATCTTTTTAAGTGGGAGAACTTGCACATTTGGTGGCTGACTAAATACTTTTTTTCCCCACTGTATCTATTGAAGCTTGCCTGTGGCAAGATATATAGCGATTTCCCCATAGACTGGAATGCTACTGATCTAAAGATCACAGGTTCAAGCCCTCTGGGGACTTAAAATATATCTAAAAATTTAAATAACCCCCCCTTTTTCCTAGATCTCAAATAAAAACAAATATAATACCAAATTATGCATCCCATGTTTAAAAATGGCAGAGCTTTTGAGAAAAAATCAAAATGACCATTTTTCGCCATTTTGCCTCCCCAAAAAAATAAGAACAATAAGAAATCAAAGTGGGAGACATTCCCCAAAAAGATATGAATAAAAATTACATCTGGCCCCGCAAAAAAGATGCCTTATGCTGCCCGAATACAGAAATATAAAAAAAATTATGGGAGTCAGAAAATAGCAACTTCCAGAATTTTTGGATTTTTAACCCAACGATGTAAAAATGAAGCCCATAAGAAAGTTGTTCCAACGCATTCTGAAGTTTTTCCAGCTTCCCAATACATTGTATTTCAAAGTACAATTTGTACCACAAAAATTAAGCCCCATACAGTTCTGTGAACAGAAAAATAAAATAGTTATGGCTTGTAGAAGGCGGAGAGTAAAAAAACATCAAAAAATGGGAAGAGGTTAATATAATGCTTCCAAGTTGTAACTACACTACACTAGATTTGGATATTCATAATTTAATTGTAACCATATAAAAAGCAACAACAAACCACACTGATAAGACTTATCTAAATCAGTTTTACCTCTCTTTGGTGAAAAATTCATTGAAATTTTCCTAGTTTGGTAAATAAGCATGATATACACATAATATGTTATACTCTTTTCAAAGCACAGGTAGATTAAGGTATTTTCAAAAAGAAGAGGTAGATTTACATTTGTACAATTTATGGTTCCCACCAGTATTTAGCCTTCCATATGGAAAACCATAAAGTAATTTCTGTATTTCATTTCGTATGCACTTTTGGCAGATAGCCTGATACAGCCTTCACTGTACCTAACCACAGTACCGCAAACCTTCTAGAAACACCCTAGCCAGAAGCTTGACCTGCATCCATCATCCATCATGTAACATCTCGTTAATGGGCCTAAGGAAACGTTTTACAATTTTATCCTACACCACTGATGGTTTTACCTTGATACACGGCATCTTTTCATTAGTGCTTTACAGTTGCAGAAAGTAATCTTCTTAAATTTAGTGAATTGAGACTGATTTTCATGTTTTTCTTCAACATTAAACCTGGCAATTCCCTTTGGATTCCTTTCAGCTCTGGCCCAGATTATAAAATGCTTTCATTTCTTGTCACAAGTATGCTTTATATGTAAGATTGCTCAAAGCCTTACATATCAAACTGTTGAATTTTGTAAGAATTTTGCATGTTTTTTGAATGGAATAGTAAACTAGTATTATTTACTTGTGAACAGAACAAAAAATATCAGGCAAGAAAAAAATTTATTTTGGAATATGTTAATGTGAATTTCAAATCACACTGGTCATCCTTAGGGGCCTTTTCACATAGTGTCTGAAATGAGCACTGTCTTGCAAGACTTGCATTTATACTTTACAATAATGTGCCTTGTTTTTTTGTTACAGTGATCTTTTGTGATCACTTGTCTTTCCTCATCTCATGATGATTGCATTACAAAACTGCTGTACCATCTGTATAATATAACACATCCTAGGAGTACTTGCAAAAACTACTGTGAGATCATAACAATATACAGCCTAGGAATTAAAACAAACACTATGGTGACATACCCAGAGTAAAGAACAGCGTAAGGCTAAGGCCCCATGTAGCGAATCACAGCCAAAAAGCTGCGGAAAAGACCGCGGTGGAAATGCATGGTGTTTTTTTCTGCAGTGTTTTTCACAGAAAGTCCATAGTTTTCTTCTGCGGACTTTTTGCTTCTATACAGAAAACAGCAGCGTTTGCATAGGTATAATTGACATGCAGTGGTGTTCAAAAACGCAAGCATTTCTGAAAACACAACTTTTCCACTGCAGATTTTTTTCTGCAATGTGTGCATGGGATTAGCCAGAATCTCATCCACTTTGCAGGTAACGTAAAATGTAGCGTTTTCGCAAAGTGTGTCCCCGGCCTAATACTGTATATACAGTGAGTACGGAAAGTATTCAGACCCCTTAAAATTTTTCACTCTTTGTTTCATTGCAGCCATTTGCTAAAAGCAAAAAAGTTCACTTTATTTCTCATTAATGTACACTCAGCACCCCATCTTGACAGAAAAAAAAAACAGAAATGTTGATATTTTTGCAAATTTATTAAAAAAGAAAAACTGAAATATCACATGGTCATAAGTATTCAGACCCTTTGCTGTGACACATATTTAACTCACATGCTGTCCATTTCCTTCTGATCCTCCTTGAGATGGTTCTACTTCTTCATTGGAGTTCAGCTGTGTTTAATTAAACTGATTGGACTTGATTAGGAAAGGCACACACCTGTCTGTATAAGACCTCACAGCTCACAGTGCATGTCAGAGCAAATGAGAATTATGAGGTCAAAGGAACTTCCCAAGGAGCTCAGAGACAGAATTGTGGCAAGGCACAGATCTGGCCAAGGTTACAAAATAATTTCTGCAGCACTCAAGGTTCCTAACAACACAGTGGCCTCCATAATCCTTAAATGGAAGAAGTTTGGGACGACCAGAACTCTTCCTAGACCTGGCCGTCCAGCCAAACTGAGCAATCGTGGGAGAAGAGCCTTGGTGAGAGAGGTAAAGAAGAACCCAAAGATCACTATGGCTGAGCCCCAGAGATGCAGTAGGGAGATGGGAGAAAGTTCCACAAAGTCAACTATCACTGCAGCCCTCCACCAGTCGGGGCTTTATGGCAGAGTGGCCCGAAGGAAGCCTCTCCTCAGTGCAAGACATAGAGTTTGCCAAAAAACCACATGAAGGACTCCCAGACTATGAGAAATAAGATTCTCTGGTCTGATGAGATGAAGATTGAACTTTTTGGCGTTAATGCTAAGCGGTATGTTTGGAGAAAACCAGGCACTGCTCATCACCTGCCCAATACAATCCTAACAGTGAAACATGGTGGTGGCAGCATCATGCTATGGGGGTGTTTTTCAGCTGCAGGGACAGGACGACTGGTTGCAATTGAAGGAAAGATGAATGTGGCCAAGTACAGAGATATCCTGGATATCCTCTTCCAGAATGCTCTGGACCTCAGACTGGGCCGAAGGTTCACCTTCCAACAAGACAATGGCCCTAAGCACACAGCTAAAATAACAAAGGAGTGGCTTCAGAACAACTCTGTGACCATTCTTGACTGGCCCAGCCAGAGCCCTGACCTCAACCCAATTGAGCATCTCTGGAGAGACCTGAAAATGGCTGTCCACCAACGTTCACCATCCAACCTGACGGAACTGGAGAGGATCTGCAAGGAAGAATGGCAGAGGATCCCCAAATCCAGATGTGAAAAACTTGTTGCATCATTCCCAAGAAGACTCATGACTGTACTAGCTCAAAAGGGTGCTTCTACTCAATACTGAGCAAACGGTCTGAATACTTATGACCATGTGATATTTCAAATTTTTTTTTTTTTTATAAATTTGCAAAAATATCTACATTTCTGTTTTTTTTTCTGTCAAGATGGGGTGCTGAGTGTACATTAATGAGAAATAAAATGAACTTTTTTGCTTTTAGCAAATGGCTGCAATGAAACAAAGAGTGAAGATTTTAAAGGGGTCTGAATACTTTCCATACAAACTGTATACTGAGCATTTCTTCACTTAAAGTATGTGTATTTATATTTCTATACTGCTTCAACCCTTTCTACAAATTCTGTTAGCTTCTGTTTAACAACCAAGTCATTACATTTTTCTATACAAGTCTTTAAAACAGTAAAAGTCTTCTATGCGCTTGTTAAGTTAACATGAATAATTTCAGATAAATCCACAAGATGTGTAATATGATAATTTACAGCAATTTATCAAAACCTCCTATATTTTAACTTAATACCGTCTGGGCTTTTAATGAAGCATGCAGACCAAAGCACAGAAAAGTTTTCATCAAGAGACAGACGTGAGCTGGTATTCATGCACACCTGTAAGTATTGGCACAAAGAACTCTCCAACTGTGAGGTTCTGTGGCTAACAAAATAGGAATCAGCAGGTGACTGACCACTGCAGTGTCTTATTTCTACAAGCATTATGCAATAAGTGGCCAAGTGTAACATCAACATCCTGTTCTACAACAGGCACACATTGCATTTCACCCTACTTCTTTACTATTTACTATGTATCCTCTAACAATAACATATCAAACTAAAAACATCTGACAATTTTTGTTGCAATACTTTTTGCTGAGGAATTTTGAACAATGACATACATTAAGATGTAATTGTTACAAGTGGATGTATAGAAAATAACAATTATATGTAACAAGGGAAAATATTTCATAGTTAACATACACAGCTGCAACGTATTAATAAAATTCACACGTATATATATATAATATATAAGGCTAGATTCACACCTGCACCTGTATTCCATTCGGGGTTGCCATCCCCGAACCCGCTTAAAGAATGTGGAGAGAAAGTCCTGCAAGCATTTTTCAGGCTGAAACCCGGTGGACCCTATTATAGTCGATGGGGTCCACAGGTTTCTGTGAGTAACCACTTTTTAAACAGGTTAGCTTTCCATTTTTCGGGTCCCCAAGTGGACCCGAAAAACGGGCAGCTGAACGCTAGTGTGAACTTAGTGTAAAGGTTGTAGCATCAATAGGATGCACGGTGTTATCCATTATAACAGTTGTGATGAAGAGCCCTATAGGGGGTATTACTCAAAATTGAAGGATATCATATCTCCAGTAAAGCATTGTATAATGACTAAACAATAGAAAAAAATTATAAAAATATGGGGACAAAGGAAAACCGGTACATAGTACGTTATAGTTTGACAAAAGGAGACTTGGTATGTTAAAGTGTCAAGTTTCAGGAAGAATAATCATGTATTCGAGATATGAACATAGTACAATGAGGTTACGTCATGGTACATTATTTGGATCTCGACCAGACTTCCCAAAAGGAATGAAGGATATTGCTTCCCAAATGAGTCTTTTATAAGAATATGTAGTATTGATAGCTGAAATGACTTCAGAGTTGGACCTACAGATGATTTCCATCTCTGTGTGATCATCAACTTTACTATGGTTAAAATTTTACATAGTAGAGATTTAGCTGGGCTCAGTGGAGGGAGAACCCGTAATTCATCAGCCAGTTTTTAATTTTGGATTCCTAAGCTAAAGTTTGACGTGTGGAAGATCACCAAACAACAGTCAACATATCAGTCAAATCCGTCTATTGCTGTAAAGTGTCATTTAGATATTGTTATGGTTGTTTAGATGTATTATTATGGTTCAGGTAGTACTGAAGATATATTTTAATACATGTATATATGATGTCAGAAAGCAATAGGAAGGAAGAACTGACTACATTCCTGATATAGCTTGTCCTCTGTAGTAACACGTCTAAAACTCAGAGAATAAAGGAATAAAACAAATCAAACATAGCTGGTATACTGTAAAATGGTGCGATATACACAATTTGAACAGAGAGCGTGTTGCATGGGAAAAGTTAAAGCCCTGTCCCCAATGCGCCCAAAACTTTAGTGGCTTAATATGGTTCATTTGTTATGTTGTATCATGTGTTTTGGAGCAGATCATTATGCGGTCAGTGTTCCAGTACTTTCTATAAACTGTATTGCGTGGTGACTCCTTAGAGACCTGTGAGTTGCACCACGGGATAAGTTGTCTGTTTCCAGGCTACCGAAGGTGGGAATAGCCCCCTATTTAATGGTCTGTTTCTGCTCTCTGGAAGGAGGAAGTCTTGTTGGAGTGGAGAATAGCTTGGAGTTTGACAAGCTTGGAAGACCTTTGTACAGCTTGAGAACAAAGCCTTCTCCTTGCCACAAGAACACGAGCTGGTTCCATAGACCAGACAATTCAGGACACTCATGGGTAAGAAGACAAGTTTTCTGGTGACAGGCAGTGTATCCCCCACCACAGCAGAAGTGTGATGTTCATCATGGCGGCCTTACTGACAGCCTTACTGTAAACCTGTCATCTATCTTGCCACAACAGACTTGCATGTGTTGTATCACTGCCATCAATCTCAATAAAGAGCACTTCAGTGTGAATCAAGTGTTCTTCCTCTCCAGGTGGTGGCTTAAGGTGACCTGCAGGTACAGTGTCTAAGGAGAAGCTCGGGTGGAGAAGGCCAGGCATGGTGGCCATGGGGGGGGGGGGTGTCTGTCATTGGGGAGCAGCCATATTGCCACCATCCGGTAGTCCTGGCGATTGTTCACACTGGGCTTGTTTAGAACATGAACGAAAAACAACCAAATATGATTTGTAATAAAACATTTTTATATTTGCAATTTTATGTTGTGATTTGTCTAGACAATATTTTCCACCATATTGGACATACACCTTATCATTTGTGGGTTTAGATGTTTTTGCAGTGAAATAGGAGAGGGGTTGGATTCACTAGCAAAATTTTAAAAGCACTCAACCATGTTTACACGTGGGGTAAAATGTCATTACAGGTAAAATGTCATTACAGGGGTAAAATACATTACAGCTTATTCACACAGGATACCCATAGAAGAACATTGGGTTTTACTGTACTACTGTATGCCCAGTTGCATATACATAATGGCACACAGAAGTGTTTCCTGACAGATTCTGTAAGGAAAAAAATATTGCATTCCATCAGACTCTTTATTTAGGAAGGTATTCTCCTCTTGAGGCAATGGGCATATTAATTATGCCTAGTACGCTAGTTGCAACATTTTCCCTTCTGCGCCGTCTTCCCCACTTTTACAAAAAGGGGGCATGGCGAGAGCTAGCAGGGGATGGGGCCCAGCCAAATTTATCATTATTTACACCAGAAATCTGGCATAAATGATGTGGGAAATGTACGCCAGCTGTGGGCAGGTTTACATTTCCCCACCAATCGCACAAACCGGCAAAGAGTGCGGGTCATTTGAGGAGGTGTGGCTTCTCATAAATGAAGCGCACCCTCTGTTCGGGAGGGGGCTATGAAGACTGGCCTAAAGAACTGGGCCATTGTTTCTAGGAGAGAGTATCTACAACATAAGACGTTCAAAGAAGCATGGTATGGTGACACACAGAGCCTCTGTGGCTCTGTAGTATAGAACTGCTGAGGAAACCCTGTGTAGTTATGCAGTCTCCTGCACATGGGTCTACTTGTCTTAGCTTCAAGATTTCACACTTTTTATGGATCCATCCTTTTATTTTATATCCTTTGTAAAGAAGGGATGCAATATGCATAGTATTTACAGTATGGAACTAAAACCATATGAACTATAAACAATTAGGTCTTGAGAATAAATAAACTTTATCTCAAAACCATTCTTATTTTAAGGTCAAACCTGTTGAATAGGGTAGGCAAGATCAAAACAAGGACGATAACCAGCATCTGGGATGATGCATGACATAATAAATTAAATATTTATACCTTATGGATCGTGGCATTTTCCATGGAGCACCAACATATTTCACTGTTCAAATGGTTTGCAATGTCTGTGACCACACCATCTGTGTGTAAAGCCCAAGTGGAATGGTTCTCACCAGCACCAAGTTGGATTTTATTTACTTTTGCACTCACCCTTGAATTCCCAAACACAGTTCCCACTGATTTAGACATCTGCTCACTCACTTACAAGAATACGGCTACTGTTATGAACTAATGTTTACAATTTGACTGAACTATTGAAAATCAATATAAACTAATTGATATATAATAAATCATTTATAGCAGTGCTGACTCTTTATATACATGGAGAATTTCAATGAAATAAGTGTAACTCTGTATCAGCATGGGTGTGAGGGATTGATCCAGTCAAACTAACTAAACTAAACACAATACAACAGTATACCATTATAAATTTGGATTCATATAAGTTGGAGACTTGGGCAGAAAGTGGCAAATGAGGTTTTAATATGATAAATGTAAGGTTATGAACATAGGAAGGGAATACTTCCCAAGATTACTAAATAAATAGGAAAAGAATGGGTAAAACTGACCTGGAAAATTACTTGGTGTATGTTCACACTACGGAATTTTGCACTGATTTTGAGGTGGAATTCACAAAGAGGGACACTCTTTTTTTTAATTGAAAATAGCTTTATTACAATCAGTCGTCAACAAGTATACATACAGATGTACTGCGACGCAGCGCAAAAAACTGTGTTACAATACATTCAATAGATAAATAACTTGCATCCTGACGGGGACAGTGCAACATACGGCGACAGGAAATACATCCTACACAATATACTACACTATATCCTGCTCTAGCATACTTTGTACAATCAACAAGGCATACAGACATGTGACAGGAAAGAGAGGGAAGGGAGGGGAGGTCACAGACACGAAGCTTTATTGAAAGACCACAACACACGGAAGGGAAGGGTGGGTATAGCAAAGAAATATATGCATATACATTCCCAAACTATCCAGCGACACCCTAACCTAGCATTCTATAAAGCTGTAATACATTATAAGTAAATGCAATAAAGACAATCAGTACAAGTGATGGGATGGGGGAATGGAAAGAGGCTAGAGGAAGGGGGTAATCACAAGGCCCGAAGCTTTATTGAAAAACACAACACACATAAAGGGAGGGTGGGGAAGGAGAGGGCGATGTCAGTCCTTTTCTTCTTCTTCTTCGCCGTTCAGGCTATCCAGAATGGAGTAATCCCATTGCAAGCTGTGAAACAGCCTGCAACAAGCCTGATAGGTGACACTCTCTCTTCGCAAAATGAGTCTATTCCTGGCAAACCAAATAGCGTCCTTAAAGCAGTTCATAAGGTGCCAAGCCTCCAGGATCTTGCTCTCTCTGTGAATCCCAGGAAAAAGTCCATAAAATACCGAGTGGTATGAAAGGCTGCTCCTGGGTACTGCATCCTCAAGTTCATGTTCCAAGGCATCCAACAAGCCCTGAGCGAAAGGGCACTCCCAGAAGAGGTGCATAGCTGTTTCCTCCCGGAGGGGGCATCTGGGGCAGTATTTTGTCTTGCTCAGGTTGTGGTCATGCATGAATGACTGGAGGGGCAGCCCCCCTGAATGGCCATCCAAGACAAGTCCTGGTGCCCGTTGGTCAGCAGATTTGAAGAGACGTTCTCCCAAACGACCTATGTAGAATCTGCTGTGAGTCCTGGAACATCCTCCATCAAATCCTTAGCTCGGTTGAGCTTGTGAAGTCTTTGGCTTCCAGAGATCGGGTTTGAGACCCTCCAGTTGGAGCTCCCACAAGCTTGGTCACGTCCTTATAGAACCAAGGAACAGTCCAGTTGTAAGGGATGGAGCTATCCCACTTGTCCTACCCCAGACCTCTCCAGAGGGGGAGCAGGAACAAGCGAGACATGGTTCTGCCCGCTGAGCCATTAACAGTCCTTAAAGTCCTGCAGACACAGTCACACACAAAAGCAATCCTCAGAAGCATTGGGATATCAGGGATACCCTTCCCTCCTTTGCGTGGATCTTTGTACATAGGGTACACTTGACTCTGTCCATTTTGGAGCCCCAGATGAAGTGGAACACTGCCCTGGTGATGGCCCTGGAGATGGTAGCAAGTGGCGGCCAAGCCTGTGCAGTGTACTGGAGCACAGGCAGAACTTTGTTCCTCAGGACGAGTGCTTTTCCTTCAATGGTAAGTTGTCTGAGACTCCACAAACCGATGCGTTGGTTCACTTTCTTCAGTCTTTCTTCCCAAGACTTGAGGGCTGCGCCTTCCTTCCTGAACCAGACTCCCAGGATCTTGATGAAGTCTGGTTTCACAGTGAAGGGGAAGGGGGCAGGGGAGGCCGGACGCCAGTCCCCGAAGAGCATGGCTTCTGACTTCCTGCAGTTGACTTTGGCCCCTGAAGCTTGTCCGTACTTCTCGCAGGTCTGGACAAGTGCAGTCACCGAACGCTGGTCAGCGCAGAAGACGGTCACGTCGTCCATGTACAGCGAGCACTTGACCTCATGACGACCAGGACCCGGTGCGATGATTCCTCTAATCCCTCCATTCTACCGGATAGACTCAGCGAAGAGCTCTATAACACAAACAAACAGGAGAGGTGAAAGAGGACAGCCTTGTCTGACCCCGGAGAGTACTAGAAAGGGGTCAGCCTTCCAGCCGTTCACCAACACCGAGCTGTGGATATCAAAGTACATCAGGTTAACATAACGACAGAACATCTTACCCATACAAAGTTGGCGGAGCGCCTTTGCCATGAAGTCGTGAGAGAGACACGATCGAAGGCCTTCTCCTGATCCAAGCTGATCAGGGCCGCATGTGCACGGCGGTCTCCGATGTAGTGCAATGTATCTCTCACCAAGGCTAGGCTATTCGCTATCCTCTGACCAGGAATGCCGCAGGTTTGATCTGGATGGATGACTCTGTAGATGACAACCTTCAGTCTCAATGCCATAATCTTCGCCAGGATCTTGTAGTCCACATTGAGGAGCGAAATGGGACGCCAGTTCTTCAGGTCACACCTTTCCCCCTTCTGCTTGTACAAGATCGTGACCATTCCTTCCCGCAGTGACGTGGCATTGTACCCTCCACAACCATCTCCTCATAGAGGTCCTTCAGGTCCGTACAGATCAGATCCCCCAGAGCCACGTATAGCTCAGCCGGGAGACCATCACTGGCCGGGGTCTGTCCTAAAGGTTCTAAAGGATTTAGCGGCAGAGAGCACCTCATCCACCGTCAAAGGGGCATCCAAAGCCTCAGCACCTGTTGGATCAAGAGTGTTAATGATACCTGACAGGAACTTGTTGGCTGCTTCTTCGCTGGTGGGCTTCAGGGAGTAGAGGTCACGATGATAGCTGCTGACAACTTCCTTCACTTCCTGCTTCCCCCTTCTCATGTTGCCATCTTCATCCTTCATCTCTGTAACAGGCGTGTGGCCTGAGTGGAGCTTCCTGAAAAAGAACGAGTTACATTTCTCACCCTTCTCCAGATGCTCCACCTTGGAAAGGAAGATGATGTGCTGCGATTCTTCCTCAAAGTGCCTCTTTAGACCCTTCTTGGTTTCCTTCAGCAGATCCCTGATGTCCCAGCCGCAGCGCTCAAGGTCCTGCAGGGAACTCAGCTGACGCTGCATCTCCTTTAGAACCCTCTTGCGCTGTGACGCCTGCTGGCGTCCTTTCGCCTGAAAGAAACAACGGATTTGGACTTTAACATATTCCCACCATTCAGCTACAGTCCTGAAAAAGAAACGATCGTTACGCCAGCACAGATAAGCATCACACAGTTCCTCCAGAACTCCCTCTCCTTCCAGCAAAGCACAATTCAACTTCCAGGAGCCTGGACCCAGCAGAAAGCCTTGGTCCACGACACCCTGAAAGAGAATGCCCCTGTGGTCAGAGAAGAAGCAGGGGACCATGGAATGACTTACCTGGGTGACTGACCGAGAGGTAAACACAAAGTCAATCCTGGAACGGAGTGAGCCGTCAGGGCGATACCAGGTATAATTAACTGATGCCGGTCCCATCGAGCCCACAACGTCCCTAAGAGAGGCTTCAGTCACCATCTTGATCAGCAGCTTGGATGTAATGTCTAGCTTCGCAGATGCAGATGAGCTTCGTCCGTCTTCTTCCATAGGGCAGTTGAAGTCCCCAGCCAGCACCACTGCCCTAGTGGTGGCGAGCTGAGTCCGCAGGATCTGGAAAAGCTCCAGTCGCTTGGCCTTCATGGGGGAAGCGTACATGTTGATGAGCCTAACAGGCTCGCCCGCCCAGGAACCATCTATGACCACAAGGCGGCCACAGACGAGCTCCTGGACGGATTCAACAGTGAAGGCGTTCCCCCTAATGAGGACAGCTATTTCTGCAGACTTGCAGTCGCCCCCACCAGACCAGTAGGACGGACCGTGGCTCCACTCTCTGCAGAGGTGATGGTATGACCTGAAAGAAGGAAGACCGCACTCCTGCATAAACACATTGGCATTATTCTGAGAATGAATAAAAGACAATACCATCTGACGACTTCTCTTCTCTTTGATGCTCCTCACGTTAATGGATAGAATGTTGATCCTAGCCATGGTAAGGGAAGAAAGAAAAGGTTAAACAGTCAAACAGTATGATCTTGTTACCACTCCCGTCGGGGGGGGTCCTCTTCCTTTGTGTCTGCCAGCATGAGGTCCAGCAGACATTCTTCCAGCTGTTGCAAGGCGTTGGAGGGGGTTGGGGTTTCCTCCATCTCCTCGCCCTCACAGAGGTCAAGGACCCGTGCAAGGTCAACAGAAATGGAGTCGGCCACCAACTCCTCCACCATGTGCTCCAGCTCCGCATCCTCAGAAATCAGGTCCCTGTGGACTTCTACTGCAATCTTCTTTGAAGTTTCAGCGCTGGGGCTGTCTCTTCCTTTTCTCTTCCTTTGAGAAGCACCTGAAACGATAAGAGGAGAAGGGAGGGGGGGGGGGGAAATTCCTCCAAGGAGGGGACCTCAGCAGCTGGAGAGGGAATGGTTAGTGCTGCTTCGTCAAGGGAGATCGGGGGAAGGGCGGGGCGAGGGGGGGCAGGGGTAGCCACTGAGGTTATGGGGGGGAAGGAGAGGGACTACCTCAGTAGGGGGAACAGGCAGAGGGAGGGGGGCGGTCCTCTTACCATTTGCTGGCTTCTGCTTTTCTTCTGCTGCTGCTGTTTTGGCTTGTCATCCTTCTTCTTTGGCTGCACCTCGGGCTTCTGTGGCTGGCTCAAAACCAAAGGAGCAAGCTCCCTGGCCATGAAACCAGCAGCAACATTAGCCCAAGACCTGGATCTCTTTGGGCAGACCTTGTATGTGTGATCCGCCTCCCCGCACAGGTTACAAGTTTTCTGTGTGGGGCAATCCTTGGTCACATGCCCTACCACTCAACAATTCCGGTAGGCGTCCTCTTTGCAGTCCATGCCTTCGTGGCCTTCTCTACCACATCTTCTGCAGTGACATGGCTTGTCCGGATAAAAGATCAGACCAAAGGAGTTGCCCAAGGAGAAAGTCAGTGGGAGATGTCTGAGACCATTGGGGCTGGAGTAGTCATTGTGTAGCCTGACGACGACCGACCATTTACTTTTCCAGAAGCCAAGCTTGTTCGGGATCTTGGAGGGCTCCTTGATCACCGTACAAAACCTGCTCAGGAACATGGCGATGTCTTTATCCGGTGTGTGGGGGTTCCTCATTGACACAGTGATCCTCCTCTCTTCTCTCTGGACGGGCAGTTGCCCAGAAATCTGGAAAAGGGGGACCCCGGAACTGCAGTCTTCACCGCTTCCAGTAGCGGCGGCAGATGTCCATGCTGGCAAACGTCACGTAGAAAATTCCCGTGATGAAGGCGTGGATCGACAGCATCTCAGCCTTGGAGATCCCCCTGCTCCAGCACCATCTTATGACAGAAGATCTCCTCTGTCATGTTGGGGCGCCTCCCATCCACCTCCTTCAGTTTTAGGGCGACTGTCTGCCGCATCCAGGGCTCCAGGGCTGGAGGAACCTGGCTGGGCTTCTGGACTCCCGTCTGATCGTTGGAGGCTTCCGGGGAGATGGTGGCTGGAGTTTGGGCCTCCTTGGCCGACGGCGTCTTCTTCTGGATGGCACCTCCTGCTGCAGACAAAGTTGCCATCTCTTCGCTGTCTTGGATCTGTCCCTTGAAGAGTCCTCCTTGACAGGCTTTCTTCCCGAGGTTGTCCCTCGAAGTTCCTCCTCAGCGGTTTCTCCTCAGGGGCAGATCCTGCTTGCTTCTCGCGACATCTTCAGAAGGTCCACGCTGGCTTCCCGCTGGCTTCCTGCTGACTTCCTGCTGGATCTTCCTCATTGTCGGCTTCTTAGTGTTTGCAATCCTCTCTCGCTGATATGGGCTCGCCCCGGAATCTGATTTTTTGACATGTGTGAGTAATTTGCCAAATATCAAATCAGCCAAAATGAAAATTCTAAAAAACAAAAATGAAAATTCTAAAAAACAAAAAACTTTATCCCAAACATATCTCTAGAGAGTTTACTGATTATTATTCCTCATTATATAATCTCAATGAGGAACTGTCCACACCTCACCTGACCCTTAATAAAATTAATGATTTCTTGCAACTTGTGAATCTGCCTTCTCTGTCTAGTGACCACTAGAGAAAGGTGAATCACTTCGTCACAAACCGGGTTCGACTTCGACTTCCATAATGTTCAGTTTTTAACAAATCTGATTTGTCTCAAACTAGATGAACTAGAATGGCTGCTGCCACATGTTTGAGTCTGTGAATCAGACTCTGAAGTTCTAGCACCACCTTGCATCAGCTGATAGCCTTTGAGCAAATAGAGAGTGGTAGGTGGAAACCTTACAGTGCTGATCTCATATGCAGTATATAAGATGCTGCAAGAGATATCAGAAGCTAATTGCAGCTATGGTGGAGATAGTGTAGGGTGTGTGATTCATCTCACTGCATCATACATAGAACAGTTCTCAAAAGCTTGGAAGCAATAGTTACCATATGAGAATTTAGTCAAATTCAAGCAATTACACAGGCAGGTTAGAGATAGAAATCAATAGATAGAAATAAGGGCTGTGCTGCTATTTGAGCTCAAGACTGCTGCGTTCCTGCTCTAATACAGAATTACAGACAGGACAGTTAACCCTTTCATTGTCAATAATCTAACTTTGTCTGTATGTTATGCAATAGAAAAAGGAGGGGGACTACATGAGCGCTGCTATATCCAGTAAACACGTTCAAAAAATGTGTGAAGGAGGATCACTCATAAACGATAGATCCAAAGCTTTTATTCCACTTAAAAAACGGGCAGCGCGTTTCGACACTAAACTAGTGTCTTCATCAGGCCAACAGAGTGTGGAGATGTGGGGGGGTTTTTTTTTTTTTTTTCAAGCTCACACATCTCCACACTCTGTTGGCATGATGAAGACACTAGTTTAGTGTCGAAATGCGCTGCCTGTTTTTTAAGTGGAATAAAAGCTTTGGATCTAACTATTGTTTATGAGTGATCCTCCTCCACACATTTTTTGAACGTGTTTACCGGATATAGCAACGCTCATGTAGTCCCCCTCCTTTTTTCTTTTTTTCTATCTATATATTACTATTACTACCACTGACCTACGGCCAAGTGGTTCTGGGGTGAGCTGCAGCTTATCACACCAAGAACGGGAGAGTATCCTACCGGACCTCCCTGGTTGCATCCAGCACCTACAAGGTGCCAATATTACACTAACCAGAGGCACCAGTGTGGGCACATGCTTTTTCTATACTATTAATGTTGTGCAATAGAGCAGTTTCATCTGAATACACAGTCTTGAAACATACTGTCAGGAGTATTAGTTCTGCTACATCTTTAAAGTTGTCATGTCAATTCTGGCTTGGCCAATTAGTGGCTAAGGAGGCATTTATAAGACTCCTCCTTCCTGACTCAGGTTGTTTAGTTTCCTGTTTGGCTTTCTGACCATGTGTTTATCTGATTGCTGGTCTGACCCTTGGCTTGCTTTTTTGATTTGCCTGTTGATTCTGCCGTTTACTTGCCTGCTTGGATTTTGACCCTTGACCTGTTTCTGGATATTGTTTAGTCTTACGATTTTGCCTCTACGTTCTCTCCTGGTTTTGACCTGTACCTCTACAACTATCTTCTATTCTAGTTCTACCCAGTAAGTCAGTTGGTGGGTTCTGCTTTTTGTTTCAGTTTTGCAGTGTGTTTATTATTTGCACAGAGTTCTGTTTGGTGACAGTTCAGATTTTCAGATTCTGTCCATCCAGGCAGGCTTTGGTGACGGCTTCTAAGGGTATGTCTTGGCTCGCAGTGCTGTGTTGATTTTAAATAGCTGATTATACTGTTCACTGTTATCAGCCAGCTCCTGCTTTTGCTTTTGACCTTGCATCTGAACCATAACACATACTTTTTACTGACAAAACAATCCTTTTTTTGAAAAACTCTTTTGTTAAGGGATTTTACGGGCAATATTTTAATTCTTTTCATTAAATACATAGCCACTTCTGTTCTAACAGTAAAGCACTGATACCACCTGAGCAAATCTGAAAAAAAAATTCAATTATTCAAGCGTTCCTTTGTTGTTCACCCAATATACAGTGTAGCCAACGCTAATCTGAAAAAAAAATTCTGGTTAATTCATGGTTTTCTTTTTCTGTTCTGCTCACCAAATACACAGTGTGATATAGTGCTATTAATCTGAAAAAATTATATAAAATAATTTCTTAAGTATTTTTTTTCTTGCTGCTCAAATATATAATTTTGCAGCTTGCGCTAATCTATTTAAAGCTGACTTTTCTTGAAATACTTTTTTTTAAAAAAAAACAACAAAAACAAAAAAAGACATACACAATAATTGTTGTCAATCACTATAATTAAGCACCGTGTGCTGTAAAAAAATGACTGGAAAAAAACAGGGGCACGGTTCAGGCAACAGAAGGTGGAAACATGCGTGCAAGTACTAAAAATAAGAATGTGGTTGTTAACAACAACAGTACTTCTGATCTTGGTGACACCGCCAGCAGCTGCAGGATTGTTGTACTTCCTGAGAATGATGATGAAGTTTTTGATTACTTAGCTTGCACATCTCAGTCACAGGAGGATATTACATCCAAGATGTGATCTTGAGTTACGCTTCTGTGTTTTCCTCTTCCTTCTCCCACATAACATGTAATTTACGGCAGAGTCTTTCTGAACAGTGAACCATGTTTCCCTCACATTCTTCACCGACACAGATTTCTGGTATTGATATGGCACCAGCTGAGAAATCTATTTCTCCTAGTCAGAGCAGTCTTCCTCTTTTTGATTCAACATTGTGTAGAAGCAAAGGGGGAAGACATGACAGTTGGTGGTGGAGGTATTAGTCGCAGTGGGTGTAGTACTACTACTGGTAGTTAATCTGGTAGGGGAGCTAGGGGGAAATCTGGAAGTGGAAATTCTGAGGGTGTGCATGGCTATTATGTGTCCAGAGAAAAACATGGAAAATGATGATGAGGGTGGTGGCGGTGTTAATAGTAATGATTCCAGCTATTGCGCAGACTCAACATTCAAAAATGCTGCTTGGGGCAGACCTAGGGGTAGCTCTCAGAGTGGCACTGGTGGTGATAGTGGCAGACATGTTTTGCTGCTGCTGCGGGCAGTAGCAACTACACTTGGTCATCTGCCATGTGGGAATTTTTTAGTACTTTGCCAAGTAATACATCCATGGTGATGTGCAAGATCTGCATGCAGAAACTTAGCCGTGGCTGGCATTAACAAATGAAGGAATGACAACATGGTGAGTGGGATTGCCATCATTCAGAGAATGCAGCAACTGGTTCTTGTACAGGTGCTATTTGTGCATAGTCTGTTGGTTTTTTTACTTTCGCCGCTCTCCTGTGACAGATGCTGGGTGCTGTGATGTGGGCTCTTGCTGAAGGACATTAGGACTGCTATTGTATTTGCTTCATGTGTGGTAGTTTTGTTAAGTCCACTCCAACAGAGGACCTGTTCAGCGAAATTTGTCAAGCAATTTGCCAACAGTGCCATGGCAGATGGGTGGCTGTTATAATGGCAAGTATTCATTGATATTCGTCTGCTTGCATGTTAAACTTGCAGCCATATTTGTGTCTGTAACAAAGAGAACATTGATAATAACTTTGGCAAGAATAAAAGGTATGTGACATTTAAGCACATATTTGGATTCCTCGTCAAATCCTCTACCAGATACACATGTCACATGCACCCCTTTCCATTTGAAAAAATCAACAAGGATCCAAGTTGGCAGCATTCAACATGGCCACCATGTTGGGCACCACTACTCACAGATTTTCACCCTTCCCCTTAGCAATATTCCACACACCGTTTTCAATTTATTCAGGTGCCTCCATATCTTTGGACCACCATGTATATCAATTGACAAAATGGACCATTTACTTCACTCACTCACTTACTTACATTACTTCACAATATAACATCCCATTGGACGATTTTTATAAATAACTTCCCATTCAACATGCAAATACTTCTAATTTCCCTTCCCCTCTTGGAATATGGCCATTTTCTTCTAGTTCAAATAAAGAATTATCATTCTGTTACAAAATATTGATACCATCCAATATCAACCCTTTAGAAAATCTTAAATAACAATAGGAAACATACTTACCAAAGTCCCTTTCTGAAACCCAATGGTCAACTGCCATGATGTCATTATCCTCAGCTACTAAATGCATCAACCACCTACAGAACTCCCAAAAAATACTCTACAGGTGGTTTTTGTCTCCTGCAAAGCTTTTTTTCCCTAACTCATCTAATTACTGTTGGAAATGTGGCTTTCAATATGGATTTTTTATATATAAGTGGTGGGATTGCAGAAGAATTCAAAATTTTTTATCTCATATTTTCCAATTGATTTATGATACCAGTGGCTTTAACCCCTTCCCAATGCAGCCATTTTTTGATTTTCAGTTTTTGCTTTTTACTCCCCGCCTTCCGAATGCAATGCATTGTAAAAACTCTATGCTTCTATTATAGGCTGCCTAGCGCAGCCTGTAGTGGAAGTCTGGTAATGACAATCCACTGCCGATTCACCCCAAAATAGCGGTGTCCTTGGGAAAATGGTTCCTCGGTAATGTTTGACCAAGCTGTTAGGGGCTTCTGAGCGGCCAACATATTTAAATACTTGACATCAGCTGTAATAGTTATAATGAAATAGTTAGGGCACTACGGTGGCTCAGTGGTTAGCACTGCAGCCTTGCAGTGGGTTCAAATCCTGCCAAGGACAACATCTGCAAGGAGTTTGTATGTTCTCCCTGTGTTTATGTGGGTTTCCTCCGGGTATTCCAGTTTCCACCCACACTCCTAATACATACTGATAGGAAATATAAATTGTGAGCCCTATGTGGGACAGTGACTGACAATGTCTGTAAAGCGCTGCGGAATAGATGGTGCTATACAAGTAAGCATAATAAATAGCTACATCCAAGTACATAGTATCACTCTCCTAATAAGAAATAGCCTGAAATTAATCAGTGTGTCACTTACTTATTAGTGACAACACCAGTGGCCCCAGAATTGACTGCAGTTATAACTGTGCCCAAATACCTAGTATGTCACCAACCTTATTGGCAATCCTAAGAGTTCTCTTTGCCAACAATATTCTTGAATATTGTCTAAACAGGACCCTAAGCTTTCAGGATTTTCTCTCCTTTAAGAAAATATTTTGCTTTTACTTAAATTTTGGATGTTTTTCTGTAGTCACTATGTGTTTTCTTATAAGGCATAATCCTGCTTTTAAAACTTATGCTTATTTTTGCGTACATATTCTTCTAGTATACCCAAATCATTTCATATATTAATATCATGTGGTGAGAGGGCGATTTCTAAGTCAGAAATGTTAAAGGTTTTCTCTTTATACTTGCGTACTAAAGGTAGCTTTGACAACCTGCCATTCAAAATATCGCTTAACTAAGGTCAGATCCAGTATGATGCTACTTCTGTTCAAACATTTCAAATAAGCAAATAGTGGTATCAAAATACATGAAAAGCACCAGGTGTGCTATGAATGATCTGTATTTACTGGAACTGTGATCAAGACTGTACTTTTAGCTGATAATTCATTTGAATTTTCCCCCATTCAGCAGTTTTGCAGCACATTTCTTAATTTACTAGTCTATATTAGCTCTGATTTTGTCCTCAAAATACTGTCTAAGGCTAAGGCCCTATGTAATGGACCGCAGCAAAAAAGCGCTGTGGGAAAAAATGCAGCGGCAAGGTTAGGGCAGCGCATGACGCATCATTTTACAGTCCGTGCAAAATCCCATCCACACACTGCGGAAAAATATGCACAGTGGACACGATGCGATTTCCAAAACTGTTGCATAGTGGTGCCAGTCTAGTATGCGAGCAACGACTACGGCCAGGAAGTTATTTGAGCAATCCGGAACCGCCAGACCCCCTCCCCATTTAGGCCTGGTAAGAGTACTTTTCGCGATTCGGGGGGGCCTTGATGCCCACATAAACCTAGTGAAGGATTTCTGGACTACGGTAAAGAAATGATTTGGTAGTATTATGGGTATGGTTTGATGAGTGAAGAAATCAGGCGATACCTTTTAGAGGCTAACTGAGTATATTTGATAGTGTCCTTTCTAGAGTACTAGCTCTCCTCTTCAGACATTGTGTTATACAAGAAACTGAAAATTCACACACTGTTTATACACACACAAGACATGGATCTTCAAAGGATCTTAGAATAACAAAATGCTATATAAGTAGAGAAGTTATTTACAACAGGTCAAGAAATAAACAATCTGGAAACCTTGTGGGGCGTGACGGAGGGATCAGTAATTTTTGCTGTTACCTGTTTGCAATCAGGTGGTGATTTGTCACCCTCACAGTTCATACATAGTGTGACATGAAACTGGCATAAATATTAAGTCCAAATTGCAGAGTTTGAAATTTTTGCATTAACTTATATTCCCATTCTTTTCTCTCCCTCTGCGTCTTAAAATGTCCCATTAAAACCACAACCCGCAAATCTTCAATAGAGTGGACTTCTCCAGAGAAATGTGCGGCCACTGATAGAGAAGTCAGGGGAGTACATTCATTTTTAATAAGTTAATGCAATCTAGCCATGAAAAGCCCTTGGTATCCCAGCTAGCAAGATCCCTCTGGAGGGTGTGCAGAATCGGGAGGAAGTTCAGTGAGTACGTATCAGATAAGTTATTAGGAAGCTACACACCCAGGTATTTAATTGCTTTTGGGGACCATGTAAAGGGAAAGGAGGAGCAGAGATTACTGAGTAAAGGTAACCGCTTTTTTAAGCGGATTAGGTTTCCGTTCGGGGGGGACCCCCAAGTGGAAACCCGAACACAGCTATGAACTTAGCGTTAGACAGTATTAATAAATTTACCCCTCTGTATCCAGATATCCAAATGTAAACCTGCCAAAAATAGACACTGCCCAGTGAATGTCATACATGGGTGACCAACAAAAAAGGAGGCTGAGGTCTTTCACTGTCTTTTACATTTACATAGTTACAGTGGGGAAAAAAAAGTATTTAGTCAGCCACCAATTGTGCAAGTTCTCCCACTTAAAAAGATGAGAGAGGCCTGTAATTGACATCATAGGTAGACCTCAACTATGAGAGAAAAAAATGAGAAAACATATCTAGAAAATTACATTGTCTGATATTTTAAGAATTTATTTGCAAATTATGGTGGAAAATAAGTATTTGGTCAACAACAAAAGTTCATCTCAATACTTTGTTATATATCCTTTATTGGCAATGACAGAGGTCAAACATTTTCTGTAAGTCTTCACAAGGTTGGCACACACTGTTGCTGGTATGTTGGCCCATTCCTCCATGCAGATCTCCTCTAGAGCAGTGATATTTTGGGGTTGTTGCTGGGCAACACGGACTTTCAACTCCCTCCAAAGGTTTTCTATGGAGTTGAGATCTGGAGACTGGCTAGGCCACTCCAGGACCTTGAAATGCTTCTTACAAAGCCACTCCTTCGTTGCCCTGGCGGTGTGCTTGGGATCATTGTCATGCTGAAAGACCCAGCCACGTTTCATCTTCAATGCCCTTGCTGATGGAAGGAGGTTTGCACTCAAAATCTCACCATACATGGCCCCATTCATTCTTTCATGTACATGGATCAGTCGTCCTGGTCCCTTTGCAGAGAAACAGCCCCAAAGCATGATGTTGCCGCCCCCATGCTTCACAGTCAGTAGATATGGCGTTTTTTGGATGCAACTCAGCATTCATTCTCCTCCAAATACAACGAGTTGTGTTTCTACCAAACAGTTCTGCTTTGGTTTTTTCTGACCATATGACATTCTCCCAATACTCTTCTGGAACATCCAAATGCTCCCTAGCAAACTTCAGACGGGCCCGGATATGTACTGGCTTAAGCAGGGGGACATTTCTGTCACTGCAGAATCTGAGTCCCTGGCAGCGTAGTGTGTTACTGACAGTAGCCTTTGTTACGTTAGCCCCAGCTTTCTGTAGGTCATTCACTAGGTCCCCCCGTATGGTTCTGGGATTTTTTCTCACTGTTCTTGTGATCATTTTGACCCCACGGGGTGAGATCTTGCGTGGAGCCCCTGATCGAGGGAGATTATCAGTGGTCTTGTATGTCTTCCATTTTCTAATTATTGCTCCCACAGTTGATTTCTTCACACCAAGCTGCTTGCCTATTGCAGATTCAGTCTTCCCAGCCTGGTGCAGGTCTACAATTTTGTTTCTAGTGTCCTTCCACAGCTCTTTGGTCTTCACCATAGTGGAGTTTGGAGCGTGACTGTTTGAGGTTGTGGACAGGTGTCTTTTATACTGATAACAATTGCAAACAGGTGCCATTACTACAGGTAATGAGTGGAGGACAGAGGAGCCTCTTAAAGAAGAAGTTACAGGTCTGTGAGAGCCCGAAATGTGGCTTGTTTGTAGGTGACCAAATACTTATTTTCCACCATAATTTGTAAATAAATTCTTAAAAACTCAGACTGTGATTTTTTAGATATGTTTTCTCATTTTGTCTATCATAGTTGAGGTCTACCTATGATGTCAATTACAGGCCTCTCTCATCTTTTTAAGTGGGAGAACTTGCATAATTGGTGGCTGACTAAATACTTTTTTTTCCCCACTGTAGCTATATTTGGGCTATACATTACCCATACAGTAGTATACCAGAAAATTTGCCCAAAAGACTAGGTTTACACTGCAAAATTTGGAGAGGAAGTTGAGGCATTCCTCTACCTCTGATTCTGCTCCAAATTATTAACCCTCTAGAACTGTGTGCATTCAATTCAATGATTCCAGAAACTCCTTTAAGGCTAGGGCTACACAGTAAGCAGTACCATAGTGTGACCAAATGATGCTATGTCGCCCTGCGACTCTTTTAATAATGTAAGTCAATAGTGTCACATTGCGACCCCGAAGGTGCCTTCTAGTTGCAAAAAAATTCAGCAGTGCTCGATCATTTTGAAAGTACAAGTTGTAGTTAAAGCATCCTCGTGGATCACCATGCAATTTAATTTGCTACATTGGTGAAGATATGGCCAGGTGACATGGTGATTTTGGACGCACGATAGGAGTAATGGCCAAACTCACTCTAGCCTGGGCACACTGCAGCCAAAGTCTCACCCACGTTGATTAATGACTGCTGATGGTTGGAGACAATCATGTGTAGTCATTGGCCATCACAATTCAGGCTTCAGATGCCGTACTGCATCATTTGTTTTCATCTTAAGGCCTCCACCCCATGGCTGTAATCTATCACACATTTCTCATAGAAAATTGGCCATTTTCAGTTCCTAGAATTCATTTTTGTGGAAAACACTGATTGTAAAAACTAATGGCAACCGATGGTTTTGGAGTAGAAATTTTTGAAAAACCTGATGGCAACTAATAATTTTTTGCATCAGTTTCAGCATTAGTTTTGATATATTTTAACGCACCCTAACACTATGGCTATATTGCAAGCAAACAACTGATAAGAGACACTGATGTGAAAAACTGATGTGAAAAATGGATGGAAACTGATGACCATCCATTTACATAAAGTCAATGTTAAATAAAAATGTATCAGTTTCTGTCGGACAGAAAAGTAGGATGAAAAAGACTTTTTCGTCCCACAAAAGAACCACCAGAAACTGATTTATTTTTATTTAACATTGACTCTATGTAAATGGATGCTCATCAGTTTCCGTCCATTTTCATCTGATTTTCTCATCAGTTTTTTTTGTCTTTGTAAAACTGATCAGTTAAACTAATGATTAAAATGTGATGTGAACAGGCCCTAATCCTGCTTTGTAGTGTTAAATTTAAAGGGCTGTGCAGTACCCACATAATAGTGCCATACAAGTAAGCACATCATTTCATTTAAAAAAAAAAAAAAAGACATGTCTGAAGAACTTACTGATTCTGTTACACGACACTTTGCACTATTTTAATTTCCCCTTTTACTGCTATCTTGTGGGTACAAAGCTTACAAGGAAATTTATAAAGCATATGTTCTTCAAATACATAAGACAAAACTAGCATAAGATTATTAATAGTGATAATCAATAGCAACACAGTTTTTTTTATTCAATGGAGTGTATACTTCTGTAACCAAAAATGGTATTCATACACATACTGTACATTATCTATGTACATTGCACATATTCTATATGTACAAAAGTATTGGTACACCTACAAATTACACCTACAAGAGCTTTTATGACATTATATTCATTAAGTCCATAGGCATTAATATAGAGTTGGGGTCCCCTTCCTTTGCAGCTAAAAAGCTTCTACAGTTAAAGAGGCTTTCTACAAGATTTTAGTGTGTCTGTGGAAATTTTTCTCCATTTATCCAAAAGAACATTTGTGACATCACATTGATATTAGATGAGTGAGACTGACTCACAATCCATTCTAGATCATCATAAAGGTGTTCAATAGGGTTGAGACTAGAAGAAGAAGTCAAGTCCCTCCACTCCAAACTCACCCAATCATGCCTTTACGGGTCTTGCTTTGTACACTGGGGCACACTCAAATTGGAACAGAAAAGGACCTTCAAATGCCTACAATTGTCCAAAATGTCTTGGTATGCTAAAGCCTCAAAGTAAGGGCCTAGGACATCCCCAGCAAAACAATCATTAGTCCATCAAGCTGCCAAACAGAGAAGCATGATTCATCACTTCACAGTATATGTTTCCAGTGTTCAGTGGCAGTGTGCTTTAAACCATTCCATCCGATGCTTGGCATTCCATCCGATGCTTGGTGATGTAAGGCTTGTATGCAGCTGCCGTGAAGCTCTTGGGACACAGTTTTAATGCCAGAGGCGGTTTGGAAATCTGCAGTTACTGAATTGGCAGAGCACTGGCAAATTTTATGCACAATGGGGTGGATTTAAATTGCTAGTGCACCAGAAAATTGGCAGACAATCCATGAAAAAAGTCACACCTTTTGTTGCAAGTCACAATTTTTCCACAGAAATTGCAACCTTTTAAATTTTAAGCCTCACATGCCAGTTTCCTGAAAGGGGAAGTGGTGGGTTATTACTATCAGTCCCGACAAATTTTTCATCATTTATGCCAGTTTTCTGGTATCAGTGGTGCCAGAAATCTATATTAGCCTAATAAGGCCACTATCTATCGGTCTATCTATCTATCTATCTATCTATCTATCTATCTATCTATCATACTAGAACTTGCAGTATTTTAAATCAGAAAAATAAAAGTGATATTTTAATTGCGCTATTCAGGCAGTACTAATATTGTAATACATAATGTAATCTCTATACCAAGTATTTGAATCTCTTGATCAGAGAAAGTGAGATCCAACTAAGATAAAGACATATTAGGGAATTAATCAGTATTAAATGTTGGACCTACGTACACAAAATTTGTGACTAAATTCATTTTTTTGCAATGTACCCCTTTTCTGAACTAAAGCTTCCAGGCACGTGAGGAATTTAATTTCTCCATTTCATCATCAAATGCTTTTGAAGCATAATAAAAAAATCAGGATTTGTAAACAAAGTGGGATGATTAGACATAGTTTAAGAAGATCAAAATGCTATGAATGTGAATGGAGAATACAATTACTCTGGAATAAACAGAACAGGTCTATTTTCCATATACAGTATATACATATATCTAAGAGAATTCTATACACAGCTCATACATGGTAAATGTTTATTACTAGATTAACTGTATGTCTTTTAATCATCAAGCGCCTGTCATAATCATAGAAGTGTTCAAATTACTGGAATTTTAAACAACCTACACATTTCTTTTTTCTGGATATGAAACATTTTGGGTATTTTTTCAGAGGAATACAACTAGCAATATGGTTTACCTTTGCAATTTATAATTCTTGTTAAACTTACCTGATATGCTTCTTGGTTTAGGGGCAGCATATTATAGTGACAAGTCCACTGGGCTATCAAATCTAAAAGCACAAAAAAGTATGATTTTTATAATAGCCCATAAACCCACCTCACCTGCTCAAAAACAAGAACAAGAGACTAATATTGTGACCAACTGGTATAGTGGGACAGAGGGCCCTGCCCATAATCTATAAGAGAAGTGAGATAGAGACAATAGGAGTGGTCCCTGTTATAAGCCTAAATCAGGCATTGAGGTAGGAAAAAAAATATTTATTTACATATGGCAGTGGGTTCCCTGAGTTTTATTTATTTATTTTGCTTCCTTATATAGCGCCATCGTATTCCATAGCACTTTACAGACATTGTCAGTCACTGTCCCATATAGGGCTCACAATCTACATTCCCTATCAGTATGTCTTGAAGTGTGGGAGGAAATTGGAGTACCCCAAGGAAACCCACGCAAACACAGGGAGAACATACAATCTCCTTGCAGATGTTGTCTTTGGTTGGTTTCGAATCTAGGACTCCAGCGCTGCAAGGCTGCAGTGCTAAACACTGAGCTGCCCTGAGTTAAAACTTTGCACAAAGTTTCAGGCTGCAGTATCCATGACTTAATTCATTTTCAGCTTCCTCCTCCTACGGTATGCAATTTGCAACCTGCTTCTAGTTTTAATTTAGCAAGCATGTCCCTTTCAGTACTATATATTGACAGTGTGTTCTATGAATCCAAGATGCTGCTGCCTGTGCTAGCTCACATCACCAATTACAACTTCGTTCCTATACTGCTTTCCTCTTCTGATACAGCCACTTTGTAATTTCCTCTCAATTTCCATACACTGATGCCTTGGAGTATGTAATCCTTCCCTCCCTCTGCAGATTTTATGGGGCACATTAATCGTATTTGCGCCTAAATTTGGCATGTGCTGCGCCTTTCTTGTGCCTTTTTCGCTGTTACGTCATATTTATGAAGTGTAAGGAACGCCCCCTCTGATAGTACAGCGCTATAGACGAGTACAGAGAGAGGGGGCTTTCCTTACAGCCCAGCGATGATGCTCAGCTGTGAGGAACGCCCCCCCCCCAGTACAAGTCTATGAACGAGAACTGTCGGGGAGGGCGTTCCTCACAGTGCAGCTAGAATGTCAGGAACGCCTTTCTGACAGTACACCGTGAAACTTACACCACCGATATCTCCAGCCCCGGGGCACATACCGGGAAAGCCGGCAGTGCGCTGAATTCAGCGCACTGTCAGCTTTCTAGCGGTATGTAAAACCGCATGTGCCTGAGGACATGAAAGGTCCTCTTTAAATACCATTCTGTTCTGTGTCTGCACCTTATTTATTTTGTAGGCGCAAAAAAAAAATGAACAAGACACATGTAACTCTGCAAGGAATGAAAGGAGTGAAGAAAAACAATAAGACTGTTAACACTTTCAAGTCATATCCAGATTTTTACAAGACTATGGCAAAACTAAGGGATTTTACAAAGCAGTGGCAAAAAATGCAATATGACTGCAATGTGTCAATGCAGCCTAAACACCAACGAAAAAAACAAACACAGACAAGACACAAAGAGGAGATTTCCAGGGACCAATTTCCGTACCTGCAGAATTAAAAAGTTCATAAGGAAGAGTGAGCTGGAATGTACCTACAGTGGGTATGGAAAGTATTCAGACCCCTTTTAAATTTTTCCCTCTTTGTTTCATTGCAGCCATTTGCTAAAAGCAATAAAGTTGTAACGTCTTTGCCTGTTCAGGTCTCTGCACCACCCTCCGCCCGCACGCGGCGGCGCAGGAGGCGTGCTCAGTTTGATTCTTTAAGATTCTTGTTGCTGAGTCTGAACACTGTCCTAGACTATGTAATTCATTTTCTGCCACACCTGTCTCCTTCACCTTGGTTTTCCTCTGCTCCACTAATAGTTAATCTCAGCCTTGCCTGTGTGATTGACAGCCTGTGTACCAATCCAGTCTGGGGCAGGTCCTGACTTTCTATAAACAGGTTGTCAGCCCTCACATGGTTGCTGGCTATTGAGTCTTGTGACTTGTCCCTGCTAGCTCCTATTCTGCTATTTCCTGTATTCCTATTCCTGACCTCTGGTTTTGTCTCTGACTATTCTCTTGGATTGTGATTTTGTACTGCATTGCTCGACTGTTACCGACCCCTTGGCTTGCTGACCTCTCTTTGTTGTTTGTTTGTCCTGTCTGCGTTCTGTGTTGTCACCTATATTAGGAAGGGCCTGTCGACCAGTTGCTGCTGTCACCTAGGACAGATCAGGTAAGTTAACCAGAGACAGTGGGGGGGGGGTTCAGCTTTAGGGCTCACTGTCTTGTTGTGCCCCTCCCCCCAGGATTCTGCAGCAGCACTGGGGAATTGCTCAACTGGCAATTCCCTTACAAAAGTTCATTTTATTTCTCATTAATGTATACTCAGCACCCCATCTTGACAGAAAAAAAACAGAAATGTAGATATTTTTGTAAATTTATTAAAAAAGAAAAACTGAAATATCACATGGTCATAAGTATTCAGACCCTTTGCTGTGACACTCATATTTAACTCACATGCTGTCCATTTCCTTCTGATCCTTCTTGAGATGGTTCTACTCCTTCATTGGAGTCCAGCTGTGTTTAATTAAACTGATTGGACTTGATTAGGAAAGGCGCACACCTGTCTATATAAGACCTCACAGCTCACAGTGCATGTCAGAGCAAATGAGAATCATGAGGTCAAAGGAACTGCCCAAGGAGCTCAGAGACAGAATTGTGGCAAGGCACAGATCTGACCAAGGTTACAAAATAATTTCTGAAGCACTTAAGGTTCCTAACAGCACAGTGGCCTCCATAATCCTTAAATGGAAGAAGTTTGGGACGACTAGAACTCTTCCTAGACTTGACCGTCCAGCCAAACTGAGCAATCATGGGAGAAGAGCCTTGGTGAGAGAGGTAAAGAAGAGTCCAAAGATCACTGTGGTTGAGCTGCAGAGATGCAGTAGGGAGATGGGAGAAAGTTCCACAAAGTCAACTATCACTGCAGCCCTCCACCAGTCTGGGCTTTATGGCAGAGTGGCCCGAAGGAAGCCTCTCCTCAGTGCAAGACATATGAAAGCCCGCATAGAGTTTGCCAAAAACACATGAAGGACTCCCAGACTATGAGAAATAAGATTCCCTGGTTTGATGAGACGGAGATTGAACTTTTTGACATTAATTCTAAGCGGTATGTGTGGAGCAAACCAGGCACTGCTCATCGCCTGCCCAATACAATCCCAACAGTGAAACATGGTGGTGGCAGCATCATGCTATGGGGGTGTTTTTCAGCTGCAGGGACAGGACGACTGGTTGCAATTGAAGGAAAGATGAATGCGGCTAAGTACAGAGAGATCCTGGAAGAAAACCTCTTCCAGAGTGCTCTGGACCTCAGACTGGGCCGAAGGTTCACCTTCCAACAAGACAATGGCCCTAAGCACACAGCTAAAATAACAAAGGAGTGGCTTTGGAACAACTCTGTGACCATTCTTGACTGGCCCAGCGAGAGCCCTGACCTCAACCCATTTGAGCATCTCTGGAGAGACCTGAAAATGGATGTTCACCAACGTTCACCATCCAACTTGACGGAACTGGAGAGGATCTGCAAGGAAGAATGGCAGAGGATCCCCAAATCCAGATGTGAAAAACTTGTTGCATCGTTCCCAAGAAGAATCATGGCTGTACTAGCTCAAAAGGGTGCTTCTATTCAATACTGAGCAAAGGGTCTGAATACTTATAACCATGTGATATTTCAGTTTTTCTTTTTTAATAAATTTGCAAAAATATCTACATTTCTGTTTTTTTTCTGTCAAGATGGGGTGCTAAGTGTACATTAATGAGAAATAAAATGAACTTTTTTTTCTTTTAGCAAATGGCTGCAATGAAACAAAGAGTGTAAAATTTAAAGGGGTCTGAATACTTTCCATACTCACTGTATAGTGGGTTTTAAATCTTAGGTGAGTATGATAGAAATGAAGGGCCATGTACTCTGTCACTTGTACACACCTAGGGCTGGGAGCTTACTGACGATCAATTACACAGTGCTGTGAAAATGTATTTGCCCCATTACAGATTTCTTTTTCTTTTTTTTTTGCTTTTTTGTCATATTTACGTTTTCCAAATGATCAAACAAATTTCAAAATCAGACAAAGATAACCTGAGTGCATACAATGCAGTTCTTAGATGATGATTTAATCTATTAAGGTAGAAAGCTATTCAAGCCAACCTGGCCCTATGTGAAAAAGTAATTGCCCCCTAAACCTAATAACTGGTTGTGCCACCCATGGCTGCAACAACTGCAATCAAGCGTTTGCGATAACTGGGAAAGAGTCTTTCACATGTCTATAGAGGAATTTTGTTCCACTCTTCTTTGCATAATTGTTTTAATTCAATCACACTGAAGAGTTTTTGAGTATGAGCGGCCTGTTTAAGGCCATGCCACAACATCTCAATCAGATTTAAGTCCGAATTTTGACTAGGCCACTCTAAAATCTTAATTTTTTTTTCAGCCATTCAGAGGTGGACTTGCTGGTGTGCTTCAGATCATTGTTTTGCTGTAGCACACTAGTATGCTTGAAGTTAAGGTCGCAAACTAATGACTGGACATTCTCCTTCAGGATTTTTTGGTAGAGTGCAAAATTACAGAAGTCATCCAGGTCCTGAAGCAGCAAAGCAGTCCCAGACCAACACACTACCAACCATTGTGTTATACTGTTGGTATGATGTTTTAGCAAAATGCAAAATGCTGTTTAATTGTAAGCCAGATGTAATGGGACACACGCACATTATGTTTTTTGGCAAACGCGAGAAGGGCCTTTGCGTTCTTTTTGGTCAGCAATGATTTCACATTGGAACTCTTTCTTATTGTTGAAATATAAATACTGACCTTAACTGAGGCAAATGGTAAGTCAGCTACTCCTGGGAAGATTCACCACTGATCCATGTTTTCTGTATTTGTAGATAGCCTTAGAAAATAGCTTTGCAACCTTTTCCAGACTAATAGATGTCTCTGATTTTGTTTCTCATCTGTTCTTGAATTTCTTTAGATCGGGGCATAATGTGTTTTGAGGTCTTTTAGCCTTCTTCATGATGTCAGACAGGTTCTGTTTAAGTGATTTCTTGATTCTGCAGGTCTGGCAGTAATCAGGCCTGTGTGTGGCTAGTGAAATTGAACTCAGCTTTCCAAAAAATGTGGTTAATTGCAGTTAATTCATGGAGGGCAATTATTTTTTCACATAACGCCAGGTTGTTTGGGATAGATTTTATCCCTTATTAAATGAAATCATCATTTAAAAATTGATTTTTTTATTTACTGAGGTTATTTTTGTCTGATATTCAAATTTGTTTGATAATCTGAAACATTTAAGTGTGACAAATGTGCAAAAACAAAATAAATCTGTAAGAGTCAAATACTTTTTCACAGCACTGTACATATACTTTTATCTGTCTTTCAAAAATCCACTGACATCAATGGGTTGGAGAAGACTCCAAGTAAAAAAAAAAAAAAAAAGGCAGACAGTGCTGGCCCCATCAACAGAATCCTTTATTAGTAGCAATGACACACACAATGTGTTTCGGGATACAATTCCTTTCTCAAGTGCAAAGGTCACCATGTATGTCATTCCTACCAATAAAGGACTTGCTTGATGGGACCGGAACTGTCTGCCATTTTTTCACTTGGAGTTTTGTTCTCCTACCCATAGATGTGATTACTACTGGCATATGGTAATTTCCATTACTTTCCTTGGCGTACAGCTGCTACCTGGGTCCTCTACTGTGCCTTTCGGCAAATTCAAGGCATTTACAGCAGTTTTAGGTTCTCCACAACCATTATAGGTGAACATAATACCACTCTCACTATCTGCTACCACACTGCATCACACTATACTGTGGTATGGACACACATTGTGGTAACCACACGCAGTTGAAACCCTGCCCACCCAAGGCCACACAATTACCTACTGAGGCCTTATTCACACATCTGAATATCACCTAAGTGTGTTGTCTGTATTTTTTTTGGATGCCATACATACCCATTAATTGCAATGTGGTTATTCAGACATTCCTGGTTTTTTTGCTGATGCCTCACACCAATGAAAGTCTATGGATCCGTGAAAAAAAAAAAATGGAGATCCATGTCTGAGGCCTAAATTTTGCGGGTATTGGCACCACAGGTGGGTGTGGGTTTTAGTTGTGTGTGGATGCCACAATTTGTGGCCAGAATAATACAAGAGATCACTTGCTGAGACACCCAGTACAAGACGCTCAAGCAACTTGACACTTAGGATCAGGTGTCTGATTTCAGGGACATAGCTGCTCATGTATTAAATTTAAATATTAACACTGATAGCCACATATACATACTGATATACAGTGGGGAAAAAAAAGTATTTAGTCAGCCACCAATTGTGCAAGTTCTCCCACTTAAAAAGATGAGAGAGGCCTGTAATTGACATCATAGGTAGACCTCAACTATGAGAGACAAAATGAGAAAACAAATCCAGAAAATCACATTGTCTGATTTTTAAAGAATTTATTTGCAAATTATGGTGGAAAATAAGTATTTGGTCACCTACAAACAAGCAAGATTTCTGGCTCTCACAGACCTGTAACAACTTCTTTAAGAGGCTCCTCTGTACTCCACTCATTACCTGTAGTAATGGCACCTGTTTGAAATTGTTATCAGTATAAAAGACACCTGTCCACAACCTTAAACAGTCACACTCCAAACTCCACTATGGTGAAGACCAAAGAGCTGTGGAAGGACACCAGAAACAAAATTGTAGACCTGCACCAGGCTGGGAAGACTGAATCTGCAACAGGCAAGCAGCTTGGTGTGAAGAAATCAACTGTGGGAGCAATAATTAGAAAATGGAAGACATACAAGACCACTGATAATCTCCCTCAATCAGGGGCTCCACGCAAGATCTCACCCCGTGGGGTCAAAATGATCACAAGAACGTTGAGCAGAAATCCCAGAACCACATGGGGAGACCTAGTGAATGACCTGCAGAAAGCTGGGACTAACGTAACAAAGGCTACCATCAGTAACACACTACACTGCCAGGGAATCAGATCCTGCAGTGCCAGACGTGTCCCCCTGCTTAAGCCAGTACATATCCAGGCCCGTCTGAGGCTTGCTAGAGAGCATTTGGATGTTCCAGAAGAGTATTTGGAGAATGCCATATGGTCAGATAAAACCAAAGTAGAACTGTTTGGTAGAAACACAACTCGTCGTGTTTGGAGGAGAGTGAATGCTGAGTTGCATCCAAAGAACACCATACCTACTGTGAAGCATGGGTGTGGCAACATCATGCTTTGGGGCTGTTTATCTGCAAAGGGACCAGGACGACTGATCCGTGTACATGAAAGAATTAATGGGGCCATGTATCGTGAGATTTTGAATTCAAACCTCCTTCCATCAGCAATGGCATTGAAGATGAAACATGGCTGGGTCTTTCATCATGACAATGATCCCAAGCACACCGCCAGGGCAACGAAGGAGTGGCTTCGTAAGAAGCATTTCAAGGTCCTGGAGTGGCCTAGCCAGTCTCCAGATCTCAACCCCATAGAAAAACTTTGGAGGGAGTTGAAAGTCCATGTTGCCCAGCGACAGCCCCAAAACATCACTGCTCTAGAGGAGATCTGCATGGAGGAATAGGCCAACATACCAGCAACAGTGTGTGCCAATCTTGTGAAGACTTACAGAAAACGTTTGACCTCTGCCATTGCCAACAAAGAATATATAACAAAGTATTAAGATGAAATTTTGTTAATGACCAAATACTTATTTTCCACCATAATTTGCAAATAAATTCTTTAAAAATCAGACAATGTGATTTTCTAGATATCTGTTCTCATTTTGTCTCTCATAGTTGAGGTCTACCTATGATGTCAATTACAGGCCTCTCTCATCTTTTTAAGTGGAGAACTTGCACAATTGGTGGCTGACTAAATACTTTTTTTTCCCCACTGTATTTACCAGCACAGTCGCCTCAAATGCATGCCTAGACTCAATCTTTTGATTCTGTCAACTTCCAGAAGTACTACTCTAAATAACACAGCAAGCTACCTAACAGAAACATACACTCCTCAACATTGAAACTGAAACTCCAAGAAGAACAAGTCATAAGGTTATTTATTATTATTATTATTATTATTAATAATAATAATAATATTGTTTATTTATATAGCACCATTAATTCCATGGTGCTTTACATTTGAGGGTTTACATACGGTACACAAGATATACAAACAAATATAATACTAACAGTGACCAACTGGCACAGTGGGATGGAAGGCCCTGCCCGCAAGGGCTTACAATCTATGAGGGAAGAGAGATAGAGACAGAAGGTGAGGGGAGAGGCTGTACAGATGGTGGTGTGGTGACAGTAGCGTTATTGGAGGTTGTAGGCCTTCCTGAATAGGTGAGTCTTCAGTGCCTTCTTGAAGCTTGTAACTGGTGGGGACAGCCTTATGTGTCTTGGTAATGAGTTCTAGAGTATGGGGGATGCATGGGAGAAGTCTTGGAGACAGTTGTGTGAGAAGCGAATAAGAGCAGAGCGGAGTAGGAGGTCTTTGGAGGATCGGAGGTTACGTGTGGGCAGGTAGCGTGAGATTAGGTCGGAGATATATGGAGGGGACAGGTTGTGGATGACTTTGTATGTCAGTGTTAGTAATTTGAACTCTATTCTCTGGGCAACGGGTAGGCAGTGAAGGGACTGGCAGAGGGGAGCGGCGGATGAAGAATGGGGGGAGAGGTGTATTAAGCGAACAGCACAGTTTAAGGTGGACTGGAGGGGGGAGAGGGTGTTAGCTGGGAGGCCATGGAGAAGGGTGTTATAGTAGTCTAGGTGGGAGATTATGAGGGCGTGGACTAGCATCTTTGTAGTTTCAGGGGTGAGGAAGGATTCGATGGATGCTCTTGAGTTGGAGGTGTTGAGGGTTTGAATATGCGGCTTGAAGGATAGGTCAGAGTCTAAGGTTATCCCAAGGCAGCGGACCCGTGGGACTGGGGTGAGTGTGGCTCCATTAACTTTGATAGATGGATCAGGTAGGGGGGCCGTGCGAGGAGGGGTGAAGATTGTGAACTCCGTTTTCTCCATGTTGAGATTGAGAAAGCAGTAGGAGAGAAAGGAGGCTACGGCTGCTAGACATTCTGGGCTTCTGGACAACAGAGAGGTAATGTCTGGTCCAGAGAGATATATTTGGGTGTCGTCACCATAGCAATGGTAATGGAAGCCATGGGATTCTATGAGTTGGCCAAGGCCTAGGGTGTAGATGGAGAACAGGAGGGGTCCTAGGACGGAGCTTTGGGGGACACCTACAGAAAGAGGGCATGGCGGGGAGGTGGTGTGCGAGTGGGAGACGCCGAACATGTGGTTGGTGAGGTATGAGGAGATCCAGGAAAGGGCTAGGTCTGAGATACCAAGGAATGAGAGCGTTTCTAACAGGAGGGAATGGTCGACTGTGTCAAAGGCAGAGGATAGCTCAAGGAGGAGGAGGACTGAGTGGTGATGCTTGGCTTTGGCAGTTTCTGTGGAGTGATGGGGTCTGAAGCCTGACTGTAGTCTGTCAAAGAGCACACTGGACGAGAGATAGGAGAATAGTTCGGAGTGGACGTGTTGCTCCAGCAGTTTAGAGGCGTATGGGAGCAGTGAGATGGGGCGGTAGTTGGCTGGAGAGGACGGGTCGAGGGAGGGTTTGTTAAGTATAGGTGTGACGGTAGCATGATTGAAGGTGGAAGGGAAGGATCCATTGGTTAGGGATAGGTTGAAGAGATGGGTTAAGGCAGGAGTAATGACTTCAGTGAGTTTGGGGATGCGATGTTACTGGACAGGGTCAAGCATGCAGGAGGTGAGGTGGGATTTAGAGATTAGGGTGGAGAGCTTTTCATCAGTGATGGTGGGGAAACAGGTTAAAGAAGAAGAGCACAGGACAGTTGGGTAGGGTGGTTGTTGGGGGTGTAGGGTGAGACTGTCTCTGATGGTGTCAATATTGCTCCCGACATAATGTGCTGGGAACTGTGGTTACCCGGCCCGGTCCGCGGACTGGTGGTTGGCGACCCCTGCTCCAGAGAGCTGAAGGCCAGCCCAGTGCACCAACTGCCTCATTTGCATAATATTTCAAAGTTGCTTTTCTCCAAATCATAAGTGACATAGATAACAAGGTATGTTGTTTAACACGCTCTGTAACATGGTGGTGACAGATAAATATGCTTGGGGAAGGTGGTAGACTCCCTTTATAGGGGCTTAAAGGAGTCCCCAGGCCCATTTTGATGCTGATGACCTATCATAAGGATAAGTTGTAGTTATCCGATTGGTGGGGGTCAAACACGCACTTGACACAAATCAGCTGTTTCAGTCTGCCTCTGACACTGGAAACAATATCTGGAGGACAGAGTCAGAAGCAGAAGGTTCTGACCCTTGTATAGTGGCCATGATAGAATACTCCAGCTTTGCTCTTAACGGCATTTTACAGTACCTGCAAAGATCAGGCCTCTGTGGGGGCCATATCACCAATTTCAGGATATATTCTTTTTTACATTGAAGGTAATTCTTAAGGCCGGGTCACCATGTAGCACAAACTCCGCTACAGTACCTGCAAAGTGGATGGGATTCTGGCTAATTCCATCCGCACGTTGCAAAAAAATATTCACCGCGGAACTGCTGCGATTACAAAAACCGTTATGTTTTTGTAAATCGCAGCATGTCAATTATACTTACGGAAACGCTGGTGTTTTCCGTATAGGTATATTAGGGACAGAAAGTCCGCAGAGGAAATCTCTGTGGACTTTCTGTGAAAAATGCTGCAGAAAAAAACGTGATGAATTGTCTTTTCCGCAGCACTTTCTGGCTGTGGCTCACTACGTGGGGCCTTAGCCTTAAATGGGGGCAGCGCTATAGTACTTTTGCATGACTGCTATACAGGGGACAGAGTCTGCTGCTTCCAGCCTCATCCACGGTATAACATCCAAAGCTGAAGGACAGAAAATCCATTGTGAGATCACAGCAGTTTACCTGACAGAAAAACAGTGGTGATGTCACAGAAGCATACCTAAACGAAAAACAATTATGATGTCATAGCATTCCTGACAGAAAACCGCCCACTTTTGATGCCATAGTCACTCACTTAATATAAAACGTAGGGGCAAATTTACTAATACTGTCTAAAAGCTGTACAGTGCAAACATAACTAGACAGTCTTAAACTGCACCAGATTTGTCAAATTGTTTGATAATCTGGTGTGTTCTTAGACGGTCTAGTCTAAATTTACACCTCTTATTAGTTGGTTTAAAATTTCTTGCCAAATTTTTGGCACAACTCAGGCCATGCCCCTTTCACGTGAGGGCACACCCCTTTATTGGTCAAGTCAGAAAAAATGTCTAAGTGCCTAAAACACTTAATAAATGTGGAACACAGCATACGAAACAGCTTTTTTGTGTAAATTACACCGGAATTTTATTAACTATTACCTGTTCAGCCTGCTCAATAATCATTTTCCCTGTTGAGCAGAGGTTAAACTTGAAGTTTCTTGAACCCACTGGAAATTTACAAAAGGATTCTTCACCTAACATTTTCCATTTATAAAACTAGTGCCCAGGTGGGAATAAAACCTGTCCTTCTCCTATTACTATGCCCCTGCCATTGTTGTCTATTGAGTCACGTCAATACTGGTTTGCACATGTGGGCATACTTTTTAAGTATTAAGTTATATACAGTAACTTAATATATACTTTTGGACTATGACCATTACCATGCCTGTTGGGTAATACTGTAAAGTTGTCTAATTATAGTATAAAGCAAAAACAGATAATAAATAAAAAAAAAAAAAGAAATCATAGAAGTGTTCAAAGCCTCTCGATTGTGGATTGTGTGCCTAAAATGACTAGGTTTCAGTGTGTCTGCATCTTCAGCCATTTCAGCTATTTTATGAACATATTCATAAGATTTTTATTTGCTTTACCAATCTCCTTTTGCAGTGGCAAGCAGATGAAAGGAGGGGCAGCAGTCTGTTTGCCTTCATGGCCAGGCTGGTGCACATAATATGTTACAGGGCTTTACTTTGCCTTCTCTTGTAGAAGTTTATTGTATGAAAAAGGTCACCGTGTTTCTTCTTCTTCTTCTTGTTCCTGGGAGTCACGTGACGCTGACAGGTCCTGCCTATTGAGAGGCAGACCACCCACATGGAAGACGATGGAGCTGCTTAATAGAAACAGTCATGTAATTGTGAGAGCTTCCAGCACTCTGCAGAATGCCTGCACACCAGTAGGATTATTACACTCTCAGATCCTGATGGCAGGGAACTGATGTGATCTCAAAGGTCCCCCCTAAGGATACAGGGAAAAATATCATCTTCTATTTCTCTGGGGCTTAGCACATGAGAGAAGGGACTTGATGGTAAGCACAATGATATGCTGTATGGAACATTAAGTTAGGGGATAATAACACAAATGACTCTCAGGAGTGGGAGGTTGGCAAATGGCACCGGCTGTTCTGTGATCTTGCTACTGCTGAGGAGCAAAGGGAGGGCAAGGAAGGGTTGGCAGGGTGTGTGTTTGTGTGTGTGGATCTGGGAATGGGGATTATGTGGTGTAATAAGGAGAGTTTTGGAAAGGACATGGTGTAATAGAAGCTATTACTCTCCATGCAGTAACCCTGGGTGTACCCTGGTTCCATAGAGACGTCTAATGTGTTGTAGCACCCTAGAATTCCTAGTTTTGATTGTTTTGCTACATGGGCTCTTTAGTGTTGTGTGTGATGGCATTGTATTATTAATGTTGTGCAGAACTGATATTACACAAGATATTACACTGTAAGATATTGTATGACACAGGCTTGAAATCAAAATCCCCACGCAAAACTCCCAAATAGAAAAGTGACAGGCAGATGACTGGGAGCTGGAAATGTCCTGTTCCCAGTTTTTTCATCTTTATTTCACCCACACACATTACACCTTTTATACTCTCAGTGTAGAAAGTCCCATTGAATTATGTAGGCGTGATGTGTAAACCGGATTAGCTGTATGAAAGAACCATACAATGAAGCGGAATTGTTTTACTTGCCATTCACTTCTCACGCTTATATCTCTAATAAATGTGTTACTCCAGCACACAGTCAAAGGAATCGTGTCTGCCAGCACTGCACTGTGTCTGTCACATGAAAGGTCTTCTTCTGCTGTGGGCCATGGATGGTTTACTTGGACCTTCAGCCCACTACATGCAGTTTATTTTACCAAAATAACAAGTTCATATAAACTGTATACTATACTTAACACCAAAGGCAAATGCAGACAGTGGTCATACCATTACCTCTGCTAAGAAGTGTCCATTTAATGTATGCTTTGTGTAGATGCAGCCATGCAATATAGATACCTATGAAGATCTCACTGACACAACATATGAGCAACATAACCTGTATTTTCTGGAGAACTGTAGCTTGCACACCTTCAAGAAATGTACAGGTGCCGGAATTTCAGAAAACCATAGCTTGTAAATGTCTACAGTAAGTTTATTACTTAGGATCATAGCGTGATGATGTACATGTTTTCTAAAACCTATATACAGTGTATTGTGTTGAGCTGATGTGTCTGCGATGTCATTCGTGACTAACTGTTACATCATGTTTCCATTGACTTAGTAATGGCTGCTGTCCATTACTAAGAGTAATAGTTAACCGACATTACTTCCCCTTTGCAGGTTAGGTCAGTGACTACCGTCAGTCTCCCAGGCTCCCTTTTGACGCTGTGAATCTGTATTGTTTCCAGATGTGTGGCAACTATTTACCTGACTAATATTTGACAGCTACTAGTGTTTTATGGTACTAGTCTGCTGACAGTTCCGCAGGTGCAGGTCAGACTACAAGCATAAAGTGCGAAAGCATAGTACTGTGGTATTGCTAAGTATTAGTGTATCATTATAGAAAGTTATTGGAAGACTCCACCATGTTGTAGCCATATGTAGCAGTTATCATCATGGCAACCCACGAGGACAGTCATGCTACATGAGTCCTCATGCATTATCACTTCCAGTGTAGCTATGAGAATCGTTATGTGATTACCTGTATCAAGTTATCCACCAACTATTGTACACAGCCCACTACACACATGGAGAAGATATTGTGGCATGTCTTTCCTTGCTACACTGCTGTGTGATCTTAAGGGGTTTTAGAAGTTAACAAAACCTGGTGTCCATATCCAGGGCATGCATATTAAAGGCAACAAAGCTTACAAATGTAAATGGGGCAGACTGATTAGGAACAGCATTATGACTAGGGATGCAGCACTCAATGAAACAAACTGGGGGCAGGAATGCCTCTGACCACCCAAGTTGAGGCAGACTATTACAATGACACCTCTTCCTCCTTTAAGAACATTACTGAAACAAGGCCAATTATATCCCAACAGCAATTCATCAGATATAAACGAAGGGGACCAGACCACAGGGAGAGACCCATTAAGATAGTGCTTGTTTAGTGCTAGCCTACTCATAAAGCTCCACAAGCAGCACAAGGAATTTGCTGGCAGCGCTATTTTGGGCCAGTTTGGGAAGGTTAACCACATGGAGGTGCAGGGTGCCTTCCACTAATCACCACTCCTAGAACCTAGTATCGTCATTGGAACTTGTTTCTTGCCAATGTGCTATCCTGTGTGTGAGTGATGACGAGTGGCAGTGGTTATAATTCATCGTGTGCCCAGACTGTTTCCACCGTGCTGTCCTTCATCCAACACGTGTTGGCCAAGCCCACGAGTACACTGAGTGTACAGCATGAGCTCAGGGGCTGGCAGTGGATTACAGTTCAAGTCATTGCTTCATTCATAATAGTATTGCGGGGCATTGGATATAAAGTACTCTTCCTATAGTTTTATGAAACAATCTGCTTCTGTTTCCAACCACATACAGGTGCATCTCAATAAATTAGAATATCTTTAAAACATTTATTTATTTCAGTAATCAAATTAAAAAGTGACCTCCTATATTTTCTAGATTCTTTACACACAGAGTGTTTTATTTTAAGTGTTTTATTTCTGTAAATGTTGATTATGGATTACAGGTAATGAAAACCCAAATCTAAGAAAATTAGAATATTGTAAAAAAGTTCAGTATTGTAAATTCAGTGTGTCACCTGCCAAGGTTTCCTAAGCCTTTAAATGGTCCCTCAGGCTGGTTCAGTAGGACACACAATCATGGAAGACGCTGATTATGGATTGTATTACTGAATTACTGAAATGAATGAACGTTTCAAAGATATTCTAATTTATTGAGATGCACCTGTATTATGCTGAGATGTTAGTTCTACAAGACCTCATACCATACAGTGCTGCATGATCACTAAAGGGTAGTCATTTCTATATGTTCATCCCCTTACTGCAAAAAAATGACACAATTGAAGTACTGTGATAATCAGTCATGGTTTATCATTGCGGAGCCATTAGGATTAGGACTATACTTTTATATTATATTATAAGATTATAGATCCATTACGATCATAGTTTTGTGCTGATTATATCTGCTGCTCATTTGTGATTTATTTTATGTGAGAAATCTGTTATACTTTTATGACACTTTTTAAAAACATGTTTAATAGTTGTAGTGTAGTATACTTTACATTGTACATTGGGCCCTATGTCTGGCTGGACCTAACAGGCATTGTACATGGTAACACCTTGGCACTCTGTGATGGAGTTACAGGAGGACCGAGGGGGTGAGAGAAGGTGTCCCCCTCTAACCACTTAGATGATGTAATCAGTATTGATCATATCATCTGTAGCGTTAATATACCAAAATAGAAGTAGTTCGACTTTGTCAGGGTGCCAGTCATTGTAATACAGTTTGTGCCCAGCAGCAATGATGCAGGGACAGCTTCTGTACCTGCTCTATCGCAGTGTCATAATACTGCAATGATAAGAGTTAACTATATGCTCAGCACAACAAAATATTATCACACACAGTTGAAAAAGGGTTAATACACACCAGTTTGGCTGCCTGAAGTTTCCACTAAATTCTGCTTTATAAGCTTACTGCATAAGGTTTATACATTGAACTTGATAATAAACCATTAAGTTCCTGCATCTTCTTAAGGTAGATAGAATTTTATCAATTAACCAGAATGGCTCATATAGAAAAGTCTAAGCTCCCTCCTCAGAACTGTATGGTCACTTCTAACGACCATGGACAAAAACCTATGAAATGGGCCATTTTTGTCACAGACATTTTGTATTCATCTTGGACCCATTTTCACAGATCCCTCATAGACTTCGGTCCATTGATAGACCCATGAAAGTGGATAAAAATAGGACATGATCTACAGTGGGTACAAAAAGTATTCAGACCCCTTAAAATTTTTCACTCTTTGTTTCATTGCAGCCATTTGCTAAAAGCAAAAAAGTTCATTTTATTTCTCATTAATGTACACTCAGCACCCCATCTTGACAGAAAAAAACAGAAATGTAGATATTTTGGCAAATTTATTAAAAAAGAAAAACTGAAATATCACATGGTCATAAGCATTCAGACCCTTTGCTCAGTATTGAATAGAAGAACCCTTTTGAGCTAGTACAGCCATGAGTCTTTTTGGGAATGATGCAAAAAGTTTTTCACATCTGGATTTGGGGATCCTCTGCCATTCTTCCTTGCAGATCCTCTCCAGTTCCATCAGGTTGGATGGTGAACGTTGGTGGACAGCCATTTTCTGGTCTCTCCAGAGATGGTCAATTGGGTTGAGGTCAGGGCTCTGGCTGGGCCACTCAAGAATGGTGACAGAGTTGTTCTGAAGCCACTCCTTTGTTATTTTATCTGTGTGCTTAGGGTCATTGTCTTGTTGGAAGGTGAACCTTCAGCCCAGTCTGAGGTCCAGAGCACTCTGGAAGAGGTTTTCTTCCAGGATATCTCTGTACTTGGCCGCAATCATCTTTCCTTCAATTGCAACCAGTTATCCTGTCCCTGCAGCTGAAAAACACCCCCATAGCATGATGCTGCCACCACCATGTTTCACTGTTGGGATTGTATTGGGCAGGTGATGAGCAGTGCCTGGTTTTCTCCACACATACCGCTTAGAATTAAAGCCAAAAAGTTCAGTCTGCAGACTTTCTGCTTCCATTATACCTATAAGGAAACCGCTGGCGTTTCCGTGGGTATACTCCACATGGAACCCGGCCTAAAGGGATTTTCTGGCTCCAAATCGAATTTCATATTCCTGACCTATGCACAGGTGGTGCATACAGAGCCACTCCTTTTCAAGCAATAGGAGCAGCGCAGGAGCCCGACCCACTGCATAGCAATGGTTCCAGTGACATGCAGTGAAGCTCCTACTACTTGAAGAGGAGCAGCGCAGCACTCTGTGTCTGTCCACTTACAGCTTCCGGCACAAGGAGGCTGCTAGAACAAATGATCTGTGTGGGGTCTAGGTCACCTACTGATGACCTTTCCTAGGTTATCAGTATAAAAATTTGATTTGGGGCTGGAAATCCCCTTTAGGCTAAAGCCCCACATAGCAAGCTGCAGCGCTTTTCACAGAAAGTCTGCAGAGTTTCCACTGCGGACTTTCTGTCCCTATTATACCTATATGGAAAACGCCGGCGTTTCCTTAAGTATAATTGGCATGCTGCGATTTACAAAAACGCAACAGTTTTTGAAATCGCTGCATTTCCGCTGCGGATATTTTTCTGCAATGTGTGGATGGGATTAGCCAGAATCCCATCCACTTTGCAGGTACTGTAAAACAACGCTGTTTTTGCCGCATCGGGTGTTTACGCTACATGGGGCCCTGGCCTTAAAAAGAACCTGTCCCCTAGGATGTCCTTATGCATTAGTGGATGCGATTCTGGCTAATCCCATCCACTTTGCAGCTACTGTAGCGGCGTTTATGCTACGTGGGGCCCCAGCCTTAAGAATTATCTTCAATATAAAGAAGAACATATGCTGAAAGTGGAGATATGGCCCCCACAGAGGCCTGATCTCAATGTCATTGACTCTGTTGGGGAATACCCTGCTGAGTTCCTTCAAAAACTGTGTATAAGTGTTACTAGAATTTATGTTGTATTGAAGGCAAAGGATGGTTTACATTTTGTTCACTCACTTTGCACTTTAATTGTCAAAAATAGACTATTAACACTTCCATTTTTGGAAGCACTCTTAATTTGCAGCATTTTTTCCACATCTGCCTAAATCTTATGCTCAGTTCTCTAACTATGCGTCTATAGTCACATTGTCTGGCACAACCTATAGGTCTCCTACACACTTAGAATACTGTCCCGAAATTCCGGTCTGTTTATCGTCTGGGTTTCTCAACCCTAACCCACTCTAGAGATCTATAGGTGCCAAGAGTCGTCTCCCTACAGCTCTACTGTCCCATATATATAAAATACAAGACAGAAGACCCATGGAAATGCAGTGAGTTCCATTCACAAGGCTGTGGTCAATCTAGAAAATACAGCCTGTGTTTCAAAGAAAGAAAACGATCATGTGAATAAGGCCTTACTTAAAGTGAGTCTGTCCCCAGAACCCAGCATATTGTGAGGGTCATGTCACACATGAAGCCAGGACCTCATTGCTCATTTGCGTATTCACAGCGATGAAGGCACTGATTCACAAGGGGAAAACACCATTTGATTCAGGTGACCCTAATCGATCTATCTGTGGAACTGTGTTGATATGCTGGTTTCTGGTGATAGACTCCCTTTAAGTGAAACCACTGGTACCCTATCAATGAGTGTGCCTATGCAGTGGCTAAAGCACTGTGTAGCAGCACCCTAAAAATGTGCTACTCATTACTGCAATTAGAAAAGCATACTGGTATTGATTATATAAAAAGCACCCTGTGAACCCTGCCTTAAACAAGCTTAAGTAGATGGTTGTCCCCAGGTAGAGTCATGTGTGACATGTCCCTCAGTGATGTGGAAATATTGTGCTGTACTGGTACAGGCTAATAATTCGTAGTATGCGCCAGAAGGGTGCAGCACACATGTGGAGATCAGTGTGTGAGGAGGCTGGGGCACACCAATGGGCTTCTCTCATGACCGCCAGCTGTAGACGGTGTGCTCTCTACTGTATGTACAGGAGGGCTTCTTTCATTTCACTATTGGCCGGTAGCTGGCAGCCCTGGACATTTTTGGGTAACGTAAGAGAGGACGGTGTCTCAGGAATGTACTATGGCTTGTGAGGTATTTCTCTACGCAACAGCACACGCATGTGTCGTACAGTACAAGGGCTCCCCGAAGGACGCAGGAGCGGCGCTGAGCCCTCCTCACTGTAACATCCAAGTGTCTGCGAGCGGCCGCGCGCACAATAGTAAATACACACGAGCTGACTAAGGGGAGCGCGCCTTGTTCAGGGGGCCCGTCCGTCACGTGACACAGGCGGAGGCCCCGCCCAGGTCGGGCCGCTTTTCTCTCTCCCACAGGCCTGTCCCCTCAGTTCCCTCCACCCGCCTGCAACGCTTCGTTTTTTTTCAATGGACACACACAGTGCTGCTGTTAACTGCCTCACTGCTGGAACAGCTTGCAGTTCATAGGACGTTGGGAGGGAAGGAAGTTTTATTCACAGTAGTGCTTATTCCATTGCATTTATAACTGTTCAGGAAGTGTGTTAGACAAGCAAATAGATGTTATGTTGGCATGTTCCACCAATGTTTTATTGGTGGGGCTGAAATGCCCAGGATCCCTGCGGATTAACAGAATGAAGGTGCCCCTCCATGGTTGTACACTGCCACATGACTAGTCCATACAGGTGACAGTGCCTTAGGCTCTGTTCACACAACCTTGTTGGAAAAACAGCTGTGAAAAACAGATGAAACGGTCTCACAGCATCATTTATGTCAGCATTCTGGCATAAATGATAATCTAATGGGATTGATGGCCCGTCCCCTGCACGCCCTTGCCATGGCCCCTTTTCAAGGGCGCTGCAAAAAAGAAAATGTTGAATTCTTTTGCGCATGTGCAGCTTTATATGCCAGAAAAGTGGCATACAAGGCATAATAAATCTGCCCCAATAACTTTTCTCTAGGAAAATGCACAGCAGTAGGGAGATCTGATTATTGGTCACAGCGGTCTGGCTGTGTAGTATGGGCTGTCCCCTTAGGCTCTATTCAGACATCCTTCTAAAACAGCCATGTGACAGTTTCTTTCACAATAATGACAGTCTATGAGACTATTCACTTTTGCAGTGTTGATGCAAATTAGGGTCTATTAGTCAAGTGGGTGTTTTCTCTGGGGGTGGGACTTCTGTGTGCTGTATGTCATGTAGTGTTACCTAGTTTACCTAGTATCAACACTAAAAGGGCTTATATCTTTGGAATGGCTGATTGGATTTCAATAAACAAAGTACCAAAATGCTTAGGGTTACAGTACGTCAGATGATGTAAAGAGAAGTGTAAGCACTTCCTTTATATTTCCCATTCTTTTTGTGCCACTCTCAGGTTTGACTCCAAAATTCTCACCAAAATCTACAACAAAAAATGCAGCTTTTTCCACAACTTGTGGCCTCAGCCTTACTCTATATTAACACGAAAGTTAAATCAATTATCCGTGTGATGGTTGCATTAATTTCACTGTCTGTCAATGGGGGCTGTTCACATGACCGATATTTTGACAAATTATTGTAATGGACCTTCAAAATATAGATCATACTCCAATTTTGTTTGCTTTCACGGATCCATACAATACAATGTATAAGGGATCCACGAAAAGGGCGCCCTTTGGGTGTAAAACGGCCGTGAAAAATGGAAATTTTTCACGGTCACTTTCACCCATGGTCATGTGCATCTAGTCTTAAGCTCGGGATGCACACATTAAATATGCAGCATGCAGCAGGTTCTCTGTGGTTCTCCTGCAACTCTAAGCCTTTGCGTTGTAAAGTTGCAAAATGCAGGTGAGTCATTCAGTGCTGTAGCCCTTTTCTTAATCTCATTCACTATGCCCCTTCTGTGAAGTGCAGTGGGTTAGTCAACAATGTGTTCACCACCAGCAAATTTGTGGCAACTAACCTGCTGCAATCACTGCCCGTGTGGCTGCAGCCTAATGGTAGCTGCACACGACCGAGTTTCACCCGTGACACTCGGTCCGCATGTTAACCAGATTTACCGGCTTGAACTTCATGCTGGCAGTAAAACTCCTAGCAGTATAGTTATCTATGATGCTAGGAGTCCCTTCTTCCCAGCGAAATATTGTCCCATACTGTAATTGGTACGGGACAGTATGCTGCTGGGAGGTAGGGACTCCTACCATCAAAAATAACTAGGATGCTAGGAGTCCCACTCCCAGCATTAAGTTCAAGCCATAAATCGGGCTAACACACGGACTCGGTCGTGTGCAGCTACCCTTAGGCTATAGCCACACGTGATGTGTCTGCTGCTGATTTCCTGTTACAGGTGAAACAATGAAAACCCATAGCATAAATTTACTTGCTTCGGATTGAAAAACTGAACTGTAAGTCAATTTGCACTCTGAGTTGTTTTTCTTTTAAACGTACGGATGAGATTTGTTTAAACCTTATCTGCTTGGCTGCTAATTTGCTGCAAGCATATCCAATGTGGACCGATTCTTAGGGTCCATGCACACAACATTGTCACATATACTTAGGGCAGTGGCACATATAGTTCCAGCCTGTCCTTATTATAATGTCTTAGACATTATTGGTACACTTTATTCAAGGTGCAATGTTTTAGGGAAGGATATCTCTAGAATGACAGATTTTGTAATTATGCCATCATTGTTTTTCCTCATAGATGCATGCAAAAAGAAAAACTTTGCCTCCTTATGACTTTGGAGACACATAGTTAGTGTATGAGTCCAAAGCTAGCTATGAGTGCCATATTATGGATACGTAGCAGATAGATCTGTAATACAGCTGTGAGCATGTGACCTAAATACTATATAAGAGAAGGCATTGTCATACTAAAGTTTAGGAGAAGCCAAGGGCTTTGTTCACCTAAGTTCAGAAAATGTCAGCATGCAATATATATAGTATAGTTTATTTCCATTTACTCAAATTTCATGTGACATCATTTTGCTGGAAAGTGTCAATAGGGACAGGTAATAATTCTTTTCCGAGGCAGCCAGCTGTGTCTACTAGAGGCCCAAGTGAACTTGTGAGGGTAACTTCAGATGCACAGTCACAACCTTGTGTAGGTTAATGAAAAATAATACAAGATAGCCTACTGAAAAAAACATCAAAATATGGTGTAAAGTTTAGAACTTCCTGTAGTGTTGTCAGATTACCATGGAGAGATCTACTACAATTAATACTGAGCATAAAATAAACATCAGACATTTTGGTCTTGCAACAGTTAAACATAATTCATGCAAGCCTAATGAATCAGTACCAAAATACATACATTATATGATAGAGGGGGATATGGTTGCTGCAGCATACATCCTTGCCACAAATCTCTATCATGTGTTCCTTTGGAATTCTAGAGCATAGCGTGTGGTGGATTGTTAACCCATACCATGCTGTGGGATGAAAGCCACAGCTATGAATTATGTGGGGGTAATAAGATATTATGTTACCTATATATTTGCTGATACAAGAGGATATGAAGCTGAAGTTTTGATATTAGCTATTGTAGGTTAGTATGGAATGGGTGCCTTTTTATTTTCCTGTAAATTGGATGTTAGAAGAAAAGAGAGAAAAAATCTGGCACTTCCCAGTACTTCTCCCACAAGCACTCTGTCATTATTTGTGCAAGCCTGGGAATTCAAGCTGGACCTCCCAGTATTTGTTTCAGCTTGGGGCCAAGGCGCCTCTTTAAAGGATCTCAGAAGAGTTCCCAGTAGATGGGCACAGAACATGTAAAGTAAGTTCCACACAACTGTGTTTATTTGGTGAGGCCTGTTTTGTATAACTTTGACCTATGGGTCTGCTCTGAGTTTGAGTAGCAGGAAAGCAAAGGAAAGTGCAGAGACTGGAGACAAAGGGAATGGAGAAAAAAATGTAAGATTGGAAAAGAAGAGGGGTAAACAGAGAGGTGCAGGGAAATAAACAATATGCACAGTGATGGAGAAGAAGGAAAACAAAAGCTTCTATATTGAAGAAGGCAGAAGAAAGCAGAAACAAGTACAGAGACTGGGAAGCAGGAAGAAGTGTAGCAGCAGAGAAAAGTGAAGCCAGAGGGAAAGCAGAGACTATTGTAGATACTAGAGAATAAGAGAGAAAGCAGAATAAAGTGAAGAGACTAGAAACAAAGGCAAGGCTGAGAATACTGTGGGGACTAAAGAAGAGGGAAAGCAGAGAAAAGTGAAGAGACCAAAGCAGAAGGAAAACAGAGATTACTGTAGGGACTAGAGAATTGGTAAATCAGAGATTACTGTAGGGACTAGAGAATTGGTAAATCAGAGATTACTGTAGGAACTAGAGAAGATGGAAAGTGGAGAAAAGTGAAAAGACTAGAAAAGAGGAAAAGTGGAGAGAATAGAGAAGATCTAAAGAAGTGACTACTGTAGAAACTAGAGAAGATGGAAAGTAGAAAAAAGTGGAGAGACTAGAGAAGAGGGAAAGTGGAGACTACTGTTGAGACTAGATAAGAGGGAAGGCAGAGAAAAGTGAAGACTAGAGAAGAGGGAAAGCTGACATTACTAGAGTCTAAAACCAACTGTGGAAATAAGAGGGAAAAGCCCAGAAAAATGAAGACATCAGTGACAATTGATAAAATTGGAAAATAAGGCTGGGTTCATTTGGGTTGTAGTCGCAGAGGATTAGTAGTTGTGGACTGGCTGGTGAATAATTTGCAGAGATTTATAGTAGCAGCACAGTTGATGAGATTTAGAAGCGCAGAGTCTGGAGAAGAAGGGCAATGTTAGGGCCGGTTCACATCTGCGTTCGGTTTCCGTCCAGGGGACTCCGCTTGGGGACCCACCGAACGGAAACCTATACGCAGAGAGAAGCGGTTTACATAAGGAAACCTGCAGACCACATAGACTATAATGGGCTCCGTTGTGGTTGCCTTATGTAAACCGCTTCTCTCTGCGTATAGGTTTCCGTTCGGTGGGTCCCCAAGCGGAGTCCCCTGGATGAAAACCGAACGCAGATGTGAATCGGCCCTAAGAGAGAAGAAGGACAGTAAAGAAAAGGGACGAGACTGGAGAAGAAGGAGAATATAGGAGTGAAGAAGAAGAAAAGCAGAGAAAAGTGCAGATTCTGAAGAAGAGTAATGTAAGAATGGAGAAGAAAAGCGGAGAAAAGTACAGACTCTGGAGAAGAAGAGTAATGTAAGTGTGGAGAAGAAAAGCAGAAAAAAGTGCAGATTCAGGAGAAGAAGAGTAATGTAAGTGTGGAGAAGAAAAGCAGAGAAAAGTGCAGATTCAGGAGAAGAAGAGTAATGTAATTGTGGAGAAGAAAAGCAGAGAAAAGTGCAGATTCTGAAGAAGAAGAGTAATGTAAGAGTGAAGTAGAAAAGCAGAGAAAAGTACAGACTCTGGAGAAGGGGAATGGAGCAGAGCGGAGAGAAGCGCAGAGGCTGCAGAGTAAGGGCAGGCTCGGTAATGTCGGCTCGGGTCTCTTTAAGACTCCCCCTGAAGCTGGGAGATACATCCACTCACACACATACACACAAGCCCTGGCTGCCTGGGTGGTCCCTCTACTTTGGTGAGCTGTTGCTAAGCAGCTAATAATAGTCATGTTTGTTGAGGATTTTTTTGCTCCACTTTAGCCAATGGCAGGAGCGGATTCCCCGCCATCTGACAGCCCCGGAGGCGGCTCTCTCTGGATTCTCCCCTCCTTTTCTCTTTCTCCAAATGGAGAGAGCGAGTTTTTCTCTCCCTCCCCCCTTCTTCTACATCTCATCTATTGAAGCAAGGAAAGAGCAAGGGAGAAAGAGAGGAGCGCACAGGCAGCTGAGCAAGTCTCCCAGGGCCCCAGTCACGGATCGGGTTGCGGTTCTGCTGCGCTGGGTGCATTGTGGAAAGCCATGGTCGCTGCCTGCTACACAGGGAGGACTGAGCAGTGATCGGAGAGGAAGCCTTGCGTCTTCATCGTGCACAGAGCCCATCTCCAGGGGATCCAGACTGGCAGATCTGCGGCTGCTGCACGTAGGGCAATGCGGGACTAGCAGCTTCATGTCCCTCGCTGGCTGCTTGTCCGTGGAGTAGTAGTGCGCTGAGACCGAGCACCGGAGCTGCTGCTCTGCTCCCCCCTCTCCTCCTCTCTCACATAAACAAACCCTCTCTGAATGTGGGAAGCGGCGCAGACCTCCGGATCGCGAAATGTGGGGATGGAAGGCGCAAAGTGTGACTCGCCGCCCTCCACCACCTCGCCTGCAGAAGCATGAAGCCCGGAGCTGTGCCAGCCAAGGAACAAGAAGCCTTTCCTCCCCCGTCACGACCCAGCTAAACCTTCGGGCTAAAGCGGAGTACAAGAGTCGCACAAGCTACGGCCACAACCCGGCCACAACATGGCCCTGGCTGCCTATGCTACTGAGCCACGGGGCAGTGGGGAGCCAGCTGCCCGGCCGAGGGTAGCGAGGAGGAGGGGGCGACACAGGGACCCGCATTTTAGGACTACAGCGCCGCCTGACCCGGACTATCTGCAGCGGCCGAGCTACTGTGATGCGACCTTCGCCCTCCAGCAGATCTCAGAGGTGAAGTGTGCTCTGGGGCCGAGGGGGTTAATGCGGGTGAAGGAGGGAGTCAGTGAGTGAGTGATGTAGCAGGAGGGTGCACTGGCTGCGGGGCATACAGTACAGAGTAGCGGTGCACCATTCATAAATCCTGTCTCTGATCGCTGTGTAGCAGTATGCTTCTATTCACACTACATCTGCATCTCTCATCTGGGTCTGATCCCTACATGCCCCCTCCCTGCACACAGGTTGTATGTAGCCGCCTGCAGGCATCCTGTTTATTTTCCCAGTGTGTCTGCCACTGGGAACAGTCCCCCCTTTTTCCTCCAGCAGAGACCATGTGGCTGCCCTCTTCCGTTCACTAATGTTGTTGTGAGCAGCTCTGGGCTGATGTGCGGCTTCATTCACAGCCCTCTGTGGACCCGACTACTACGTCCATGTGTCTGCAGTGGAAGCACGTGGACAGCCAGAACTTACTACTACTTACCGGGGGTATCCAGAGCCCTACAGTCTAGCAGGGCTATTATACTGCCAGCTGGGTCATACCTTATCAGTCCCATGGGCCCTCAATAAGACTGACAGGGTCCAGTGTGGTCAGACGTGTCAATACCAAGATGATGGTGTAATGTAGAATAGGTGAGCATACAGGCTCTAGCCTCTCAGAAGGCTTAAGGATATGCCAGATGAAGTGACTTGTGCTATGTTATCCATGTTAGCATGGTGTGAATGTGTGGTAACATGTAACCAATCAGGAAGGGGCATTACTAAGACTGTGCTAGTCCAGCCTGATAGCATATTTACAGTTAGTAAATACCCTTTCACGTAGGGGGCAGTCAAAGCACATCTATTGTGGTCAGTGGCTAATGGTCACAATTCTAGTACAGACATCACCGTGGCAGCTGTTCTTTGACTGATACTGTACAGGTGCTCTACACCTGAAAACATGGATGAATGTGTTGTATTAGCCAAAAATGAAATATCTAAACACTAAGGTCATCCTGTTAGTTAATGCCATTTTCTGACATTTTTTTTTTTTTTTTTTTTTTTTTTTTTAGGGGAAAGCTACGGGCAGGAAAGCGCCTCTGTGGCTCCGAGCAATGTTTCAAAGACTGTTATTTAAACTTGGTTGCTACATACAAAAAAACTGCGGAAAATTTTTGGTTGTGGGCCTCTTGATATTTGGTGCTTTTGCTGTAGGATTACGAGCAGCAAATCTAGAGACTAATGTGGAGGAGCTTTGGGTCGAAGGTAAGAGAACTTTTTCATGTGCCAGTTGTTGCCTTTTTGTTCTTGTGTGGCTTTGTGTTATACATATGGTGCAGATGAGGTTTACATTGACTTGTGTATTATGGGTACATTTACTGAGTCGTCTACGTCAGCAGACCCTGGTTCTTTGTTATTTTGCAGTTGATGGTTTTTGGTCTTGTACTTTTTCCAGCTTTCATGAACCTCCTGGATAGTATTTGTTTTAACATGTGTTGTCTTCCATTGCAAAGGTGGTATTCAATATGAAATTAACTAGTTGTTTTTGCTGGTAAGGCCTCTAGCAAGAAATCATGCACAATGCAACCTGTAGAGTCTTGTGTGGTCCTATGTTGGAGAGCTTTCAAGTTTTATTTCAAGAGGGTGGAGTTGTACAACTTGTGTCTCAAGGTAAAATGAGAGCGTAATCCTTCAAATACACAGTGACATCATAGGCATAGGAGAGACACATATAGAACATATTGATGTCCCATGTGATTGGATGGATTTCAGTGCCCAGTTCATGTTTTTGTATGTGCTGACAATTGGTATTTTGTTTTGTTTGCAACTTATTTAGCTCTAGTCTACTTTCCCATTGTTTTGAGTAGTCCCTCAGTTTAATGTCATTTTATATGTGTGATATCTTCATGGTAATAATTATCAATAACTGTTCAGTCCTACTGATATTGAGGGTCCCAGTCATGGGAACCCCAGCAATCTGACAATCTGAGCAGTCACACATCATTTCATATGTGTTTTTGTTTTTCTGGTATTTTTTTTTACCTATCGAGATGTCTATAGGGAAACAACTGATAAAATGCCTCACTCATCAGGGCAGAAAAAATGCCATTAAAGTGCCAGAAAACATAACTTAAAAATACTGTTTTTAGGGTGTTTAATGAAATTCTGTTGACCACCATGTAACATGTGGATGCATTGTCTTTGAAGGAAAAAGAAGTAGAAAAAAACTGCTAAAAAACCTTATCTAATCAATGTCATTCTTGACTTCCCATGATGTACATCAGAGAAGAACCAATTGGACTGGTGTTTGGCCAGAAAACAAACCAATAACATGGAAAAACATTCCCAAAATTTAAGTTCTAAAAAACTTTTCAGTTAGTAAAACTTCCCTACGTATAATTGTTTGTTTTCTCACATGACATCACAATATAGTTTTTTAATAGGCTTCTATATTGAATGACATTCCCTGCCGCATTAAAATTTTTTGTTTTACACATAACATGATTGATAGACAGATCTGAAGTGTTTGGCTACAACACCTACTTAGTAGTAATCTTTGACCATGCAAGGTTTGCATGGAAGTCTGGAGTTCTTTGAGTAATGCATGGATGCCACCTTCTTTGATGTAACTTTTTGGTAAAAAAAAAATGGGGGTAAATATATCAATGGAAATTGATTTATATTAATAGGTAAGATAAATTTCGGATTTATCTTGCCTATAAGAGCCAGGTGATTTTGTACATGTGCCACTTGCCGGATATTACTCCTATCCATGGTTTTCTTCCATATAAGGTTTTTAATTCATTGGTCAAACAAAGACTGAATGTGCTATACTGTATATAGAAGTGGAGGCATGCCAATACTATGTGGATATTTTATTGCAAGGTTTTAGCCTAGTGGTGTCACAGCTGTGCGATTAGTCTTTGAAATGTAGAATATTGGCCAATATACTTTCTAGAGTAGACTGTGCTAAAATGGTATTAGCAACATCTAAGGAGGCATATCCGTACATGTGAATGGAAACTGTATTTGAAGTTTTGCACAGAACGCAGTTCACAAGTGAATTTTGTTCTGAGCTGCCAGTTCAAACATTTAGGTAATATTCTCAGCAATTGCAGTCTATTCTGAATTCTAATTGTCAAAGTTATCTTCTATGTCTTAAGCTGTCTAAGATAGTTGTCCGACAGCTTATAATTGATATCTATCTAGCCAACAACGCCAAGGCCTAAGTGACGATTGGGAGGCAGTCTGGAGGGTTCCGTGTTCATAAAAACATTAACTGATAATAAAGATATAAAAAGCGGACAGAAAAAAATAGGCTGGCACCTTTGTCTGTTGGGTCAAGACATTCCTGCCCTGAATACAGTGGAAAATGGGCAACGTGGCACATTTTTTAGTGCAAAATAGCCGTGAGCCAAAAAAATGCACCACTTTTATGCTAGAGAACTGAAATGATCAGCTTAATAAGTACCCCATTGTGGAAAAAGATTGAAGTTAGAGACCGAAGGTGGTGGTGGTTTTGCTTGGGGGGGGGTGGAGACAGAGTATTGTGTTGGTAGTGTTGAAGAGAGACCTATAATAGATTTTTGTATTTGTCTGAAGAGGTGGCTTTGAGATTTAGGACCTGAAGAGTTTTGGTGTGTCACATGTTCTGTAATGTCAGATGAAGGGAAAGCCTGTAGAGTTTTGAAGGCATGAGTGAGAGTAGAGTCGAGAAGAAGGTCATGTATGAGGTTGAGATGGCATATGGACTTATTATATGTGGAGACTATTGAAAATATGATTTCAGGGGAAGCTTTGCTTGTTAGATTAAGAATTAGTAATGTTTTCTATGAGTGGCTCCAGTTGAGGTGTTGCCAAAAAGTAAAGGCAATGGAATAATAAGATGAAAGCTAAATAAGACTGAAGAAAGATTGGCTAATTTGGTAACCTTCAGAGTAGGGTGTGAAGCAGTCAGTTTGGGATTTTATGAAGGCATTCACTAACATGTTGTATGTATGAGAACAAAACGTCTTGCCGTGAGCATACATTTTGGATTGTTGTGGGGGATACCTTTATAGGGGGTTTTAAAATTATAAATAAAATTTAGATTTTTGAATGTTTTTTTTTTTTTTTATTCTGTTATATTTACATGAGAATATATACGCATACAGTAGGTCCAACCTTTTGATCCCTACAAGATGATGGTGATGGGTTATGTCAACACAAATATTCTTAACAGTGCTCTTTGGTTGAATTGATACATGTCATATTTACTTTTTGACCTTAGTTTCTGCAATACTCCTGTAAGACATTGCTATAATCCCTTCCCTTGGGCCTAGTACTGTTTAGAGTTGTCAAGTTCTAGGGAACCACATATGATTTCTGAACTACTGGTTGAGGAAAGCTACAATAGAAAATTGAGGTACAGCAACTTTTACAATGAAATTTTTTAACTCACTTTTTGCTGTCTTTATGACCACCACTTGGTACTCAGTGTAGGCAACACGATAACTAAATAACTGGGACACAAGACTAGATCAGAAACCATAGAACTAGATAGCTCATGTCCATTCTTCTGCAAATCATTGCTAGCACCCTTATCAGATTCATATTTGCATTGCAGTCAAAGCATAATGAAGTACCCTGGACAGCTTCAGCTTTCTATGTTATCTTCTCTTGCATCTGAAAATGTGCCATATATGTACATGGTACAGTTGATCGCTGATGCCCACCTACTGTCATAATGCTATAGTAAATAATGACTGCATAGTTGGGTTGTCACGTAGTAGACAGCTTCACCAGAATTCACAAATGTCCATCGGGTTCTACTTGGATATTTTATAAGGCATTAACTTTTTAGAAATACACTTTACAAAGCTTTACTGAGAGAACAGGAAGGTAAATATTGCCAGTTTGCAAATGCCAAGAATTTATTTTCTGAATATATTATTAAGAAAAGCATATTCATACAAACTGGCAACAAAATGAGAAATCCAAAACGCAGAACTATAAGATGCCTTGGATTCTCACATATTAAATTTTAGTCTATATTTGGTAATCTATTATAGGCATTCTCTTCTGGTGCCATGCACATCAGAATGTATATAAGGGCATCTTTGGTCTTCACCTGACAGCAGTTGTAGTAGGAAAAGTGGATTGGGCATGCTGGATTTTAAGATATCTAACCCTTCTTCCAGAGGGTAATTTGCTACCAGAAGTATCTGGCAGAGGCTTGTCCTCTTCCTCTCCTTTATTAAAAAAAAAAGTATGTGCATTTCGTCATTTTATTTATGGGGAAGACACTGGTAACTGCTATCTCCTAGCCTGTTCGGTTACTTAAAAGGGTTTTCTGGCCCCAAGCTGACTTTTTATACTGATGACCTATCCATGGTATAGGTCATGAGTATGTGATCTGTCAGGGTCCAACACCTGGACCCCCGCCCAATAGCAGCTCCTGGCACCCATAGGCTGCTAGAACAGCTGATCTGTTTTTCTGCATTGTGTGGGTGGGATTAGCCAGAATCCCATCCACTTTGCAGGTACTGTAAAACACCGCTGTTTTTGCCGTGGTGGACATTTATGCTACATGGGGCCCCGGCCTTAAAAAAAAAGAACCTGTCCCCTAGGATGTCCTTATGTATTAGTGGTTTAGTGTCCCAAATTTGCCTGTCATATTTAATACTGAAGAGAGATGAATCCTCAACTCAAATCCTACTTCTCTGGTGCCCCTAGTGTAATGACCTTGGCTTCATGGGCGCAATGTGCACCCTATAAGAACACCCTCTTTTTTTTCTGTTATTTTTCTCTGGCCTGTTAGAAAGGCAAAAGTTGTATGTTGTAGTGAAGTTAATCTTCTTACCGATGGCTCTGTGAGTTATTCACTCTTTTCTGGTCCACAGCTGTGTCCAAAGAGTGGATAACTCATAAATACAAGTACCATTAAGAAAATTACCCATGCCTTTCCAATGGGCCAGAGAATAAAAGTTTTTGTGGGAGTTCCACTTTAAGTATAAACTTTTTTTTTTTTCTAGACTTGCATAGCATAGATAGGTTTGGGACACTAAGCCATCAGTGCATAGGGACATGCTTTTGGTTTAGTGTCCCAAAACCTAAAAACAAGTCGTTTCACTAAGTTGTAAAAGTGATCTACGTTTAGGCTACATGTTTACATTAGAATTTCAATAAATGACCCCAAGGGGCCAGAAAGAGCGACTCTTTAATTCTTAGAAACTGGTCCTTCCAGTGGGGCTGCGGCGTAATGTTACCCCTCTTGGCTCTCCTGAATTACTGAGGGGGCTGATAAAGTATAGTAAATGTGGTAAGATCTTCCTCCAAAACAACTTGATACTCTTTTCGTGCCCTCCAGTGTGGTGATATCAGTAAGTATTTTTTTTACATTTCAGAGACAGAACATGGCCGTTTCCAGAAGTATGGTTGGACTGATCCATGTGTTTAGATAGTGTGATACAGCTGATAGTTTCTTTCTGCTGGCTGGTGACTCAGGAGGAGGTTTGCATGGCTTTTACCATGAGATGTTTACATTTAATTTGGGCTTCTAGCTGACCTTTCGTTGACCTCAGAAATATACATTCTCAACAGATTCCATCTATGGCTGATTTCAAGGTTTGCTTTATCAGTAGACTTATTCACCACATTGAGATTTGTTCACACTGTTCAGGAGGGGGAATCTGTTCTCTTCACCTTTAATACAGCCTGATCGGATGAAAAAGGGTGGATCCACATAGTTCCCATCCTGCCTTTCATTGAAGTCTATAGCCATCCAGAGAAGCAGAGCATGCAACGTTCCTGTGTCAGCGAGAGAAAGGCTGTCAATCATAAAAGCTGACCACTTGGGTCATTGAAAACAAGAGCGTCATTTTAGTTGTAAGCTTCCCTCCAAATTTGAGATGTAAAAGACAGTTGGATTTGACAAGAAAGATGGAGAGATCTAAAAAGAGTCATAAAAACTTTGTTATAGAGAAGGATGAACTGAGCACATTAATTTAGAGTTTTATGAGAAAAGGTTCTGTACAACTTGTATATATTGGGTTTTATTCAATGATGGTGAGAAGGGGTAATGTCTTTTATTATGGTGAGACTGGTACAGCGACTTATTAAACCATAGGTGCCAGCTACTAAAAATTCTGGGTAAGGAATATGCAAATAAGACTTAACTTGTGAAAAGAGGAATGTGCTCCTAGCGCCACCTATTGGAAGGGAACTCCCTATAGATTAATACCTTATTACAAAGAAACCAAAGGGCATAATCTGGGAATAATAGCCAAGCCAGTATGACTCCTCCAAAAGGAAGAGGTTCTTGTCCGCAGATGGCTGTTTCAAGGTTTTTGCCTCTCATCACTGCAGCGAATAGGGTACCTGTTTTGAGGTATCCGGAAAAGTTGGGAGGTGTGCAAGAGTTCATCCCCATTTATGTTGAAAATCGTATACCAGTTTTTTTGACATCCCATTTTAAATCCATAGGCATTAATAAGAAGTTGCTGCTACCCCCCCCTACACAGGTAAACATCACCCGGCCATAAACAAATCCGGCCAATTTTAGGTTTTGGTAGTTTTATTAGGCTGCTGCCTTACCATAGCCACATTCAGTGTTGGGGATGCCAGAGTTTTTACTCATATGCAAGTAAAATACTGATTCATTACAGCCTAATAAGTGAAAGCACTGGTGGCCCCAGCACAGACTACGGCTGCGGTGCGGCCGGATCACCCTAATATTAAATATACCACCTAAAGATAAAGAATCTCACCTAAAAAATAAAGTTCGGTTTGGTATTTCTGCACTTGGCCAAAGATTGTACGACTTTCCCCAGATTATCATTGCACTATTAAAATCCGATTGTAACAAGACTGTGATTTATATTGAGACACATTAATGACCCCGCTAATAATGAGCTGGATACAGCAATTTATTGTAGTGAAATTGGAGAACAAATGTAAGCAATGTGATATTTCCTGGAATCATTTCCTTCAGTCCAAAGGCTAAGCAAGTTGACTTTTTCTGCTCCCATTTCTCTCCCCAGAACACACTCATCATCTCTTACTTTTATGTAGCCTGCACTGAATAGCCCCTTCATTGATGCTTTACTATATGTGGTTACTATGTATACATATGTTAGTTGCATTTATCTCCAGCTTTTAACCAAAGGAGTGTGTAAGTAAAATCAATAGGAAAACATGTATATTAATACAAGTTTTCTTTCTTGCTTACTTTTTTCATTTCTGAAATCATTGCTTAAGGGCTTCTGGCCCCCAGCTCAGGAATCCTGACCAAAATGCCAGAAGTATTACACAGTCAAGGATTGCAATGTAAACAGTGCTTTCTGCCATAAGAGCAGGGTGGTCCATTTTTTTTTCCTTTAAGGAGGGGGAGAGGAGGGAAAAATGCCTGTGCTCACAGCACAGTAGTTGTAGTGTTATTTGTGTTTTGGCTGCACAGATGGGTTTTTCTTATGAGCTACAGTATGAGAGTACAGATGAATTAATATCTTGGACAGGCAGGAACTAGCATCTGAAATGCTGAGATACTGTGTTATAAAACGCTGCTGGGATATCACTGCTTGGTTTGGCACGATAATGCTTTGTAACTGGAAGGATGTGTGGAAATGTATATTCGCATATGTTATACTTTAGTAATTGCTATTTATTATTGCGGGTATAGAGTACATGTGGACTGTGGGATATCCATGCCACACACAGTGTTAAACCGAATATTTGATGCAATCCATAAAATCTTGAAGATAACTCCCATATATACATAGCTGTTTATTTGGTTATTTTTGTCTTTTTTTTTTTTTTTTCAATATATTACTTTTGGAAACAGTAACCATAGGACAATGTACCAATTAGACACAATATTGTGCGTTACACAAGGGAGAGAGTGAAAAATAACCGTTAAAACGTTTAAATATAACACCTCATATTTATTACAAGCAGATACAAGCCCTGGAAGAACATGGGAGAACAGATGGAAAGGAAGTTATGGGATGTGGGGCCAAGTCAAGACTTGGGCTTGTAAAGAACACTGCAGTGTTAAGTGTGAAAAGGGAGGTGAGCCACTTTATCTGGACAGTGAGTTGGATAAAGTACCCAGGGCTGATTTGTGCTATGTCAGTACTGCTTGTCATCACCGCTTCATTTTCTGAGTGCATGGAGTTATCTTAGGAGTTAGCAGAAGGCTTTGTTCAATTTTTTTTTTTTTTTTTGCATTTAACTCATGGTCTGAACAAAGCACTCATGAAGGGAAAGATATGTGAGAAGTATAATGTATAAAACTGGGTCCGCATAAGAACATTTATTAAAGGGGTTGTCAAGGAATTTATATTTTATGACCTTTCCTAAGGATAAGCCAGATCAGAAGTAGATGATTCTGAGTCCTTTATAATGGCTGAGCATCATTGAAGTCAATGGGAACTAATCTGCCGTATCAGCGCCTGGTCACTATATGGAGACCGGAGCCAACTGCTTCTGGCCTCGTGTTATGCATAGTACAGATGTCAGAAGCCCCACCGTGGGTGAGGAGGTGTAGGGACATTTCTGCCAACAAATTTATGATTACTTATGCCGGAAAATTTGCGTAAGGGTTACCTGAATTCATCTTCAGCTCCTTGCTGGAGCGGATTTCAGTTTCTACCGCATGGTCCACATGAGTTTTGTCACAGTTGCTAAAGGGGTTGTTCAGGGACTTGTTTTAAACTCCCTTCCGCCAGGGTTCTGTTTCCCCCAAACCTTGGGTTTCCGAGCTGGTTCCAACTTAGGATCACATGATTGGAACCAGCACCCTATTCGCTCTGTCTCCTCCTTCTTCTCCCGTGTTTATAGGTAACTTACCTGTACCATGGGGGCTGGCTTTACTATTATGCAATGATCTAGTCTGACAGCCTGCAATAGTATAAGCAATATCAGTAAATACAGGAGATGAGGCAGAACAATCTGGGTGTTGGTTCCAGTCATGTGACTTTAAGTCATAAACAGAAACCACCTGATTGGGTGAAGTAGAACTATGGTTGGATGAAAGTGAGTTTTAAAAGAAAATGAGTCCCTAGATAACCCCTTTAAGAGACCTCTGCCTCTTGGGCATTTGATGCCAGTGGAGCATAGGTTAAGATCGGTTTACAAAACACTGGTCTTAATGCATGTGCCCCATCTAGTATAGCTGAGAAAAGCAACAATCTCCTACACATTTTTGTGAAAAAAATGTCCCCAGAATTCACCCGGTATTGTGATGGGTGAGTGTAATTACTGTGTTGTTGGATTTTGTCACTGAAAGTATGGAATCATTTGTAGCATGACAGATTTCTAAACATTTTCAGCACTGTGATCAATATTAGTGACCCACTGGGAGATATACTGCCAACTGTTGTAAAATTTCTGAGAAATACCAGATACATGGTAAGGCTTTGCTTCCATCACTTACTTTGCGTACATCACATTACATAGCTTAAATTGGAGGTATAGGTCAGGGCGATGATCCCATATGTACCTCCAACAGAAGGCTGCCACGCATTACACTGTATACTTATAAAGGTTACCTTAAAAAAAAAAAAAAAAAAACAATTAACAATCAACAAAGAAAAGGTATACAGTTGTGTACCAGCTGACAGAGACCAAGACTCTCCTTTGACACAGTTAAGTGAATGGGGGAACTCTGAACTCCTGAAGAGAAGCCGATTACAGCACTCTGCTATCTTTGGCAGTCCAAAAAAGATCAGTGGATGAGCAGCGCATTCAAATGGGAGCATTGGACCCTTGTTCTCGTGATCACTTCCCATCAGTCTGATTGTCTTAACCTATAATGTGGAGAAATAAGTTAAAATCATGGGACCCATTGAATGTGATGTGAGCCTGTTTGATTCTGTATGGTATGACTTGTATATTTCCAAATGTGTAACTTCATTTAAAGAGATACTGCCATGACACTTTAAATAAGGACAGCTGTGAAATCTTATGAAGCATTAAAAGAACCAGATTACTCAAAGTACATCCTCATCCAAGTTCCTTTACCACACTTCTGCATGGGAGTGTTTCCTTGGCTTCAGTCATAAAATATGCCGTATTTATCACAGTAGTTGATGGTTGATAACTCTGGTGAATCTGTCTAGTTTATATTTCTACCACCTTTTAGTTGGTTTACTTTGAACCAGAATTTTCAACGCTATTTTGGCTCATTTTTGGCACATGGAGGCGCATTTAAGTCATGCCACCTTTTTTGAGAATCCATACCCATATGTCGGGCATGTTGAAAAATTTTAGCCCAAACTAGATGCACCACAGATGCGCCATATTTACGTTAGTGTCTAGTCTTAATCACAATATAAAATCTGGGTCATTGTTGCCGACCACTCTCTTACCACTGTTTATAACTTCTATGGACCTTTCATAGATGCCCTCATTTCTCATGATCGCCAACCACTTCTGACCGCTTCTAAAGACAGGATGGGAAGTGACTTCACTCAATTACAAAGGGTAAAACTAAATATTTTGGTCCAAGATGTATAAATGCTGCATGGCCTGTGTGCATACCGTATGTAGTACACACTAACACGTAAAATATGTGCAACAGTTTCACAGGACTTGCGAAGAAATGCCCCTCTCTCTTTGTTTCCCACACCAATTGATTTATCATTTTGCTTGCAAGCAGACTTTGAGTGTTAGGGCACGAACACACTCACTTTTCTATCGTAACTTTTGTTGCGGACCGAAACCAGTTGACTTGAATACATTTTTCTGTGGCCTGAATGAAGCCAGCAACGTGGAAAAATCTTGCCATTGAAGGGCGTCTGAATGTACATTTCAGCCACACAGTAAGCTGCATTGGTAGGCAGTGGACTGCTAAATACAACCATTTTTCGCAGCAGAGAGTTAGACAGGTGATTAGCATAATTAGCACAGAGTAGGCTATACATATGGTAATGTTAAATGTGTAAATGCCAGCTGCGGTGTAAAATTTATGTCAGGGGTCGACAGGGTTGTGCGAAAGTATTGTGTTACCGCTGCAGGTCAAAGCCTCCTTTGCCTACACCCTTTTCTCTTGTTGGTGAATGCAACTGCAGAATAGAAAAGCAGAAACCTAGCAGATAAGGCTGGGCTTGAGGAGCAGAGCGGTAAGCAACAGGGGAAGTTTTTCTTCTCGCCATCTATAAAATGCCCAGTTAAACTGTGCACCAGGTTTCAAGCATTAGCCGAATTACTGTGGTTTCTAATGATACATGTATGGCTTACGTGTGTATGAAGCCTTTCTTGTAGCAGTTGCCTTCGAGATTGTTTGTGGAGCAAGATGTAGCCAGTCAAATGTGACAGGGTAAATGTAATAGTAACTTGTCAGTGCCACAGTTTTGTAGCTGTCTGGCTGAATTTGGAACCGGAGCCAAGAAATGTCCCTATGTGGTTTTTGTGTGCAATTTAGTATACTGATTCTCCTGCCCCTCCAGACTCCTTAACCGCAGCATTCTTAAGAAATTAAAATTTACCTGTGTGGCTCTATTCACAGGAACGTAACTTTACATTCTAAACAGGACCCGCATTGTACGGCATAGACGTCACATTTCCTTTGTTATACTCATGTCAGGATCTTCTCTTTTTTTGTGCCAGTAGTAGTGGTGTTGACAGAATATACTTCACACCACACTGACCTTGTGATGAAACTTCCTCACGGCCGCAGGGGGTCCTTATGAATCAAACCCTAATCCAGCTAATCCTGATCGCAACAAAAATCATGAAAGTGGCCCCCAGTGCTGTGTGTTTCTGTGCACAGATGCAGCGAAGGAACAGGATTGGGTATAAATCAGTGCAGTATGATGCTGGGGAGCCTGTGTGAAGCTGGGGGATTCCTTTGTGTTTTGCCCCATGCGGCCTCAACTGGAAAGCCAATGAAAGAGTTGGAAGCATAATGAGAAGTGTTCAGAGCCATGAAGTGATGTCAGCCTTATACAAGTCAGGACAAGAGAAGAGGGGTTAACATTAAGGGGGCACAATTTGTGCATATGTTGTGTTTATTTTTGAGAATTCTGTATTTTGTGAATGTACTTTTGTCACAAATGCACCTTTTAATATTTTATGTTGTGGTCATACACTGTCCTGTATAAATAAGCCTCTGTGAGTATTCTGATGTATTTGTTTGTATGTGGTTAGTCAATGGTAGCAATACACGAGGAAAGCCAGTTCTGTAAAGGTGGCATAATTATTCTGCATGTATTAGGTGGCCAAGCGGAGTTGACAGTGAGCCCCTTGTTTGCAGTGCTGTCTGTTGAGATTTCTGAATGAACCATTTAAGTATCCAGTGAAAAATAGGCTGCATGACAGCTCCAATGTTGTGTTTGGAACTGGTGGGCATGTAAGAAATATGGAGACAGGGAGGACCATGACAGGCAGCAGTTTCATGCTGGGGGAGTGCTGACCTGACCTGATTGTCCCTGACAGTGAGAGCAGTTCTGCTTCGCTGCAAGGATTTTCAATAGTAAACCTTTTAGGTAACAACAGATGGCATAACAAGCAGCTGGTTAGAAGCCTTTAAAAAGAACTGAGAGGTCTGGTTTTTGCTTTTACTGTGTGTGTGTATATATATATATATATATATATATATATATTTATTTATTTTTTTTTTTAAACTCTTTTACATTCTTATTGGGCATGCTTTTAACAGCTTGGCTGCATTTTTTTGCAAGTGTGTGTGTGTGCGTGTGTTTGGTTTTTTTTTTGGTTTGTTTTTAGTATTGCAAATGGAAGTAATCTCACGTTGTGTCTGGCATTGCAGTTGAATTCTGTTGAAGTGAATAGGGCTGAGCTGCAATACCACACACAACCTGTGGACAAGTGTGGTGCTGTTTCTGGAAGGATGCAGTCATGTTCTTTTATTCCAGAACAACTCATTTAGGGCAGGTTTGGCTAATGTGCATAAATTAAATGTCTTATTTTATTGAATTGTTCCTAAATGTTATGTTTTATTCTATCTTTAACATACATTTATACTTTTTTTTTTATATAGAATATGGTTTGCTTGTGTTTACAAATCTGCACATGGTTTTGTCTGTTCTTCTGGTGTGTCACAGGTCTGGCCCAATGATGGATAGCAACAAATTCCGAGGGACCCCTTTTACTATAAGGGGGTCCGTCTGGTGTCCTGTTTTTGTTTTTTTTTGTTTTTTTTCACCAGATCAAAAATTTGGACCTCCACGACATTTTTATCTGACATTTCTAAAGGACTCTATGCCAGAGTCTCTAAAAGGATACGCTGACACAGATGGGAGTGTAGCATTACTGGGTTGTTTTACTGTGTACAAAGTTCTGATCACTGGCTATTATAAAACCATATAGACTCCTGGACTGGAAAAACTGGCTTCTAAATTGCTGAGCAATCCATCACATCTAAACTCCTTGTTTTTAAGGGGTCACTAAAATTGTGTTTAAGCCATGATCTGTGGGATTCTTTGCTCTCCTCAGAGACCGGAGGACCAGTCATACACAGCCTATCATAGTAAATATTGTACCTTCTTTATGTCCAATTTTATATAGAGAGTTTCTTATACACAGAGTTTCTTTCTCATGGATTTGTATGAAATCCATAAATCAGTCATAACACAATCCATTGTGTTCCTTGTTACATGGACCTATAGGATGGACCATACAACAGTTCATATTCCATATTCATTGGTTATAAGTGGTTTCACAGTCTTTTGGTATTTGTCTTTGGGTTACTTGTTACAGCTTGATATATAAAATACATTGTTATATATTAGCAAGGAAATATAATTATTGTGTTGAATTCTCATTGTGATTTATATTAGTTGTCAGGGTATTGGTTTTCTAGTTTATATCAGCCAAAATCTGTCTGGTATAAAAGCCATTCAGATGCTAGGAGCCAGCTAGGTATTTGTTGCTTATCCCTAGAGGAGTTTTCAATGTCTATGAAGGCTCTTACTGCTGAGAGAATTGTATCCATTCTTGCTGCATCATTCTTTACATGCATTTACAGTGTGTATTTTGTTGCTCTTTTGACAGGTAGTCTCGATGATGGCCTTTTTACATGCTGAGTTATTAGCGTAATGAGTAAAGGGAATACTTTGTTGTAACAGGTGTGTCTTAAAGACTTCAGCAGCTTGTCCCAAACACTGTCCTCATCCATTTGGCACAAAAAGTTTAGACATTCATTCGTGTATTTCACAATATTTCATGGAGCAGTGTGGTCTTAAAACTCACAGTAACTGCAGTTTATTTTATTTATTTAAAACCCTAAACCACTTATATTCTGTTGTAGGGCCAGTTAATGACATAGCGAACGTACCTTTTAATTTTGCTGCAGAGAAATTCAACTTTTTTCCCATATGCAAACAAGCTGTTTGGCGCATTCGAGGCGGGACAACACCTGCCGAAGCACCCATTGTCTTTCGTGAAAGCCACCCAATACCACCCCAGAACTGAAAGACTGACATGTCCCACGGACCATGATTTACTTTGACCACAAAAGATGTGGCTCCACCCCAGCTGTACTGAACAGCTCATTTGCATATGGAATAAATGTTACTAATAAAAGCAGCCTGCACAATAATAATAATACATTTTATTTATATAGCGCCAACATATTCCGCAGCACTGTACAATTTGTAGGGTTCATGTACAGACAAAAAAGATACATTACAGAGAAATAGTCAATTCACACAATGGGACTGAGGGCCCTGCTCGCAAGAGCTTACAATCTATGAGGTAGAGGGGTTGACACAAGGGGTAGCAGGGGCGCCATTGGAAGGTAGAATTGCTTATACAGAGGTCCAGACATTTATGTGATAGAGGTTATAAGTGCACTTTGTTTAATCTGCACTTAGTTTAAGATGCCCCCCTGCATTGGAAATGCACAAAAGCGGATTGCAATGTGGCACAAGAAAGATATGTTTTGTATGTCACTAACCACCCCTACAGCAGTATTTAAGTGGTTTAGAAGTGGTCTTGGTGTTAGTAGACTCCTTTTTAGGGTCAGAACACATGACATAGAGCATCACTGTTTTGTTTATGACACTGCAAAAATTTAATGGACTTTTTATGATCTTGGGGAAAGGAAATGAAATGCCCACGCATTTGAGACCAGTTTTAGGCCAATGATTAGGCAAATCATACAGATGTAGGTTTGGTCAGTTATGGCTGAAAGATTTGGCCGATAACATTTTCATCACATTGTAGTCTGCTGTCAATCATTGTTATAAGTTTTCAAGCAATGCTGGGCAGAAATGGCCAAAATTGGGCAGATAAAAATTATCAGTTGCTATAAAACATGATGCTGATCTTCAGAGACATATCTTGAGACTCCTGGACCCCAGTGCAAAATCTCTAATGGGGCCCGTACATACCGATTTAGAATCAATGTGTGATTTAGAATTGTGGTATATTTTATGCGGCAGAGAGACCTCAGGGTCTGGTAGCGACTGCTACCACTACACCCCCTATAGCTATGCCCCTGCTGATCTGCTCATACTCATTAGCCCTCAGTTATTTATGCCAGAACTCCACCAAAACATGTATACTTGGTTAATCATTTTGATAGGAAGAGTGGAATAAGCCACTGCCAGATTCCATTGGCATAGGATTATCTCCCATGAGACCAAAGGGTGGGCCATGTGAACTCTTTGCACTGACCTCTGGTGACACAGATGGCCCCTATACATGTTAGAATACTGACCTGTCCTGAACTCAGCAGCAGTTTGGTCTACCGTATATGCCATAAATGTCTGATAGATATTGGTTCTACCTCTAGAGCCTGCACTTCTCTCCAAAATAAGAGTTCTTCCCCAATCCCTGAAGCTGCTTAGTGCCATGGTCTTGCATGCCTGTCTTCACATAAGCATTCATTTCTATTGGATTTCCAAAAACAGTCAAGCACACTTGCAGGGCTGTAGGTTTGGGTTCTGGGGCCTGTCCTGCATGTGTCAGACATTTATGGCATGATCTGTGGATATGTTATAAGTATTTATTTATTTTTTTATAAGCAGTTATTTCAGCAAAGCTTTTATTTCTTTAGGTGGCTATAGTTTTCTTATTACATGTGTACTGTTTTTTTTTTTTTTACATTTGTTATAGTTTTTCCTTGTGTTTGGAATTAAGTTACACTTTTAGATTGATAACTAGAACTATGCATGAGATTTAATGCATGTATAAATAAGCATATTTTATTTGAGTGTGAGCTCTGCATGCGTGGTTAACTCTCCATTGAAATCCGTATGAGTTGGGTTTCTACAACTCCCTTTGATTTCATTATAAAGTAGCATCACTTGTATACATATCTCATTTATGATGTAATTTATTGGAAACTTGATTGTAGTATGGCGTCTAAAATTGATACAAAGTTATCATCATGACATCCACCTCGGATAAGTTGGCTGAATTTGACAATTTTAGTGGGATCACCCAACTGTCCAATGTGTATGTATATATTACCTTGATGGCAGATGTTGGGGGAGAGATGGATCAGCCATGTTGAATTTCAACATCCTTTCATCCAATGTGAGATAAACATGCATGCTTAGCTGAGCAGAATATTTGTTTTTAGAGGAGTTGGAAGTATTAGCACATTTGGCTAATCTGTAGCTTAAATAGGACTTTCACTAGGTCTCAAAGGCCCAATGACAGACCTGATCTGATAGGCGCTGTCACCCTGAGCATTTTGGTGTTTTGTTTATCCAAATCCATTCAGCCCTTTTAAAAACATAAGCCCTTTTGGTTTTGATGCAGATTAGGGTATACTAGCCGAGTGGGCAGTAACACTGTGGTTTCTCTTGGGCTTATTTTCTCAGTGCTGTATGTCATGCAGTGTTCCCACCCACATGGCTAGTGTACTCGAATTTGCATCAGTGCTAACAGGACTTGTATCTTTGGAATGGCTGAACAGATTTGGATAAACAAAGCACCAAAATGTTCAGGGTGACGGTGCTCAGATAATGCATGTTATTGGGTTTTTCAGACCTAGTGACAAGTCCTCTATAGTGTATGGCCACCTTAAGAGTCTCTTCACAACTCAGAAGCAGATTGTGCTATTCTGCCCACCAAACAGAACGCAAGGCCATCTGACAGCATTTGCCATAAAAAGTTAAATTCAAGTCATCAAGGCTGTTTTTTTATACAAATAATGGAACAGCATGATGTAGAGAAACACACCAGTGTGAATACATCCTAACAATCTGAAGTTTCAGTTTATTCTACCAAACTAAGCTCTTGTAACATTGTTGCAAAGGAAAATTGTTTTAACAGTGCCAACTTTTTTTTTTTCTTTCTATGTATGGATGTATATACATAAAAGCCATTGATCGTGAAATAGGCTATAGAACCAGACTGTTTATACAAGTGCAAGAAATTGTACAAAAAATGTTCAGTCTGCTCAGTATAGAAAGCTTTCTTAAAGCAATTTAGCCTCTCCATATGGAAGGGGCAAAAGACTAGAAATAAAATTAAGGCTATTTGTAATGTAATTATTACTTTTTTAGGGCTTATTGTAGTCGTCAACAAATATCATCCGTACATCAGAGAGCAGGAGAAAGTACCCTGCAGCTATTTAAGTACTTTCTTCCCTGGCAGACGTTTTTGAGAATAGTAGTCCAGTAGCTGCATGGTGGCTTCATGTTCTCTGGCATTGTGTTAGTGCTGGATTCTTATCCTCTCCATGATCTTTAAAAATGTATTTTTCTTGCAGTTGGTGGACGAGTAAGTCGTGAATTAAATTATACTCGCCAAAAGATCGGAGAGGAAGCCATGTTTAATCCACAACTCATGATCCAGACTCCACTAGAGAATGGTGCTAATGTCCTAGCAACAGAAGTTCTGAGGCAACATCTTCACTCGGCACTTGAAGCCACCAAGGTGCAGGTCTACATGTACGACAGGTAAATGCCGCATATGTAAAAATCTGTTTCAAATTCACTGCATAGTTTTTCAGACCAGTTCTTGTGTTCCATTATTTTCTTGAATCCAGGAACTGTAATGTTTTTCTATTTGTTGATCAACCACCTTTCTGCTTCCATATGACTGTAAAGTACATACAGAATTTGGGTCATCTCATTAGATTTCAATGGTCTTTTTATGACCACAGAACAGATAAGTTATTTAAATATGCGCTTATTTTCTGACCATGTGAAAAGCCGCCATATTAATACAGCTATGACACAGGTGCAAAACACTAATGTGTGAAATTGGTCTCACTAATAAAACCTTATTGGTAACTTCTGAAAAACAAGCCAATAAAGTGTTTTTGTTTTACAAAGAAATATATTGTCTTCTTTTCTTATCAATAGGTCATGGAAACTAGAAGAGCTATGTTTTAAATCAGGGGAACTTATAACCGAAGCTGGATATATGAGCCAGGTAAATGACTGCAAAGAGAAAAAATGTATTGACCTTTCTGACCAATAAACCACTGCTAAATAAAAAATCATGAGATGAGAGAAATGTATGCAAATTTATTGTTTTGATCCATATTATTGTGGGAAAGTATATCAGACCATGCTGCCATTGCTCTTTACCTTCATATTCCTCATTTACTTTTATTGCCAGAGCATTCTTTCACTATAAAATTGGGAGATAAGTTTGGCACAGTGAATACTGGCAGCCTTAAATTACTAAGTTCACCTAGAAGCCGAAATCGTACTACTCAATGTGAATATCAAGGTAATGGCTGAAATGATACCCTGCGTGGTTGGCACAGCTCTGCCTTCACATGAAAGACTTTAATCCTGACTGGGAGAAGTTTAAAGGGTTCTTCCGTTTTGCACAGTCTTTTTGTTAGAAGGGCCCTGATGATAAGTTGATCACTGCGATCAGCTGTAGTCACTGATAGAATCCACTGATTGACTGTGTTCAGTTTACCTGTAGCCCTGACCTGTTTGTGCAATGCATGAATGTGCTGAGTCCTCCATAGTAAGAGCCAGCCCCCACTAAGGGTGCAGAATGAACACAACCCCTACATTTATGAAGAATGACCTGAAAGTATATTTGAACAAGGGATTTTTCAACCAAACAACCCCAGCGTCAGCTCAAAAGGATAAAATTAAAAAAAAAAATACTCAGGAATGCTATATTTACTGAATCTATATTGTCTAAGTATGTTGTGGGCGATTTGATCCTTAAAGGAGTTGTCCAAGATTCTAAAATTTGTGCAGTGGCATAGTATAGTGTAAAATAACAAAATAAGCATTACGTCCTTGTTTAACCACCTTCAGCTCCAGCACTGATCCTCTACACCACTCTCTGCATACTCTCTGCAGCGCTCACTGGAACAACAGTGCTGGGGCAGAGGGCATTGTGATAGGTAATATTAGTTTTATTTTACACCATCACCTGCTTGTGCCCCAATTTTTCCTAATCTAGGACTCCCCCTGTATGGGGATATATTTACTATGGCTTGAGAATGAAGTGTGGGTTATTAACTGTAAAACGCCCTCTTTACAGATCATTGAATCGCTATACCCTTGTTTAATTATCACACCATTGGACTGCTTTTGGGAAGGAGCAAAACTTCATTCTGGCAGGGCATATCTACCGTAAGCATTTTTTATTTTATTTGCATGGCTAAAATGTGTTTCATTTACTTTGCAAAATTCCTCTAAAAAGGTTGATGTTTCTAGGGTGTAGCTCTAATGTGCATGCACTCCTTTTATTGCTCCCTTCTTGGGAACGTTTTGTAGCATGTGCTTGGGAATGTGCTTGTAAAGCTTAAAGTATTCAGAGGCATACGCAACTGGGTTTCTTTTTTTTTCATTTGTTTAATGAAACAAAAAAAAGCCGCATTTTAATTCCCATCTTAGATTTTTTACAGTTGAGCAGCTTTTATATTTCATAGTCTGCATGCAACAAAGAGTTAATTGTTTTGTGCATTTGGCATATGTTGGCATTTTTGAGTAATTATGCAAGAGTTCGTGTCTGAGTAATTGTTCATGTCCTGGTTTGCTTGTCTCTGAAAATAAGCAATTTGCAATGGCCATCCCCTAACCTACAATGTGCAGCTCTGGATGTAGGACGTGAAGCATTTTCACTTTTCTAGTTGGGAGACTTGAAATAATGACTTAAGCCTGGATGGGCAAATACAGTTTGGCATAGACAACAAAATGAGGCAGCCAGAAAGCCTTTGTAATTTGCCCGGCTGAAGCTTGAAAAGTGCCAGTTCTGGTGAAGCAGCAGTAGCCTGTGTAGTGAGACTTCTTGCCAAGTCATCAGGCTTGCTTAAAAAATATTTTCTGCTCCCGCTTGCATTGTTTTTACTACTTTTTCGCTGATAGAAATTTGTCATCATTAGTTATATGCTTTGCCTCCCACTCTGCCATTTCATTTTCATTCTTTCCTAGTAGATACACTACAGCACAGATTGTATGTTGTCATTTTTAGCTCACATTGGTTTCTCTCCAGAGGTAAACCCACTTTACAATGGACAAACTTTGACCCCATGGGCTTGCTGGAGGAGATGAAGAGACAAGGGTTCCCAGTAGACATCTGGGAGGAAATGCTAAAAAAGGCTGAGGTTGGTCACGCGTATATGGACCGCCCCTGCCTCAACCCATTAGATTCGGATTGTCCACCTACAGCACCTAATAAAAATTCAAGCAAAGTGAGTTCATACATAGGATAATATTTCTTAAGCTGTTCTTAGAAAATGAACTTAATATATTTTTTTGTAATGGTGTAAAGTTTTTGCTACATACCTTATAGTCTGTATATAATGGGGCATCTGTTATAGTTGTCTCAAAGCAAAGTGAGGAAAGTTCAGAGTTAAAGATAATGAAATTAAAATAAAATGAAGAATATTTGTTACAGTAGTTTTTGTAAAGCCAACAATTTTCATCAGACTTTGTCCCATATTTCACTTTTAGCCATTGGATATTGCCCTTGTTATGAATGGAGGATGCTATGGTCTTTCAAGAAAGTATATGCACTGGCAAGAGGAACTAATCATTGGTGGCACAATGAAAAATGCTAGTGGAAAGCTAGTCAGGTAAGTGATTATCATAAAACCAGACATTATACAGACCTCACAGAGAAAATTACTCTTTCACGATAACTAAATGTGTGTATATGCTGAATGGCCAATTTATTAGACACACCCATCAAATAGCTTGTTGCACTTCCTTTGGTTTTCAGAACTGCAGCACACATCAAGGCATACATAGGTATCATCCACTAGTGTCAAAGGCCCCAGGTATGCCAAGAAACCATTCCACCAAATACCATTACTTCACTAATTGACACCAGAAACAAAGGGTTCATCCATTCAAGCTGCTTGAATCAAATTCTGACCTTCAAATAACATGGTGCATCAGAAATCTGGATTCATCTGACCAGATGTTTTTCCACCGCTCAGTGATCCAATCTTTGTGCTCTGTTGCCATCTCGAGTCTTTCTTTTCTGCTTCCATTAAATAGCAATGGCACTCCAATTGGTCTTCTGCGTTTACATAGCTCATCTGAAGAATGATGAGTTGTGCTTTCAGACACCTTATATTTGCTTATGCTTTCTGTTCCTCAGAACAATCTTTGACATTCTCCTGTGACACCTTTTTCTTTCAACAAAGTATATATGGTAACAGGTTCCCAATTTGCTGGGTTCTTCCTTCACTGTACGATTCTCGGTTTAATTTTGACACTGTTGCACAAGGAAACCTCACAAGGTTGGCAGTGTTTGCTGGCCTCAGTTACATATTCATTTAACTACATTAGTTCAATGGATGTGCAGGCTGCTGTCGCAAACCAAGTCGCCATGTAGACCTACCATAATCTCTTGTCCTAGAAATATTAGACTTACACAATAACATGCTAAATGGTCAATTGCAGGTCTAGATCAAAAAGTAACATTTTCTGTAGTAATGACTTTATGTATGTATCAGCTGCTTGACAGATTTTGTGCAGCAGCTTCTTTCACCATTAGTTACTATAATTGTTGGCCAGTAAGGGCTGACATGTAAATGCAATAAAGTGAATGCAGTGTTCTTACATAGTGAAGAGAGCAGAGACGTGCACACGTCTGTTTAAACAATAATCACCATTTGTGTACTTCCGAGATTCCTGCAGAGTGTCAAGAGTTTAGTCTGGTGGAGCTCTCAAGTCAAGCCAAATTTTTAGTGATTACAGACAGGGTTTCTACACATGGCATTGCAACGAGAAATGTTTTCTAATATGCGATATTGACCTTTTGACTTTTGCTTAACAAAAGGAAAACTTAATGACTCAAGGCTCCATCGTGTATAATTTTATATTTCTGTAAAGTACATGCACTTCAGAAAATGGAATGCAGCAGTGTCTACAAAATTTACTGGATTTGCTAATAAAACATTTCCATGCTTTTCTGTGTTACAGTGCCCAAGCATTACAGACTATGTTTCAGTTAATGACTCCTAAGCAGATGTATGAGCACTTCAAGGGACATATTGATGTTTCTAAGATCAATTGGAATGAAGAGAAAGCAGCAGCCATTCTGGAGGCCTGGCAGCGGGTTTATGTTCAGGTACAGCTGGGTATATTATGTATGTAGGAATTGGCACTTCTAACAGTTTACTTTATGCATTTATAATAAAAATTATCGTAATGCTTTTATATTGTAAAAGTATTATAAGCAAATGTTTGTTGGCACCACCTGTAACTGGTAACTGTAACCAAGAAATGTATGAAGCCAAGTTTATGTATGGCATTGTGTTGGTGCTATAACATGAAGAAGAGTTCAGATTTGTGTTGTCAGAGGTTAAAAAGTTGTGACTTTTTCATGTACGTATTGCATTGCATATTGCACTGCTGCTGTGCTGGTGTAGTATGATCAAGACTTTTTTCTTTTTTGAATCATTTTTCCCACATGTAAGGCGCGGTTCACATCTGCGTTCGGGTTTCCGTTCGGGGGGAGTCTCCAAGCGGACCCCTATGGGGTCCGTGTGGTTTTCGCTCAGTTTCCGCATGAAGCATGCAGAGAGAAAAGTCCTTCAAGCAGCACTTTCCTCTCCGCATGTTTCATGTGGAAACCACACGGACCCCGTTATAGTCTATGGCCGCGGGTTTCCCAGGTAAACCGCTTTTTTATGCGTATAGGTTTCCATTCGGGGGGGTCCCCAAGCAGACTCCCCCGAACGCAGATGTGAACTGGGCCTAAGAAAACTGTAAAAAAAAAATTTGTAAACCAGCTATAAAAAAAATACATTGATTAAACAGTTAAAAAAAAAAAAAATTTGAAGCTGCGCTAGGGAAATTTCCTAAAACCCTATTCACAATGCCATTATATGGCTTTGAGGGCACCATATATTTAGAGGCAAAAATGGGATTATAGCTGTTATTTCCCAAACCATTTCATTCTGAACTTGTTTTTGGCTCCATGTGACTCTTAGGCTTCCTACACATGGACAGACACAGTTCACAAAATCCAGACTGTATATTGGCTACATTTCCCAGGGTGAATCTCAATCATAAACAGGAACTGCTTGCGTCATAATGATCTATGATGCTAGGAGTCAATGGCTCCCACTCGCTCTAATTTCCTGTATGGTATATAGTACAGGACAGTGTATACGTAAGGATGCAGGGGCTCCTAGCCTCAAACATCACTATGATGCAAGGAGTCCCAGTCCACAGACCACATTCAGTCTGGAAAAGCATAGGGCCTTATGGAGCCATATTATAGCCGTGCAAATGAACCCTTGTGCATAATTCAGTTTGTAGACTGGACCCCCTTTAACCTACAATATATTGTAACTATACATGAACTGGAGCCAAACAGTAGAAGTATTGAACTTGAGATATTGACTGCAAACAGATTATATAGAAGTATTGCATCCAGAAGCAGCCTAGACAATTATAGTTTTTTTATATGTTAGATGTACAGATTGGAGATGCCTAAAACATTTTATGTTAGAACAATTTGTAATGGCAAAAAGGTTTCTTTTCTTAGAGCTTTAGAGGCTTGCCAGGGTGATACTTCCTAATATAGGATGCAGGCTAGGGAGAATAGAACTGAAATAAAAAGCAAGTGTGACTTGTAAAGAAAGGTGTCTGGAACACATTAGTCAGCCAGAGAATCTGTTCACAGCTGCAGTCCCATTGGTGAGGTCATGTGACATTTTTTTGGCCTTTGTTTCCCAAGCATTGACCTTTGCCGAGTTGCTTGTGACCCCCTGTGAGTCAGCCAACCAATTAAACATTAAAGCCTCCTCTTCCAGGCAGTGAGGAGAAGACCACTGCAGAGTGATATATAGGTGATGAGTGATGGCTCTGCATCCTTCTACCATCCCACTTCCCTGTAAAGTTACAAGATATATTTTATTGTCTTTAAGTGAATTAAATATAATCAGTGCTGATCAGGGGATTAGGCACCAGACAAATGTACTTCTAGTGGAGGTTGTTGACATTTTCGCCTGACTCTACCTGTGATATCAATGTCTCCCTCACTGTTAGGTTGTACATCAAAGTGTTGCACAAAATGCCACCCAGAAAGTCCTTCCTTTTACAACAACTACACTGGACGACATCCTCAAGTCATTTTCAGATGTCAGTGTCATCAGAGTTGCCAGTGGCTACCTACTTATGGTGAGTCCCCAAACTAAGAGATGTTGGCATAGGGGCTTTGACACTTAGGACGTTAACATGCATGTTTAAAATAGTTTCTTCCTTAGAGAATTGCCAAGGGAATGGGGTGACCTGCCGCATTTTAATGTGGTTTGCTCTTTGTTTCCAAATGTTTCATTTGCAGCTTGCCTATGCCTGTTTAACCATGCTGAGGTGGGACTGTGCCAAGTCTCAGGGTGCCGTGGGGCTGGCTGGAGTTTTGCTCGTTGCGCTTTCAGTGGCAGCAGGATTGGGCCTGTGTTCATTGATTGGAATTTCCTTTAATGCCGCAACAACTCAGGTATTAACTTCCATGCAGCATATATTTCAGCTAGAGTAAGATTAGTTGCATGATGCATTAAACTCATGTTATTTTCGTATTCTTGTTGTTAGAGTCCTAAAAAGAACCTGTCACTGTAAGGCTAAGGCCCCATGTTGTGGAAACGCAGCTTTTTTTTGTTGCAGATTTTGCTGCGTTTTTTTTTTTTGTTTGTTTTTGCTTTTTGTTTGTTTGTTTTTTGTTTGTTTTTTTGAGCCAAAGCCAAAAATAATATATTGGAAGTACTTCTACCTTCTTCTCAATCCGCTAGTGGCTTTGGCTCAAAAAACCGCAACAAAATCTGCAATATGGGGCCTTAGCCTAAAAATGCAGTCCGTTCTGCAATTCGCATGTTGTTGCACAGGAGGAGCTAAACCGAGTGATGTACAGTTTTGTGTGAAGTCTCAGTGTAACTTGTATCTTATTGATTGAAATTATTAAGGGCTGAGGAGTCCAGTGGGTGATGTTATTCAATGACTGAACAAATGGATGTACAAAGCAGCCTGTCAATCACGGAGTAGGACTGCCCACTGGACTCATAATCCCAGAGTGCTCAACTCCTCTTGCTCTATATTACAATGTTGTCAGATCAGACTGTGTGTACAACAAGCCAGATTCCCTTTGAGTTTTCCCACTTTATTTTAGAAGCTACCATTACTACTAATTACTAAAGTGTGTTGTAAACTGCTACATATGAACAAGAGCCACTCGCAGTTTGCAAAATAGCATTTTTGTATTTTGTCATTAGTTACATATCTGCTTATGTAGCAGCTCCTTAATATAATATAGAAAATTTGCACCCTATGCAAGCAGTATCTTTCTGATAATCAGATCCCTGTATGGTTGTGTGGATTTCAGATTTCCCAACCTTTGCCCTGAAAATCTGTCAGAAGAATGTAGCCAGCCTAAGGAACAGCAGACATAGGTTGCCTATGCCTGCTGACAGGGAAGCAATGAGGAATTTGAATTCCCTGCGGCTTCCTTGTGCTATGATCAGAATTCTCCCACTACTCCAATAATAGATGTCTATGAAGGAACTGCTATTTATGGGAATTCCCTAATTTCTTAACTTAGGTTCACTAAAGGTGAGACTACACTTCAACTGCAGTTCAAACCAGACCAAGTAAAATTTCCTGAATGTAAAATATGTTTGAAAGGCAGTTTTCTAATAAAGTAAGCTTCTGAGCTGAATGGACATGTTACTTAGGGTGCATATATGGCTGCCAGAGATTGTATATGTGTGTGTCAAGTTTTCACTGCCTGCATTGTTCCCCACAGGTTCTGCCTTTTCTTGCTCTCGGGGTTGGTGTAGACGATGTCTTTCTGTTGGCACATGCGTTTAGTGAAACGGGCCAAAATAATAGGATTCCATTTGAGGTAATTGCAAAACTTTTAAATGAAAAAGTGTCTTTGTTTAGAGGTATTTTATCCAGGAGGCATATGCTGAGCCTTTGAAACGAAGTTCCACATTACGTTATTCAATGCTGATTTTGGACCTGAAATTCTCCATCCTTAGGTATAGATATTCTATAAATCCACATACCATTGGGCGGTTCCCCCTCTGTTTTTGTACGCTGAAGATACATAGTAGCATTAATTTTTCAGAGTAACAGCTCTGTGGACATAGCAGTCCATTGTGTTTTAACAGATACTGAGTGATATTTCCTAATAATCCAATTTGCTAATATGTCCAAATGGTCATGAGAAAATGAGGTTATTTTACTGCCTAGCCCACGGGCTAATGCATTTTAATAGATGTTGCGAATTGACATTTTTATATCTTTTTTTTTCTTCTTTTTTTACTTTTAGGACAGAACTGGGGAATGTTTGAAAAGAACAGGAGCTAGTGTTGCCCTAACCTCTATCAGCAATGTGACAGCTTTCTTCATGGCTGCCTTAATACCTATTCCTGCACTCAGGGCTTTCTCTCTTCAAGTAAGGTTTTTTCCCTCCCACATACTAAACATATCTGTAGACTTGGAAGAAGAGTTTTTGTTAGCTGTACAGATATGCATTGTAATCCATTTTATTAGCGTGTATGGATATGTGACATACATAGACTTTAAGATAAGCTTGTCCCTATGAATATTTCTTACCTTGGGTTCATGCAGAAATTGAAGGGTGTCTTGTTTTTGCTAAATATTACCAGATAAGAAGGAATTCAGAAGTTTTCCTTTGAACAAACCTCATATGTAGCATTTGTGTCACTAAATGAGCTATACACATTAGATTTGTATTGATTGAACCTGCCAATTTCAACATGTTCAACTGACCATGTATTGCGTATAAGAGCTCTCCAACTGAACTGTTCAATCTTTTTGGCTGTAAGGAGTATTACATTGGCTTTCTCCTTTTGCCATTTCTTTACGCATGCAATGCTTAACCGAGCATGCATGCAATGCTTATGAGGGTGTTGGGGGAGATAGCAGTCAGCCAAACAGCTATCCTTTTTGTATTCTGAGCTTGAAGTGTACCTTCAATTTTTATATCAACGTTCAATAAATGAATAGCCCAGGTGAATATAAGAAACTTTGTAATATGCCTTATTAAAGAAGTGTGTTTCCTTCTCCAGTTATCAGACTGAGCTGCTTTTTTTTAGAAATGTATGGAGAGGGTAGGGGGAGAAAAAGGCTGCTGGAAATAGCTGCAGCTGCTAAACTCTGCTAAAGTGTGAGTCAGAGAGCTCTTTTAACACTGCTGTCTTTCAAGATAAGACCCTACTAGCGATGAAAATAAGTCAATTAAAGGGGTTTTCTAGGATGTATTAATTGATGACCTATCCTTTAAAATTTGTCATTAATTAAACATAGGCAGGAGTCCGATACCCAAGCCAATGAGCTGTTTGAAGAATCTGCAGCACTCACACGAATGCTGCAGCCTCCTCCAATAGCTGATGCACTTACCAAGCACAGCACTGTACATTTTTGCAGCGGCTGTGCTTGGTATTGTAGCTGTGCCCATTCACTTGAATGGGACTAAGCTGTAATCAGGCCATGTGACCGATGAACGTGATGTCGTATGGCCTGCGTCCCATGGATCTTCAGTTAATGACCTATCCTAAGGATAACTCATCGGTTAAAAAGTTCCAGAAAACCCCATTAATAGCCTCCCCCCTCTCCCTCTTCATAGAGTTCTGTGTGTGAGCTGGATACGGATGTGGATATGGATTCTAAGTAAATAAACAGTCTGAGTGAAGGTAAGGAGAGCAGCCTAATAAGTGGAGATGGAAACTGATTTCTTTAATATATTACAACTTATATTTGTTCTATTCATATTCTATTCATTTATGAGAAGCTGTGGTCTAATGCTGGTTTCACACAGTTGCAATGGGCCACAACTAAGTGTCCCTAATATGACCGTTATGGAGGTCTCTGTATATCAGCACCAAATGTAAGGTATAAAAGATCAGCTCATCTAATGCAAAATCAGAATTTTAGTTTGTCACAGGACTGGTTTAGTGTTACTGTACATGTGAGCTCCTGTATCAATGGGTGGGAGCATCAGCTAAAATGTACACATGTAGAGATGAAATGAGGTTTTTGTTATTTTCTGCATGCTTCTCCTTGATTCAGCAATAAGTGGCTTTTAAAATCTTTCTAGGAAAAAAAGCAACCGTTTCTTTTCCGAGCCTGTCTTAGTGCTGCCTGTCACCTTTCCTAACCTCTGTCTCGAATAGATAATGGGTAATGTTGGAGTCATATACTGGACAAAAAGCAGCTTTACACAATAGCTGGATAAAGAAGGGAGTTACTGAGGAGCAGCTGTAATGTGGAGCTTGAGCTGACAGGCGTCCTCATCTGCTCATCACTTCAAGCTATGCAGTACACCCACTCTCCCTGTGTGGTCTGCCAGGAATGGCAAAGAAAACACACATACCTTGGGCAGGGCCCCAATCGAGAAGGCATACTAGCTTTTCCCTTGGTAGTTCTAACACAGACCTCCCATTCTTCTCTGACATCAGTTACAGGCAGAAAGCTCCAGATTTTTAAACACTGGAACAGTGAAACCTTACAAGGGCTTTAAATGTGACCAAATAGGAAAGACTTGTGTAGTCTAGCAGATCACTACTGATCACTGGCTGCATCGGACATGTGGCCCACTCATTCTGTGTCTTAGTAACCATAGTAGTTCAGTAGAAACAGAAAAAATAAACTCTTCTATGTCAACTTACAGGCCTATGTGCGATACATAGGAACCTACGTTTAGTGCAGTATATACAGGGAACATATTTAGTGTCTGTGGGACAAAATGATTATAAATGGTCGCTTTGCAAAATGTGTTTTATCTTAGTAATAAGCCTTCCCTCTTACACAGTGCAGTGCAAATATTGTGTGCATTCCGAGTGCATATAGCAGACAGTATTTCCCAAGTATTTTTTATTTGCCTTTTTGCATAAATACTATGTGTGAACTATTTGTTGTGTACTTCAGGCTGCTGTCGTGGTGGTGTTTAACTTTGCCATGGTTCTTCTGATATTCCCTGCCATTTTAAGCATGGACCTGTATCGGAGGAGAGATCGCAGGCTTGATATCTTTTGCTGCTTCAGCAGGTAAACATTATTATGGAAGTATATTTAAGGGTGTGTTCACATGGCGGAAAATGAAGAGGAATTTTGAGGCAAATTTTTCCCAAAAACAGCTGCAGATTCTGCCCTGATTTTCCTTCCCATCGTATTTATCCGCCTCAGATTTCTAACCATCGGCTTTCCACTGCTCATGAGGCTCAGCTGAATGGGCCTAATCATCAGATGTCTCGATCTGCAGCAAGATCGAGAAGGTTGCTTAAAATCAGCAGCAGATTTTGCTGTGTGAACTGAACATACATTAAGAATAACAGTAGGATAACATTTTTGGTGTTTTTAAAAACCTTTATAAACTCATAATTAAGTGATGTAGTATTGTTGTGCCCGTTTGCTCTACCATGAAAGCATAATTTTATTATAACATGCTAGATGTCTGAGTATGTCTCTTGTACTTATTTTACTGTGTGAACCGATCTACAGAATAAAGTCTTGAAAATGGTTGTGTTGCGTGTAATGTAGATATTGTTTCCTGCATTTTATTGAGCTTCTAAACTTGTTGCTAAGATGTTATTGCGATTATGTCATGAAACCAGCCAGGGTTTAGGTGATCATTGTGGGTCCACTATTAGAAACCACCAGTGGTCGTGGTAGAGGAACTGTTGTATTACATGATGCCTGTGCTGATGAATGCTGACCATGTAATACATGACACGCTAAATTCGCCAAAGGAAGTGATGCTTTTTGTTAGTTACTCTCCTTTCTGGTTCCTAGAGAGGGACCCCTTCTTTGATATTCATATACCCTAATAAGGGATAAAGACAAGGGTTGTTAGTGAGAGAGCCATTTTTTTTGGACTACAAATAGAAATATAATTCTGTTACTGGAACTAAGCTTCATCTGTAATTAACAGAAATTCTTAATTTTTCTTCTAGCCCCTGTGTCAGTAGAGTGATTCAGATTGAGCCCCAAGCATACATGGATAACAATGAGAATACAAATTATAGTCCACCTCCACCATACAGTAGCCACAGCTTTGCTCATGAGACACAAATCACTATGCAATCAACTGTCCAATTGCGGACAGAATATGACCCACGGACCCAGTCATATTACACCACAGCAGAGCCTTTGTCTGAAATCTCTGTACAGCCATCAGTCTCTGCATCCCATGATGCCAGCAGTCTGGCCCCAGAGAATACAAATTCCACACGGGACCTACTTGATTCCAGCTTTAACTGCGTTGAACCTTCCTGCACCAAATGGACACTTTCATCATTTGCTGAGAAGCGCTATGCCCCTTTTCTGTTAAAGCCAACTACAAAGGTAACTCTCTTCTGCAACCTTACAATAAGGTAAAACAATACAGTTGCAATTTTTACTCTCACATATGGCCCTGTAATCTTTACAGTGTGTAGCAATAATTAAAAAATGCTGAAAATAAATCTTGAGCATATGCACTGAAAAATCATAAAAAACAAAGCTTAAAATAAACCAATGCATACAAATGGCTCAGATTTTTAACCGCTTAAATGTATGAAGGCATTAGTGGCGCACATTAGTTCAGTTTTTATCTGTATAAAGTTGCTTACATTTTCCCTTGTTTTTTTTTGACAGATTGTCGTGATATTGGTTTTCTTGGCTTTGCTTGGTGTTAGCCTGTATGGCACCACACGTGTTCGAGATGGTTTGGACCTCACTGATATTGTGCCCCGGGAAACTCGGGAATATGACTTTATTGCAGCCCAATTTAAGTACTTCTCTTTCTACAACATGTATGTGGTGACTCAGAAGGCAGATTATCCCCGTGCGCAGAGATTGCTCTATGACCTGCACAAGAGCTTTTCCAGTGTTAAATATGTTTTGCTAGAGGGTGACCAACAGCTTCCCAAAATGTGGCTCCATTACTTCAGAGACTGGCTGCAAGGTAAAAATATACTGGTTCACTCTTCAAGATGTAGCATGAATGATATGTTAAACTACATATACACACTCATATGTCTGTAAAAATTGACTACAGGTATCCATAAATACCAGATGGAAAGTAGACACTGCTACAGAGATGTATATTTGTCTAATGTGTAAAGATATTTATATACCTCAGCTGATATTGGGATCCATACAATAAATGAATGAATTTAGGCTTAGGATCTTGAACAATGTAAGTAAGATATTTAGATAGAAAGAGAGATGTTCAATTTCCGTGATTGAACATCAGTTCCGCCTGGAGAAAAGCCACCTCCAGAGTTTTCTGTCAGCCAGTTACTCCCCTCTCCTCCATTGAAAGTACATACACTCTTGGCCAAACTGAGCATGTATGTATATGGGGGTGTCTGGTGGAATAGCTATTGGTTTGAATGATCGTCTGGCCAATAAATATTGAAGGTATATATGTACGTTTATGCTGTGGTAGATTTGGTTGTTTGGGAGTAACATGAATGGGACAGGTTAGATTTTTCCTGACAATTTATATTATATTATATTATATTATATTATATATTATAGCTCCCTCATACACATTACTGCAAGTTTAAACAATGTGTATTGGGGCCTCTCAACCTATGTTACAGGTTCCCTCTGAATAATCAAACTATAGGCTTCCAGGTGCAGGGGGTAACTTCCATTGAAATGAATGAGAAGCGTCCTTACAGATCTGCCACTCCATTCATTCTGGGGTGCAAAACACCCCAATTCTTGTGATTGTTGGGGCTCTCATTGTGTGGACTTTCAGCACTCAGTAATGTTACCACCTATTCTTTGGATAAGGGGTAGTTTTTTGTTACAGGAATTCCCTTTTTAATTCTCTGACTGAAATGTGTCAAAATGGTCAGCTTTGAGTCCTGTATAGATTATAAAATACATCTTTTTGTATAGGTTGGTATAACTTTGATAAAGTGTGTGTGTGTGTACACACACACACACACACACATATATATAGATATATCTATCTATATATAAGGGCCGACAGTCACAAATAAACTGTATTGAATTAGTTGGCTTTGAATAATAATAATAGAATAAAAACATTTTTGTCTTTAATCTTATTATTTAACCAGATTAATTTTGGACTAAAATGCCAAGAGTGATAATGGGAAGCTGAGCCATCTAGGATGTTTACTCACTGTGGACTGACGCATACTCTGATCTATTTCTAAGCCTTTGTTGGGTATTTATTGGAAGAACTTTGTGTGTCAGTTGTGGTTTTGTGGCTTGCTAGACCTGGGTGGTATTGCATTTCTGGTCACATTCTCTGGTGGGTAGGACTAGCTGTGTGTAATCTCTTTGAGACATGCCTCATTGTTCTCAGGGTTTCACAAGTTTTTACTAGTCTTATTGTTTTAGGCCTTTCACTGCTATGGGGAGTTTTACAAAGCAAAGAAAGCGTCAGTGATCGGTTAAAGAAAACAGCACATAGCTAAAGGAGTACAGATTAGACTAAATTCTGTTTAAGCAACTGTAGCAGTGTAATTGCATTCCTTAAAAATGATAACATCTCCTTCCAAGTGATTTCTTTTTGTGTGCTCTGATTGTAATTTTAGATTTGTTTTTAATCTGATATCTTTTCATCTCACGGGCTCCCCTGCTTTCCATCTGGGACACAGTACTCTGATTTCTACTGCAGCTGTTAAGTAATGACTGGAGGTTCTTAGAAAGTGGTTCTGAGTAAATCTCTTTGTAAATGCTATATTGTGCTGGAAATATGGTGTACAGTACTTTACAGCTTGCTTTCTACTGCGTTTTATACTATATTTTATGCTCTGCACCTTTGGGCATTTTTCAGTGATTCACAATACCTTAGGCCTTCCCAATATGTATGGGAACAGTTTTACTTGTGTAAATGAATGAATGACCCATGGTATTCACTATTATATCCGTTGAAAACAATGAAAGGCATTAACTGGCTTTCAGAAGGAATGTAGGTTTAACACTTCTCCCTGAGCAGGACAACATGGGTTTGGGATGGATGGCCTGTAATGATGGGTTGGATTTCACATTTCTGGTGCAAACGTAGGGGGTCTTATACCTTGTCGTCCCATTCTTCTTTTTCTCTGGACTGAGAATTGTCATGTATGTTTGTGTAGTGGTCGGCATGTGCTGAGCTATGGCTTCCTGTAAGAAATGTGCTCCAGATTACCTGCCTGCCACTGCTTGTGTGCAGAGACATTAAGCGTCTCCCTCTCTGCTCCCTCTCCCCTAACAGGATGGCAGAGAGGAAAGGAGCAGTTGAGAGTGAATAGATGTTGGCTGTGATCTTTACACATGCTGGCAGCAGATCCCACATCTTGTATTAGCTGCACAAGTTGAACAGATGGAACAAATTGACAAAATCGTGTTCACTCACACTGTGCTCAAGAAGCAGCTGAGATGCTATATGAAGCCCAAAAAATGAAGTATTTTTATTAGTTCTTGCCTTCTCTAGTCACAAAACTTTCTACTTTAACCTGCTGAACAGTAGCTCAGTATGGTGACTATTGCATGCATCCGCCCCTCCTCCGCATCATGCCTGGGCCCATGTGCTGTCTTCTAATAGGCCATATCTGCTGTGAATTTCCAGTTATTGAATTATGAGGCTGAAGTTCTCTGAACTATTCTACTTACACAGCTTGTATTTTCTAGCATTAAAAGTATCACTAAGACGTTTTTACAGTATGTACTCATTTGAACACACATGAATGTATATATAAATACTTTTTCCCTTGCATTGCACCTTAGGCCGTGTCCTTAGTTAAGCTAACTCATTTCTACACATCAGATTTGCTTATTTACTATGGCCAGTTTCATAAAAAGGCAGTTAACCTATCGGTTTGTTTTGGCAGTGTGGGAGGAAACTCTCTCAAACTCCCTGCAGATGCTGTTGTTCTAAATCTTAAGAGGTAGGAACGCAGTGCTGTAAGGCTACATTTTTAAATGTTATGCCATTGTTCTACCCACGTGCATAAAAATTTTTAAGTAGTGCGAACTATCATATAAATGTTTACGAAAAAGGTACGTTCACATCTGCCCCAGGTGTCCATTCAATGGCGATCCATCAGGAATTGCCGGACAAAAATGCCCTGCAAGCCTCACATTTTTATAGTCAGTGGGGTCCCTTGGGCTCGGTTTGTGTACATCATTTCCCTGATCCATTGCTGCGCATATTTCTGTTCTTAGTTTTTACATCAGACCAAAAGGACGGATAGGACAGCACAGATGTCAATGTAGCGTAGGTTTCCTATTTTACTACTAGCTACACAAGTGGAAATAGAATAAAGGAAACAATAGGCAGTCTAGCCTGAAATGATTAGCTATGTCGGACTTGAATTGCTCATCGGATATTAAAGGGGTTGTCCACAGACTTAAATTTACCTTGATTTATTTGGCAGATTCTTCTTCACAGACCCAGGGGTTCCAGCCTAGTTCAATTCCCTGGGTCACATTATTTTATCGGACCCAGCCCCTGACCACTGGGGTGCTCCGCTCCCCTCCCTCCTCTCCTGATCTCACTGGTAATTTACCTGTACTATGGGGGCTGACTATGGTAAAGCCAATCCCCATAGCCCAGGTAAATTATCTGTGAGATCAGGAGAAGAGAGAGGGCGCAGAGTGACCCAGGGGTCGGGGGCTGGTTCTGATCATGTGACCTGGGGGTTGGAACAAGGCCAGATTCCTCAGGTTAATGATAAATTTATGTTGATTTATCTGGCGGATTCTTTAAGTACCCGAACAACCCCTTTAAAGTAACTCTTTCAAAACCAATATGTCCTCACTTCCTGTTGTCACAACAAAAATTGTTTGGCTGCCCAAACAATTACCAGTAGCTATGTAAGGGAAACAAAATTCTCAAAGTTCAGATAGTGCTCTAGTGTATGCCAATTTTTATTACTCCTCTTTTTAAAGGAGTTGACTCATGAAGACACTGCCTTGTCAATAGACTTTATTTTAGGCCCTCTGGACATTATCAGGAGGGGGGAGGTTATGTAGAGTGGTTTCTGCAAAAATGGAGTGAAGGAGTCTGTGTATTATATGGCAAACAGATGATTTTGCTTTATGGTTCTTATCTGAAAGTATGTATACCCAGGTTTTGTTCCACAAACAAGACTTGCGTATCCTCTATCCACTGTGTGTGGTATGGGTGTCTGATTAGTAGAGTTCCCCCAATGATGACGAGACAGGGGCCCCAATTTGAAAGGAGTAGGGGTTGCGCATATCCAGCTCTGCTCCATTCACTTTATAGGTCTACCAAAGACAACGGAGTACAGCATTCATTCTCCTGATTGGTGTTGGTCCTAGAAGTTGGACCCCCACCAATCAGACACTTATCCCCTATCCTTTGGATAAGGAGTAAGTCTTATTTGTGGTACAACCCCTTGAATCTATATTTTAGTCATCCTTACCTGAAGGAGATTGAGGTGGTAGTCTCTTACACCCTGTACATAGGTGTAAGAGACTGTTTTAATCATATTGTTAGCTTTCTTATTTCCCATGAGTAATATATTCTTTTCTATAAAATTTACTTTAGCTTTTAATCTATTTTCTGTCCTATTGAATCATTCATGTTCTATTTGACAAGGGTTAGAATTTTCATATTTAACAACTGGTGTTAGTTATTGTAATATATTCAGCCTTTTCATGAATGACTAGCTGACCAATAACATATGAATCATAATTTGTGAAATATGTAGCTTATCTACAAATTCTATTTTTAGTGATATGATGATGTAACTTTTAACACATTTTAAAATACATAACTTACGAGTTCAATTTCCTTTTTTCACCAAATAGGACTACAAGATACCTTTGACAGTGAATGGGAAGCTGGGAAAATTACCTATAATAATTACAGGAACGGATCTGATGATGCAGTGTTAGCTTACAAATTGTTAATTCAGACTGGCAATGCAGATAAACCTACTGACCTCAGTCGGGTAAGACAGTGAAAAACTAAGCAAATTATTTCACATAAAATGTAGTAAATTTTTTTTTTAGTTTTCCTGTGTGCGCACCAACAATGTAATTAGTAGAGCAAAGTGACATCACAGTGTCTCATGTTGTCACAGGACTGCACAATCTAATGTCTACTATGTTAATAATATTGGGGCAGATTCACTAAGAATCTGTGACACTATTTTGGCATAAAACTTCACAAACTTCTGTAAGGAATCGGAGAAATGTTCTGCCGTTGCAGGGGACTTCAAGATAAACATACAATACACTGGTCCTGAATTCCCCCTTTGGATGCTACTTGGAAGTAATACCCACAAAGTCCTAGATGATGAATACTTTAAAGGGCCCTTCCTTGACTTAAAGGGAACCTGTCAGATGATTTTTGCTGCCCTATCTAGGAGCAGGATATGATAGAAAGAGAGAAGCTTAACGGTGTGATATATGGATCTATCTATCTATTTTTAAGTCAAAAACAAGAGTGAATAATGGCAGGGCTCCTTGGAGTGGCTGTGAGAATCCTACTTAACCTGCTCCCACATAGTCATTGACAGCTTTCTATACACTGACACAAGGAGATCTGCCATTCATCCTGTGTGGATGGGGTATGAAAGACTCCCACTGTCTCTACTAGGATTTACTGTACTTTTTACTCAAAAATCCTGCTCCAAATCATATAAAGATATATATTATGATGACAAACATAAAGGAAAACCAGCTTGCACCTCTTCATGCAAGGAATCCTCAAATGTATGTGAGAACGGAGACCACATACAGCAACACAGGGATACGTTACTGGACTTCCTTTTCCTATTTATCTTGGTCCCAAGCTTATTTCCTCTAGCATACTGTTTTTTGCCCTCAGGGCAACAGAAATCACCTGGAATAGGTCAAGAGTATTTAGCTAGTGAGAATCCAACCATAATCAGACTGAATGGGGCTGAGATCCACTACCAGCCACAGCCACAATAGTATTTACAGTGCTGTTCCTGTGTAAACAGCTAAGACTTTATTCTGTTGACCAGTAGGGGGCAAGAAGTTGGACATCCAACAGTGAAATTTTGATGGCTCCAGAAAGCTCCTTTAACTCTAAATTTTGTAACTAATCAGTTCTGTCTTTCCATGAAAAGTAGTAGTCTTCTCAGTATGTGGTTGTGTGTATTTAAACAGAGGGCATTTTTTATTTTTGAGGAAATAATGCTGTTTTTTTTTACAATTTTTGACAAAGCATCAAGTACGGCTTAGGAAGTGAGACTGTTCTGGAAAGTGTGGAGACAGACGACAACAACCCCCTAATTATTTCTGCTCCAGTAATTACATACATATCCTATATGGAATCTGATGCTGAGACCTGAAATCTCTCCTTGCCGTGGTCTTGCAGTAGAGATGTACTTTGCCAGACACATCTTGAAGACATGTTGTTATTCCATCTCCAGACAATTAATGAACTCCAGAAACGTCGAATCATTGGGGGCACGAATAAGAGAGTTGTGCTTCTGTCACTGTTTCTCATTTCATTCAGAAGACCTCAGTGTGGAGTCTTGCCAGGATTTTTTCCTGCTGTAGCCGTCTTTTACAAATAGTGGTTAAATGGATGTGCCTATCCTTCTGTGATTGCTCGTGACTTGGAAGGTCACCATCCATGGCCCCACCGGGGCTGCCGTTGTATGTAGTTGGATCTCAGCAGTAAATTAGTTAATATTAAAATAAATGGTCATTTAGTAAATACTCGAGCCACGGAAGAAAAGTCATAAGATCACATATACAGATGTTTTATTTTTTATTGCTCTCCTTCATTTACTGGGTGGCATTTCCTTCAGTGTTAACAACGGAGGTTAACTGCACCCAGACGTGCGGGGGGATGTTTTCCAGGTCTTTTTTTTTTTTCTGCATTGCTTTGTTTCTGCAAAATGTTTCTCTAACTTGGTCATCCCTCCCAGAACCACCCTCACCCCCCAGCTGTAGACATTTGTTGAGCGTACTGGTCCATCAGGAGGGGCTTGGATTCAAGAATGGAACAGGGTTGCTTAGTGTAATTACAAGGGGAAGAGGGAAAGAAAGGAGAAATGTTTTTGTTAGATGGGGAGTCATATTTCTTTGGAATGCAGCGACTGTTTATTCATTGCCATTCCATTTACTTCAAGGGTAATTAAAAAACCGAGATGTTTATCATTTTTGCTTAAGAAAACAAATCAACCTCTTATGGCCATAGCCCTCCTTACTTTTTGTGTGATCACATATATATCTATATCTATCTATCTATCTATCTATCTATCTATCTATCTATCTATCTATCTATATAAAGATCTTTAAGAGTGTATGCTGTTATGTAGCTTAAAGTAAAAGGCCTTGTTTCCACTTCTTTAAATAAGAGGCCCCAACTCACAAATGTTGCTGGTTATATTAAATTGAGGCACAAAAGCACAGCTCAAGCTTCTACTGTTAATGTCCATATTGTCTTCTAAACTGGTATATAATAAACTTTTTATTCAACAGTTCAAAATGACGTTTTAAATATTCTGGTTCATATAGTTTATATTGAGATGTTGTTATATTATGCTACTGCATTAACGAAATACTGATCCTTGCATTTTAGTTTTGCTTATAAATTGAAAACTTTTCATATATGTCTGTTCTTCAGTTGACTAAACAGCGCCTTGTGGATGCAGATGGGATCATTCATCCAAATGCCTTCTACATCTATTTAACGGCCTGGGTGAGTAATGACCCTGTAGCCTATGCTGCTTCTCAGGCCAATATCCGCCCGCATCCTCCAGAGTGGGTCCACGACAAAGCAGACTACATGCCTGAAACCAGGACAAGTAAGTAGGACTTTGCCTCAAGCCTTAAGCTGTTTATGAACAGCTTCCTCCATCCTGGCTCTGTTTTTGGATGATATTGTGCAGATCTAGCACACTTTCAGAGACTGGTCTGTTTTAATTTGACAACTAGTTTAGTGCTACATTTTCTGTTAAAAGAATCAGGTCTTTTCTATTCAGCCAGAAATGGAGCAAGTTATTATTGTCTATTAGTTTAGCTAAAAGGGTTAATTATGATGCCAAAATTTGCAATTTTTCATTTTTTTATTAAATGCTTGCCCCAGTTGTAAAGCTTTTTCGTATGACATATTACTAAATCTGGTAACATAATTTTTTTTTTTTTTTTTGTGTTGCTTTTGTGGTTATTTTCTTACATGTTTCAGTGGTGCAGGTTTAGAAAGGGACGTTTGAAAGAGTTTTACATATTTAAAGAAAAAATGGAATTGGCTAAAAAGTAAAGAAAAAAACTGCTTTACTGTATCTGAACCCTAGAGCCTTGTGGCAGCCAGCCAAACCTTGTCTTAATGAAAATTTATAGTTGAGATTATAATAGGGCAAATCATGTTTAGCAAGTCAACTGAATGACCCTGCAGGGTCTGGAACACACAACGACAGTAACTGAACGCTAGCAGTATGACTGACTGGAATTTATATATCTAGCTTTTTTTCTCCCTTATTGTGGTAGATCTAGGGTTACCATTACATGATAAAAGAAGCATGGAAAATCAAGGTTCCCAGACTATTAAATGATCATATGTTCTGAATTTCTTAAAACAAAGACCTTTTCATCTTTGTAGCTGTTTCTCTGGCTCTGTCATTGTCAACAGCTTTACTAGTCTTTCTGTATTTTTTTGTTTTTGTTGTTGTGTTTTGTTTTTTTTTTGTTTTTTTTTGTTTTTTTATGGCGACCGTACAATATGCTTGTTTTAATGTTTTATGTCATGTTTACCCTTATTGATCTCAGTGTTTATTTCCTCTTCAGTCCATGCAGCTGAGCCAATAGAGTATGCCCAGTTTCCTTTCTACCTCAATGGACTACGAGAAACTTCAGATTTCGTGGAGGCTATAGAGAAAGTCAGAGCCATTTGCAACAATTATACCAGCCTGGGAGTATCAAGTTATCCAAATGGCTACCCATTCCTCTTCTGGGAGCAATACATTGGGCTCCGCCACTGGCTGCTCTTGTCCATCAGTGTAGTTCTGGCCTGCACATTCCTGGTGTGTGCCCTCTTTCTTCTGAACCCCTGGACTGCTGGAATCATTGTAAGTTAATAAGGTTCTTTGTTGCAGTGAAATTCCTTTCGGCATAGCTCTTGCTACAGCCAGTAAGGTTTGTTTATGTCTGGATCTCTGGTGGAATAAAGTATGTTACATCATTCATGATATGTTTATTCGACTTCGAAGGGGAAAGAAAGGGAGGGTTCACAGCTACAGAGTAAACCTGAAAAACTTAATCCACATATTCCCTCAAGTACAAGCACGTCTTTAATTGATATACATTCACTGTAGCTTACAATTCAGATTTAGTCTAGAACTCTAGTTATCAGATGTACAGTGTGACCACAGTTATTTTGGAATATTTTTACAAGCAAATATGTAAAATGGAGGAATTAACAATATAATTGTATAGTCTTTTTTGCCACAAATGCTGTTGTATCTTGCTCCACCAAATATATCATTTTGAGCTTTTAGGCCTGGTATACATATTGCTTCTGTACTACAGAATTATATACCTGAGGGGGACAATAGAACATTAAAATCCATGCATTTTGGGGCAATAATATTTGTCACAGCTTTTTTATGTTTGCACTAGTTAACAGAATTACATTGAACAGTACCAGAATTATTTTCCTTACCCCCCCCACTCCTAAATTCATCAGTGAAATCTGCTTCACTGCCTGCTTTGTCTATAGCAATCTTTCCCAGTTCCTTAAAAGCCATGAGGCCTCCCTGTAATTTGACACCCATTAGTTTCTGCTTTTTTTTTTTTTTTTTTTTTTGTTAAGCTAGCTAAGGATCTAACATTAAATATCCTGGAAAATGCTTGTTATATTCCTAAATCCAGCATTTTTTTTAGTCTAAATGCCTTTTTATGTGCTTTATTTGATGCAAGGGCAAACAAGGTCATCTGTTATATTTACAGTCCCTCTTGTGGATGAATGCTGAACTGTAAGCAGTTGACCTATGACGTGCTGGAGAAAACCAGCAAGGCATTCTCCTGTCATATTAGGATGATATTACATTTCAGATATGTAACATCATCATATATGTGTATTTTTTTTTCCTTTCAATGTATCCATGCAAAAAAACAGTTTATACTTACTTTGTGTTAATCTTGAGTTGTCGGGTTTTGACAAATTTTATGTTTAATTACGTAGGTAATGGTCCTGGCTCTTATGACCGTGGAGCTGTTTGGAATGATGGGGCTCATTGGGATTAAATTGAGTGCTGTGCCTGTGGTGATCCTGATAGCATCTGTGGGAATTGGGGTAGAATTTACTGTACATGTGGCTTTGGTAAGTAGAGAGCAATGCCCAGCTGATATATTTTTTTACCTATTCATTTCTGATTACATATTTTATTATAGTGGTGAGGTGGTTAGAGATTCTGTTATCTCTTTTCACAAACTCTAAAACTATCTGCGTTATGTTTTGTCTATGCATAGACCCTGATCTTCTGGAGATCTTTGATTAATATCGAAAAAGTACATGCTATAATTGCTTCAGTAACATAAAAACATAAGTAGGATAGGTATATGAATGCCTATTAAACATATATACATACACAGATCTGAATTACATTTTTTAATGGTTTATCATAAATCAACCCAAACGTATTTAAAGTTGAGGCTTAAAAAACATAGCATGGCCTAATGCAAGCTCAAAAATTTATATAAGATAAAGCACATCCATTTGCTACAGTAAAAGGGGTTATACAGTGCTGGCCAAAAGTATTGGCGCCCTTGCAATTCTGTCAGATAATACTCAATTTCTTCCAGAAAATGATTGCAATCACAAATGCTTTGGTAATAATATCTTCATTTAATTTGTCTTCAATGGAAAACCACAAAAAGAATTGTCAAAAAGCCAAATTGGATATAATTCCACACCAAACATAAAAAAGGGGGTGGACAAAAGTATTGGCACCCTTTGAAAAATCAGGTGATGCTTCTCTAATTTGTGTAATTAACAGCACCTGTTACTTACCTGTGGCACATAACAGGTGGTGGCAATAACTAAATCACACTTGCAGCCAGTTGAAATGCATTAAAGTTGACTCAACCTGTGTCCTTGTGTGTACCACATTGAGCATGGAGAAAAGAAAGAAGACCAAAGAACTGTCTGAGGACTTGAGAAGCCAAATTGTGAGGAAGCATGAGCAATCTCAAGGCTACAAGTCCATCTCCAAAGACCTGAATGTTCCTGTGTCTACCGTGCGCAGTGTCATCAAGAAGTTTAAAGCCCATGGCACTGTGGCTAACCTCCCTAGATGTGGACGGAAAAGAAAAATTGACGAGAGATTTCAATGAAAGATTGTGCAGATGGTGGCTAAAGAACCTCGACTAACATCCAAACAAGTTCTAGCTGCCCTGCAGTCCGAGGGTACAACAGTGTCAACCCGTACTATCCGTCGGCGTCTGAATGAAAAGGGACTCTATGGTAGGATACCCAGGAAGACCCCACTTCTGACCCAGAGACATAAAAAAGCCAGGCTGGAGTTTGCCAAAACATACCTGAGAAAGCCAAAAACTTTTTGGAAGAATGTTCTCTGGTCAGATGAGACAAAAGTAGAGCTTTTTGGGAAAAGGCATCAACATAGAGTTTACAGGGAAAAAAAAGAGGCCTTCAAAGAAAAGAACACGGTCCCTACAGTCAAACATGGCGGAGGTTCCCTGATGTTTTGGAGTTGCTTTGCTGCCTCTGGCACTGGACTGCTTGACCGTGTGCATGGCATTATGAAGTCTGAAGACTACCAACAAATTTTGCAGCATAATGTAGGGCCCAGTGTGAGAAAGCTGGGTCTCCCTCAGAGTTCATGGGTCTTCCAGCAGGACAATGACCCAAAACACACTTCAAAAAGCACTAGAAACTGGTTTGAGAGAAAGCACTGGAGACTTCTAAAGTGGCCAGCAATGAGTCCAGACCTGAATCCCGTAGAACACCTGTGGAGAGATCTCAAAATGGCAGTTTGGAGAAGGCACCCTTCAAATCTCAGGGACCTGGAGAAATTTGCCAAAGAAGAATGGTCTAAAATTCCAGCAGAGCATTGTAAGAAACTCATTGATGGTTACCGGAAGCGGTTGTTCGCAGTTATTTTGTCTAAAGGTTGTGCTACCAAGTATTAGGCTGAGGGTGCCAATACTTTTGTCCGGCCCATTTTTGGAGTTTTGTGTAAAATGATCAATGATTTGACTTTTTTTTCATTCTCTTTTGTGTTTTTTCATTGCAAGCAAAATAAATGAAGATATTATTACCAAAGCATTTGTGATTGCAATCATTTTCTGGAAGAAATTGAGTATTATCTGACAGAATTGCAGGGGTGCCAATACTTTTGGCCAGCACTGTATAGGCAGGTTGTTGTGAAGGGCTGGAAATTTGTGTGTTCTGCTTCTGTTCACCTTCAGTCATGTGACCCAAGGTTGGATTGTCAGCAGCAGATACTCTGTCCCCCACAACACTCTGCAAATCTAAGAATTTGTGCAACAGGAGGCCAGTATTTATTTTAGTATGCATGCTAATGTTGAGCAGAATGTTGGTTGCCTACATAGCCCCTTTAAGCATGGCCACATCAGTAGAACACCTGCCACTACAATGACCATTTGTTAAAGAGGACCTTTCACCACCTCCACCAATTTAAGTTTTTAGCATCTGTTAATAGGCACCGCTCCACTGATTCCAACACAGTTTTTCTCTAGCCTCCACAAATTCCCAAGCAACAATCGCAGCTAGTTTTGTTACCTTACATGCTATTTAAGCTCTGTAATGTCAGAAGAAGGGCAGTGTCAGATGGGAAGGTGTCAGATGAGAAGGGGGTGATTTAGAGCTGAAATCAGAGGCAGCCAGTGTCAGAGCTCAGACTAATACCCCTTGTCTGCTCCTGCCTGACACTGCCCACCTCACAGAAAATAGCCATCAGGCATAAAATCTAACAGCACTGATTGCTCTGGAATGGTGGGGACTAGAGAAAAAATTCCAACTGTTCCAGAATCAGTGGAGCGGCACATATGGAGGTGGTGAATGGTACTCTAACATGGTCAAATGGTTTTTACCTAGGGCTGATTAATATTTTCCAGTCTTCTATACAGTGAAGGGGCAAAAACCTACACAGACTTGCATTTCGGGCTGGTGTCAGACCCTGGAAAACCTAGACAGATGCCAGGGCCCACTGGGCTTAGCGGGCCCACTGCCATCTGGGCAAATATGCTGAAATACTTGCCAAATCAATTGTACACTGTCCTTTTCATCAAATCCAACAGTGAATCTCCTGTTACCACCCCACACATCTCTGGTCTTTACAAGACCTTCCATCTTTACACTTCTCTTGACTCCAGGACTTCTCCTCCATACGCTGATACAGGCTACTCCAACACATCAGAATCTACCCCTCATTTGAAGCCTTCACAACAAACCTGAATGCCCAGTAGACGACTTGGCATAACCCTGTGGGTTCTGCTGTACCATCTGAGCAGTTTTTTTTTCTTACTTTCCTTTTCATTGTAAATTGTAAGGTCTCATAGGTTCTTTCTCCCTCTGTACCACTATGTCAATTACTTAGTCCATTTTTATTGTTTTTTCTTTTTATCTTATGTCATGTATTTTTTCTATATATGTAGCACTGTGGAATTAATGGTGCCTTTAAAGATAATTTATTTTATGTTCATCCATAGGCTTTTCTCACAGCGATTGGAGACAAGAACCGTAGGGCAGTCCTGGCTTTGGAACATATGTTTGCTCCTGTACTGGATGGAGCAGTATCTACCTTACTAGGAGTCCTTATGTTAGCTGGATCAGAATTTGACTTTATTGTCAGGTAATTCATGATTTACATTTTTTTCTCTTTCATTTAATGTGATTTTTTTTTAATAATATATATCCTAAAATGTCTTTTCTGCTTTTTTTTTTGTGAGTGTCGTATAATAGTGCACCACTTTGTAATTCACCTAACTAATCTTTGTTTTGTAGCCCCAGGTAAATATTCTAACCCTTAGAACAATGCTCTTCTGGTTGAGCAGTAGAATTATCATTCACATTGCTAGATGGCATTAGGAGCTGGGGATTCTGCAGGGAATTGAAAGGAGGCTGTTTTCTTGTGGATTTAATTAAGAATGCAAGTTTGTCAGCTCTGGGAGGTTTTCTTTGAAGGGAATTTGATAAGTGCAGTGAAATGGATCCCTCTCTATTACAAACAACCTGTGGAGCTCTGTAAAATGACTAATCTTAGATGTAACACTGCTTCATTGTGATGGACTGCTATTACAAAAAAACCCTGGGAGCAAGAACAAAGCCTGATGGAGGATGGGCATATGAAATTCCTTCTATTTAAAATAGATCCTTATATCCATGTAAATGTGACAGCCATGTTTCACTTAGCATTGGACATAATTTGCGCAAGAGTAGTTTGTAGTATGGATTCGGAAATTGTCATTTTGTGGTATGTCTTTAATAGAGGAAAATCACTTGGACATCAGGCTTGTTTTGGCTGGATTTCAGTAAGGAATATATTCTGTGCACCTGTTGTAGAAATTTCTTTTAAATATATGGATCTAATGTATGCTGAATGCTTACTGTATGTGTAACATGTACAGAGAGAGATACTGATGATATAGCTGAATTAGTCATTCACATCTTCAGGGGTACATTGTTTGTTTGTGCACTACACTCTATGGTAAAGGGACTGTCCAAGAGTACATATTTATGGTCTCAGTCATCAATATGATATTGGTGAGGGGTGTCTGACACATACCAATGACTGCCTCTTACACTGTGTGCCATTCGCTAGAATGGTAGCAAGCACAACAACTACTTTATTGCTTACCAGTCATAGCTCCATAGATTTTGTAGTGACTGTATCTGGTGCTGCAGCTCAGGCCCCTAAAGTTGGGTTTTCCCTTAGAATAGGATATCAGTATTCTAGTTCTAGAAAATCTCTTTAAATTACCTGTTAACCACTTACCTGCAGTCCCATGAAAATAACATAGATAAAGCCAACCATACAGATACCTGTCAGCCACACTCTTTCTCCTTATCATTCACAGACATGCAAGTAAAGCATGTTTATTTCAATAAGGAGAGTATATTAGCCTCTTGCACATACCTTTTGGCAGCAATTTGTCTCCCAAAGAAACAAATCACTGGGCATGTCCAGTATCTGCTGTTAGCAGGCCCCTATACGTGAAATTAGGAGTCAATGCTGGTGAAATCGAGGTCAACTCAGATTCTTTAGTAAGCCCAAAGACATTTGTATGTGCATCTTTAGGAGTCACAAGTGTTTTTTTACATCCCTTACAATAAAATAGATTCTTGCTGGGAACATGGCTATGGTGGTATGGCTTAGGGTGGGTTCACACCTGGGTTTCAGTCCGTCCGTTGCCAATCCGAGTGAAAATCTCGGCGAACGGGATTGGCATCGGATACAGACAGGTCAGCAACGCATTGGTTAAAAACCCATTCATTTGAATGGGTTTTTAAAGCAATGCGAGGGTGTCCGATTGCACCCTCTGCGCTGCGAAGCTGATTTTTTTTCATCAGACACGAAGTCCTGCATGTCCGACTTTGTTTCCGACAAAAAAAAAAAGGATTCGCAGCGCAGAGGGTGCAATCGGACACCCTCACATTGCTTTAAAAACCCATTCAAATGAATGGGTTTTTAACCAATGCGTCGCTGACCTGTCTGTATCCGATGCCAAGCCCGTTCGCCGAGATTTTCACTCGGATTGGCAACGGACGGACTGAAGCGCAGGTGTGAACCCACCTTAAGATGGTATTTATATTGGGAGCTGTGCTTGGGAGCCATCATGTTTACCCACTTCTCAACACACATGTTTAAGCGAAACAGAAATCTGTTTCTTTTCGGGGTAGCATATAAAGTGATCAAATGTTATTCCTTTGTTCCAGGGGATTACCAGTGTTCCAAAAGTTCTGGAAAGACAGAGAGATTAGCTCAACGATGCGCTCCACTAAAATGGAGTAAATTAACAGACATTGTATATGCAGAGCAGACTGAAATATAATCTCCTTGTTTATTCTAGAGCTAGATGGATGACATGCAAATGTTTCTGGGGCCTATTGTTGATACAAATCCCAGTCTAAAGTTTTGCTTGGTTTACATTTGAAGAGGACATTGGCTTGTTCATTGTACTAATGGAGTTAAGATTTTCCAAGATGTTTACAGAACCAGGTTATTTGTATGTTGTGATTTTGCTAGGAAAAAAAGATACAAGGAAAACAAGAGCTCTCTCCTCCGCCAAGACTGTGTTAACCTCTTCTGTGACGTGTTCCACAAACTAAATTACTTGGAGTGAAGGGAAAAATTTACTGCTGCCAGCCACATCTTTGTCTTAGTAAATAAACGTACATTCTTTCAACTTTTAGAAACTTTTTAGTAAGAAATAAGCGTCCCTCAGCAGCAACTATTATGGAAGGGTGCACAAGCGTCTTTCTGAATAATCCCTGAGCATAAATCTCAGTGGTGGGAAACAGCATCCACTTGTGCACTTCCATCTTCTTTGCCAATACTTTGGCCTTTATGTTTGAATTGGCTGACTGAAAACAAGAGTATTCAGAGATCCTAAATTGATCAACAAAAGATTAGGCCGCAATGCAGCTCAGCCATTGTGGAGTTTTTTTCTGCGCACAATGCTCAGGCATACCATAGAATGGAAAGCATTTTCTTTTACAAAAAGCTTGTTCCTCTACTCACAACGGTTTGCAATTTAAGCTATTTGGTAAAACTGAAACACATTGAATTCCAGGAGGAATATAGTTGTTAGAGACCAGGAGAGGAGAAAAAAAGTACTTTACCTGAACAAGCAGTGACTTAATTGGAGGCTGCTTATAGTACATCTCAGAAGCTGTGGATTATCATTAAGGAGAAGTGGCTCTTTCCTGCCTTCTAGAGGCTTTCTACATTCTCTTACCATTTTCTGGATACTGGTTAATGGGGAGAATAGTGGAGACTAGTATTGTGTTCTTTTCACTTCACATTCCATATTTCCCAGTCTTGTGTTACACTGTCAGGAATAGAAGCAATTTATCAAGCCTTATGTTGTGGTAACAGTTTGACCATTTTCTTTTCTTCTAACTAAGAGCGAACTGGGGGATTTAACATTCAAGGTAAAATAATACATGCATTTCTAATGCTTCTTGTTGTTGATGTGTGCTGTTATGTATTTTTTGGGCTGGAGTATTGCATGTGCTGTTTCAGCTGTAATAACCTGCTCCTTTCTCTGATGATATACAGTGACCGTTCATGTACTGCTTTATCTTTGCAGGTACTTCTTTGCTGTGCTGGCAATTTTAACCCTTCTTGGGGTATTAAATGGATTGGTGCTTCTTCCGGTACTCCTGTCTTTCTTTGGTCCTTATCCTGAGGTGGGCATTTTGTTCTTATGAACTGTATTTTATTTGTATTTTATACAGATTTGCTTTAAAGGGAATCTGTCAGGGCAATTTGGGGCACTAAACCACCCACACGTCCATATGGACCAGGGGTTTAGTGTCCCAAATCACCCTGTTATAACGCAATCCATGGCCGCATTAAAAATAAAAAAGCTTTATACTCACCCTCCTTCTGTACTCCCCGCGCCTGCGCAGTTCTTCAATGAAGCCAGAGGAGTACATCTCAGCTTCAGTGCGCATGTCCCTTACCTCCAGCAATTGCGCAGTGAAGCTGGGGTGTCCATCTTTGGCTTCACTGAAGAACAGCGCAGGCGCCAGGAGGCGTGCCAACGAAGAAGCTCATGAATAAGCCGGACTGTTTTCGCCGAACAGCATACATCGGACCCTTCTCTAGGTAAGTATAAAGGTTTTTTTTATTTTTAATACGCCTGCGGATTGCATTACAACAGAGCGATTTGGGACACTAAACCCCAGGTCTATAAGGACCTGTAGGTGGTTTAGTGCACCAGATTGACCTGACAGATTCCCTTTAAAACAAAATTACATATTGACCAATCGTTATAGTGCATAACAAATGATAAAATGATATGTTTCACTAGGTGTCACCAACCAATGGTGGAGACCGGTTACCCACACCATCTTTAAATCTGCCACCGAACTTTGTGAGGTTTCCAGTGTTAAAGCAACCCCATAATGGGTCAGACTCTTCAGACTCTGAATCAAGCTCACAAACTACAGTGTCTGGTTTCAGTGAGGAATTTCACCAGTATGAAGCCCAAAGAGCTGGAGTGCCCCCACATCAGGTGATGGTTGAGGCCACAAGAAATCCAGTCTTCCCTAGATGTTCTGTAAGTATTGCCTTTGTTTTATCCAAATTTGCTTTCAAAATGATATAGTACATCTACAAAATCTTTTTTTTGTATTTAATATAAAAGATACTGACTGCATTTGGATCATTGTAAATTACACTTAAAGGGATATTCCAGTAACAACAATTTACCTCCTATCCAAAGGAAAATGGGTAATTTGGTGACCTTTAGGAGTCTGACTGCACCCCAATTTGAACAGAGGCAGTGGTCAGAAAAGTGCATTCCCACTTCATTGGCTATCTCCAGTGAGCCAATTGAAGTGAATGGATCAGGGCCTCACATTACTGACAGTCACCTTCATTCACATGATTGATGAGGGTTGCAGCAATGGGACCACTTCAATCAGCAAGTTACCCCACATCCTTGTTACTGGAATAACCCTTTCAGACATTACTCTATGTGATACTTAGCCGTGGCTCCTGAGCTCTGCTCCATTAGTGAAGACTATAATCTGACACAACCACAAAGCAGTTAAAGGATGCTGTAAAGGAATTCCGAGGTAGCCTGAAACACATCTATAGCTTCCTAACTGACTCAGCCTGCTGCTCTATCTCTCTGTTCTCATTACTTGTGTTGAAGCACCAGCCCAGTACACATACCATCCAGCTTTTTGGTCTGGGTGAAAATTCTAAATTTGTTTATATATCTATATGCTTGAATAGGCTTTATTAACATTTTAGCACAAATAATATCTGAATATAAAAATTTTAAGGTCTGAAATGTACAATATTATGACATATTACATAAGTTTGGGTCTAATACACAGTTAGGAGCATAGAATATTGCTGCACACACTCTTGCAATCAGGGGAATTTTTTATTTTCACATATATCAGTGACAGTAGGATATATCATAAATCATAACAACGCCAATTCATGGATATAGAATAGGGTGAGATGGTAGATCCAAATAGTACGATGTTTCGGTCGAAAGACCTTCATCTGGTAAGATCTTCTCACATGGTAAAGGAGATAAGGAAAGACCAACACCATTCTTTCCTTATCTCCTTTACCATTTGAGATCTTACCAGATGAAGGTCTTTCGACCGAAACGTCATACTATTTGGATCTACCATCTCACCCTATTCTATATCCATGAATTGGCGTTGTTATGATATATCTTACTGTCACTGATATATGTGAAAATTCCCCTGATTGCAAGAGTGTGTGCAGCAATATTCTATGCTCTGGACTACGGGTTGGAGAACCCTTTTTGCTTTGCACCACTACCACCAACAAGAGAGTGTGGTACTACTGTTTCCTGTTCCTAATATACAGTTAGTGACCAAATAGCTTCTGGAACAATATAGTTAAGTTTATTAAAGCACATTTATTTCCAATATCAAAAAGAGGTACAGAGGGACACTTTGAAAGTACGCAGCACACGGTTACTAGAACGTCAGGGCATGTACCAACGGTTTTCCTCACAGGAAGGAGTCAATAATAAGAAAGCCTAGAATATGCTGCAGATTTTCTATCCGTATTTGCAGACAGACAATCTGCAGCATATTACAGTAATGTTTTAGTCAATCTCATCCACACTCCCCAGAAAAGAATATCTGTTTGGAAAAGAATCTGGTGTGTAAATTGTAAATCTCTATTATGTCAGTTTTTTGTTGCATATTTTAGCTGTACTGCATGCTTTGCAATGCAAAGAGTGACCTCTGCTACAATGCATGTAAAACATTCTCTCTGGATTTTTTCCTTTCAATTTACATCCAGCGTGGACATAACACAAGTGTTTAAACCATTAAACTTGGTATAGCATTGCTAGTTCATTGTAACATAATTTTGTAATTTATTTTATAGGTTGTAATGCCAGATTCCACACAGAGCCAGTCAAGTCAAAGGGTACAGTCTGAACAAGATCCAAGATCTCAACAGCAATGGCGCCCTAACAGGAATCAAAAGTGGGAGTCAAGGGAACAGTCACGGCCACCTCCTTATCGACCTCGAAGGGATGCTTTTGAATCTTCTACTGAGAACCACACTGGTCCTAGTACCAGAGATCGCTCAGGACACAGACCACACTTACAAAGCAATAGGAGAACTGCTTTTGCTCCAGCAGGTAATTCGGTACCTGCATACTGCCAGCCTATTACTACTGTGACTGCTTCGGCTTCAGTTACTGTTGCTGTTCACCCTTCAGTGTGTAGCCACAATAATCGTGGCAGCTACCCATTTTACAGTGGGTATCACGAAGATGACCATGGACCTTATGAGGATCCTCATGTGCCTTTTAATGTACGCTATGAGAGAAGGGACTCTAAAGTGGAAGTGATAGAGCTGCAAGATGTTGAATGTGAAGAAAGGACACGAGGAAATGTCTCAAAATAAGGTACAATATTTATCAAAAACTATGTGAGTTAAATGTGAATCCTTGATCATAAAAAGGAACAGTTCAAGTATCAAGATTTTTATTTCCCATCAATGACATAGAGGTCCTTTACTGGTATATGACAAAGACCTGCAGATGTGGAAAACTATAGGTTGCATTTGAAATTAAAATAAGATACTGGCGCACCTTTGCTCAGACCTGTGTGTAAGCTGTTCCTCTGTTTTCCTCCTAGTAAGTAAGTAAGAATAAATTGACAAGCGGGTTTCAGAATTGGCAGTGAGGAATATATTTTTACAACGTTTCATACACTATCATACCTTGCTAATACTGTCAGACTATGTAGACCCCCTATTAAGTAAAGGGTAATGGTAACTCCCAGTTGATGATTTCTTGTAATATTTCTAGGAGGAATAATAGAGAAAAATCACACAGAATACTGCTGCATAAATACTTCATGTAGAACACAAGTATTTCCTAAAACAGATACAGGTCCTCTTAGTTCTAATGAGGTAGTTAATTGTTTTCCCTTTTATTACAGAGTCAACACATTCTGAATCATTGATGGCCAAAGATGGGACAGAATTTCCAGACTGGTTAATAAAAGCTGCTGGAGGTTTTATATAATGGACATGCTGCATCAAGACAAACAGTTCATTATTACTGTAATCTATTGTACAAATGTGTTAAATATTGGTATAAATATTTAAAAGGTGTATACATATGTAATATACAAAAGACCTATGTAAAGTTAGTATAACTGTGGAGTTCCCCGACTCCTTTTAACAGATGGGGTGAAGCTTGTTTGCCCCCTCTACTTAATGTACAGGATTTGTGCCACACTTTAATCTAGATATAAGATCCATCGTATTTTTCTGCTGCTTTAAGTATTGTATAATGTACTTGTATAATTTCTATGCAAATATTGCTTATGTGATAGGTGTTATTTTATATGTGTAAAGGTTTCCTGTTTTGATGTTTAATGTTCATATCACAACCCTGTGGTAGTATGTTACTGATAATTTTCAAACACGCTATGCGTGAGTATCTCTTCTCTTTCAAATGGGCAGATATGAAGAATTTGTCTTAGCTAATGTTGTTTCCTGCCTGTCCTTGTGTCTGGATGTGTGCACCTGTCTCATGTGATACTGTAGAGTCTGTTCCACTGTGTTCCGTATTCTTGGTGTGCTTATGTAAACCTGCAATGTTGGCAGTCTTCTATCCATCTTCAGCACTTACTTGCAGGAGACTTGCATTCTCATTAGCAAACTTCATTTGCAGACTTTACAAATCAGTCTTTTATTTATACCCTTTGTGTAGTTTTGTGGAATGGTGACTTGTACACTTGCTTATGTGCCATTCCGGCTTAGGGGCTACTTGGCCATCATGGGTGTTATCATTCACCACTGGCTAAAAATTTGTCTTTTTTTTTTTTTAAATAATAAAAAGCACTTCAAGCGATAAAGGGGACAGAACAACGATCAAATGGTACATTTTTTAATGGCTTACATTAACTTTCCTTATGTTGGTGCTACTATTCCTTTTGCCTCTGAAATGTAAATGGTTTCCCTATCTACCTCCCTTCCTCTTTTTAAATACATAGATATCTTTTTTTTTTTTCTTTTTTTTTTTTTTTTTACTCAGAGTTTACCTTTATGCTATTAATTTAATTCAGATGATGAGTTTTATGTTCTATTATTTTGTACATTGATATGCTGTATATACATTCTTCATGTGCCATTGTGAATTGCAGTGTATATCCCATTGCATGCTGTGCTGTCATTGAAGAATATTCATTGAAATACTTAAAATTTTAAGGCACTCAAAACAAAATCTAACACGGAATATGTAGCTGCCTTTCCATATTATAAGCTATTGTTACATAAGCACATTGAGGCCACCACAATTTTCTCTGTGTCCACATCACTGCCATTGATATAGGTGGCAATAAAACTATAGACCCTGTTTGCTTGCAGTTTAAGAGCCAATTACACATTATTAATACACTTTAAAGCTAAAACTCTCATGGCACAACCTGAAAAACTACCTTCGTTTCACGTATAGTCATGTATAGCATAGTGGTTCTCAATTATTCTGTAATTCATGGAATTGGAATTTACTAGCATTTGCTTAGTGTGCTTCCCATGTGAATGACTTGTACTGCAGGAAACTACCCTATTATACAATGGAACACTATGCAGATGGAATCAAACCAAGCAAGCATTTTCAAGCTAGTCATACACATCAGATAACAGCCATCGCTGACCTCAGGAGCATGAATGAGTTCAGGAGAGTCGGGAGGTCACATTAGGTAGTTGGTTGGACCTGTCTGAATCAGTGGATTTACATGTATAAATAAGGTATGGCCACAAGGCATACATATAAGGAAGCCTAAATGATTGGTAAAATATATGACAGATACTAAAGCTGCTAAAACACATTAGGTACTGCAGGTTAGGTCCCATTCAAAGAAATGGGACATAAGCTGTAGTGGCTAAGTTCCATCACTACACAGAGAACATAGTTGTCTGCTTCCTGCTCCATTCTCTATGTACAGGTGCATCCCAATAAATTAGAATATCTTTGAAACGTTTATTTCTTTCAGTAATTCAATTAAAAAAGTGACCTCCTATATTTTCTAGATTCTTTACACACAGAGTGTTCTATTTCAAGTGTTTTATTTCTGTAAATGTTGATTATGGATTACAGGTAATGAAAACCAAAATCTAAGAAAATTAGAATATTGTAAAAAAAGTTCAGTATTGTAAATTCAGTGCGTCACCTGCCAAGATTTCCTAAGCCTTTAAATGGTCCCTCAGTCTGGTTCAGTAGGACACACAATCATGGAAGACGCTGATTATGAATTGTATTACTGAATTACTGAACGTTTCAAAGATATTCTAATTTATTGAGATGCACCTGTATTATGCTGAGAACAGCCAATTGTGAGTGGAGGTGGGAGACCCCCATAGATCTCATATTTGTGACCTATCTTTAGGATGGATCATCAATCTTTGTAGCCAAGAAAACCTCTTCAATCCAATGTGTATCACCAGCTGTAGTGTCTGTCACTGTATTAGTCTTACCTAGTAGCTTCCAGAGTTGTCCAGGCTTCATTATATGTATGCCTTGTGGCCATGTTATTTATACAAAATATGTAAAATTTTGGCCGTTATTTTACTAGGAGCGCAGAAAATCCTCAGGCTGTCATTGCTTGAAGAGTAGCATGTCATATATGTTCTGCTGATATATGATCTATATCTTCTGCTCTGCCTAGATTGGTTGCAGCAATTAAGAATAATTGGAGAAATAAATAATTAAGGCTTTAATTAGACTATTTGTTACATGGTATATAATAAAATATGTGCTATGTTATTATATAACATATATTTATAATGTAATTTACATAGCGTACTACTTGCCCTGTTAGAGTATAAAGAAATAGTTGATACCCCTGATATGTGACATATTAAGCATTATTGAGCATCACTGTGCTATCATGACGTGTTGGCATTGCTAATAATAATAGACTCCTAAGCTGTATTTCCCCTTTCCTCAAGTCTCATATTACACACACACTTACATGGCCAAATCTCCCCGCTCCCTTGTTAGTGTCTGCTGCCTTCTGCACAGTATAGACTTTATAAATAAATATAAATATATATATATATATGTATATCTCCTATAGTCACATTGGCAAAGGGAGAACAGTAGCTGGCAATGTTTTTCTTTGTATGTTTTTTAATATTTATATTTTTGTATAATAAGAATGTGTTCTTACAGTATTTGTCATGCCAGTTTATAACAAAACAATGCAGGGATATTTTTTATTTCTATTGGAAAACACTATTACAGCTATGGGCTACTTTTAATGGAATTTTAATTTGTATAGAGTGCTTACTAATGTTAAATAGGAGAGAGTATATAACATTTACATTAAAGACTCATAGCATTTTAGAGCAAGGAGTTAAAAGGAAAACTATTCAAACTGGGTCTCATTGTCTGCCTTGTTTGGTAGGAATGGGTTTTGTGTCATTTCATTTACAAAGATAAACATATGCCATATAATTTATTTATATGAAAATTTATTTTTGTAGTGTACATAGTAGTGTTCAAGTCTTTTTGACAGAAGTATATTTTTAAAGAGTTTATATGTATTGATACCATTGTGAGACATGAAATTTGGGTACAGTGCACACATACTTTTAAAAGCACCGGACAAAATATCACTTAGCCCCTTCATGGTTTCGAGTTGGCCAGCAAGAAACCTGTACAATGGGTATTGCAAAGCCACTCCAGCAGGGAACGGGTTAACCACGTTGAGAGAGCATTATAATCCTTACCATACAGAATGTGTTTGTTTCATTTTTGTGATCTAGTGTGGTTTACATTTCAAACATTGAAAATGGAAATTGTACAAACTCTCTAAATATTAATGTTCGAACACTGATAGAATTTCTAACATGAATAAAAATTATTATAACTTATTGGGTACGCAGTTTGGTTTTGTAGTTTTTTTTTTTCACATGCAAACCTATCTTAGTATGGTTCTGTTACTAATATGAATTGTGACAGACTGCGGAATTCAAAGGGTCATGTATACTCCCGTATTAAGGGTATGTTCGCATGGCGGAATCTGTTGATCTACTGATCTTGAGGTGGATTCCGACCCAAAATTAGTGGCAGATTCTGCCCTGTTCAGGCTCTATGCACACAGATCTGCCATGTGCATGAGAACTGATGCTCATAGTTTAAGGTGAGCACACCCTCATTGTAGGATAAAAAAAAAAAAATTCTCAAAAACAAAGATGAATAACTATAGTTGGCCATAAAAGTTTAACACAACAGTGGGATTAGTGGCTGTCTGATTCCTGTAGACCACTAAAGGGACTATCTAGGGAATAATAAAGTTTACTAATTAATTCCCTGCGCTTTTTTACACACCAGTGCTCTGGAGCGGAGGGTAGCTGGGGCAGCCAGAACTCTCATTCCTCTCCAGCCGCTCCAGCTATCATTGATGTCACGAACTCCCCTCTACTCAAGTGACAGGTTCGCTGAGTAGAGTAGAATTGGTCATGTGACTGAGAGTCAGAGCATCAGCAAGGGAGGCAGATGGACGAAAGTTGTGGTCTCCCCAGCTGCTCTCTGCAAAGGTAATAAACGGGGAATGGGGTGTATAGTAGTAATTAGGGCTATCCAGTACAGGGAATGCACTTTATTATTCACCAGATACTCCCTTAGAGAAGGGAAAAATTCTACCTATTCAATCCTTCTTTTTCTTGATGATACAGTATACATAAGGGGACTATTTGTTCCATTGGATTAGATTCATCTAATGTATATAGACAGATATAATAACTTGTGCTGACAAGCTCACTATAACTTGTGCTGGCTTAAATTATAGCTGAACTCTGTGCTAACCCCTGGCTGGCATAGATTTCAGTTCTGGTGCATTGATCCTCCCAAGATGCACCAGAATTAAGAGGCTGGAGACTTAATTCTAGTGCATTTGGTGCCAGCAGAGAAATTGATTGACTGGCATAGTAAAACACCAGTCTTAATAAATTCCCCCTCCCCAGTACATTTTTCTATTACTCCTTGCTTTTATCCAAGTACCAGGGATTGTGCAGTATAGAAACTCCATTTTTATATTCCATGGCAGTACCATGGACACCAAACCTGTAATAGCAGCCCAAGCCTTCAGCAGCTCCTTCATCTCTGGGGGTTTTGGCTCTCCACACCTCTTTCTATCAGGTCAGTGAACACCAAAATATATTGGCACCCAAGAAATCCCCTTTTGCCATGACCTGCCTCCCACTATACCCTGGGACCTGCTTTGCACCAACCTGCAGCAGCTATTGAACCCCCCAGCCCCAATGGTAAAGTACATAGATGATATTGGGGCAGCCCCCTCGTTATCCCCATTTACCCAACCTGTAGCTCAGCATTTAGTCGCATCAAACTCTGAACAGGAGGATTTACCCTTGGAGCACCCACAACCCCCTGTATGACTGAACACCGTTCATTTCACAGCTACCCACAAAGAGGGACTGTAAAAGTTTGGTTTCAGATGTCACAGACCTGCAGTGCCAAGATTTCTGCTGTTAGGAGGAATCTTCAGAATATAGCCACTAGTGTTGAGACCCTTGAGGAATAACATGATAAAAGGATTTATATTACATAGCTTCAAACTACTATAGCCTCAGAGTCCTCCAATATCCGGGACATGCAGTGTCATTTAGAAAACTTTCAAGGAAAGCGGAATAACATTAGAATTTGGGTTCTACTGTAAGCTGCATGGGAATAGGATCTCTCCATTACACTAGAGCCAATATTTAATCTCATCCTAGGTGAGTCGCCTTCTTATAACCAAACTGACTACATGGCCATCAATTCCTGTTTGTCAGTTGGTTGCAGCCCAGGCGCATCTGAGGGAGATGTCTCTTTACGAAATGGAACATTTAAAGCTCTACTCTAAACAACTACTATAAAAGGAGCAATAAGGCACATTCTTTTAGCTAAAAATTTGATTGACAAAAATGCATCCCATACTCCTCATGCAGTTAGAGATTCCTCTAGCCACCTCCAGTATCACCTCACTGCCATAACAGACACCTTTGAAGATTACCATTCCAAACTCTATAATTTGCCAACTGAGCTCCCTGTGGACCAGGAGATGCGAGTAAAGTGTTTCCATGATTATCTAGTGACCCTGTCAAGTTCCCTTGCTCCCAGCAGAAGCATTTGTTCCACTCAACTCACCTATTTCACATGAATAGCTCTCAGGGGTTAAATGGGACCTTCCTAATGATAAGGTCCTCAGACCGGATAGGTACATGGAACAATTTAATTACCTCATGGGTGACTTACTGATCCCATGTACAATGCTACATTAAACCGAATAAGGACCACCCATAGTGCTACAACTACCCAGACCCATTGCATTACTGAATGCTGATTTAAAGTTGTTTGCTAGAGTTGTGGCTAACTGACTGACTGCTTTACTACTGTCACTTATACATAAGGACCAAGTCGGTTGTGTCCCTTGCTGTCAAAGGGAAGACAGCATTAGAGTATCAGTTGACGTGATTGAGGTGGCCATTCACAAGTTGATACCAGCTCTCCTGCTGGGCCTGAACACAGAAAAGAACTTTGATCGACTGAAATTGTCTTTTATGTTGGAAACACTGTGGCTTTTGGTATCTCCGAGGCCTTTCTTACAGTTATTTGATCCCTTTACTCCCCTCCCACTGTGGTGGTGAACCTTCTCCATTCATTGTCTAATGTGTTTTTGATTGACAGTTGCACTAAACGGGGTGCCCCCTCTACCTGCTCATATTTGCATTGTGAACTGTTGACGGATTCAACGACATGTTGATATTAGTGGGGTTAGAGATAGGGAATTCAAAATTTCCCTTTTTGTGGATGATATACTCTTAACTTTCACAACCTTCATGTTAACCTCTCTAATTTACAGGGCATTCTACAGGAGTGTGATAATCTGTCATAAACCTCTCGATTGAAAAATTGCTATTACAAGAACTATTATCAGGCCCAGACTGGTCTGGAGGTAAATCCCCAGTAGGCCCCTGACCCAGTCTGGCCCCCAGGCTATGCGTCTATATAATATACTGGATAGATTATTTGAAAAACTACCTAATTTATTTTTATATGCTGTAAACATATTGGGCGGTTGAGATGACATGTAGATGCAGAGTCAACCAGGATCCTTCCTCCCTGTGCCCTATCTCCTAACTTACATTGCAGGGGCCCCAATCATCTTGTAGTGTCTTTCTGCTGTCTGAGGTCTGCTGCTGTGTAGGCATATATCCTTTGCTCATGTAGCTAAAATGGCCCTAGTTCAATGCAAGAGCCAGACAGCAGACTACTGACAGCACCCCAAGACAGAAACAATCAAAGGCAAGGGCTAGGCTACAACTGAAAACTAAAATAATGTTAGCAACATATTAGGAATTTGTGAATGTGTGCAAGGTAATATTTGGAGCGGATAGTGGCTGTTATATTTTTTTTATAAACTTGTGTCGTTGCTGTCCCACAGGCAGTGTTGTGTGCCTTGAAGAATGCTATCTTTAACTTTGGAAGGCTCAGCATCAGGGGTATAACGATCATGGTCACACACCCTGGCCCGGAGCGGTACAGAGCACGCGGCCAGGTGGAGATGGCTGGGGCCCCGGACCACCATGATAACATCTCTTTAATGGAAAGGAGTCTGGCATTATGTGATGTCTGTACACGCCGGGCCCCTTTCCAATAAAAGTCACCCCAGGGGGGTTATTAAGAATAACAAACACTTATACTCACCTCTCCTGGGCCTTCAACAGTTCCTAGCATCCTCTTTGGTCCTCTTCTACCTGCTACTGAGGTCACGAGTCCCAGATGTCACTTCTGGGGCCTGTAATTGGACGCCATTACTCCGGCATGCCCCACGTGACTGCTAAGAGGACCGAGGAAGATGCTGAAGGGAGCCAGATGGAGAGAGGATGCCCAGGAGATTTGGGGGCCATTGTGCAGCATATTATAGCATGTGGGGGCCACTGTTGAGCAGATTGTACTGTGTGTGGGCCACTGTGAAGCATATTATACTGTTTGGGGGCCACTGTGGAGCATATTATACTGTGTGGGGGGGCCATTGTAGAGCATATTATACTATATGGGGGCCCCTTCACATCACATGCCATCTTTTTTATAGCAGCTGTGCGCTATTATTACTGGCTGTAATAACATTGCTTGGTGATTATAAAACACATACAGTGCAACATAAATAGCAAAGGAGTAACAGCGCTCTGAAAAGCACCACAGTATCTTAAAAACGTTGATCAGCAGGGGCCCTGGACGCTTGATAACTGCAGTTATGGTTACTATAGTTGTATCCCTTTCAAGTATCTGAGACACCACTGCAGCATCCATAACCGTCACTGTCAAGAATACGCTGTAGAGAGGGGATAGGGGGCTCCTGACAAAGTTTGCACCGGGGCCCGCAAGAATTAAGTTACGCCACTGCTCTGCATCATAGAATCCTCACTTCAGTGATACTGTCAGGGAGAGAGCGGGGGGCTTGTCAGTCCCATATGTACAGTGTTACATTACTATTGGGCAATCATCTTATTTTTATGGATAATTGCTTAATACTTCTTAAGAGATAATGTTTTGATACAACATAACGTATTGAAAAAGATGTTATTGTTTGCTATACAGTTTCAATGTGCATTTATTTTATGACTTTTATAATTTTAAATTCTTACTCATTTCTTATATCTCTCTTAAGCACAAACTAAATTGTTCACCAAGATTTCGGTTTCTCATCTGCAATGAATTCTCTCAGACATACTTACCCCCTTGCAGATTGGATTTGTCTGTGGCAAGTTAATAACTTACAATGTTAGAACTACAATTGGGGCCATAGCTTCCATTCGCACTGAAAATATGAAGAAAGCGATCTTGTTGAGTCTTCACTCTGACAATGCTTTTGACAGAGTGGACACATGGACACATCTAATACACACTTTGAAATTTAGACATTTTGGAAAAGGATTTGTTACTACTTTACAGTCCCTATATCAGAACTCCACTTCTACAGTTTGGCTGAATGGCCTGTATCTAATCCTTTCTATATCCACAGCGGCGCTCGTAAGGGGTATCCTCTGTCCATGCTACTTATTAATATACCTCTGGATCCATTGCTTTGAATTCTAGAAATTCTGCTTTATTCTTTCTGGTATTAAAACGGGTTGATACGAAGCCAAGGTATTGGCCTATGCTGAAGACCTTTGCTTTGCATGGCTGACTCTGAAACAGTACTTCCTGATACACTCCTAAAACTATTAAGTGGGCTATACCGGGGGCAAAAAAGTTGTATATATGGGCATAAAGTGCTGCTTGTGCACACAGCAGGACTCAGAAGAGAGTGAGCACTGCACTTTTTAGCTTTTGGAGTATAGATTTAGAGGGATTTTCTGGACCCTGTGTTGTTTTTGCAGAGCCTCAGAGGTGCCAGTAAATTGGAATTCCCCAAGACGTGACCCCATTTTGTAGTGCAATTTTAGAGTATCTGCAAACGGTACATGGCGTCCAAAAACCAACAATCTAAATTAGTGGTCTAAAAGCACATAGGGCTCCTTCACATGTGTGCCCTGTTGTGTGCCCAAACAGCAGTTTATGCCCACATGTATGACACTGTTGTACCCAGGATAACGTGCTTAACAATATCATGTGTGGGTATAAACTGCTATTTGGGCACAGCCGAGAAGGAGTGCTATTTTGGTTTTTGGACGACATGCCACTTTTGCAGAGCCCCTGAATTGCCAGTAAAGTGGAATCTGCAGACATGTGACCCCACTTTGGAAATACACCCCTCAAGAGATTTATCAAGTGGGGTAGCGAGCATTTTTAACCCTTGAGCGTTGCATTAATTTAATTTCCAGAAATGAATGCGCAGCTGAATGAAAAGTGAAAATTGCAATTTTTCCAGAGATACGCCATTTCAATGCCCGATATGTTGTACCCAGTTTGTGTCAGCAGAGACACACACTCGCCACGGGGGGTGCGGATGGGGGCACTAATTATTTGTGTTACACGTGGGTGTCAGCTGTTGCTTACAGCTAACACTCACGCGCGATATCACCTGCTCAACCTATGAGCGGGTGAAATTAAAATGACGTACTGTATCGGCACGTCATTTTGCCATTAGGCACTCACTCCCATGACGTGCCGGTAAGTCATTTTGCATTAAGGTGTTAAAGGTTATTAGCCCCACCCCTGACGACACCATACAAAATAAAAATTACCGTAGCGGAGAGTAAAAACTATTTTATAAAGTTTTTTAGTAGCACTTTATGTTATTAAATTTAAAAAAATGAAAAGTGAAAAACAGACACATTTTCCTTCCTCTTTTGTTTATATTTTCCCCGAATATAAAAAAAATTAAAACACATGCAAAAATAAAAACAACATAAAACATAAAAATAAAGCCCTATGTGTCACTGAAAAAAGACGCAGAAATTAGTTGAATAACGCAAATGATAAAAGATGGTCTAGCAGAATTATCTTATACAAGTTGTTTTTTTTTTTTTTTTTTTAAACAGATGAATAAACTGACCCAGAAGACCCTAAAAGGGTCAGGACTTTGGTCTCCGCACGCCAAAGCAAAGGATCCCCAACTTGCTCCTGGCCTCCACAGGGGCTCTCACCCCAGTGTACTACCAGGAGCCTACTACAGAAGCAGAGGTGGGTCGGGGAGGGAACCTAATGGCCACACAACTCCTCCTCCTAGAAGTCGGGAGGATCCCAAAATGCATCTGCATCTCTCAATCCAAGGAAGAAACGTAACAAGCAACTGATGAATAATACATAAAGGGTGCCATGTAGTATGGTCCAGTCTTGCCATCAAATCTATAAAAATTCCTCATTGCAACGCAGAAGTCTGAGGATGAGTGCTCACAAGCTGTGAAAGAATTAGCTTCTACAAGTTAGAATAATTTAAGATAGATGGTGGGATTAATCTCCTTAATTTAAATGTGTAATTTTAATGTGTGCAGATCACAGGAGCTGTCTCCCCATTATTCTCCATGGCTAATTTGTTCTTTTTGGATGATATACCTGCACCGTTTTTAAAGGGCTTGCATGGGATTGGAAAAACTTGTGTCACTCTTGTCCATGGACTATGTGTGGTATTGCAGTTAAACACCATTCACACATATTGAGCTAATCTGCAAGAACAACGCTATGTCTTAAAGACATACATCCTGTTTAAGGTTGTCCTCCTGCTGGCTTCAATATAGGGGGAGTAAACTACACCCACATACGTACAGTACATATTTCATCATTTCCTTTTTCTAATAAAATCCCTACTGACAAGTCATATAAAAACTCTGTTAGTGCTATAACTTGGCATTTGGCTGGTGCCAGCTAATATACACTCTTTAACAACAGAATGGAGGAGCTGCACCATCATGCGTCCCTTGTGTCCGATATCTTTGTCTCTTATCCTCTGATAAGTAAGTCCTGTAAGTGCTTATTGAGACAACAGCATTGTCTGGCCGTGTGCTAACTGTTGTATTAACATCTTGCACACGGCCCCATAGACATTAGTGGATCTATACACATAAACTTTGTTTAAATGGCCCCTGTGACCGATTCATTAAAAAAATAGAACTTGTTGTTTCCCCGGTCGTTTTCTCTCATCCCCCAATAGACTCGTGTCTATTAAGGATTCATGAAAACAGATTGCCCTTGGGTGTGCACAGCATGGTATAAATATGCACTTAGTAAATGAAAACCCAGTGAAAAATTTTTCATATAGTAAAGATTTTTTTCACTGTAGTTTACTATAGCATATATTTTCATTTAAAAACGAGAAACCAGATGTCTTTACCAAACATTATAAGAAAGTCAGAAGTGAGCCCTGTGATTTTATTTTTGTCAAGATAAAGGTGTCAGAGTAACTAATAAAAAGATGAAAAAAAAAAAATAATGTTGAAAACAAGTAAACATTTGTTAAGACATTTAATGAACTACAAGCAAAATTAAACCCGCACCTTTTCAGCCATAACACGAAAGCAGACAAACAGCTATGATATGGAAAAGTCAGCAAACACCTTCCCAAAGTGTGACTGCACTCAGTAAGGAAGTGGACTTTTTTTTTACTTCCCTTTACTCCACAGCATTCCTTTCTAAACCTTCACATATCATCTGTCTAGAAGTGCAGTCACCTCCAAAGTGTTTATTTTTTAATACTTCTTAAAGCAATGGGCATTTACTCATTAGGGGAAAATGTTGTGTTATTTTTACAATAAATAACACCTTTTACACCGCTCATACAGTTTCTGATATAGGACGGCCTTAAAAAAAACAAGATTAAGCACTTCTACAGCCGGCTTAATAAACGTACTATAAACACACCATCATTTACCTGAAGGAGAACATTTTACTTTTTGCAGCAAATATTAATGCATCCTTGAGATAAGTATACTACTGTAGATGTCATAATGTCACATATATACTGTATTGTCAAATAATGTCATATATTTGTATTAGAATATTTATACATTTTTATTATGGGATTGTATGCACAGACATTCCATCATATACCCCATATACTTAAATTGCTCTGTATAAATCAATTTGGATAAGAACTTGTATATTCACTATCATATGGTGAATATACACTACTATAGGATCTATTCATGATTTTATATGGAGACACACAATGGTTTTTTTTCCCATGGATTCATGCATATTGTGCATGTATCTTCCACAGATATGGACATGTATATGAGTCTTAATAGTGGAGAATAGCCACAAAGAAGTAAAATTCTTTACAGCTGCTGTTTCCTGTACCACAAGACCACAGAAAGGCACCACTATTGTTTTTAAGTAGAGAACCTAATACAATGTTCTTACCCATGACAGTCACCTAGAGCAGAGGGCCACTTGTGCAAGAACAGCATATGGGCCTTGTGTTTTGCCAGCTTGATGACATAGACCACCTCATGGATTTTTAGGAAGTCCTTTACTGCTGTGCCCATCTTTTCCTTGCAAGTATCCAGTGATACTGTATGGCTCCCTAGATCCTTATGGTGTTCTCCTCTTTCTAATGACAAATTACAGGTGGCATTTATGGCACCCATTATTCTGTTACCTCCATTAAGGAAAGCAACTATTAGGAATTTCATTTCCCAGTTACTACTCTCTAGTAATATCCAAATTACTTCTACTTCAAAAGGGGGCAATATAAAAGTCAATGAAAGAATTGTTGTACAATTTTGATATATAATAACTGGTACTATATAAATTGTACCACTCCCTCTTGTTAGAAATGCTCTCATCCCTTGGCATCTCAGACCTGGCCCTTTCTTGGATCTCCTCATACCTCACCAACCACACATTCAGTGTCTGCCACTCACACACTGCCTCCCCACCACGCCCTCTTTCTGCAGGTGTCCCCCAAGGCTCCGTCCTAGGACCCCTCCTGTTCTCCATCTACACCCTCGGCCTTGGCCAACTCATAGAATTTCATGGTTTTCAATACCATTGCTATGCTCATGACACTCAAATATATCTCTCTGGACCAGACATTACCTCCCTGTTGTCCAGAGTCCCAGAGTGTCTAGCAGCCGTAGCCTCCTTTCTCTCCTCCCGCTTTCTCAAACTCAACATGGAGAAAACGGAGCTCATCATCTTTGCCCCTCCTCACACGGCCCCTCTACCTGACCCATCTATCAAAGTTAATGGAACCACACTTACCCCAGTCCCATGGGTCCGCTGCCTTGGGATAACCTCTGACGTATCATTCAAGCTGCACATCCAAACCCTCAACACCTCCTGCCGCCTCCAACTCAAGAACATCCATCGAATCCGCCCCTTCCTCACCCCTGAAACTACAAAGATGCTAGTCCATGCCCTCATAATCTCCCGCTTAGACTACTGTAACACCCTTCTCCGTGGCCTCCCTGCAAATACTCTCGCCCCCCTCCAGTCCACCTTAAACTGTGCTGCTCGCTTAATACACCTCTCCCCCCGTTCTTCATCGGCCGCTCCCCTCTGCCAGTCCCTTCACTGCCTACCCGTTGCTCAGCGAATAGAGTTCAAATTACTACGCTGACATACAAAGCCATCCACAACTTGTCCCCTCCATATGTCTCCAACCTAATCTCCCACTACATGCCTGCACATAACCTCCGTTCCTCCAAAGACCTCCTACTCCACTCTGCTCTTATCCGCTCTTCACACAACTGTTTCCAAGACTTCTCCCGTGCATCCCCCATACTCTGGAACTCATTACCAAGACACATAAGACTGACCCCCACAAGCTTCAAGAAGGCCCTGAAGACTCACCTATTCAGGAAGGCCTACAAACTCCAATAACGCTACTATCACCACACCACCATCTGAACAGCCTCTCCCCTCACCTTCTGCCTCCTCCCTCATAGATTGTAAGGCCTTGTGGGCAGGGCCCTCTATCCCACTGTGTCAGTTGGTCACTGTTAGTTTTATATTTGTCTTGTATATTTTGTGTTCCGTATGTAAACCCTCAAATGTAAAGCACCATGGAATTAATGGTGCTATATAAATAAACAAGAATAATAATAATAATAATAATAATAATAATAATTGTAAGACATCATGCACATGACTGTACAGTTCCAAAAAACATCATTTATATGTACAGTACTTCTGTATTTGTTTGGTTTATTGTAAAGGCTTTGTATGTCAAATTCTGCCTGAATCTAACATAAAAAATAATATGGCATACACCATCAGATTCAGAATGAAGATTTCTGCACATACAGCACCTGTATAAGCTCCATGCACACATAGATGCGCACAAGCTTTTAGATGGAAAATTTGTGATGGAAAAAGTTTTTATCGGAAAGTTTGTAAAATAAGGACACTCTTCAACTATATTGAAAGAAAAGTGTTTGTTTTTGGTACCCAACAGCCACAAGGGAATATTGTCAAGTTTATATAGAACCTTAAACCACCCATAGGTTCTTATGGACTGGTGGTTTAGTGCCTAAAATAGCCCCATGCTAGTGCTATCCAAATAAAAAAAACCTTTATAATTACCTAGAGATCAGACTCATCTCATCAGACTCCTCTATGTTGTTTCCGTTACCTGCACAATTGTTCACTGAAGCTGGGAAAGTACAGCTTTTGTTCACTGCGCATGAGTCTACGGTCTAGAACATGCGCACTGAACACGAGGTATATTATTTCTGCTTTAGAGAACAATTGCGCAGGCGCTGGGAGTACCAATAGCAAGGTAAGAAGGGATCTTTTTTTAATTGCGGCCATGAATAGCATTAGCATAGAGCTATTTTGCACACAAGGGCCAAATAGACCTCATAGGTTCATTTTGCTAAACTAATTTTTAATTCTAATGCATACCTACTAGCTACACATTTATAGTAAGGCTAAAGCCCCACGTTGCGGAAACACAGCTTTTTTTGTTGCAGATTTTGTTGTGGTTTTTTGAGCCAAAGCCAGCAGTGGATTGAGGAGAAGGGAGAAGTATAAGAAGCTTCCTAAATATTTCCCAGTCCATTTGTAGCCATTATTGGCTTTGGCTCAAAAAAACGCAACAAAAAAAGCTGCGTTTCCGCAACGTGGGGCCTCAGCCTAAACCTGTTTGATCCAGGATTCTGTCAATTTATTTTATTTTGAGTATTATGAAAATTACAACATTTTATACATCATACATTTGGCACTACCATAAAGTTTGTAGTTTTGTTGTGATGGAACAGGACAGTGGAATTGACCAACACAGATGTGAACAGACCTTTATTTTTATTGAACATGTATTGGGAACAGTTTGTGGGCAAAAGTGTAAGATCATTAGACAAAGGCAACAAAGTACAGATAGTGGAGAATGGATTTATACAGGCAAGTGAAGCTTCCATTAACTTTATTATAAATAAGCTATATTTGAGCTTTCATTCCTTTCTTAAAATCTACTGTTGGGTTACTCATAGGATATAGCATTTGATAGATTGGTTCATGTCACACTCATATTGTTTACAAAGTTTCCTCAACAATCCAGCTAATGGGTGGATTTCTATAGCCTGCTGACATGTATGTTGGTATAATGCATCAAGCGTTTGTCAGCAGTTAGCCTTTAGCTTGCAATTACCACAACACAAGCCAATTGCAAGATAAAAATAATAAAAGAAAGCAAAAACTAATGATTGGGCAAATAAATGTTTCAGGCCGGTTGCACACTTTGTATTTTGGACATTTTTGCTGTTTATTTAGCAGCATTTGTCATGCATTTTGCAGAAAAAAACACAGCTCCCAGATGTTAGAGGTTAGTCCACACAACACTCAATTCTGAAAAGCCTTAAAAACAGTGCTTTCTTTTTCTTGGCATTTTTTTGGCATGGATTTGTGGTATAACTTAAGCTGGTTCTCAGGCATGAGTTATAGTAAATCTGGTGAACTGGGGCATCCCCGCCCCACCCCACCTAGATTCCACCCACAGCGCAGAAGAAGGGATGTACCACCTTGAAGCATATTTTTAGCCACTTTCCAGGCACATCCGTATTATTAAATGGGGGCCAGTATGCTCTGGCACTTTCTATCTGTATAGGTTAAAAGAAAAAAAAAAACCAGAAACAAATGCCTCAAAAATGTGTGTACAAAAAATAGCGGAGCAAAAAATGCCAAAGAGACCAAGATTTACTAATAGTTTACTAATAGACAGTGTACTGAAAATGCAACAAATTTATCACAGTTTGCTAAGAAGCTATACCCACATGTCTAGCAAATCAGAAAACTAGATGCACCAAGTTTGCCAAGATGCTCCAAGGTGTGCCAAAGATGTTCCACATGTATACAAGTATCTAGTCATAACCACTATAGTAAATCTGGACCATAGTTTTTCAATGGCCTTTTATTTCTAGGGAGAAAAAAAAAAACATAAAAAGGCTATATTAGGTTGGAGCCCCACATTGAAAAAATACTGCGTTTTACAGTACCTGCAAAGTGATCTGGCAAATTCCATCCACACATTGCAGAAAAAAATCTGCAGTGGAAAAGCTGCGATTTCAAAAGCACTCGCGTTTTGGAAAACTGAAGCATTTCAATTATACCTGCAGAGACGCTGGCATTTTCTCTATAGGTATAATAAGGGCAGAAAGTCAGCAGAGAAAAACTCAACTAAACCACAATGAAAAACGCTGCGTTTTGCTATGTTTCTCTTCGTGGGGCCTTAGCCTAACTGTACATTTCTTATAGTGTCTTTTTGCCCTGGCCTTCAGCTCCTTGGAGCAGTGCTCTTTTTTTCTCCAAATCTATAAAAGTGACATACAAAACAAAGGCTTGTTGTTTATCACTATAATGTGCTCTGTAACATTATGGTGACGCTTGAATATACTTGGAGGAAGTGATAGACTCCCTATAATGTAATTATTCTAAATATAGAAAGCTTTATATACCAAAGTCCTGGTACACTTGTGTTAACATTACTATTATGCTGCATAGGGAAAATACAAACACTTGGAACAACCCTGTTTTATTACTAATTAAAAGGAGCTAAGTTAAGAGGTTGTCCAGGATTAGAAAAACATGACTGCATTCTTCTAGAAATACACTCCTCAACATGGAAATTGCAACACCAAGAAGGAAAAGTCTTGTAAATAAGGAAATCTCAGACATGTTAATGATATGCAAATGATAAAAAAATGGAAACAAAATATTCAAAACATCTCAATTCATTTAGTATCACGTATGGGCGGCAGAAAAACATACACTTATGTGCCTTGGCATGCTATCAATGAGGTTATTAATAGATGGTTGAGGAATGTTATGCTGTACTGAAAACGCTTGGACACGCAAATCATGATTGGCTCCTGACAGCTCCCTCTGCAATTGCTGACCAATAACGTCCCAGATGTTCTCAATGGGGGACAAGTCTGTAGACGCTGCAGGCCATGGTCACATGTTTAGACTAGGATGCTCACAGTAACATGAGCAACATGCAACCTGACATTGTCCTGTTGAAAAATGGACACTTTGGAGAAATGGCCATCCCACTGATTCCATAACCAAATCAATGTGACGTAGTGCTGTTTATTGAGTTGCACCTGTACCTCCATTCCAGCCTCCATTGCCTTCTTGCTGTGTACCATGATAGCCTTTGAGAGCAGTGGTGTGAAATCAATAGAACCAGCCAGCTGGATGTCTGGCTCATATTCAATGTTATACAAACACCTTCTGGTGGTATATGTTGGCAATGTTTACCACCCCAATGTTTGCAGTACAGCATGGATCACTGCATAGCATCTTACAATCAGAGGATGTGTCCATGCAGAGAATCACCTCTGTGCACCTCTTACTTTCATTCTAGTTCATCATTGCACTCCCAAACACCGGGACACACAATGTTCCCTAGGTACATACTGATCTGCCGGAGTGATAAACCAATGTCTCTCAGTTCAAGGATTCTGTTCCTCTTTGACACATGAAAATAATTGCCATGTCGATGAACAGGAGGCATCAGACAATCATCCAACACTACTTGATTTGATTTTTGCGGTTTTATGTGGCTTTTATCCCTATCCCTCAAGATACCCGATTGAGTTAGGCGCTTGAAAATTTGATCATTTGGAGATCTTAGCAACACCTGGTACTTCTTTGATCTGCATAACCTTACAACTTGTCCATCTTGGTTTTGTCATTTCAGCATTGAACAGTGTAGCACTAGACTACTCCACAGATTGTATGTATTGCTGTTCAGCTAAATTGGGCTGAGCTGCAAAATCACATACAACCTGTGGGTAGGTGTGACACTGTTTTGTGAAAAGAGCAGTCATGTTTTTCTAATCTTGCACAATGCTATTTTGAAGCAGTAAATAAATCAGACGGACAAAAAAGGATCCTGATGCTAATAAAGTATCCAAATAAATTGTAGGATGATATTGGATAAGTATGTCTCAAAACAAAATAAAATATAACTGTAAGGGAATTGCTAGTTGTGCAATTCCCTAGTGCTGTTGCAGAAACAAGGGAAAGACAGAGACAGTGAGCCCTATACTCGACCCAGCTCCTGACCCTTCCTAGGCGACAGCCGACACCTTGGCGGAATAAGTGACAACACGAAACGCAGACAAGACAAACAACACAGAAGAGAAGTCAGCAAGCCAAAGGTTAAAGCCAGAGAGACAAAGCAGTACCAAATCGCAATCCAAAAGAGTAGTCACAAGTAAAGCCAAAGGTCAGTAGTCAGTAATACAAAGATAATAGAAGAAGAGCTTAGCGAGGACAAAGTCACAGGACAGAATCACAATAGCCAGCACTCATGTGTGAGCAGATGACCCGTTTTATAGGAAGTCCAGAATCTGTCCCAGACTAGATTGGGCGATAGGCTGTGAATCACAAAGGCAAGGCTAAGATTAACTGTTTAAGGAGTGGAGGGAAACAAAGGTGCAGGAGACGGGTGTGGCTGAAATTCAATTACAAAGAAGAGGTACTAGGACAGTGTTCAGACAGAGCAACAAGAACCCTAAGCAAGGAATCAAACTGAACACGCCTCCTGCGCCGCAGCGTGCGAGCAGAGGGTGGCGCAGAGACCCAAACAGGCAGAGACGTTACAATAACCTTTATTAATACATTTAAAAACTATAAGTCAAAGCTAGGTGTCTAAGAAAGTGTGATGGTTAATGTAGGAATAATATGATAGCTGTGATCAGATCCCTATATTATACATTGGTTCAAATGATAGATTTTTATAAACAAGCAGTACCCTTTACAGTAACATACTGTATTCAGACGGTAAGTCTGATTTGTATTTACTGTATGTATACAGGACTTTGATCCCACCTGGCACAAGTCCTGGGATAATAGAGATATAAATAAAGAATACGATCTTATTCTTCTGTGAGTGTCTGATGTTAACTCCCATTTATCCAGATACTGGTCTATAGGGGAAATGGAGAATATTAATAGTGAATGTAGCCCCATCCACAAAAACTTGTGATGGATATACAATCTGATGCTGGCTCCATGTTGTCACATTTAATATAGCTCCTTCATAGGGGATCACAAATATTGATGAGAGATCTAGGCCATTTCTGTCTTAACTAATGTTTTACTCCCTTTCTATACCTATTACTACTGCTGTATATCCCTTATCTCTTTATAGCATTCAGTTTGAAGGTCTATGGATTGACCAATGAATGATCAGCCGATGTTTGGACATTACATGTCATAAAATCGGGTTATTTTTTTCTACAAAACTGCCAGGTGTGTCTAATAAACGACAGACAATCACCTTACCCAATGAAAGGGTAATTTTTGGAGCGTTTTAAAGGGAGTATATCATTCGATGTATACCATTTTTTAACTAAACACGGTAGCTAGTCCTACCTTTCTTCTTTTCTTACTCCCAGCAGTTTTTTTTTGGGGGGTTATGGTAATGAAGCTCACGGAGCACAGGGAGTGCATATACTGCATGCCGCCTCCTGGCCCTTTCTTTCACACCCCTCTCTATGCAAATAACATCTCTCGTCATCCTCTTTGCTTAAGCAGCAGCAAGTGTCTCAATGAGCGAACTGCACAGGCACGTAGTTCTAAAGAGTACAGTGTATGGTTAAACTAGATGTTTGTATCCACTGCCTACATCTGTTTTTTACATTGACATATATTTTACGTTCACTGTGTCTGCCTTAGAAATCTAGAAATTTGATAGGTTCCTAGGAGCCCTGACAGTGTTATACTCTGTTTTTAAGCCATTGTAAGGGGTGGTTAGTAGTGAACTTGTTCAATCCAAAACAAATCTTGAACCTGAGCCACCTGAACCCAAAACAAAACAAATCTTGAGAGGTTCACCGATCTCTATTCCTGGGCAATTATTTGTCTTAGTTTTAGCATAACTATGCTCTCTGCTTTCAGGTGGGCATTCCCCATCTTTGTACAGAAGCCCAGAACCAGCCACCTTACAGTCAAAAACATATGTGTGCTGAAAAGTAAAGGAATGATTACTCATAAATGGTGGGTTATAGAGAAAAATTGCAACTGCGCCAAAAAATAGGAAATACTGTAGTTGCCAACTGCAGTTGTTGACATTTGTATTTCCCATGCTGGGTGTAAGCTGACTTATTACCATCTGATTTCAGATTTTTACTACTGCCTACAGATTCAGTCAATAAATCTTAGATGTTCATATCTGTACACTTACAACATTTTGTTTCTTTAAGTTTGGTGGAATATTCAAGTGTAATACTATATAGTTCAGTGTTTCCCAAGATTTTCAGATTTGAGGCCGCCTTGGAAAAAAAAATGTTCAGCCAAATAATTTTTACCAAAGTACAAAAAAAGAGCAGTTTTGATACAGATTTTAGTGCAGTTTTTGAATATACATTTCAAATAGGTTAAATTAATTTGTTTCCTTGTAAAATTAGAAAACCTCACCAAAAACTGCATCAAAATGGAATGGATTTCTTTCTGATGCCGTTGTGATGCATCGAGTGAATGTAACCTTAAAACTACATTATTCTATGCTTCCCTTCCAACCACCCCCATCCAGCAAATATTAAAATAAATCTTGTACCAACAACATGCTCCCTATTACTGACCCCCACATATTATCATGCTCACCAGTGGCACAGCACACAGTGTATGGCTCCATAATGCCCCTCAGGCACCTACTAATGCTCTCCAGTGGCCCCCAGGCAAGTAATAATTCCCTTCAGTGTCCCCCAGGCAAGTAATCATGGTCCCCAAGCACCTAATAATAATCTCCAGTGGTCCCCAGATGCCTAATAATATTCCCCAGTGGTCTCCAGGCAAGAAGTTAAACTCCCCAGTGGCCAGGTGTACCATATAAATAAGAAACTGACACTTATTCTTGTTCCCCCACAGCAAACCACCTCTTGTCTTTGGCTCGATGCAGCAGGTCTGTATTGAGCCACAGAAATCAATAATGGATGCCTGAATGGTGGACCTTGAAACTGAAGGCTTTCTACTCACCATTGTATTCAACTTATCTGAATCCTAAGGTAGAAGATAATGTTGAATGATGACTTACAGCCATTTTCACGGCACCCCTTGCTTTAAAATGTGGTATGTTGGCTAAGTAACTTCAGGTCGTTATATAAAAAATGTATTTTGATTTTCTTTGTCTTGTATTAAATCATGATATACTGTAATGTGTCAGAATGAGAGTTTCAGTTCAAGTGAGTTACCAATAAAAAGATAAAATTGTTAAAAAAATATTATATATATATATATATACATACAGTACAGACCAAAAGTTTGGACACACCTTCTCATTCCAAGAGTTTTCTGTATTTTCATGACTATAAAAATTGTAGATTCACACTGAAGGCATCAAAACTATGAATTAACACATGTGGAATTATATACTTAACAAAAAAGTGTGAAACAACTGAAAATATGTCTTATATTCTAGGTTCTTCAAAGTAGCCTCCTTTTGCTTTGATTACTGCTTTGCACACTCTTGGCATTCTCTTGATGAGCTTCAAGAGGTAGTCACCTGAAATGCTTTTCATTTCACAGGTGTGCCCTGTCAGGTTTAATAAGTGGGATTTCTTGCCTTATAAATGGGGTTGGGACCATCAGTTGTGTTGTTCAGAAGTCAGGTGGATACACAGCTGATAGTCCTACTGAATGGAGTGTTAGAATTTGTATTATGGCAAGAAAAAAAGCAGCTAAGTAAAGAAAAACGAGTGGCCATCATTACTTTATGAAATGAAGGTCAGTCAGTCCGAAAAATTGGGAAAACTTTTAAAGTGTCCCCAAGTGCAGTGGCCAAAACCATCAAGCGCTACAAAGAAACTGGCTCACATGAGGACCGCCCCCGGAAAGGAAGACCAAGAGTCACCTCTGCTGCGCAGGATAAGTTCATCCGAGTCACCAGCCTCAGAAATCGCAGGTTAACAGCAGCTCAGATTAGAGACTAGGTCAATGCCACACAGAGTTCTAGCAGCAGACACATCTCTACAACAACTGTTAAGAGGAGACTGTGTGCAGCAGGCCTTCATGGTAAAATAGCTGCTAGGAAACCACTGCTAAGGACAGGCAACAAGCAGAAGAGACTTGTTTGGGCTAAAGAACACAAGGAATGGACATTAGACCTGTGGAAATCTGTGCTTTGGTCTGATGAGTCCAAATTTGAGATCTTTGGTTCCAACCACTGTGTCTTTGTGCGACGCAGAAAAGGTGAACGAATGGACTCTACATGCCTGGTTCCCACCGTGAAGCATGGAGGAGGAGGTGTGATGGTGTGGGGGTGCTTTGCTGGTGACACTGTTGGGGATTTATTCAAAATTGAAGGAATACTGAACCAGCATGGTTACCACAGCATCTTGCAGCGGCATGCTATTCCATCCGGTTTGCATTTTCAACAGGACAATGACCCCAAACACACCTCCAGACTGTGTAAGGGCTATTTGACCAAGAAGGAGAGTGATGGGGTGCTACACCAGATGACCTGACCTCCACAGTCACCAGACCTGAACCCAATCGAGATGGTTTGGGGTGAGCTGGACCGCAGAGTGAAGGCAAAAGGGCCAACAAGTGCTAAGCATCTCTGGGAACTCCTTCAAGACTGTTGGAAGACCATTTCAGGTGACTACCTTTTGAAGCTCATCAAGAGAATGCCAAGAGTGTGCAAAGCAGTAATCAAAGCAAAAGGTGGCTACTTTGAAGAACCTAGAATATAAGACATATTTTCAGTTGTTTCACACTTTTTTGTTAAGTATATAATTCCACATGTGTTAATTCATAGTTTTGATGCCTTCAGTGTGAATCTACAATTTTTATAGTCATGAAAATACAGAAAACTCTTGGAATGAGAAGGTGTGTCCAAACTTTTGGTCTGTACTATATATATATATATATATATATATATATATATATACATACAGTATACGCTGTTTGCAGAAGCTACAGAGCTGATTGATACATAGTCAAATGACTTGGAACAAATACAGCACCCATATTTCCTGCAGTGAAATCATAAGAATATTGAAGTGTATCTAACGCCAAAACAAGCCTAATGCCTGATCCTCTGACTGCACAAACAGACCGCTGTAAACCTAGAATGAAACTGGCTGCTTGGCTCCTTTGCTTAGCAGACAGTTCTCATCCATTTGACCACCCAAGTGGACTATTATCCTGCAGCTTTGTGCATAGACTGGACTGACAAGTACTTGGCAAGGTTACTGGTATAAGGGCATTTGTAAACTCTGCATCGTACTGTAAGAAAACAGACTACTTTGGGCTTGCCTGGAGAGACAAGAAGGTCAATTAGAAAGTGTAATGTTTTGTTCATCCATCATGTTTGTAAACCATCACACGTCACCAATGTTCTGTATACACTAATTGATATTTTCAATAGGCTTGTAAACCAAACTACATATAAAATATCTTATTATTTGTTACGTTAGTTCTGTAATATTTCCTGGAACCATAACATCATACAATAAAACTCTATTATCATGGCAGGAGTATGCATTCATAAAATCTTTTCTTTCACAGGAGAAGTGTTACAGTATAATATAGAAATTGTGTAATTTTTTTTTTTACTCTGACTTTTAGGCCAGCAAAATCATGATGCCAAGATAGAAAGCCCACTCTTCCAAAATGTTTAGAATACCTATGCAGTTCAGACAAAACATCTGTAGTCTCAAGCAGAAAAAGAGCCTGGAAGTTCTACAGCTGATATTTTACATGTATGTTAAACAGAACGCATGTTACCCATTTGTTTCATCTGCGCAATATATGAGCATTTGCAGATTCCTGTACTCTAAGAGACTTCTTCTAATGAGAAGGTATTGCCTCACTATGTAATAGGGCATCTTTAAAGCTAAAGCAACACGTTGTGGAAACACTACTTTTTTTGCTGGAGATTTTGCGGCGTTTTTTGAGACAAACTTAGTAGTGGCTAGAACGAATGGGAAATATCTAGAAAGTACTTATATCAATCCATTCCTAGATTTGGCTCACAAAACCGCAGCAAAATCTGCAACAAAAAAGCAGCTTTTCCGCAATGTAGGGCCTTAGCCTTAGGCAATGCTCCTTGGAAAAAACTATGAAAAAAGCTCTCTTCCAGAAAGAAGACAATTTCATCAAGTATAGCACCCAAATGTCCTGAAATAAAATTGTTAAAAATAATCCAGATATCAAAGCATGTATAAAGCCAAACCATGCTCAATGCCTGGTCCTCCAACTGCACAAATGGGCATCAATAAACCTATAATAAAACTAGTTATTCGGCTACTTTGCTTAACCAATAATTCTCAACCATTTCACCACCAAGAAGACTATTACTGGACTATCACTTTTGTGGGAACACTGGGGCATCCAAAAAGAGTATTTTGCAACGCTGTCCTCTGCACAAATGCCTTTCCCCTGGTAGATCACCTAATATATGCTTCACAGAGGGTAAATTCATTATAACTCTGAAAAACCTTTCCTCCACATGTACACAATGTTATTAATGCAATGTTCTTTTATATGGTTGTTTGACTGCACATATATTTACATTTATAAATATGATAATCTCTAAGGGATTATTAAAGGGATATCTCATTTATGCCCTTTCAAGGGAATCTGCCAGTAGTCTTTTATGGTTTCAGATTGTACACTTTGAAACGGCTTATCATAAATCTTGTTGTTAAATTTCAAAGGGGGGGAGGGGCTCCCTGTATGTCGTTGGCACCCCTGTGAACACCATTAGGGGATGCCGATGCTGTTCCATGGCAGCCAGGGACCTAATGCATTGCCCGTCACTTCAACACATACTGTAAGTAGTGCAATGTTTTAGCTAAGCAATCTAGGGCCTTGAGCTATCTGTTAAGTGGAGGGGTTTCCCCCTCAGGTGAAGCCTAGTACAATACAATGAGTCTGGCAGATACTGACGGGCCTAAGAGTAGGCTATCCTAAGCCTGAAGTGTGTGTGGCTGCTATCACCAGTAAGAGAGGTTGCTAGCTGCAGGGCAGAGATGGGCAGGAACTGCTCTGTATCCTATATAGCGGTGCATGTGAGGAGAGTGTATGGCTAGAGGGAGAAGTCACAATCAGTAATAAGCCGCTTTGGGAGAGTTGGAAGGTCACATGATGGAGAGATGTAACTACGAGGGAGTGTAATCAGAACCCACTGTGACATGTATATATTAACTGTATATATAGTTTTCTTGTGAAACGGCAAATAAAACAGATGTCATTTTGATTTTTTTCTTCCTGCTGTGGCATTCAAGGTATGGGAAAAATATTTATATATGGTTGTAGTTCAGGATTTTTTGGACATCTGGATACCTGATGTGTTTGTAACATGCATATTTGTAACAATTGTTACAAATATGCATGTACCACCAGTAAATAGATGCTTCAGTCATTTTTGTCCCAGGCATCTAAAGGGTTAATGCTCTGTATCAAATTTTGCTCTGATCACAGGCATTGCCCCCAAGTCTCCAAGTGCCAACCATTACTAATGAACCATCATTCGCTTTAATTGTACTGCGGATGTGGGAAGAGGGTTAAGCCACATTTTATGCAATAATTTTCTCGGTCCTTCATGGCATCTCTTGCAACAGTGTCAGGTATTATGTCAGGTATTGAGTGCATTGCCACCACACTACTTGCTACCACCATTGTCTCCACCTGCACCTTACAAGCCCATAAACAATTCTCTATTTCTGAGATTAATGTGATGTCACAACATATGGTGAAACTTGAAATCAGAAACACATTCATTTTAAGGTTCCAATACAAAATAAAGTTTAAAATTTTTTAGCCTATGTCAGTTTGCTTTTGTGACACATTCATCCTTGAAGAGTTAAAAATAAACTTTGTATTACCAAGAAAAAAGTCTAATCTAAATATTGTCTTCACTTATTTTGTTTGACTTCTTATAACGGGTATATTTCACAGATTCATTGGCGGCCGTGTTCTTGGGTCAATGTGGGTTTGCACACCTTACCTCCATCACTGTACTGAGTTAGGCCGGTTGCAGACGACCGTGTGCTTGCAGCCAGCTGTGAATTAAAGGTACGGGCGGCACACGGGGGGACACGTGCTTGCACGGCCCCTTTCATTAAATGAATAGGAGCCACATAAGGGCCACTAAATAGGACAGGAATAGGACCTGTTCTATATTTTGCAGCCCGGACTCTCGGCCCGCACACGTGACCTTGTAATTCACGGTCTTGTGTACTGGACCATAGAAATGAATGGGTCAGTGTGCTATCCGTGAAAAACCCAGATAGCACAATGATCTCGGTCACGGTCATCTGCAACCGGCCTTACTGTTACTCTTCACAGCTGTGTTGGGTCAATATACTATACAAATGAGCACACTAACCATGTATTAATTACTTCACCCAGCACATTATTTCAGCACTTTTAATTAACTTCTGTTTCTCATTAGCATTTCATCATTATTCTGCTCAATACTGATTCATACATGAAATTCTCTGGTACTTAACATGACCTGATCCTGAGATATCAGTACAGATGTAAAAGTTGTGCTACACTTCAAGCCAGAATTTTAACAGAAGTATATTATTTTCTCTCTGGCTCCACTTGTGACAAGCAGTTAACTACCTGCAAATGGAAATATTTTTGGAACTGACTAATCAGAATGATGACCGAGTTTGAGAACTTTTACTTGATGATCTTGTAAGTGTTGCAAAGTGAACAAAGTTCATCTATCCAAAATAAAAATGTTCTAATTCTGCCATCTTTTGGTCCAATTTTTTTTTCCTTTTTGTCTTCACAACTACCAAATGTTTTAGTTCTTTCAACCAGTTCATTATTAAACCCATTCTTTAAAACTGTATGGACAAATAGTGTCTAAGCTGCGATTGATAGGGCTGAATGCCTTGACATCTGCATAAACACTTTGGGAAAGTGATAGATATACCTTAAAAGTGCTATACAGAGGGCAGAAACTATAAACACACTGAAGGAATGTCTACAACTTAACAAAGAGTAAAGAAGTTCAAATTTTCATTTTTTATTAAAGATTCTGAGCTCAGCTAGAGATTCTGTCAAACAATTTTCAAGCAATTCACACTAAATTATAGATTGTGATGTGGGCGGGCAGTGGATAATGAACCCACTGTGTTTGGGTTCACCTCTAAGAGCGTTATCCTAGCAGATTCCCGGTCTTCACCCTTTAACCCCCCATATGGGGATCTGGCTTTGCTGTCTCATGGTCACTACCTCCTGTGGTGGTGCCAATTTGGTAGCAGCTGATTGGGCTGGGCATAGCTGAGGTGTGTAGCACTACAAAAACAGAATAAAGCACATAATGTGTACATAGACTAAAAACAGAAGCCAGATAAACAACAAGAATCAAGAACAGGACTAAAGGACTGTTAGCAGAGATAGATTACAGGAGGCACAAGGCCAAAGGTATCAGTGGAATATTGCAGAAAGCCCAGGACCAAACAGGTAGAGGAATTTTCAAGAAAGCCCAGGGGTCAAACAGGTATTAGGCTTTATGCACATGCCTGCATTTCACGTACGTATGGCTATCGGTACTATCGGTCGTTTAATAAAGCCAGTAAATTGATGGCACAATGAGTCAAGGCGGCTAGAATTAAGTCTAAAATCCTGTATACTCTCCAAATCGACTAATGCAAAACTGTTTCATCCGCAGCATATTGCTGATGAATTCAGTAAATACTATCAGGACGTACAATTTAAGGGAGGACCCAGACACCGTGCAGCCTTCTAGATTAGATATCATTCAGTTTCTCAACTCCTTGCAACTTCCCTCCATCTCCCAAACGCAGCTCCAATCTTTAAACGCTCCTATATCTCCTCAGGAAGTGGCTAAAGCGATAGATGGCTTAAAGCCCAATAAATCTCCTGGTCCAGATGGGTTCTCGGGGGAATATTACAAATTATTCAAGTCACATATCCTACCTCATCTTACAGTGGTGTTTAACTTGGCAATGTCTACTGGCAGATTTCCCCAGGAGATGCTAACTGCTACGATCGTGACGTTACCTAAACCGGGCAAGGATGCCTCTCTCCCTTTTAATTACAGGCCTATATCATTATTAAATGCAGATGTCAAGCTATTTGCCAAGGTTCTAGCAAATCGGCTTTTGGACATAATGCCCCAACTGATTGGCCGCGACCAGGTGGGCTTTACCAAAGGGAGACAGTCCCCAGACGGCACGAGACATGTGATTTCGCTGGTTGCGGCGGCCCGGGCCCAGCGGATGCCTTCTCTGCTCCTGTCCTTGGATGCGGAGAAGGCGTTCGATAGGGTTCATTGGGGTTATCTTTTTGAAGTTCTAAGTAGGTTTGGCTTTTCGGGCCCCATAGCTACTGCGATCTCCGCACTCTATTCTGACCCGTCCGCACGGGTGCTGGTGAACGGGGTTCTTTCCCACCCCTTCCCTATCACTAACGGCACGAGACAGGGATGCCCGCTGTCCCCCCTAATATTTTCCTTAATGATGGAGCCTTTAGCGAAAAAAATTAGGTCGCACCCTGGTATTACTGGTATTAAGCTGTCGCCATTTGGACCATAGAATAAATTTATTCGCAGATGATGTAATTCTTTCCCTTTCTTATTCCGACAACACACTCTGCACGGTTGCCCAGACGTTGTCGGACTTTGGAGCGTTGTCATACTATAAAGTCAACGAATCCAAGTCCCAGATTTTGGGACTTGGTCTGACACAAAGTCATATATGTTATATCAAAGACTCTTCATCGTACCAATGGTGCCCACTATCGTTACCCTATCTCGGAATTCAGCTGACTCCGGACCCGGAAGATCTAGTTAAAGCCAACTTCCCAGGTTTGTTAGTTTCCCTTCAGAAAGAGCTGGATGTGTTGACTAAATTTGAACACGGATGGATGGGGAGGATAGTATTATATAAAATGCTGATCCTTCCTAGAATACTCTATTTTTTGAGAACCCTAGTTGTTCCGATACCTAGGTATGTTTTTCAGAGCTTCCAAAAGCAGATGGTGGCTTTCATTTGGAGCGGCTGCAAACCCAGAGTAGCATTACATACACTCTTTAAATCTAGAGAAAATGGCGGCATGGGAATACCTAATCTGTACCATTACCACTTAGCTATAACTTTAGGGCAACTTAAATTCTGGCTTACATCGAACCATGATAAACTATGGCCAGATGTGGAGACTAAAATGGCTCAGATTACCGACTGGGAAGGCTTCTTGTTAGCGTCCGTGCCCGCCAGGCGCTTACCACCTTCTGTACCACCGGCTGTAATAGCTACAGTTAAGGCGTGGCACGCTTTCCATGACATCTCAGACAGAAACATCCCTGGGGTCACCCTGAATCTGCCTCTCACAGTGCTCCCTCATAAGATCCCGCATTTGTCCCTAGACACTTGGAGCAGCTGTGGGATAAAGTATATCTCTGATTTATACATAGGTGATACTATGGTACCCTTCTCCACACTAGAGGAGAAATATAACCTACCTACAAAAGAGATATTTACTTATGTTAGATTAGCTTCCTATTTATCTGCCGCCCCCCTTGGTTCAAATAAGCCGGCCGCTGACCTATTGCACTCTCGGACCACCCCGGCTACATATGCCACTAAAACTCTGTATTGTACGCTGAACATGGACTGTACCTTTCAAAAAACAAAACACATGCTTCTCTGGGAGGAAGATTTGGACCGAGGCTTTGAGGTTCACTGTTGGCGGGAGGCGGTTAGGTGGGCTAAGCAATCCACGGTATGTGCCTCACACTGGAAGCAATACAGCAAATTTCTTTTGCGCTGGTATTACCCGCCTCTCCGTTTGGCTAAGTTCTTTCCTTCGTGCCCTTCATGTTGTTGGAGAGGTTGCGGAGGGATTGGCTCTTTGTTCCATGTGTTTTGGCACTGCCCACTCATTCAGCCTTTCTGGGTATCCGTGTTTTCCCTGATCAGCACATTCTGCGGAGGTGGGATGAGAACAACGCCTGAGATGGCGTTGCTCCTGCTGGGCATCCATGAGGTGCCGCGCCTACTTATTGCACGCAGATGGAAATCCACCTCTTGTCCATCACTGTCAGAATTGATATCAGTGGTATCGTTGAACAATCAATTTGAACAAATCTATGCATGCAATGGTGGGAGCTTAGAGAAGTTTAGGAGAAATTGGGAGGTATGGTCGACAGCTTTCCCCCCCACCCAGTGCCCACTGACAGACCATATGTTTTGGCTATTTTCAACCCCGGGATATACGTCGTCTTCCTTCCATTCACCTATGGTACACTACATTAGACTATTTCTAGGGTATTTGTTGTACTATCTCTATGCTTCAGCAATTTTTGTCTACAGCTGGCACAGGTGGGTCTGCGTGCGTGTTTACGGGACAGGCCTCCAGTGTTTTCTACCGGTTGCTACAGAGTGGTGCGCTCCCTCCCCCTTTGTTCTTCAGGCCTGTTGTGTTGTGTTGTGTGGTGTTGAGTCGAGTTTACTTTAACCTATTTGGTAGACTTGACTTCGCATTATTGTACTTTACTTTTCCCGCTTGTTCCGACCTCTCCCCTCCCCCCTCATGGCCATGATGTGCGTACGGTTTGTGCACAATGCTCTGCCAAGTCTAGCAAATTATCTACATGTTTTATGTTTTATTTTACAGAATACTAGGATGTAATTTACTATATATTTGTGTGTATGCTGTATGTATATAGAGTATTTTGTATTCCTTGTGTACTTGCGACCTGTAATGCCATGACTGTATTTTGCATTTTACATTCCTTATGTTGACCTTTTGTATGATATCTATGCAAAACTTTCAATAAAAACTATTGACTTAAAAAAAGTGGATCAAACATGGAGCATCTACAAATGAGCAAAGAGGGCTGCTGTCTGTAAAAATGGACCGCATGCAGATGCGGACATGTGAATGAGGCCTTAGAAATATATTGCAGAAAGCACAGGGGCCAAATAGGTATCAGAGAAATATTGCAGACACGGCAAGTATAAAAACAAAGCAGACAAAGACTCCAGCATAAAACTATGCACCATGCATGCAAACAAATCAAACTCAGAGCTCACGACTCACATACCAAACAGGACAGACACCAGAATAAACCAGCAAATTACATGCATGGCTGATGGACCAGTGGTGTAAGTACTGCCGTAGCAGTAGTAGCAGCAGCTACGGGGCCCACAACTTGTGTTATTTACCTCTACTGGGCTCCAGTGCGACTCTCTGCTGTCTTCAGGCCTCTGTAGTGACGTCACAGATGTCACGTGGGTCAGGCCGGTGTTGCAACACATAATGATGCCTGCATAACCGCTGTCTGTGACGTCATTCAAGGGGGCCAAAAACATCAGGGTGTCGTGCCAGAGTACCACTGTTTTTTATGTTTGTCACCTCCCCTGGGCGTCTGATCATTATACTCTATAATAATAGTTCGTGGACGGTACCCAAAATTTTTGTAATATTTGCAACGAGCACTGTTGGGGCCACGATGGGACATAATACTGTGTGTAAGGGTCACTATGGGACATAAAATTGTGTGCAGGGGCCACTATGGGAAATTATACTGTGTACAGGGGCCACTATGGAACCTTATACTGTGTGCAGGGGCCGCTATAGGACATTATAATGTGTGCAGGGGCCACTATGGAACATTACACTTTGTGGAAGTCCCACTATGGGATATTATACAGTATGCTGAGGCCGCTATGGGACATTATGTGTGCAGGGGCCTCTATGGAACATTATACTGTGTGCAGGGGCCGCTATGGGACATTATAATGTGTGCAGGGGCCGCTATGGAACATTATACTTTGTGGAAGTCCCACTATGGGATATTATACAGTATGCCGAGGCAGCTATGGGACATTATGTGTGCAGGGGCCACTATGGAATATTATACTGTGTGCAGGGGCCGCTATGGGACATTATACTGCATGGAGGGGCTGCTAAATTGCATTATACCCTGTTTCCCCCGAAAATAAGACAGCGTCTTATATTAATTTTTGCTCCCAAAGATGTGCTATGTCTTATTTTCAGGGGATGTCTTATTTTTTTTTTCAATGAAGAAGAATTCACATTTATTGCTGAACAAAAAAATGAACATTTATTATATACGGTACTGTACAGTAGTTGTCATCACAAACCAGCATAACCAGACAAACTGTGAATCCTATCAAGAATTTCTTACTACCATACCATTATTTCCATGTACAACAATTAACAGTATGGTACATTTACCAATATTTACGGTACGAATAGAAAGTAAAATTTATTCAATGACAGTTATGTCATCATCTTCTAGGACATCATCATAACAATCCAAACCATTAATTTCCCTACACACAGTATCATGTCCCATACTGGACCCTGCACACAGTATCATCTCCCATAGTGGCCCCTGCACACAGTATCATATCCCATAGTGGCCCCTGCACACAGTATCATATCCCATAGTGGCCCCTGCACACAGTATCATTCCCCATAGTGGCCCCTGCACACAGTATCATTCCCCATAGTGGCCCCTGCACACAGTATCATTTCCCATAGTGGCCCCTGCACACAGTATCATTCCCCATAGTGGCCCCTGCACACAGTATCATTCCCCATAGTGGCCCCTGCACACAGTATCATTCCCCATAGTGGCCCCTGCACACAGTATCATGCCCCATAGTGGCCCCTGCACACAGTCTCATGCCCCATAGTGACCCCTGCACACAGTATCATTCGCCATAGTGGCCCCTGCACACAGTATCATTCCCCATAGTGGCCCCGGCACACAGTATCATTCCCCATAGTGGCCCCTGCACACAGTAGTTTGCCCCATAGTGGACCACCCATGAACAATTATTATACTGTGGGGTCTTTTCAGACCCCAGAGTATAATGATCGGAGACCCAGGAGAGGATAGAAACAACGTTGCTTACCTGTTCCTCGCTCCGGTGCATGCCCGTGCGCTACTCCAGCCTTCTTCACTGTTAGACCAGGCCGCGTCACGTGATCCGGCCGGCGTCGCGACGCAAAATGACGTCCGCTGACGTCACCAAACAGGCCCGAAGCCTGGAGAAGCGTAGGACAGGTAAGCACATAGTTTTTTATGTTCGCTCACCTCCCCTGGGCCGCCGATTATTATACTCCGGGGTCTGAAAAGACCCCGGAGTATAATGAGAGCAGAGATTGTGGGGTTCTCCCGCGGCTTCACATATCGTATATACCGTATGTTCTGTTCGGGAACATACGCCTTACTTTCGGGGGATGCCTTATATTAGGCAATTCTCCGAAACCTCTCCTATGCCTTACTTTCGGGGGTGTCTTATTTTCGGGGAAACACGGTACTATGTAGAGGTGCCATTATGGGACATTATACTGTGTCCAGGAGTGCTATGGGACATTATATTGTGTGCAGGGCTGCTAGGGGACATTACACTGTGTGCAGGGGCCAGTATGGGACATTATACTGTGTAGAGGGGCTGCTATAAGACATTATACTGTCTGGAGGCCACTTTTGGGCTTTATAGTGTTTGTAAATGGGGTGTTATACTGTGTGGGGGCCAGGAAAGGGAGCGCTATGCTGTGGGGGAGGCCTCAAGTCAAAAGTTTGCTATTGGGCCCAGTCTTTGCTAGTTATGCCCCGATCATAAGTTAACACATTGTTCAGCCAGAGTGGGACCAAAGACACAGACTTAAATAGATGCAGACAGACAGGGAGAGGCAGGACGAAGTTTAGCAGGTGCAAACACTAATAGTTAAAGAGACGTGAGCAGGAACAGGACACAAAGCCAGCAAGTAAGCTAGGTCTGCTAAAGGCAGTATGCAGGTGAACACAGGGCTTTACACAGAATGTGGAGCATCCAAAAACAAAAATCAAAACTGAGGAAAAATACTTTTCTATAAATCACTACACATAAGTAGGGCTATTTTTTTCTACAAATGGCTGAAATATGGGGAATCAGTCCCATTGTTGGTCGGTTCAACTTGATAGTCGTTTACACTGATTTTTCTAGCAGTTCACAAGATGACATGATGCTTTACATGATATAGAGGTGGGTTCTTTCTCCATGATTTACTGCCAGGAAAATCTGAGAGAAAAAGCCATGTAACAGAAAATGAAAGGGTGTTCTAGGACTTCTTAATTGATGACCTATCTTTAGAATAGGTTACCTGATCTCTGCGGTCTCATTAAACAGCTAATCTTCAGGGGTCCCAATCTTTCCAAGAGTATAAGTAATAGGGTAACTACAGGAAATTTCTAGTAGACCAAATATTACTCTTTAAAGCCTCTGCAGCTCCAGCACTAACTCTCTGGTGGTTCTCATCGTTCTTTTCTAGCGGTATGTACACATGACTACTGCAGCCAATTACTGGCTTCAGCGCTAACATGTATGGCACTTTAATACTGAGGCAAAATTTGGTTTGTTATTTTATAAGATTTCCTAGTTACTTTCACTTCTTTTACTCCTGGTTATCCTTTGTAAGGTTATATTTATATTTATCCCTTGTAATGTTATATTTATATTTTATTACTGAAAGCCAGAAAAAAATCCTAGAATGTGGGAAAACATCCACTGATCTGCCCTTTCACTCCCATGATTTCCGAATCTTACAACCTTGACTCTAAATTTAATGTAAATATATTTTATTCCTCTTTATATAAGTCCAACTTCTGCTACTTGTGGAATTCAATTTGCTTCATGTTTACTTAGTCTTGAATGAGCTTAGTCAAATCTTCAGCTGCTTCAATGTTAGTGATGCAAAATAAAATTGCCTGCTTGGCTGGTAAAAAATAACAGGGGGTCCAATCCCTTTTAGTATATATTACACTTTGGCACTGAAGGCCCAATGGAAAAATGAAAAAAAAAAAGCCCCTTTCAGAAAACTGTGCCTCCTTCTAATTTTTATCATCTCAGAACTTTCCAAACCTTTACTACACAAAAATCCAATTCCACAGCTAGAAGGCAGTAATGGCTCCAAAATGTACCTAATTTAGTTTTTGCTTTTTTCTTATGCTGTCCTTGAATGTAAGGATCAAGAATTACTGACTAGAATTGATAGTAAATTTACACAATATTTAGCAGTTGCTAATGCTAAAATGATTAGCATTAGAGATGGGCGAACCTCTGAAGATTTTAGTTTCAGGTTCGGTCTAAAGATTTGTTTCAGGACAAATAAGTTTGTCACAAATCAGACCTTAAATTGGCTTAAAACATTGTGCATGACACTGTCACGGCTCCTAGGACTCTATCTAGTCCATTTCTAAAAGCTTAAAGTTGTATAATTTACATCTAGCGCTATAGTTTTTCTAATGCGCATGCGCGTAGTTTCGCTTTGCGCAAAGAGGATACTGGCAGTTTTCTGCCAGTACTCCTTTTATTCTTTAATTTACAGCTCATGCACGCTTATGTGCGCTTGATGGTTCTGACCACTCCTACTTCCTCATTCCTATACACACTATACTGCGGATAATGGCGGTTTTAACTATAGGGGGTCAGTCTTTAATCCATTAGTATGCGTTTATACACAACATGTGTGTTTTTTAATTCTTAAAAGCGGTTTCTTAATCACTTTACACAAGCTGCACTTGTGTTCTTATTATTGATGATCTATGCACTGTGTTATTTTATATGTTTTTATTGTATTGATTACATATGCTATATATTATTCGATTTGCAATATTGTAATTTTTGTATTTTTTAATTGATGTGTTTTGCACATGTGTGTATTACTGCATATTGCTATATTTATATAAATTATGTATTTGATTGATATTAATTACAAAAGCGATATGTTTCTCACTCTAAAAGATTGCACATTGCACTATGTTACTGCTTGAGAAAGGTCCTACACTTTGGGACTGAAACGTTGCTATGGAATAAATCCTCCCCATTTTTTTATTTACATCTTGGCGTGCTGCCTATCTGTTGCGTTATCTACATGTGATCATATGCCTGATCATTTGGGACTTGCACCCTCTGACCGAGTCAAGTTTTTGTTCTGGTGCTGCTCTGTACTACTTTTTTAGTCCATTTCTAGCTATCTAAGGCAAACACAGCTGAATTTATGTGAAAGTGACAATGACATGTATCTCTATGGGAAAATGGTAAGCAGTAGGTTCAAACTCCGAGTTTAACGATAAACTGCACTGCCACTTGCTTTTATACATTTTAACATTTAAAATGCTCCAAAAATTATCCTGTTTTGGGGGAAGACACGTGCCTGTATTTTTTTTTTTTTTTTTTTATATACGTATGTTGGTTATACTGGAAAAAGCAATTGTTTTATATAAAAATTAGCTCTGAACAGCTTCTATGCTCACCTACTGTCTCTATTCCCTTTCCCTTATAGATTGTAAGCCCTCTATCCCACTGTGCCAGTTGGTCACTATTAGCATTGTACTTGTTTTGTGTATTTTATGTATTGTATGTAAATCCTCAAATGTACAGCACCATGGAAATAATGGTGCTCTAAAAATAAATAATAATAATAATAATAATAATAACTTGTAAGTGTAACAGGCTTGTTATTTTGAGCTAAAAAACTGTGGCAGTAGGCCTGGTTGAAAAGTAATGAAGAAGTGGCTTTTCAAAAGAAAAGCCGCTAAAAATGATCCTTTTATGGGAGCAGAATGCTGCACCAATATGATATTGGTATTGAAATAAGCAATGATGTTTTGTTTTTTTAATTTTTTTTTAATTTTTATTGGAGTTAATATAACAATACAACACAATTTGTATGCACACCCTGAACATGTCAATATAAGCAATTATCACCACTAGAGATGAGCGAAGTTTTCAAAAATTCGATTCGGCAACTTCGCCGAATTTTCCGATACGATTGTCTTTGATCTGAATTAATTTGCGGTGAATAAACAGCTATTTCCTGCCTGCAAAGAACCGCGGTGGGTGGGCGGGCGGCAAAATGGCGCAAGCCCTTGGATGCCGCAGTCAGGTCTCTCTCTCTCTCTCTCCAGCATGGACAACTTTTATTCATGTGGAAGGATCTGCTAACAAGCAAAGACACACCTACCCAATCACATCACTAGAGAATATCTTGTGACCATCTGATGTCACAAAGATCGTTACTAAATATTCATTACCGCGAAGCATCAGGAAATCCAGATTCCATGCAAATCGAAGATTTCCTGAAATTCGGATTGAATTCCACTTCTGCAGCTTCGAATCACTCATCTGTAATCACTACAATAAGAAAACAACAATAACAATACAAAAATAACTAATCTCACCTATCCCAGAGCAAAGATACTATATCTTGTCATTATCATCCGTATACGATAGGAATGGGAATGAACTGAGGAGTGAGATGTCTCTTAAATCCCCTCTAGCCCTTGTCAACCCCTCCACTTTCTGCTTCTCTGAAAGAATACTAATCTGTTTGTAATTAGCCAAAGGTAACCTTTAAAGATTCCAAAAGATACCATTGAACTCGTCAACAATTTGTTCCATACTTGGAATCTGCCAACAAATTGGCCATTATCTTAGCCATGAGCTTCAGGTCTTGCCTGATAAGTGAAATTGAGTGGTAGAAACCTAGATCATTCTTTCGGAAAAGTTGAATTTGAGCAATGTTAGATTGCGGGAGAAGGCATCTGCCTTGCATTATTTTATTAAACAGGCTTGTGATGGTCGGTGTGATGGTCTTATAAAATTCCCCCATGTAGCCATCCTGGACTGAGGCCTTTCCTGCTGTCATGTGTTTAATAGTCTCAGGCACTTCCACCACTGCTATTGGGGTGTTTAGTGTAGTGTATTGTTTTTCAGTTAGCATCGACAGGGGGTTCCCTTCCTACAGGGAATCCTCCACTGAAACCTGGTTAGGGCCCTCACTGTAGGGTTTTGAATTGTAATCCCCCAATGTTTTCATAGTTAACTTCGGTTCAGTGGTTATGTGTCCTGTTGGTTGTGCGATTCTAAATATGTGATGGATGCCGCTTGCCTTTGGCCAGATTGGCAAATATCATACCTGCCTTGTCCTCAAAGCAGTAATATTCTGCTTCCTTCTGCAACCTATTTAATAGTTCTCCCTCTTCTCTGCCCAAGTCTCAAATTCCATTTTCACTGTTAGCCACAGAGTTCTATGGTCCAGTAGGGGAAAATCGATACATGTTATAGGCTGAATGAATGTACAGCACTACTGGATTTGGCGTATTGAGCTGGAACCACCCTATGCATACATGAACCATTGTCTACCCCTCATAGGCGGTTTCCCCATCTCCCAGTATAGCTATGGATTAGATAGATGTTCCTGATTGGTTTATTGAAACTCAAACCACCAACGCTTAGATAATCAGAGAATTTCCATAATATAATCAGTGGCCCTAGGGAATGTATCCCAAATATTCAGAATTACTGGGGTGTCATCAGAAATGAACAAATCTCCGATTTGAGCTTTTCGAATACGTGCAGTCAGGGGTTCGCTTAAACAAATATAGTCTATCCTAGACCAGGTATCATGTGGGAGAGCAGTGAGTAAATTCTTGTGGTATACAAAGTTGCCAACTGTCTACCATGCGGGTGGCCTCTATAAATTCCTTTAAAACTGTGAGACGTGTCCCGACGTCTTCTCTTGAGGCAGTTCTGTCCTCCAGGGGTGAGGCAATTGAATTAAGGTCACCTCTCAAGAGCTTAATAATAGAGTGGTTGGATAGAATCACATGAGCAATAGACTGGAAATATGGCTTTTGCTCCACATTAGGTGCATATACATTATATATACTGAAGGTCCCACTTGAGCACCAAAGAACCATGTAATGCAATCTGCCCACACAATCCTCTGCTAGCACAGAATGTGGGAAGTTAAGGTTAATCAATGTCAGAATCCCCGCCCACCTTAACCCGTTCATGCCACAGCCAATTTTTGTTTTTGCATTTCCATTTTCCCCCCCATTCCAAGAGCCCTAATTTCTCAATTCTCAGTTCACATAATGGCTTATTGTTTGCTAGACAAATTGCACTTTGTAATGGCACCATTCAATATCCTGTACAATGTACTGGGAAGTAGGAAAAAAATTCAGAATGAGATGGATTTGGAAAAAAAAACACATTTGCGCCAATTTCTTATGGGTTTAATTATTATGGCAGTCACTATGTGGTAAAAATGACATGTTACCTGTATTCTGTGGGTCAGTACGATCACAGCGATATAAAATTCATATAGTATTTGTAATGTTTTGATACCTTTTAAAAAATTAAAAACTTTGCAAAATAGAAAAAAAAAATTGTGTCGCCATATTGTGACATCTGTAATTTTTTTATATTTATGTGTATGGAGCTGGGTATAGCGTCTTTTTATGTGGGACAAGATGGCGTTTTTATTGATACCATTTTGGGGAAGTTCTGATGGTTTGATCACTTTTTATTCCTTTTTTTTATAGGAGCCAAAAAGTTGAAAAACAGCCATTTGGCTATTTTGATTTTCTTCCCTGCTACGCCGTTCACCGTATGTGATAACTATTTTAATATTTTAATAGTTTGGGCATTTTTGATCACAGGGATCCCTAAAGTGTTTGTTTACTTTTGTTTATTTATTTTTATATGTGGTCTAGGGAAAGGGGCGTGATTTAAACTTTCGTGTTTTTTGTATACTTTAAAAAACTTTATTTTTTATTTTACTTTTATTTTCACACCCCCTAGGGATCTTGCACCCTAGGGGGTCTGATCGCTCACACTATACACTGCAATACTAATGTACTGCAGTGTATAGTGAAATCCATTCAGTTCTATTACACGTTGCCTCTGGCAGCGTGTAATAGAACTGATGTAATGTCAAGCCTGGGAGCCTTATAAAGTGCTAATAACTGCGATTGGTGTTGGCACCGATTGCTGCTGCTGTTAGCGGCGGGTGCTGTCTGTGTTATACAGCTGGCATCCGCCGTGTATGGAGAGGGCTGGGACACAAAGCTTTTGGAGTTCCCAAGTTCCAACATTTTATGGCAGTCCCACAACATGTAAATTGTTCCTCCAAGACCTGTTTTCAATGTATTTTAAGTTGTCTGAAAGTAAAGAGGTTAAATGTTTTAATATCCTGACTCATTTGTCACTGCTCTATATCTTGTTCTCCAGATTGGAGACCATTTTCTCTGCCTCATCCAGCTTCTGGTCTTGCTGGTCAATCTCTTCCTGTATTTAGGATATGGAGAGTCTTGAATTGTGGTAGGCAAGGAGGAAGTTAAGTCCGTGGCCAGATGTCTAGCCACCTCTATGGCCAATTGCTTATAATCCAGGACTTGTGTTGTACCTGTGTGGTCCTCTACCACCTGAAGGGACAATGTGTTTTCAAAGGCTTGGGGAGTGTTCTGGATGCATAGCAGGGAGCAGTGCCATCTTGGGCTCCTCCATTCGGTCTTTCTTGTCTGCCAGGCAAGTCTGTTTTTTGCTGCTGATCTGTATGTACTGCTCCATGCATGGGACAGTGGTAGTGAAAGAAGTCCCTTACCTCCTGTTCAGCGTGCCAGTGTGCTATTTTTCTGGTTGGGAGGGAAGATCTTTCAAAACAGGAATAGAGAAATGTTGTTCCGTGCGTCTTTACATGTCAGTGCTGGAATCAGAAGTCACCATTTGTTTTATTTGGTTGTTATTATACCAACAGTGTGGGAGTGGCAAGTGACAACTACAAAATTTTGAAGAGAAAATTGTGGCACACTGTGTTTGCCATTTGAAAAGTGATAAAAAATTGACTTTTATACAAAAAGCTGGTGAAGGTGGGAGCAGAAATATATAGCTGACATATTCAAGAAAAGGCCAACGTTCTCCAACATATGATAATATAAGGCATGGACCGCTTTTCTAGAGAGAAAAATGGAGGGTAGGTATCCTCAATTGAGGTTGAGCCCATCTTGTCAGTTGGCAAAACATAGTGGAGTGGTACGGCAGCAACTACACTGCCAGCAACTGGTATTGGCCAGGTATGAGTTAAGTTGCAGAACTTCCAGATGACTGGGTGCACATTGCTGTTTCTTGGACACACATTCCCTTATGGATGACTAACGTTGGCACGGAGGAGGAGGAGGAGAAGCAGTTGGTGATGATGATGTTAACCATGAGTTAGGTGTCAATATGGTCTGCCTACAAGGAAAATTATGGGAAGGAGTAGGATAGTTTTGCTCACTTTTCCTGCCAGTGCAACTGCCAATTCTATTTTGCCAAATTTGCTGATGATATCTTTTCATGTGAGTACAGAGAGACTTAGTTTCTACATTTATTCCTGCATGGCCACGGCTAATATTCTGCTTGCAGATCTTGTACATTGCCATGGATTTGTTATTTGGCAATATAAAAATAAATTCCCACACAGAAGATGGTCATGTAGTTGCTGCTGCCAATACCAGAAGCACTGGAAATGTTTTTGCTACTACTACGACCAGTGTCACCACCCCCACCACAAAAGCTTCCTCTAGGTCTGCCCCGGTCAAGGTTTTTGGATATTAGGGCCTGCACATTGAGTGGATTTGTTACTATCACCACTGTCAACATCCTCTTCCTTCCTTCCTTCCACCTTGTCACTCTGACCTGATTGCCATGTCCTACCCACTAAAGATAGGCAATGTCATCGTCTTCCCCCACTTTTTTTCTGACTCATCATGACCATGAGATTCTTGCACACTCTCATAATTATCACCTTGAGATTTCCCCCTAGTGCCCCTGCAGGCATGACTACAAATACCACACTTCCTGCCACTACTACCTTCACAACCAACAGTCATGTCTTCCTCTTCCATCTCTGCATCCTCTACTTCCAAAAAATGCTGACTGTTCTCACCCAACTAATGAAAAAGCGGAGGAAGACACGGGCTAGGATAAACGTCTTTCTCAGGTGCTACATCACTACTTGGGATCTGTGTCACTGAGCATATGTTAACAGTCCTGAAAGGCCCTGCAGTAAACTACGTGTTACAGCATTACAGGAGAAGGAGGAACACACAGAATCCTGACTCAAAATCACATTGCATCAGGTGCAGTATCCTGCTGTGACGGAGATGTGCAAGCTAAGTAATCAAAAACTTCATCTTCATTCTCAGGAAGCACAACAATCCTGTGGCTACTGGTAGCACTACCAAAAGTAGTAGTAGTGTTGCTGTTTGCCTCCCACATTCCAATTGTTACTACTTGACATTGTGAATGGTGTGACAGTACAATGAGTGTTTCCACCTCCCCATCCTTTAGCCTGTCCTGTTTTTTTCCATTTTACTGCAATGCTTATATAATAGCAATTGGCAACAAACAACAATTCTTACAGTGTGTGTGTCCCTCTGATCGAGGGAGATTATCAGTGGACTTGTATGTCTTCCATTTTCTAATTATTGCTCTCACAGTTGATTTCTTCACACCAAGCTGCTTGCCTATTGCAGATTCAGTCTTCCCAGCCTGATGCAGGTCTACAATTTTGTTTCTGGTGTCCTTCCACAGCTCTTTGGTCTTCACCATAGTGGAGTTTGGCGTGTGACTGTTTGAGGTTGTGGACAAGTGTCTTTTATACTAATAACAATTTCAAACAGGTACCATTACTACAGGTAATGAGTGGAGGACAGAGGAACCTCTTAAAGAAGAAGTTACAGGTCTGTGAGAGCCAGAAATCTTGCTTGTTTGTAGGTGACCAAATACTTATTTTCCACCATAATTTGCAAATAAATTCTTAAAAAAATAGACAATGTTATTTTCTAGATATGTTTTCTCATTTTGTCTCTTATAGTTGAGGCCTCTCTCATCTTTTTAAGTGGGAGAACTTGCACAATTGGTGGTTGACTAAATACTTTTTTCCCCACTGTATAAGGACCACACTATTTTGCAAAGCTAAGCAGCATATTATGAACATTTGTTTTTAAGTGATTTTTATGTGCAAAGCATTTGTATTTAGCTCTCCATTTATTCTGTGTTATTAGTACATTGTTCACTTTGCATATCATCTTGAAACAAAGCTTAATTCTGTGTGCATTTCTTACTGCTTATTTATTAACATCTTGATACCAGTCTAGAGGTCAGAGTATTAGGAAGGTTCTTCTATACTATCCTATTTCCTCCACAAGCTTTATACAAAGCCATGACTTTGTTTGCAGATTAACATTCCCTGAGCCTAGATTAGCTTTCAATAGATTGGCACCTAAAGGAAGACCAGATAAACACAAGCCAAGTGTAATGGTAATATTTTGTTAGTATTTGCCAGTTGGCAAACAGTAGAGTAAAATGAGCTCTATCAGGATGTGAAAATTATACAGATCCATTATTCAATACAAAAATAATTATCTGGATACTTTATAAATGTGTGCTTATTTTAGAAATTATTTTCCATACAGATCACCCATGTGCTTGGGATAAGTACAGTAGGTAGGTAGATAGATAGATAGATAGATAGATAGATAGATCGATCGATCGATAGATAGATAGATAGTCCAATATTTACATATGTATTTGCCATATTGAAGAAACAGACATGCATTTGAAATGTTGTTCTGTTCTGTCTCTTTTGCTTTTACATTGAACAGTGAACTATTCTATACGTTCTGATAAAAACGTACAGTTTTTCATATTGTGAAAGGGGTTATCCAGTTAATTTTTGTCAATGACCTATCTTTAGGAAAGTGTACCGAAAAAGAAAATAGAAGAGCAAACAGCGGAAAGCACTAATAGCGTAATACTGTGGGATACAGTAAATGCAAAACAGTAGGTTGAGTATATGCTCACCTTGGTGAGTTGTGATGAGCTCACAACTACTTAAATGGCATTAAGGAATAATTCCAATGTGTTGGTGAACCTCAGGCAGCAGCTCCAAGCCTCAGGAATGTGGTAATGGTGATAACATGTCAGGAAGATCCAATGAAGCAGTGTAGGGTATAGATGGATACCCCAAAAAAGAGGTATACATGCGCTGGTCCAGGTTGAAAGAATTTTATCCTAAGTGGTGACACACAACGCGTTTTGGAACTTACCCTTTATCAAGTGTGTATTATAACATACATAATAGACATGACACATATACATATACAGTACAGACCAAAAGTTTGGACACACCTTCTCATTCCAAGAGTTTTCTGTATTTTCATGACTATAAAAATTGTAGATTCACACTGAAGGCATCAAAACTATGAATTAACACATGTGGAATTATATACTTAACAAAAAAGTGGCACCCACTCCTACAGAAGGCAGACCTACAGGCTGAAAATTGGATGAAGTGAACCTGAGCTGCAAATTCACTCACCTGGAGGCATCAGGAGCCTTGGATGCTTCCCACCACAAGTGCTTCCACCATCTTGGCCCACCACTCGACAGCATACAATGGGAAGATGGAGAACCCTGGCCAACGCAGGTGAAGTGCAGGGACATGGCCTGGCAGCTGGGTCCACCATGTATATAGCCATCCCATAGAGCTAGCCGGCTCTGTGGATATAGCCCAGCGCCATAAAAACATGGATGGCACATCTGGACAGCCAAAACTTCTAGGACAGGAAACCTAACAATCTGTGCCTTCCTCTCAGGTCGAAGTGCCTCATCTCATGTGACCAGAACCCCAGGGGACTACAGATAACTACTTTAACACTGTTGTTTTAGTGGACCCCCCATTGCAGTACCCCAAAGCATAGGAACACATTATACTACTTAATCACTACTGGTACCTGCTGTTGCTTGAATGGTAGAACCGTTAGTTGCATGAATATATCTGCTTACTTATGTTACTGCACACTGACTTTACCTTTTACTTGTGACCTATTGCCATCTATGGACTTGTCTCTGATACTATGGCCTTGATTAATACAGCTATAGATAAGACTGTCCCAATGCCGCCAAGGTCTTTGGCATCAAGCGATTTAGTGTATCTGATGGAGACTCTATCTCTCTATGATCCTTGGTGTACTTTAAACACTAAGGATCATAGTTTATATGATCATAGATCATACTTTAAACACCTCATATTCACCCGCCTCTGCTCTCTAGTCAACCTCTCTAACTCTCAGTCCACGCTCTCCCACCACAACCTGCTGACATTCTCAGCCCTCTCCTCTGTAATTGACCCCCCAACCCCTAAACAAATACGCCCCCACAGGAAACTTAATCGCCTTGACATCCGCACGCTCTCAGACTCTCTCCGACAGCTCGCTGACATATCCTCACTCCAGGACGTAGATACCGCCGCTGACTTCTACAACACCACCATCACTGCTGCCCTTGACTCTGTGGCCCCTCTCACTAGCACCAGAACCCGGCTGATCAATAGGCAGCCCTGGTACAATGACCTGACTAAAAAACTGAGACGTGCCTCACGGGTTGCAGAACGCCTCTGGAAGAAAAGCCACTCCCAGGAGGACCTCCTTAGGTATAAAGAGGCAGTTCTCACATTCAAGAATGCACTCACCTCTGCAAAGCAGATCTACTTCACCACACTAATATCTGTCCTATCCCGCAACCCCAAACAGCTATTCACTACCTTCAACTCCCTTCTCCGTCCTCCTGTGCCCCCTCCGACATCACTTATCACAGCCGACGACTTTGCCTCTTATTTCAAAAGCAAAATTGACACCATCAGAGACATTCTCACCCTACACCCCGACAACCACTCTATCCAACTGCTCCGTGCTCTTCATCTTTAACCTGTTTCTCCACTGTCACTGATGAAAAGCTCTCCACCCTAATTTCTAAATCCCACCTCACCTCCTGTGCACTCGACTCAATCCAGTCACATCTCATCCCAAACCTGACCCATCTATCAAAATTAATGGAACCACTCTCACCCCAGTCCCACAAGCCCGCTGCCTTGGGATAACCTTAGACTCTGACCTATCCTTCAAGCCGCATATTCAAACCCTCAACACCTCCTGCCGCCTCCAACTCAACAACATCCATCGAATCTGCATCTTCCTCACCCCTGAAACTACAAAGATGCTAGTCCATGCCCTCATAATCTCCCACCTAGACTACTGTAACACCCTTCTCCATGGCCTCCCAGCTAACACCCTCGCCCCCCTCCAGTCCAACTTAAACTGTGCTGTTCGCCTAATACACCTCTCCCCCCCGTTCTTCATCGGCCGCCCCCCCCCCCTCTGCCAATCCCTTCACTGGCTACCCGTTGCCCAGCGAATAGATTTCAAATTACTAATGCTGACATAAAAAGCCATCCACAGCCTGTCCCCTCCATATATCTCCGACCTAATCTCCCACTACCTGCCCGCACGTAGCCTCCGATCCTCCAAAGACCTCCTACTCTGTTCTGCTGTTATCCGCTCTTCACACAAACGTCTTCAAGACTTCTCCCGTGCATCCCCCATACTCTGGAACTCATTACCAAGACACATAAGACTGACCCCCAAAATCACAAGCTTCAAGAAGGCCCTGAAGACTCATCTATTCAGGAAGGCCTACAACCTCCAATAATGCTACTGTCACCACACCACCATGTGAATAGTCTCTACCCTCACCTTCTGTCTCTATCCCTCTTCCCTCATAGATTGTAAGCCCTTGCGGGTAGGGCCCTGTATCCCTCTGTGCCAGTTGGTCTCTGGTAGTATTATCTGTTTTGTATATCTTGTGTACCGTATGTAAATCCGCAAATGTAAAGCACCATGGGATTAATGGTGCTATATAAATAAACAATAATAATAATAATAATAATACTAGTGCCAGGGAATATACTTCCTATTCATCAGCTCATAAAGGCTTTTCCCAGATAGATATCTTTCTTATCTCAACTCATCTGTTCAGCAGGGTGGAAGATGCAATGATTTCCCTGATAGTGATCTCGACCATGCGCCTATACAGCTAACTATTACAGGTCTTGAACCCCAGATTAGGACATGTTTATGGTGATTTTCACAATATCTAGGATTTTAAAATGTTCTTGAAGATGCAATGGCTAACTACATAGAGAACAACTTAGTACATATAGATGATACCCCTCTACTGTGGGCAGCCTCAAAGATGGTCCTTAAGGGACATATTGACACTGACATATTGGATCATATTGACTCTTTTTTGAACTCCGTCTCTATGCCGCACCTCACGGCGGAGCAGCAGGAGCTGCTGGATGCCACAGTTACTGAGCAGGAGTTCCCCTCTGTGATCTCTTCTCTGACCAATAAAATTCCAGTACTTGACAGTCTCAGTAATGAATACTATAAGATGTTGTCCGACAAGTTAGTTCCCCACTTGGCTTGTCTCTACAACAAAGTTTACGTTGCCAACAGCCATGTGAACTCGTTTATGATCTCCCAGCCCATTCTCTTGCCCAAGCCCAACAAGGACCCCACTTTGCCACAGTCCTATTGCCCCATATTCACTGTTTAACAGTGTCTATAAATTTCTCAGTATAATTCTAGCCCTCAGACTGCAAGCATTTCTCCCAGATCTTAATCATTCATCACAGAGAGGCTTTACTGCAACACGACAAGTGGTTCACAATGTACGGTTGGTAGTGGCAGCCACAGTGGCAGCTCAGATGTTTTTGTTGCGTTTGGATGCAGAGAAGACATTTGACAAGGTCTCCTGGGGCTTCCTTCGGCATATAGGGACTTTGGCCAAATTTATCGTTGTGCCTTAAAGACGCGGCTTAGATGGTTCTTACAATTAACGGTCATAATACTCCCCCATTAGATACACACATGGACAAAATTGTTGGTACCCCTCATTTAATGAAAGAAAAACCCACAATGGTCACAGAAATAACTTGAATCTGACAAAAGTAATAATATATAAAAATTCTATGAAAATGAACAAATGAAAGTCAGACATTGCTTTTCAACCATGCTTCAAGAGAATTTCTTAAAAAAGAAAACTCATGAAACAGGCTGGACAGAAATGATGGTACCCCTGAAAATAATGTGATCAAAGGGACATGTTAAATCAAATTGTGTCCACTAATTAGCATCACACGTGTCTACAGAGGAAGCAAAGGAAAGAATTGTCTCAGGGACTTAGAAAGAAAATTATAGACAAGCATGTTAAAGGTAAAGGTTATGAGACCATTTCCAAGCAGCTTGATGTTCCTGTGACTACAGTTGCACATATTATTCAGAAATTTAAGATCCATGGGACTGTAGCCAACCTCCCTGGACGTGGCCGCAGGAGGAAAATTGAATGGTAACAAAAGAGCCCAGAAAAACTTCTAAAGAGATTAAAGGTGAACTTCAAGCTCAAGGAAGGATCAGTGTCAGATCGCACCATCCGTCGTTGTTTGAGCCAAAGTGGACTTTATAGGAGACGACTAAGGAGGACAGCATTGTTGAAAACAAATCATAAAAAAGTCAGACTGGAATTTGCCAAACTACATGTTGACAAGCCACAAAGCTTCTGGGAGAATGTCCTATGGACAGATGAGACAAAAATCAAAAGTTTTGGCAAGGCACATCAGTTCTATGTTCACAGACGGAAAAATGAAGCATATCTTGAAAAGAACACTGTCCCTACTGTGAAACATGGAAGAGGCTCTGTTATGGGTACAATGAAATCTCAAGACTATCAACGGATTCTAGAGAGAAATGTGCTGGCCAGTGTCAGAAAGCTTGGTCTCAGTTGCAGGTCATGGGTCTTGCAACAGGATGATGACCCAGAAGACACAGCTAAAAACACCCAAGAATGGCTAAGAGGAAAACATTGGACTATTCTGAAGTGGCCTTCTATGAGGCCTGACCTAAATCCTATTGAGCATCTTTGGAAGGAGCTGAAACATGCCATCTGGAAAAGGCAACCTTCAAACCCGAGACAACTGGAGCAGTTTGCTCATAAGGAGTGGGCCAAAATACCTGTTGAGAGGTGCAGAAGTCTCATTGTCAGTTACAGGAATTGTTTGATTGCAGTGATTGCCTCGAAAGGTTGTGCAACAAAATATTAAGTTAAGGGTACCATCATTTCTGTCCAGGCCTGTTTCAAGAGTTTCTTTTTTTTTAAAAATTCTATTGAAGCATGGTTGAAAAGCAATGTCTGACTTTCATTTGTTCATTTTCATAGAATTTTTATATATTTTTACTTTTGTCAGATTCAAGTTATTTCTGTGACTATTGTGGGTTTTTCTTTCATTAAATGAGGGGTACCAACAATTTTGTCCATGTGTGTAGATTCTGCAATACACGCTATCAACCCCCTTCTCCACTTTCCTTATCCGAACACAAATGAACAACCAAGGCCCGAGTATTGCCCTCAGCTGAAGCTAGTAGCATTTGCGGATGACCTTCTGATTATGCTGAGAAACTCAAGAAGCTTCTCCCATTGGTTTTAAACTACCAAAAAGCTTCTCCCATTGGTTTTAAACTACCAAGAAGCTTCTCCCATTGTTATTAAATTACATCTGGGATTTGGGTCAACTATCGGGATACACCTCAAACATAGATCAAATGGATGCCATGCTTCTGGGGGGTGGAAACATCGAGACCTAGGTGGACTGGATGCTTCCTGTTTCCCTGGAAGACATCATACATATCCTAGCTAGGGGTCTATTACCAAGTCACCCGGATCTGTTTTATAGCAACCATGCAATGTTATTATAGCCTGTAATAATATCACATGTCTGCTATAAAACAGATACTGTGTGATATAAATAGTGAAGGGGCCCCCACACAGTACAATGCGCTCCACAGTGACCCCCAGAAAGTACAATGTGCTCCACAGTGGCCCCCAGACAGTACAATACGCTCCAAAGGGGCTCCCAGACAGTACAATACGCTCCAAAGTGGCCCCCAGACAATATTATATGCTCCACAGTGGCCCCACACAGTATTACATGCTCCAGAGTGGCCCCCACACAGTATTATATGCTCCAGAGTGGCACCCGCACAGTATTATACGCTCTACAGTGGCCCCCCATATAGTATTATATGCTCCACAGTGGGGCTCCCACACAGTATTATATGCGTCACAGTAGGCCCCCCACACAGTATTATATGCTCCACAGTAGGCCCCCCACACAGTATTATCTACGAAGTCCCACGAAGAGTGTCCTCCTTCTTCTGACTGCAGGCGCTGATGAAAGACGTCACGTGCCTGCGTCGAGGCACAGGTCACACCCTGCAGTCAATGTAAACCGCGGTCCCGCGGACGCGCGGCCTGCACTGACAGCTTTCAGCTGTATGTGTATTTGCACATACAGCTGAAAGAAGCGATCGCTCACTAACCAGGAATCCTGTCCCGGATTCCCTGTTAGTGAGCGATCAGGGCAACGGCGCATGTGCCAACAGAGATGTCTCTGAGTGCCCACTCTGGCACGCGTGCCATAGATTTGCCAATACAGCCCTATAGGTTCTTTGAGTGCAGCACCCCTCAATCTCATTCACCTTTTTCGCATACCTACAGTCAAAAAGTTATATTGATAAGATAGTGGCCTTGTTGGATTGGAATGTAGCCATCCGCTCCTACCTGCCACACCCACATCTCAATACTACACCTTTATTCATATACCATTAGACTATGCTTCCACCCATACAGCACTCACCCATTGGGTGTTTGATATTCCCTCCTTATCAGTATCAGTTCTGCTGAGGGCTCTCGAAGATGCTGTACAGTACCTACTGTCTAGCCGTTTTATAGAAATGGTCCTCTGAAGAGTGTTTATAGAATGGGTATATATTTTAGTGACAAATGTTTTCGAAGTTAACAGGAGGGAGTAGATCTGTATCACCATTTGTGGTCGTGTGCAGAAGTTTTGGGCTAGGGTTCACACCTACAGAAGCACTTGACCAGAGCAGCCCCATTTGATCCCACCTGGGCAATATTCAAGTATATGGACACAACTCCATGTACCTGGGCAGCAGGCATATATACATGTGATAGTGGAGTTGGGGCTCAAAACTATATTAAAACCTGGATATACTGTATGACCCCCTCTGTTAAAAATGTTTTTGGAAAAATTATCTTATATTATGAAAATGGACTTGGTGGAAACCTCTGCCAAAAAAGGATTCAAGACAACACTAGTATATGCTAGATTTCCATTTTATCTTTTTTGTATTTGATGTCGTGTATGTACTTAGATTACTTATTATATACAGTGGGTACGGAAAGTATTCAGACCCCTTTAAATTTTTCACTCTTTGTTTCATTGCAGCCATTTGCTAAAAGCAAAAAAGTTCATTTTATTTCTCATTAATGTACACTCAGAACCCCATCTTGACAGAAAAAAAACAAATTTAGATATTTTTGCAAATTTATTAAAAGAGAAAAACTGAAATATCACATGGTCATAAGTATTCAGACCCTTTGCTCAGTATTGAGTAGAAGCACCCTTTTGAGTTAGTACAGCCATGAGTCTTCTTGGGAATGATGCAACAAGTTTTTCACATCTTGATTTGGGGATCCTCTGCCATTCTTCCTTGCAGATCCTCACCAGTTCCGTCAGGTTGGATGGTGAACGTTGGTGGACAGCCATTTTCAGGTGTCTCCAGAGATGCTCAATTGGGTTGAGGTCAGGGCTCTGGCTGGGCCAGTCAAGAATGGTCACAGAGTTGTTCTGAAGCCACTCCTTTGTTATTTTAGCTGTGTGCTTAGGGTCATTGTCTTGTTGGAAGGTGAACCTTCGGCCCAGTCTGAGGTCCAGAGCATTCTGGAAGAGGTTTTCTTCCAGGATATCTCTGTACTTGGCCACATTCATCTTTCCTTCAATTGCAACCACTCGTCCTGTCCCTGTAGCTGAAAAACACCCCCATAGCATGATGCTGCCACCACCATGTTTCACTGTTGGGATTGTATTGGGCAGGTGATGAGCAGTGCCTGGTTTTCTCCACACATACCGCTTAGAATTAAAGCCAAAAAGTTCAATCTTCATCTCATCAGACCAGAGAATCTTGTTTCTAATAGTCTGGGAGTCCTTCATGTGTTTTTTTGGCAAACTCTATGCGGGCTTTCATATGTCTTGCACTGAGGAGAGGCTTCCTTCGGGCCACTCTGCCATAAAGCCCCGACTGGTGGAGGGCTGCAGTGATAGTTGACTTTGTGGAACTTTCTCCCATCTCCCTACTGCATCTCTGGAGCTCAGCCACAGTAATCTTTGGATTCTTCTTTACTTCTCTCACCAAGGCTCTTCTCCCACGATTGCTCAGTTTGGCTGGACGGCCAGGTCTAGGAACAGTTCTGGTCGTCCCAAACTTCTTCCATTTAAGGATTATGGAGGCCACTGTGCTGTTAGGAACCTTGAGTGCTGCAGAAATTCTTTTGTAACCTTGGCCAGATCTTTGCCTTGCCACAATTCTGTCTCTGAGCTCCTTGGGCAGTTCATTTGACCTCATGATTCTCATTTGCTCTGACATGCACTGTGAGCTGTGAGGTCTTATATAGACAGGTGTGTGTCTTTCCTAAACAAGTCCAATCAGTTTAATTAAACACAGCTGGACTCCAATGAAGGAGTAGAACCATCTCAAGGAGGATCAGAAGGAAATGGACATGTGAGTTAAATATGAGTGTCACAGCAAAGGGTCTGAATACTTATGACCATGTGATATTTCAGTTTTTCTTTTTTAATAAATGTGCAAAAATATCTACATTTCTGGTTTTTGTCTGTCAAGATGGGGTTGCTGAGTGTACATTAATGTGAAATAAAATTAACTTTTTTGCTTTTAGCAAATGGCTGCAATGAAACAAAAAGTGAAAAATTTAAAGGGGTCTGAATACTTTCCGTACCCACTGTTAGGGTTAGAAAGTTACATGAACTTTCCTGGTCAGAAATAAAATCAACATACAGTATTATCATGTAACAGGCAATTTTTAAGTGGCTTCCAATGTTAGTAATGTGGTTGAATGCCATGCAACATTTGTTTATGTAATCTAGTTCTAGCCTTATCCTACAGGGATTTGTGGGCTAGTATTGGGGAAATGTACTTTATTCATATTGTATTGCTTAATGATGCTTGAATAGATTCTTTTACACTGCTTCAGCCTGAGGCATACATAATTCTCTGGAGTTTGTAATAAATCCTATTTCATAACCCTGTAGCTGAACAGTTTCAGGTTCCACTTCCCAGAGTAACAACTATATTATTAGGAGCTCTCATTAAGTTTTGTCCATATACAATTTTTGGTACAGCTAATTTACCTATATAATTACAAACTGCGCATATAAACTAACATTGGTCCAAAATAATAAAGAACCAGTCAGATATTTTTCTTGGGTGTAACTTCCAGTGGACTGCAAAATTAAATTCTTTAATGGCTGCTATGAACATTTGTTTTCCATTTTTCATCATTCCTAATATTTCTTCTTACAGACATTGATAAAATCTTGTTATATACAGTGGGGAAAAAAAGTATTTAGTCAGCCACCAATTGTGCAAGTTCTCCCACTTAAAAAGATGAGAGAGGCCTGTAATTGTTATCATAGGTAGACCTCAACTATGAGAGACAAAATGAGAAAACAAATCCAGAAAATCACATTGTCTGATTTTTTAAGAATTTATTTGCAAATTATGGTGGAAAATAAGTATTTGGTCAATAACAAAAGTTCATTTCAATACTTTGTTATATATCCTTTGTTGGCAATGACGTTTTCTGTAAGTCTTCACAAGGTTGGCACACACTGTTGCTGGTATATTGGCCCATTCCTCCATGCAGATCTCCTCTAGAGCAGTGATGTTTTGGGGCTGTTGCTGGGCAACACAGACTTTCAACTCCCTCCAAAGGTTTTCTCCACTCCAGGACCTTGAAATGCTTCTTACGAAACCACTCCTTCGTTGCCCTGGCAGTGTGCTTGGGATCATTGTCATGCTGAAAGACCCAGCCACGTTTCATCTTCAATGTTCTTGCTGATGGAAGGAGGTTTGCACTCAAAATCTCACGATACATGGCCCCATTCATTCTTTCATGTACACGGATCAGTCGTCCTGGTCCCTTTGCAGAGAAACAGCCCCAAAGCATGATGTTGCCACCCCCATGCTTCAAAGTAGGTATGGTGTTCTTTGGATGCAACTCAGCATTCATTCTCCTCCAAACACGACGAGTTGTGTTTCTACCTAACAGTTCTACTTTGGTTTCATCTGACCATATGACATTCTCCCAATACTCTTCTAGCAGAGGCGTAGCTAGGGGGGGGGGGGGCAGAGGGGGCGGCTTCCCCGGGCCCTCTGGGTCTTTGGGGGCCCACCCCCGGGGCTACCATTAATACATCCTTTATTTCTAACTAGATCGGTGTCTGCAGACGCCGATCTAGTTATAATGCTTCCTGGTGCTTAACTGTCTTGTAAACCGCAAGCCAATACAGGCCTGTGGTTTACAAGACGCCGAGACCACAGACGGATGTTCTGCTTATCAGCACGGGCCGCAACGGTTTTGGAAATCGCAGTGCGTCTGCTGCACGTATTTTTCCGCAATGTGTGTATGGGATTTGCTAGAATGCCACGTTTTTTTTCTGTGGGTTTTCGCTACATGGGGCCCTATCCCATCCCCACTTTGCAGTAAAATACACGCAGCGGAAACGCTCCGATTTCCAAAACAGTCGAAGTTTTGGAAATCGCAGCATGTCAATTATACCTACGGAAACGCCGGCGGTTTCCCTATAGATATAATTGAAGCAGAAAGTCCGCAGAGGAAACCTCTGTGAACTTTCTGTGCAAAGTGCTGCAGGAAAAAACCGCAATGCGTCTCCACCACGGTTTTTCCCACAGCTGTTTTTTGCTGCGGGATGCTACATGGGGCCTTAGCCTTAAGGAGTTTTCCAGCTCATTTTTATTGATTTTCTATGCTCAGAATAAATCATCAATAAGAGATAAGTGATTCCCCACTAATCAGCTGTAAGAAGGGGCTATGGCACCTGTTTATATCACACGCTGTCTGTTTATATTGTCCGTGTGATGTAATTCCAGCCTTGTCACATAGACGTGTATAGGACAAGGCTGTAGTTACATTACATGGCCGCTATGACATGAATGACACTATGTAAACAGAGAAGGGGTCACTGCACTTACACAGGTACCACAGTTCATTCAAACAGCTGATCCTGGGGGTTCCGGATATTGGAACCCCAATAATTTTTTTCCCTTGTTTTTTTTTTTCCCTTTTCAATTAGGAAATACCTGGGACATTATTAATAAGGGGCACTATTTAAAGGGGGTGCACAGGGAAGTTATTAATTTAAAGATGCACTTGGGGGTATTATTCATTATGGGGGGTATATTATATATTTTATAATTGGGGGTAGCAGCAGGATGGGGGCTTTGTGTAGGTGAGGATAATGTGGGTCAGGTGCCTGGAAAAGTGAGGAGCCAAAGATGTCTGTGTTGCAAACTTTACAGAGATTGGAAGAAGTGGTCATGGCCGTCCGGATGAAAGAGATGGGGAATGTGAAGGATTAGTCAGAGACGTCACCGGTAAGTCACAAAAATGTTACTGTCCTGTATTCACCTAAATTGTCTGCAGAGCCCTGTGTAGAGCTGCTATATACCACTATATGCTCACCGTATACTGATAGTATCGGTATACGAACATGTCCAAGTTGGGGGCCCGCTTGGACATGTTCGCCCCCCTGTGCTGAACCCCTAGCTACGCCTCTGTCTTCTAGAATATCCAAATGCTCTCTGGCAAACTTCAGACGGGCCCGGATATGTACTGGCTTAAGCAGGGGGACACGTCTGGCACTGCAGGATCTGAGTCCCTGGCAGCGTAGTGTGTTACTGACAGTAGCCTTTGTTACGTTAGTACAGCTTTCTGCAGGTCATTCACTAGGTGCCCCCGTGTGGTTCTGTGATTTTTGCTCACCGTTCTTGTGATCATTTTGACCCCACGGGGTGAGATCTTGCGTGGAACTCCTGATCGAGGGAGATTATCAGTGGTCTTGTATGTCTTTCATTTTCTAATTATTGCTCCCACAGTTCATTTCTTCACACCAAGCTGCTTGCCTATTGCAGATTCAGTCTTCCCAGCCTGTGCAGGTCTACAATTTTGTTTCTGGTGTCCTTCCACAACTCTTTGCTCTTCACCATAGTGGAGTTTGGAGTGTGACTGTTTGAGGTTGTGGACAGGTGTCTTTTATACTGATAACAATGTCAAACAGGAGCCATTACTACAGGTAATGAGTGGAGGACAGAGGAGTCTCTTAAAGAAGAAGTTACAGGTCTGTGAGAGCCAGAAATCTTGCTTGTTTGTAGGTGACCAAATACTAATTTTCCACCATAATTTGCAAATAAATTCTTTAAAAATCAGACAATGTGATTTTCTGGATTTGTTTTCTCATTTTGTCTCTCATAGTTGAGGTCTACCTATGATGTCAATTACAGGCCTCTCTCATCTTTTTAAGTGGAAGAACTTGCACAATTGGTGACTGACTAAATACTTTTTTTCCCCACTGTACGTTATACCGTACATGAAAAAATTCAACAAATTAGGCATCTCTGTCACAAAATGCCTTGACTGTAAAAATATACAGTAAAATGATTTATCCCATTCAGTTACCAGAGTAGCAGGTAAAAAAAAATCAAAACAATATGGCATTGCAAACAAAATTTGGTTTCTTTCAAAGTGTTTTTTTATTAGTTTTAATTGCTTTAAAACATGAAAATACTATATAGGGTTAAGACCACACATGTCAGGTCCACAGCTGATTTTCACGGTGGCTTTCAGCCGCAAAACCTAAATGGCTGGCCTTAGTTTTCAGGCTTTGCACGGGTCCTAAATTTGGTATCGCTGTAATTTTACTGAACCACACAATATAGAAAATCACTTTCATCGCATTGTGAACATCGTAAAAACAAAATCTGAAAGAAAATGGCACAATTGTATTTTTTTCCGAGTTCATCACATATAAAATAGCAATTATGAAGTTGCATTATGAAGTACAATTTGTGGAGGAAAATACAAAAACAAAAAATGACTTCATGGGAAAGGGTTAAAAATGGATGCAATTGCAGTATTTAGCATTTACTTTCTACTGCTGTAGTCAAATATAAACTTCAAGCTAAAGTATATATGTATGCAATTCTCATGATAGGGTATTGTACCACTGCACTGTCCACTTACAATGCCTCTGCTTCCTTATGTGCTATAGGATCTCCATTCACAGGGATATGATGTTTCATCACAATTAGTGTTGAGCGAACCTGTTGAAGTTCGAGTTTTACAAGTTCGGCCGAACTTTGCCCAAAAGTTGGTTTGGGTACCCGAACTTGACTCAAATCCAAACCTGAACCCAAACCCCATTGAATTCAATGGGGACCCGAACTTGGTGACCCAAAAATGGTTGTAAAATGGGGATAGTAAGGGGTCTCTACCTGCAAAATGAGGGTAATAACAGGGCAAGTGCCCCGCAAAAATGGGGTAGGGAAAGTACTTAAAATATTAACATAAAATAAAAAAAATCAAATAAAGAAATAAATAAAAAAAAAAAATTAAAAACAAATAAAATAAAATAATAATTTTGAAAAAGGTGATAGAGGTCCAGGGTGAGGAAGAGGTGGATGTGGCGGTGTAAGTGGAAGAGGCGGAGGAGGAGGCAGCCAATAATTTAACCACTCACTCTGGCACTGGCACAGCCAACTCCTGTGGGATCGATTAATGAATGTAAGTATGTCCACATTGGCTGTGGATAGGCGGATCCTTTTGTTGGTGATGACATCCCCTGCGGTGCTGAACACACATTCTTATAGGACACTTGCCGCATGGCAAGCCAGCACCTCCAAGGCATAGAGGGTAAGCTCTGACCAGGTGTCCAATTTACCAACCCATAAATTGAACGGGGAGGACCCTTCGCTCATTACCAGGAGACGTGTTGACAGATACTCATCCCCATGTGAGTCAAAGTCTGTGCTAGGAGACGGTATGGGTACACACGCAGTTATTGTTACTGCGCTAGGAGACAGTATGGGTACACAGGCAGTTATTGTTACTGCGCTAGGAGACAATATGGGTATACACACAGTTATTGTTACTGCGCTAGGAGACAGTATGGGTACACAGGCAGTTATTGTTACTGCGCTAGGAGACAGTATGGGTACACACACAGTTATTGTTACTGCGCTAAGAGACGTTATGAGTACACACACACAGTTTACTGTCACTGCCCTGAAAAGGGCAATTATTATTTCTAGACTAACTGTCCCTCACAGTATCAGGCTCCTCTCCCTACCTACAGTAGCTGCACTGCCCTGAAAAGGACAATTATTAAATTTAGCTAAGGCCCTGACTGTCCCTATCTCCAGCTGCAGCCTCTCCCTACCTAGCCTAACTAGCTGGAATGGTGACAGAACCTGTGACCCTGCCTCTTATACAGAGGGGTCACATGGCTACACTAGGCGTGTCTCTGATGTCTGTGGGCTTAAAGCTGGTTGATTGACTGCTGAGTAGCCAATCAACCAGCTTTAGGGATGAGCCTGAGTAGAACCCGAACCCGAGCTTCAGCGTGCCGAACCCATGAAGTTCGGCACAGACCCGAACTTTGCGGTTTGGGTTTGCTCATCACTAGTCACAATATACATTTCAATGCAAAAAGATATGTTTAGGAGTGGTAGCTCTTGGCTGATCTGAAGGCTTTTAAAACTAAAGCCATAGTTTGATGTGGGCACCTTCAGCATGTTTAGATTTTCCCATGCTTGTATATGTCAGCCACAGGAGTTTTGCTGTTTTAAAACAACAAAAAATTGTACCAAAATGCTAACTAAAAAAGCAATGGTACATATCCATATTTAAAGGGATTTTCCGGGCAATTTTTTTTTTTTTTTAAAGGTATTTTAATGCTATTAATGGGTTAATAAGTTCACCAAAATGCCTTAAGCAGTGTTTTGAATGATTTCTGGGAGCTCCTGGCATCCTCTGCATTTGTTTACATGGGTAGCTTCCTGCTGTCTTAGGCTACAACTACCATGATCCACCTCATACTCCCTCACCCTCCCTGTTTCCCTAGCTAGCCCACGGACTACTAGCCCTACCTACCTACCTAACTCAGCCCACCTCTCCACCCCATCATACTTACCTGCCTTTTGTGTCCTCAAGTTCAGTTTCTTCTGTCCCGCCGGCTTCTTCTTCTGTGGACTTCTTACGCATGCGTGGTAGGTGCTCTTCACTTCTGCCAGCGAGTGTACAATAGAGCTCTATTGCGCAGGCGCCGGCAGAAGTGGAGGTAGTGACGTTTCCTGCCAGAAGACAGAAGACTGGTAAGTATGATGGGGAAGTGGAGGTGGGGAGTATCGGTGACGCTTTGTTTCCGGGAACGCGGAAATGGAATGTCACTGGATTAACAGAAAGTGTGACTGGGGTGGTCACATGACCACCCCAGGGATATGGGTAAATATGAATTGTTTTTTTTTAACTAAGTAAATTAGGCAGGGGGAGGGGGGTTTAATTTAGGGGTTAATATTTAATTTATCCTGGACAACCCCTTTAATGAGATCCGATGCCAGCAATTTATTCACAATAGTATATTTTAGATGGAAGAGCATACAATTCACAATGCACTCAATTCCAAAATAAGGGTGAGGCGAATGATGATCAAATCAAAGATATTTCATTGCCCTGAGGTATTTTTACTTGTGATATTTTAATGAAATCCAGAGAGAACAAGCTATCCAAAAATAGTTTTAGGGATCATCTGCAATGATTTAGCAAATATGTATTCTAATTTTATTCTTTAGATTTGGTTTTCTCTATAACATACTGTTAATAGCTGTTTTTCCACATGTGCTGTTTTAGATATGGGCCATTCTATTCGGAACTATAAAGGGTTGTACAAGGAGTTTACCCCATTCACATTTTTTTTTTTTACAGGGAAGTTGAATTAAATTTCTGTATGAAAAATTGGAATGTAAACTAAATAAATTCTTTACAGGTTTTTATAGAGATAAGGGCAAAGTGATCAATTCGGGCATCCCTATTAAGGGTATGGAATTGTAGTGGACTGAGTAGGAAAGTAGAATAACACTTTTATAACTGCCCTGTGGGTAAGTGAGGAGGTCCGTTTTGCATGATGCAAATCTTGTGATAGTTTGCCCGATGCTGGAGTGCACTGACTCAAGCTTATTATACAGTGTACTACATGGCGCTGGAACAAAATCATGCGATACTTCACATGATACTTCACAATACTTCAGATTTGGCCTGCATCATGTGATGGAGACTGTGGCTCATCATAGGACAAGTATAGCCCCAGTGTAAGAATAGGGTTTGTGATGCTTCTAGCCACATGACGTAAATAGAAACAGCCAATTGGAGGAAGAGTCTAATAAACACTCCCTCTGATCTCTTTGGTACCCGCTTCCTGAGAAAGCCAAACACAAAACGTGCTTTGGGGCATCTATTTGTGAAGTGTGCCTCTTATAAAGCATTTTGATGTGAAAATACTCGTTATTGATATCCTGTAAGAGACATGTATGTTACTAGTGGCAGCTGCAATACTTGGATGCATGTATAATGGGTATATAAGTCTAATGCCATTTAAGTGAAGTGGAAATAATGTAGATGGGAGGAGAGAGAGAGAGAGAAAAAAAATGTCATTTTTTTTCATGCAACTGATAGCTCTGGGGTGTAGCTATAAATTATAAATGTTATTGATACAAAAAAAATAAAGTGTATTTTTATATGAAACTAAGACTTTGTTGAGATTTTTTGGATTTTGGATTGCAGGGAGAGTTGTTTCAGTTAAAAAGTAAAAAAAAAAATTGTGGCTATTATATTTGGTTAAAGTATTTAAAGGTTGTAAAACTGTAAATTACTAGAGATTTACTTGATAAGACTATAGACACAACACTCTTTTTTTATCAAAAACAATAGAACCCTGACAAACACCATTATAATTTAATAGGATCTGTCATCTGCCATATGAAAGATCCTGCATACTGTCATCCTCATCCTTCTCGTATAAACGGTCACGATGAACATGCTCTGATTAAAATTTATATTCAAAATATGAATAAGACCACATGCAAGGATTTCTATAAACAATGCTGTGCACATGTATAGTATGAAGCGGATTCATCAGGCCTTCTGTTTACCCTATGATTTAATCCAGCATTTTCATATAAAAAGCTGTAAAAACACTGCCCAGGAACACAGTGAAATTTTTTTTAGTAATGCCCTCAGATATCTCTACACTAATCAGGAATACTAGTGACACCAACATATATGGCTATGGGTAAATAAATAGTAGCCAGTGGTACCCAACAGCCAATTTAAAAACACTGCGCTGTCATATTTTTAATTTATTTAAAAATAATGAAGTAATTTGGAGGGATTTAACTGATAGAAATTGGGGAGAAAAAAAATGCAGGTCCAACAAAGAGAACAGGTTTATGTCAATAATTAAAGATCATTACCTTTTCCAACTAGTCCAGGACCCAACACAAGAGGGGGCACTTCTAGACCTAATTTTAACCAGCAAACCTAACAGAATTTCAAAATTGGAGTTTGGAGGTCACCTGGGTAATAGTGACAACAACAAAATATATTTTTAAATATTCTTTAGATGTTTAGTATAGTGAGTACAAAAACACAAAATTTCATCAGCTAAGGGATGAACTTAGGTCCATAAAATGGGACAGTGTCCTTAGAAACAAAAGTACATAATCTAACTAGAACATTTTTAAAAGCATCTTAAATACATCCAGTGAAAGAAGTATACCTGTATGGGAATAAACGTGTCAGGAACAAATGAAAATGATTGCAGTCATACAAAACTAATTTTAACTATTAAAACAGGAGGGAAATAAAGAAGAGTTAAAAAATTGTAAGTAGAAAAGTAAGATGTGTAAGAAACAGATAAAGGTGGCAAAGATTGAGACAGAGAGGTTCATAGCCAGTAAGTAAGTAAAAATAACCTCAAAATATTCTTCAATTACATATACAGTCATGGCCAAAAGTTTTGAGAATGACACAAATATTATATTTTCACATGATCTGCTGCCCTCTGGTTTTTATGTGTGTTTGTCAGATGTTTTTATCACATACAGAAATATAATTGCATTCATATTATGAGTAACAGAAGCTTATATTGACAGTTAGAATGAGTTAATGCAGCAAGTCAATATTTGCAGTGTTGACCCTTCTTCTTCAGGACCTCTGCAATTCTCCCTGGCATGCTCTCAATCAACTTCTGGACCAAATCCTGACTGATAGCAGTCCATTCTTGCAGAATCAATTAATTTTGTCTGAATTTGTTGGTTTTTGTTTGTCCACCCGTCTCTTGATGATTGACCACAAGTTCTCAATGGGATTAAGATCTGGGGAGTTTCCAGGCCATGGACCCAAAATCTCTATGTTTTGTTCCCTGAGCCATTTAGTTATCACCTTTGCTTTATGGCAAGGTGCTCCATCATGCTGGAAAAGGCATTGTTGAGCGCCAAACTGCTCTTGGACGGTTGGGAGAAGTTGCTCTTGGAGGACATTCTGGTACCATTCTTTATTCATGGCTGTGTTTTTAGGCAAGACTGTGAGAGAGCCGATTCCCTTGGCTGAGAAGCAACCCCACACATGAATGGTTTCAGGATGCTTTACAGTTGGCATGAGACAAGACTGGTGGTAGCGCTCACCCCTTCTTCTCCGAATAAGCTGTTTTCCAGATGTTCCAAACAACCGAAAAGAGGATTCATCAGAGAAAATGACTTTACCCCAGTCCTCAGCAGTCCACTCCCTGTACCTTTTGCAGAATATCAGTCTGTCCCTGATGTTTTTTCTGGAGAGAAGTGGCTTCTTTGCTGCCCTCCTTGAGACCAGGCCTTGCTCCAAGAGTCTCCGCCTCACAGTGCGTGCAGATGCACTCACACCTGCCTGCTGCCATTCCTCAGCAAGCTCTGCACTGCTGGTAGCCCGATCCCGCAGCTGAAACACTTTTAAGAGATGGTCCTGCCGCTTGCTGGTCTTTCTTGGGCGCCCTGGAGCCTTTGGCACCAATGGAACCTCTCTCCTTGAAGTTCTTGATGATGCGATAGATTGTTGACTGAGGTGCAATCTTTCTAGCTGCAATACTCTTCCCAGTTAGGCCATTTTTGTGCAGTGCAATGATGACTGCACGTGTTTCTTTAGAGATAACCATGGTTAACAGAAGAGAAACAATGATGGCAAGCACCAGCCTCCTTTTAAAGTGTCCAGTGGTGTCATTCTTACTTAATCATGACAGATTGATCTCCAGCCCTGTCCTCATCAACACCCACACCTGTGTTAATGGAGCAATCACTGAAACGATGTTAGGTGGTCCTTTTAAGGCAGGGCTGCAATGATGTTGAAATGTGTTTTGGGGGATAAAGTTCATTTTCTAGGCAAATATTGACTTTGCAAGTAATTGCTGTTAAGCTGATCACTCTTTATAACATTCTGGAGTATATGCAAATTGCCATTAGAAAAACTGAAGCAGTAGACTTTGTAAAAATTAATATTTGTATCATTCTCAAAACTTTTGGCCATGACTGTATAACAAGAAACATAACATTGAGAATGTGAGCACTCTTAAAAATAATCTGAGTGTAATGGTGGAGGAGGATGAGGAAAAGGTTAATCTATTAAATGTCTTCTCTACTTTTTCTACAGGAAAATGCAATGACTTGGGCCATGACTAATTCTGCATTAAATGTCACCTGCAGAGGAAAATTAAAAACACTAAAATAAGAAAATCAACAGGTGCTGATGGTATGCACCCCTGGATTCTGAATGAAATAAATATGGAAATATAGAGACCAGTGTAATATTTCAGTACTCTCTAGAAACCGGATATGTCTCACAAGATTGGCACATAGCAAATGCTGTGCCAATATACAAAAAGGGGTGATCCCAGAAACTATAGGCCGTTAAGTCTAACTTCAGTGGTGGTTTTCTAAGAGATGCTACCCTGGAGTATCTCAGTGAAAATAACCTTATAACGCCTAATAAGCATGGGCTTATGAGGAATCTGTCCCTTCAGACAAATCTGATCAGCTTCCATAAAGAGGTCAGTTCTAGACTGGACATGGGAAATGCAGTGGACGTGGTGTATCTGGACTTTTCAAAGGCTTTTGATACTGTACGACATAAAAGGTTGGTATACAAATGAGAATGATGGAAGTGGGGGAAAAAACATTTGCATTTGGGTTCACTACTGGATCAGTGAAACAGGGTGCTTGTTAAAACGAAATACTTATACTTGGTTACAGTCACCAGTGGGGTGCCACAGGGGTCAGTATTGGGTCCTCTCCTTTTTAAATACGTTTATTAATGACCTGGAAGAGGGTTTACAGAGCAGGGTTTCCATATTTGCAGATGATACTAAACTCTGTAAGGTAATTAAAACTTAGAAAGATAGTAGAATATTAGAGGGGGATCTAGGGAATTGGAAGAATGGGCAGAGACTTGGCAAATTAGGTTTAATGTAGACAAATGTAAGGTTATGCAATTTGGTTGAAGAAATAAAATGTATGATTATGTACTTAATAAAATACTGGGTAAGACTGCCACTGAAAAAGACTTGGGGGTTTTGGTGGACAGTAAGCTCACCTTTAGCAACCAGTGCAGGGGCATAATTAGCAAAGACTGGGCCCCATAGCAAACTTTTGACTTGGGCCCCTTCCACCGCATAGTGCCCCATTTCCTGGCCACCACACAGTATAACGACCCATTTATACACACTGTAATGCCCCAAAGTGGCCTCCAGACAGTATAATGTCCCATAGTGACCCCTCCACACAGTATAAAGTCCCATAGCAGCCCCTGCACACAATATAATGTCACATAGCGGCCCCTGCACATAGTATAATGTTCCATAGCGGCCCCTCCGCACAGTATTATGTCCCATTGTGGCCCTTACGGTGTTTTTTTGCAAATTTTTGAGGTACATCACCCACGAACTATTATTATAAAACCATAAAAACCAGTGGTACTCACCTATCCTGGGATCCACTGTGACTCCCTATTGTTTTCGGTCCTCTTCAATGACGTCACTGATTATGTGTTGTAGCACTGGTCTGACCCATGTGACATCTGTCACATCACTACATAAGCCCGAAGACAGCATGGAGTCGCGCCGGAGCCAAGGAGAGGTGAGTAACACTGCTTTTTATGTTCGCTCACCTCACCTCATCATTATACCATGGGGTCTGAAGAGACCCAGAGTACGATAATAGCAGTATTTGTTGGGGTTCGTCCAACAAATACTCTTGCAGCGAGCCAGCAGAATTACTTACCAATCCCCGCTTCCACCCACGACAGCTTGCGCTTCCCCTACTGCCCTTCAGGGGACCCGGTGCGTCTCATATCATGTCGCTGGAATGCATGGGGCACCATGGAGGGCAGAAGGGTAAACAGAGACAGCCGTGAGCAGGGATGGGCTTCGGTAAGTAAATAGGGATCATTACCTGCCCATACCTAGAGTTACTCCAGCAGGTAACAGCAGGGGTAAAAAAAAAAAAGAAAAGCACAGCAGGGGTCCACCGTGGGCCCCTAAGGTCGCAGGCCCCATAGCAGTCACTATGGCTCTTATGGCGGTACTTACACCAATGAACCAGTGCCAGGCAGCTGCTGCCAAGGCAAATAAAATTATGGGGTGCATTAAAAGGGGCATTGATGCTCATGACAAGAACATAGTAATGCCTCAATACAAATCACCAGTACGGCCACATATAGACTATTGTGTGTAGTTTTGGGCCTCAGTATATAAGAAAGACATAACTGATCTAGAGAGAGTGCAGGGAAGGGTGACCAAAACAATTAGAGGAATGGGTGGATTGGATTACATAGACAGACTAATACATTTCAGTGTTGAAAAAAGACAACTACTGGGAGATTAAACACAATGTAGAAAATACATGAAGGGACAGTATAAAGACCCTTCTAATGATCTTTTAGGTTATGGGTTTTAGATTTTTGGTATAGATAATTTGATCCAGGGTTTTATACTTATTGCCGGATTTGGAGTCAGGAAGGAATTTTTTAGCATGATATGGGACAATTGGCATTAGCCTCATGAGATTTTTTTGTCATGTTGCCATCTGTAAATTCTGATTCTGTCCAAGGGTCCTGACTGGTTCTTACCTTAGACGAGCTTATAGCTCTGTGAGAAAGGGATAGAAGTTTACCCAGCAGTAGACCTCAGACAGCAGCAGTATGAGTTAATGGGACCCCTGCAGCAACACTTATAAGGTGGACCTAGGGAGTGAGGATATTGGCCAGCCTGCCTTTGCACCTACATGGCATCTCAGCCACTCGATGCATCATTATAATAAATTAGAAAGTTTTAAATAATCTACCCAGTTTATTATATGGTTGAATAGGTAGTTGCTGTATATAGTCTATTTCAGAGGCATAACTGAGGGAGGGAGGTGACTTTGACTGACTGACTATGTGGGGCACACCCTGGGGGCCACCATAAACATATGCAGTACTTTTAAATATATATGCACCTGCAGGACACCAATAGAGTTAAAATGCATGGTAGAGCAGGAAGCAGTCTCTAGAAGCTGCCTTCATTGTAGTGGTGCATTGCAACACATTGACAGTGGACTGTGAAACACATGTACTGTCGCTGGCCATAACTGCTGCTTCAAACGTTGACAGTGACTTGCACCATGCCGACCAGTGACAGTTCCACGTGCCATAGCCCACTACAGGGAACCCCAGGATGAGACTAGTAGTTGTAGTTTTCAACAGTGGCCAGGAGCACTCAATCAACTCCTCCAGTCCACCTCCCAAAATGGGGCAATTTACCTGATGTTAGTGGTAGTTCCCCCAGGACACTTCCAGTTGTGAGGAGTCCTCTACTCTCACTGATCCAGGTGATGGTGGTTGGCAGGGACCTTGATAGTAAGAACAGGAATTACTGAGATAACAAACAAATGCAGCTTCCCAAATGGGGGCAGTAGTGCAACAGGAGTTCCACTGTAGTAGGTGGTACTGAGCCTGGTAACGTTGTTTTACAAGGGGATGCCCAATATAAGATGCCAAATCCTGTGTCTCAATATTCTACTCTGATAAAACTATACTCTTGCCTCTCCCACTATATATGAGGGCTTGTATGAGTAAGTCCAAATGGTATCTTGACTATCTGTGTAAAGCAGGGTTCAGGCTGCTGGGCCTCAATTTTCTCCTCCCACTTGGCACTTTCTTCCCCCTCAGGTGGCTGGCAGCAGAATTTTTCCCTTTCGCAGAGCTGTAGCAATGATGAGCTAAGGCTCTGAAAATAAACAAAAATACCAAATGGGCCACACTGATGATCATATATAAGTTCCTAAAGTACCAATAAACCCAAATTTACATCCTGCCAAATCAACTGAAAATGTATAATACCTATCAATTCTTAAAATATAACTTTTATTTTGCTGCATTACAGCTAAAAATAAATGGAGGGTATTCTGTGAAATTCAGCTGATTCCCAGTATATGCTGCATTACTCCACACTTTCTAGCAATATTATTTGTTCTGGTAAATCTGCAGTATATGGCCAGATCATGGACACATATACACATGAGAACTTTATCAGAGAGGAAGACGCTAAAAAGAACCCCAACAATATTCCCTTAACTGAGTCTGCCACAGGCTCTCTCAGTGGTGTATTCTGCTGCCAACTGCAGACTCAATTCAATTCAAATGATTTGGAGACTCCAAATGTCCTCCCCTTACCCTAGCCAACCATTGGCTGGGTTGGACCAAGCTTCCATAAAAGGAGGGGTGTATCACCACCACCACAGTGGAATATTCCTGAAACAGGGGAAAAACACATAGGAAGGCTCAAAACATAAATGATATGAAGAAAATGAGGCAGTTTGCCATACCAACCAATCTAGCTATCATCTGTTGAAGGCCCCTTTTAAAATGAAAACATTGGCATTGACAATGCTGATAACAGAGACCAACATTGAGCAATGCTATATTATAATATATACAGTGCCTTGCGAAAGTATTCGGCCCCCTTGAACTTTTCAACCTTTTGCCACATTTCAGGCTTCAAACATAAAGATATAAAATTTTAATTTTTTGGTGAAGAATCAACAACAAGTGGGACACAATTGTGAAGTGGAAAGAAATTTATTGGTTATTTTAAACTTTTGTAAAAAATAAAAAACTGAAAAGTGGGGCGTGCAATATTATTTGGCCCCTTTACTTTCAGTGCAGCAAACTTACTCCAGAAGTTCAGTGAGGATCTCTGAATGATCCAATGTTGTCCTAAATGACTGATGATGATAAATATAATCCACCTGTGTGTAATCAAGTCTCCGTATAAATGCACCTGCTCTGTGATAGTCTCAGGGTTCTGTTTAAAGCGCAGAGAGCATCATGAAGACCAAGGAACACACCAGGCAGGTCCGTGATACTGTTGTGGAGAAGTTTAAAGCCGGATTTGGATACAAAAAGATTTTCCAAACTTTAAACATCCCAAGGAGCACTGTGCAAGCAATCATATTGAAATGGAAGGAGTATCAGACCACTGCAAATCTACCAAGACCCGACCGTCCCTCTAAACTTTCATCTCAAACAAGGAGAAGACTGATCAGAGATGCAGTCAAGAGGCCCATGATCACTCTGGATGAACTGCAGAGATCTACAGCTGAGGTGGGAGAGTCTCTCCATAGGACAACAATCAGTCGTACACTTCACAAATCTGGCCTTTATGGAAGAGTGGCAAGAAGAAAGCCATTTCTCAAAGATATCCATAAAAAGTCTTGTTTAAAGTTTGCCACAAGCCACCTGGGAGACACACCAAACATGTGGAAGAAGGTGCTCTGGTCAGATGAAACCAAAATCGAACTTTTTGGCCACAATGCAAAACGATATGTTTGGCGTAAAAGCAACATAACTGATCACCCTGAACACACCATCCCCACTGTCGAACGTGGTGGCAGCATCATGGTTTTGGCCTGCTTTTCTTCAGCAGGGACAGGGAAGATGGTTAAAATTGATGGGAAGATGGATGGAGCCAAATACAGGACCATTCTGGAAGAAAACCTGTTGGAGTCTGCAAAAGACCTGAGACTGGGATGGAGATTTATCTTCCAACAAGACAATGATCCCAAACATAAAGCAAAATCTACAAAGGAATGGTTCACAAATATATGTATCCAGGTGTTAGAATGGCCAAGTCAAAGTGCAGACCTGAATCCAATCGAGAATCTGTGGAAAGAGCTGAAAACTGCTGTTCACAAACGCTCTCCATCCAACCTCACTGAGCTCGAGCTGTTTTCCAAGGAAGAATGGGCAAGAATTTTAGTCTCTCGATGTGCAAAACTGATAGAGACATACCCCAAGCGACTTGCAGCTGTAATCGCAGCAAAAGGTGGCGCTACAAAGTATTAACTTAAGGGGGCCGAATAATATTGCACGCCCCACTTTTCAGTTTTTTATTCTTTACAAAAGTTTAAAATAACCAATAAATTTCATTCCACTTCACAATTGTGTCCCACTTGTTGTTGATTCTTCACCAAAAAATTAAAATTTTATATCTTTATGTTTGAAGCCTGAAATGTGGCAAAAGGTTGAAAAGTTCAAGGGGGCCGAATACTTTCGCAAGGCACTGTATATAAAACCCCCTCAGCTGCCTTCCGGGCAGCAGGCAGTGATTTCAACTCTGTGTCCTTAGGACACAGATAGAGGTTGAATACAATAGTGGAGCATGGTGCTGTCAGCCTTCGTCTGATGATGTCTGCAGCAGGGAAGCGCAATGAGCAGCGAGATCATTACAAATTTATATATATTTTTTTACATTTTAGCATTTTATAACAATCTAAAACTTTTTTATATTTCCATGCATAAGGCATTTATTTTTTGCAGGGCCAAATGTGCTTTTTAGTTATACCAGTTTGGGGAATGTCTGATGTTTTGATCACTTTTTATTCAAATTTTTATGGGAAGAGAAATGGCGAAAATACAGCGCTTTGGCTCTTTTGATTTTTTTTTTTTGTATTCCCTCTGCAGCGTTCACCGACTGAGAAAAATACTTTTATGTTTGTAGACAGGGCGTTTTCGGACATGGGGATGTATAATTTATGTTTGTTTTAATTTCTATTTATTTTAAATCTAGGGAAGGCGGGACAATTTGAACTTTAGTTTTTTTAATTTTTTTAAATATTTTTAAAAACTTTTTATTTTATTTTATTTTTTACTATTTTATTAGCTCTAGGGGGCTTGAACCTGCAATAGTTTGATTGCAAGTCCCACATTCGCTACATTACTATTGACTCTTCAAAGGTTCCTCAGTTTTTCTAATTACTCTTCTTAAATGGAGTCTATCATTGCATCATTGCATATATCATTTTTAAACTGACACCACGTTGGAATAGCCTGTATAAAGGCTATTCATCTACCTTCACTTCTCACATCCTCGCCGCCGTTTTCAAGTTTTTTATGGGTTTTCCATTTATGTAAATGATGCGCAGAAAGCAAAGTTCCCCCTGTGCTCCGAGCACAGTGTCGTCATCCCCCGCAATGCCACCTTTGTGTTTTATTTTTGACGCCCCCTGCATCTTTTCCCTGCCTCCTCGCTGTGTCAGCAGCCGACGTTCTTATCTTCGGATCAAAATCCTATGCATGCGCAGTACGCTCGTGTAGTTCTATGTAGTTTTCGGATTTTTATTTGATTAAAGTTTTGAAAGCCATGTATCATTTTCGTTCCACTTCACAATTATCTGCTTCTTTGTGTTGGTCTATCACTTAAAATCGCAATAAAATACATTTAAGTTTGTGGTTGTAAGGTGACAAAATGTGAAAAAGTTCAACGGGTATAAATACTTTTGCAAGCCACTGTATACAGATAGCACTGTCATACATGAGAGGGCTCTGCCAGTGGTGAACCTAGCCTCTTTGCTGCCTGAGGTGGACTATAGAAAGACGCCCCAACCCCCCCCAAAAAAATTGAGTTTCCATGCTACTAGTTTAACACACTGTTATCATCGCACAATATACACAATACACAAAGTTATAAAACAGTTTTTAAGAATTATTCTTCCTGTATTACTTCAGTATCAGATCAACAACATGGCATTAACAATGAAAGTAACGTCACACATCTTCTGCTTGGTGAATGGACGAGCCCACATGGCCCCCCATTCTCTATAATAGGAGCGCCGCAGATAGCTGAGTACTGGACTTCGGGTACCTTTGGAACTCCCATCGAAGTGAATGAGAGCCACGCGGGTTCGTCCATCCACCAAGTGACACACCTACATATATGACTGCGGTCAGGCTGAATTCCCACCCAGTGGGGGGAAAAAACCCAATTCTCAGGCTCAGTGGGGGTCTTAGCAGACAGACCCCCATCACTCAGGTATTTATCCTCTATCATTTAGGTGAATACAGGGCAGTAACATTTTGTGACTTACAAGTGATGTCTCTGACTAATTGGTCACATTTCCCTTCTCTTCCCTTTGGACCGCCATGACCACTTCTTCCAGCTGTGACTTGTCTCTGTAAAGTTTGCAACACAGACATCTTTGGCTCCTCACTTTTCCAGGCATCCAACCCACATTGTCCTCACCTACACAAAGCCCCCATTCTGCTGCTACCCCCAATTATAAAATATATGATATAACCCCTCATAATGAATCATACCCCCAAGTGCATCTTTATATTAATAATGTCCGTGTGCACCCTGTATAAATAGTGCCCCTTATTAATAAAGCCCCAGGTGTTAACTAATTAAAAGATTTTCCAGGTCATTAATAAACTAATCAGTGGGGCTCAAAAGCCCAGGACCCCCACTGATCAGCTGTTTGAATGGTACCTGTGTAAGCGCCATGACCGCTTCTCTGTTTACATAGTGTCATTCATCTCATAGCGGCCATGTAATGTAACTACAGCCTCATCCTGTACATGTCTACAGTATGTGACAAGGCTGGAATTACATCACACGGCCACTATAAACAGACAGTGTATAATATAAACAGGTGCCATAGCCCCTGTTTATAGCGCCCCATTTACACACACTATAATGTTCCACAGCAGCCCCTGCAAACAGTATTACACAGTATTATGGCCCGCAGCGGCCCCTGCACACTGTATTATGCCTTGCCGCAGCCCCTGCACACGGTATTATGCTCCATAGTGGCCCCTGCACACGGTATTATGCCCCGCAGTGGCCACTGCACATGGTATTATGTTCCACAGCAACTCCTGCAAACAGTTTTATGCTCCCTAGTGGCCCCTGCACACGGTATTATGCCCCATATTGGCCCCTGCACACGGTATTCTGCTCCATAGTGGCCCCTGCACTGGTATTATGCTCTATAGTGGCCCCTGCACTGGTATTATGCTCCATAGTGGCCCCTGCACTGGTATTATACTCCATAGTGGCCCCTGCACCCGGTATTATGCTCCATAGTGGCCCCTGCACTCGGTATTATGCTCCATAGTGGCCCCTGCACTCGGTATTATGCTCCATAGTGGCCCCTGCACAGAGTATTATGCTCTACAGTGGCCCCTGCACACGGTATTATGCCCCATAGTGGGCCACCCATGAACTATTATTATACTCTGGGGTCTTTTAAGACCCCAGAGTATAATGATTGGAGACCCAGGGGAGAATACAAACATAAAAACCAGTGTTACTTACCTATCCTGGACACCGGTGCACTCCTTGCAGCTTTCGGCCCTGTTTAATTGCGCACAGACGTCACGTGATCAGGCCGGCGATGCGACCTGATGACGTCACCGGAGGCCTCAAGCCTGCTCGGAGTTACATCGGATCACAGGAGGTGAGTAACATTGCTTTTTATGTTCCCTCACCTCCCCTGGGCCTCCGGTTATTATACTCCGGGGTCTGAAAAGACCCCGGAATATAATAATAGTAGTATTTGAGGCCTGCGGCCTCACTTACCGAAGCCTCACTTACAGCGGCATCCACTTCCCTTTCTGCGTCCCATAGCAGAAGGTGAAGCGGAGGCGGCCACGAGCAGATGCCGGGTAGGTAAATAAATAGACCGTGACCTGCTGGGGATACTCCAGCAGGTTACGGCCTATTTATATATATAAAAAAAGTTATACTCACCTGCGATGCCTTGATGCAGCCGCCGCCTCTTCTTGTCCGCGATGTCTGTGTCTCAGCGTAGGAGGCGCGATGACGTCATTGTATCGCCGCCTGCGCTGAGATGCGACGTTTCGTAAACCAGCCCAGGACAGGCCCCGCTCAGCTCTTATTTTTTTTTTTTTAAAGCGGCCTGTCTTGGGCTGGTTTACATTAAATAGTAAAAATGCCGCCCCCTAGAAAGTGACGGACAGTGCCACCTGAGGCGGCCGCCTCACTTCGCCTCATTAGCGGTGCGCCCCTGGGCTCTGCTCTTGAGCCCTCTCCATACCTCCTGCAGCATTATGACATACCTGTACATTAAATATTGTTAAGGGGTTAAATTACCCTCCCCACATCTCATGTTAGGTTCATAGTTAGGTACCAATGAGCAGACGGATCAAAAGTAAAAAACAAAAAATGGTGCTTTAGGTTGTTTCAAGTTTCCACCTTTTCTCCAGATACCCAATAGTTTACATATTTCCCTTGTGTATCACCTGGTCATGAACAGTTGTTTTACTAAAAACAGAGCACCTTGTGACTTAACCCTCAAATCATCCACAGATTTTGAGATTCTGGATTGGAAAAAGGTCCATAGAAAGCTGTTCTATCTTATTGCCTGTAAGTCATATGGTCTTGATCAGAAAGGTTGTGTTTCTAAGGAATACATTCATTCTCCTCCGGTCAGCAGGAGATTCTACTTGAAATATTCTTTCAAGCCTCACTAAATCTCTTCAGGTGGGGCCCTAAATACTTTTTTAAATACTCTAGCTCCAGTATTCCACTGCAGCCCTGTTGGAATCTGCTATGGCTCTCCTGCTGTACTGCAGCATCAGGTTGCTAAGGAAGACAGCACCTAAAGATGATGTCAGGCCTGGAGGCCTATTTAAAGGGGGATATTCCTGCTGTGCCTTGTATTCTGATTATAGTTTATCCTTTCTCCTGGCTCTCATTCGTTGTGCTATTGCTACTTACTTTATTCCTGACTGACCGTTGGCCTTGTTCCTGCATACTGCATTTGCCTTGCGACTTGGTTTGTCTGGTATTTGTCTGGCTATGATTAGAGATGAGCAAATTTCTCAAAAATTCGATTCGGCAGCTTAGCTGAATATCCCAAAACAATTCACTTCGATCTGAATTACTTTGTGGCAAATCACATTAAAAACAGCTATTTTCCTGGCTGCAGAGAGCCTGGGGATATGGGGATATGCATTTTACACTAAGGAAACGTCAGAATAGCCTTTAGAAAGGCTATTCTACTCCTACCTTTACCATTGCATCACGCCCCCTGCGATGTCCTGGTCCTCCGAGCATGTGCAGAGCTGCTCGGAAGAGAATCAAGATGGCCGTCAGACATGCGCAGAAACTGTCTTGTATGGGATATAATCAAGATGGCGCCGGACATGCGCAGAAATAGTCTTATATGTGATATAATGAAGATGTCCGCCAGACATGCGCAGAGCTGCTCAGAATCGAGTCAAGATGGCCACCACACATGCGCAGAGCCACTCATGTAGGAATAGGATAAAGATGGCCGACACGAGTGGCTCTGTGCATGTCTGGTGGCCATCTTGATTCTATTCTGTGTGGCTCTGCGCATGTCTGGCGGCCATCTTGATTCTATTTTGTGCGGTTCTGCGCATGTCCGGCAGCCATTTTGATTATTTTACTACACGAGCGAGGAGGACCAGGATATCACAGGGGGCATGATGCAACGGCAAAGGTAGGAGTAGAATAGCCTTTCTAAAGGCTATTCCAACATGCCCCTAGTTTAAAATGCGATTCGATACCACGAAGCGTGAGGGAATTCGGAAATCGAGGGAATTCGGAATTCGAGGGAATTCGGAAATCGAGGGAATTCGGAAATGCGAATCGAAAATTTCCTGAAATTCTGATCGAATTCCACTTCGCCAGCTTTGATTCGCTTATCTCTAGCTATGATGCTTGGCTCCATTTCTGAACATGTTCCCATCTTGTCCTCTGGCCTGTCAGATTCTGATTGTCCTAGTGATGACCTCCATTACTAACCTCACCAATCCATGACTATTTTATGGACAGTGAGCTGGGAATCCTCTTGCAGTAAAGTTCATACCTCCTTGTGGGGTTTATGAGTAAAGACTGGTGACTTTTTTTAGACTTCGCACCCCAGTGTAGTCCGTTTCAAACAGATACAGTTTAGTGAATCTATATTCTTGAATGTAACCATAACACATGACAAAAGTGTGTCTTAAGTTACTAATTCCTGATCAAAGTTGTAGCCTTATTGCAGATTAATTTAAAAGGGTTGCGTTTTTCTAAAAGAAGCTATGACCACCAACTCATTTCCACGCCACAGTAGTATATGGTATTACATGGATGGCCGTTTAACTGTATGGCCATCATTTAATACAAGGGCGAGACCACCAGAACAGGAACAACTTTCATGCAGTAGCTCTCCTTTCTGGCTCCTAGTGTAGCTTGTCAGGGCATATAGACAGCGATTACCTTCATGAGCCTTTTTTTTTTTAATGTAATTTTGATTACATACGTGTACAAATAAAAATATATATACATACAGGAATTAAGTCAGGAAAAAAAAAGACATGGGAAGGGAGTGCAAAGGCAAGAAATGTCATATCCAAAGCATGTCATAAGAAGTTAGCAATCTATAAGAATACATATGACTTTCTGTCATCATTTTTATGCATCTAAAATTAAATTTAAATGGGGAAAATAAGCAACAGAAAAATTTGACTTTTTTGTCATTGAGCCCATGGCAGAAATCCAAGGCTGCTGACCAGAGGCGTAGCTAGGGGGGGGGGGGGGGGCAGAGGGGGCGGCCGCCCCGGGCTCACTGACTTTTGGGGCCCACCCCGGGGCCGCCATTAATACATGCTTTATTTCTAACTAGATCGGTGTCTGCTGACACCGATCTAGTTACAATGCTTCCTGATGCTTAACTGTCTTGTAAACCGCAAGCCACTTCAGGCCTGCGGTTTACAAGACCCCGAGACCACAGACCGATGTCTTCTTCTAAGCACAGGCGGCGCGATGACGTCACAACATCGCACCGCCCGCGCTCAGACACAGACGTCATGCGCGTGGACAGGGAGGAAGCGCCGGCGGCTCCATTCATCGTTGCAGGTGAGTATGACTTTTTTTTTTTGTGGGTATATTAATAGAATAAGGGGTGGTTAGGAGGGGGGAATATAACTATAAAGGGAGAATTTATTAGGGGGCATTATAACGATGGGGGGTCATTTATATAAGGGTTATTAGGGGGTATTATGAATACAAGGGGGAGGTTATTTATATAAGGAGCCATTAGGGGGCATCATTTATATTACAAGGCATTATGAACATAAGGGGGGTGGTCATTGATATAAGGGGTCATTAGAAGTGCAGTATTTATGTCAGGGGGAATCAGGAGCATAATATGAGGGGTCAATTAATTTAATTAAAGTTGCACTTGCACCTTATTAAGACTAAGGCCCCACGTAGCAGGCTGCAGCAAGAAAAAGCGCTGCAGGAAAAACCATGGCGGTAACATTATGGTTTTTCCCGCAGCGCTTTTCACAGAAGGTCTGCAGAGGTTTCCTCTGTGGACTTTTTGTTTTCAATACACCTATATGGAAACTGTGAGTATTTCCATAGGTATAATTGACATGCTGCAATTTTCAAAACCGCAACGGTTTTGGAAATCACAATGTGTCTACTGCACATATTTTTCCAAAGTGTGTGGATGGGATTTGCTAGAATGTTGCGGTTTTTTTCAGAGGGTTTTCGCCACATGGAGCCCCCATCCCTACATTGCAGTATAATATGCACAGCGGATAATCTGCGATTTCCAAAACAGTCGGTGTTTTGGAAATCGCAGAATGTCAATTATACCTACGGAAATGCTGGCGGTTTCCCTATAGATATAATTGAAGCAGAAAGTCTGCAGAGGAAACCTCTGTGAACTTTCTGTGCAAAGTGCTGCTGGAAGAACCGCGATGCATCGCTGCCGCGGTTTTTCCTGCAGCTCTTTTTTGCTACGGGATGCCACATGGGGCCTTAGCCTTAAGGCGTTTTCCAGCTCATTTTTATTGATGATCTATCCTCAGAATAAATCATCAATAAGAGATAAGTGATTCCCCACTGATCAGCTGTAAGAAGGGGCTATGGCGCCTGTTTATATCATACACTGTCTGTTTATAGTGACCGTGTGATGTAATTACAGTCTTGTCACATAGACGTGTATAGGATGAGGCTGTAGTTACATTACATGGCCGCTATGAAAAGAATGACACTATGTAAACAGAGAAGGGGTCACGGCACTTACACAGGTACCACGGTTCACTCAAACAGCTGATCCTGGAGGTCCCGGGTATTGGAACCCCAAAAAAATTTTTTTCCCTTTTTTTTCCCTTTTTAATTAGGAAACACCTGGGGCATTATTAATAAGGGGCAAATTATCTCAAGAGGACCTTTCACATCCTCATGTATATGCGGTTTTACATACCGCTAGAAAGCCGACAGCGCGCTGAATTCAGCACACTGCCGGCTTTCCCGTTATATGCCCCGGGGTTGGAGATATCGGGGGTCTAAATTTCACCGTTCACTGTCAGAAGGGCGTTCCTGATAGTCTAGCTGCGCTGTGAGGAACGCCCTCCCTGACTGTGCTCATCCATAGACTTGTACTAGGGGGGGGCGTTCCTTACAGCTCAGCGTCATCACTGGGCTGAGTACACCCCAGTACAATTCTATGGACGGGTACTGTAAGGGAGGGCATTCCTCACTTCGCAACTAGACTGTCAGGAACGCCCTTCTGACAGTGAACGGTGAAATTTAGACCCCGATATCTCCATCCCCGGGGCATATAACGGGAAAGCCGGGAGTGTGTTGAATTCAGCGCACTGTCGGCTTTCTAGCGGTATGTAAAACAGCATATACATGAGGACGTGAAAGGTCCTCTTAAAGGGGTGCAAAGGGAAGTTATTAGTTTAAAGATGCACTTATTCATTATGGGGGGTTATATTATATAATTTATAATTGGGGGTAGCAGCAGGGTGGGTGTGCAGGTGAGGACAATGTGGGTCAGGTGCCTGGAAAAGTGAGGAGCCAAAGATGTCTGTGTTGCAAACTTTACAGAGACTGGAAGAAGTGGTCATGGCCGTCCAGATGAAAGAGATGCGGAATGTGAACGATTAGTCAGAGACGTCACCGGTAAGTCACTAAATGCTATTGCCCTGTATTCACCTAAGTCGTCTGCAGAGCCCTGTGTAGAGCTGCTATATACCACCATAGTATCGGTATACAAACATGTCCAAGTAGGGGTCCCACTTGGACATGTTTGCCCCCCCCCTGTGCTAAACCCCTAGCTACGCCTCTGCTGCTGACAATTGCAGTTTTGAACTGTCAAGGGACAGCATGTTGATTAGCCCCAATGAAAGGGGCTAATCTGCATATTAGGCATCCAGCACAGATTCAGTGCTGTTTGCAGAGCGGGAACCAAAGCAAGATGGGCATTTTTTTTTCCTGCGCCACTGATTTCAATAGACAGAGTTGAGGCATTTTCCATGTTGATTTTGATGCAGAAAATGCAACAAAAAGACCAGTGTGAACCCTATTGATGACATTGCACATATGTGATACCCTACATAAATGGGTTAGAACCAGCCACATCAGGAGTAAATTGGGAGTTAAAACTGAATGTTTTATTATAATACTTTATTTTCTGTTTGACAATGCATAAAGAGCATTGGGGTGTTTCCTTCTAGACAACAGAAAATTCTAGAATAGGGGTTGGGTTTAATTTATAAAAAGGCCTTCCTCCCCATGGTTAGATTAGTGGTAGAAGTTTTAAAATTCAGCTCACACGACAGCATTTCTGCCCTGGCTCTCCTGCTGTAATGGGTGGCAATACCACCCATGCTACTACCTTATCATAAGATTGCAATGTCAGGGTCAAAAAGCACTTGGGAGATGGACCTTACCCTCACAGAAAACCTGCAGCACAATCTGACAGATTGCACAATCACTGGGAAGGTTGAAGTTAGCCAGACAACATCTATTGAAGACTATGCTGAAGAAAGTAGTGAGACAGTCACATCACAGAACAGCCTCAGTAAATAGAGTGGGGAGCAAGAAGATAAACATGCGTAATAGTCCTAGCAGTTGATGATGAGAAGTTTTGTGCCTTTGTTACTGACAGGTAATCACTACCAGAGATGTCAACCTGGGAGAATTCTTCACAGGGTGATTTGCTGCAAAATGCGAATTGTGAAAGTAGGAGTGGCCTTTTCAAGGGCCAAAACCTTTAAAAAAAGGGCACAACTAAATATACTCAAACCCCATATATTAATATTGGACCCAAGATTGTTAATGGTTAAATAAAATAAACAAATGCACCATTTATTTATGCCATTTAGTGATCACAATAAATATTGTATTAATTTTATTGTGTATTTCTTTACGGTTAAGGTGATACCAAATGCATTTGGTATAATATATATATTTTATATTATATCAATTATATATATCTAAGGGAATGGCCAGTTGAGCAATTCCCCAGTGCTGCCGCAGAAACCTGAGAGGAAAGAAATGACAGAGACAGTGTGTCCTAAACTCACCCAGCCCCTGTCCCTGCCTATTTGCCACACTGTCCTAATGACAGGAGCAACTGGGCGTCAAAACCCTTCCTAGAAATAAGTGTCACACAGAACAGGACAAGACAAAACAACACAGAAACAGAGTCAGCTAGCCAAGGGGTCGGTAACAGTCGAGCAATGCAGTACAGAATCAAAGTCCAAGAGAATAGTCAAAGGTGAGCCAGAGGTCAAGAATAACAATACAATACAATACAATAGCAAGGAACAGCTTAGCAAGGACAAGATCACAGGACAGAGTCTCAATAGCCAGCGACCATGAGTGCGCTGATGACCTGTTTATAGCAAGTCCAGGACCTGCCCCAGACTTGATTGGTAGACAGACTGTCAATCACACAGGCAAGGCTAAGATTAACTATTTGAGGAGCAGAAAGAAACAAGGTGCAGGAGATTGGTGTGGCTGAAATTCAATTACATAGTAGTAGTACTAGGACAGTGTTCAGACTGAGCAACAAGAACCTTAAGCAAGGAATCAAACTGAACACGCCTCCTGCGCAACAGCGTGCGAGCGGAGGGTGGCGCAGAGACCCGAACAGGCAGAAACTTTCCAATATATCTACATCACTATATACACATCATCATTAGGTGTGATCCTGAGTTCAAAACACAACTCACACTTAAACTGTGCTAGGAATACTAATGAGCTGGGTAATCAAATGTCATTTTAGTTTCAATAATTTTTTTTTTTTTCCAATAATTTTTATTGAAGGTTTTACAGATTTAAAGGAACAAGGACAGTAGCATAAATGTTTAGCACAATCTGGGCATACAGCATGTGATGGATAAATATCGTATGTTCAATTGTAGCATAAGGACACATGCTGCCTGTACCCATTAGTATAGAACCAAAGTATAAAGATCTAACAATGAAACACTAGGCATGAAACAATAAACAATTGAACATTTAAACCTATGAACATGAGAGGCACCGTGCTCTAGACTTTAGCGAGGAGGCGTTTCGGACGCGTAAAGCGTACTTGCAGTAATACCGTATATCCAGCTATGAAGGAATACCTAAGTCTTAGTGAGTTAGATAATAAGTTAGATACGTTAGATAAGCAGAGTTAAGGGAGGAGGAAGATCGAGATATTAATACAAAGAGTGTTTGTGTATGGGCTTGTAAGTACGGACTATATAAGAAGGGAAGGGAACAAGGCCAAGGAGAATAACAGAAATAATAATAGGAGAATAAATTTCGGGCCCAAACTTTCTTAATCCGACAAACTCCGAACCCGCCTTAACCCACATATCGAGAGTGGATTCAGCAATCCCAAATGTTCACAAACAAGTTATATGAATGATTACCCAGGGCAATAATTTTTTCATAAGCAAAGGTATTGTTGATAGCAGATCTTAAAGCTGAAAGTGGTGGGGGAGCGGTCGATTTCCATCTCTGGACCAGCATCAACTTGGCGATAGTCAAGATTTTACATAAGAGTGTTTTATGTGGGTTTAGCGTGTTAGGAACTCTAAGCAGCAAGACAGCCAAGTGTAGAGTATACCGGATCTGGAGACCAAATAGCTTTGAAAGCATGACAAACACTTCCACCCAGTATTCCTGAATAATCGGACACTCTCCCAAAATATGAAGTAAAGTTCCCCTCCACCCGCATCCTCTCCAGCACTCCCCGTTTCAACATGTGTGCTGCACTTCAAGGAGGAGTGAATCAATTTAATTGCACGTTGCCATTCATTGGGGGTAAAGCTCACTCCTAGGTCCCTTTCCCAATAGCGAAACGGGGCAGATTTGATATAAGAAGAGGTATCATCCAACAGATCATACAAAGACCTCAGGCCTCTCACTTTTTTTGACATCCATGTGAAGATCGTGTTATTATGAGGAGTAGGGGCGGAGGAGTTTTTAGACAAAAAGTGTAGTATTCTAAAATGTGTGTAGAAGTTTCTCATAGGGATTCCAAATTTTTGCCGCAATGCCGTAAATGATAGGACTGTCCCACTTTCCAAGTATAACTTTGAGACTTGGGTTACGCCCTTAGCTTCCCAACCCGAAGTATCCAAGTCTTTGATTGCCCAAGATAAGAGGGATAAAGGCATATCAGAGATATTAAAATGCCTCGTAGGGGTTGTCTTCCCATGAACATTGAAGGGAAGGGCCTGTGATTTTGACAAGTTCAATTTATAATAGGACAGCTGACCAAAAGTCTGAATAATACCCATAAGACGTGGGAGAGACACCCCCGGGTTGGTTAACGTAAGAAGAATATCGTCAGCATATAGCGATATAAGATGGACTCTATCTTTTATAGTGACGCCCTGTACAGCTGGATCTAAGCTTAGATGCTGGGCCAGCGGCTCCATGGAGAGGACAAATTTCAAGGGTGACAATGGGTATCCCTGCCTAGTCCCATTAGTGATTATGAAAGGGTCCGACACCGTCCCGTTTGTAAAAATTTTTGCAGAAGGTGCTGAGTAGAGCGCCTCTATAGCTCCCAAAATCATTCCCGAGAATCCCATAGTCCTAAGAGCCGAGAAGGCATACGACCAGCAAATGCGATCAAACGCCTTCTTGGCATCCAGAGCAAGCAGCACCGCCCCCACACCCTCCGAACCGACCCGATGAACCAAATTCAAGACGCGCCTGGTATTTTCGTAGGCTTGACGCCCCTTAACAAATCCTACTTGATCATAATTTATTAAGCTCGGGAGGCAATCTGCTAGACACGTCGCAATAAGCTTAGCATAAATTTTTAAATCGGAATTTAACAGGGAAATGGGACTAAAATTCTGGGGCGAGGTTGGGGTCTTACCATGTTTAGGCAAAGTAACCACCAATGCCTCTTGATTTTCCCTAGGAAATGCTTTAAACTCAGCTGCGGCCCTTAAAAATGACAACAGTAGGTCCAGCAGAATCTGGGAAAACGTTTTATAATATTCATTAGTAAGACTGTCTGGACCCGGAGATTTACGGGAGGGCAGCAACTTAATAATTACAGACAACTCCAAAGCAGTTATAGGAGCATTTAAGGACGCTAGTTGATCTTCAGTAAGCCTGGGCATATGGGCCGAGGTTAAGAATGAATCAATATCTGCTTGGGAGGGTGGGGCCACCGAGGGGTCGTCTGCAATATTATAAAGATCTGCATAAAAGGCCCTAAATGCATCTGCTATACCCTTAGGGTCATAAATTTTATATGTTCCGTCCTTACTATGGAGGAACGGGATCCTGGATTTAATATGTCTCTGTTTAAGTTTAGAAGCTAGCAGCTTCCCCGCTTTATTGGACTGAGAATAATAGGTAGCTCTCACCTGCATTAAGTTCTTTTCATATTTATGTAACAAACAAGTAGCAAGTTGTCGGCGTAGTTCTATCAGTTTAACTGCATTTGAGGGAATAGGGGACTTTTTATTGTCAATATCTAAGATTTTTATTTGACGGAGAAGCCGGTCCATCTCTGCTAGTCTAGTTTTCTTTTCAATGTGGCCAAGATGTATAAAAGTACCCCTAATGAAAGCCTTATGGGAGTTCCACAATACTTCAAGGCTAGATACCGATGGAGTATTAATCTGAAAAAATTCCTTCAGATCACTCTCCAAGGTTGCCTTAAATTTCGGGTGTGACATCAAGAATTCATTACATCGCCATACATATGACCGAGGACAGTCATATTTCTCCGATATGAGTAGCGTAACCGCCGCGTGGTCCAACCATGTTATTTGCGAGATGGCGGACTGCATAACAAGAGGGAGAGTGCATTGATCCACTAAAAATAGGTCAATGCGAGAGTAGCTATTATGTGCGGTCGAGAAAAAAGTATAGTCTTGCTCAGTGCTCTGCAGGATTCACCAAGCGTCAAACAAATTATGGCACCACAGAGCCTGTGAAAAAGAGGGGAGCCGCTGTGAAAGGCCAGATGTGGTGTCTACCAAAGGATCGGGTGCTATGTTAAAGTCTCCCATCAACAGTAAGCAACCTTGCTTTCTTTATTCAATTGTCTTCCAAAAATGCTACCTGTCTCTTATTAGGAGAGTAAACCGACACCAACATGTAAGTGACATTGTTGATGAGACACACCAATATAACAAAACGTCCCCCAGGGTCTGAGTATTGGAAGAGTAGCTGAAACGCCACTGAATCTCTGATCCCGATCAGCACTCCCCTACGTTTGGAGGAGTAATGAGCGTGGAACATATGAGGATACGATGGGTGTTTAACGCGGGTGGCATCCTTCTTCAAAAGGTGTGTCTCCTGTACTGCTATTATGTCACAACCCTGAACCTCACCCCACAAATTAACTCGTTTTTGAGGGGTATTCAACCCCTAACATTCATGGACATAATCTTAAGAACCATCTTGCAAATTTAAAAGAGCTATAAGAATCGCCACATATAGACAAGTACACAGTGGTGAACCTAGCCTCTTTGCTGCCTGAGGCGGACTATAGAAAGAAGCCCCCCCCCAAAAAAAAAAATTGAGTTTCCATGCTACTAGTTTAACACACTGTTATCGTTGCACAATATACACAATACACAAACTTATGAAACAGTTTTTAAGAATTCTTATTACATTACTTTAGTATGAGATCAACAACACGTCATTAACAATGACAATAACTTCGCACATCTTCTCGTGGATGGACGAGCCCACATGGCCCCCATTCTCTATAATAGGAGCCCCGCAGATAACTGAGTACTGGACATCGGCTATCTTTGGCACTCCCATTGAAGTGAATGAGAGCCACGCGGGTTCGTCCATCCACCAAGTGACACACCTATATAAATGGCTGCGGTCAGGCTGAATTCCCACCCAGTGGGAGGAAAAAAACCAATTCTCAGGTTCAGTGGGGGTCTCAGCAGACAGACCCCCATCAATCAGGTATTTATCCTCTATCATTTAGATGAATACAGTGCAGTAACATTTTGTGACTTACAGGTGACGTCTCTGACTAATCCTTCACATTTCCCATCTCTTCCATTTGGACCGCCATGACCATTTCTTCCAGCTGTGACTTGTCTCTGTAAAGTTTGCAACACAGACATCTTTGGCTCCTCACTTTTCCAGGCACCTGACCCACATTGTCCTCACCTGCACACCCATCCTGCTGCTTCCCCCAATTATAAAATATATTATATAACCCCCCCATAATGAATAATACCGCCAAGTGCATCTTTATATTAATAATGTCCGTGTGTACCCTGTATAAATAGTGCCCCTTATTAATAATGCCCCAGGTGTTAACTAATTAAAAGATTTTCCAGGTCATTAATAAACTAATCAGTGGGGCTCAAAAACCCAGGACCCCCACTGATCAGCTGTTTGAATGGTACCTGTGTAAGCGCCATGACCGCTTCTCTGTTTACATAGTGTCATTCATCTTATAGTAGCCATGTAATGTAACTACAGCCTCGTCCTGTACATCCACTTCCCATAGCAGAAGGGGAAGCGGAGGCGACCACGAGCAGACGCGGGGTAGGTAAATAAATAGGCCGTTACCTGCCGGGGATACTCCAGCAGGTTACGGCCTATTTATATATTAAAAAAAAAGTTATACTCACCTGCGATGCCTTGATGCAGCCGCCGCCTCCTTTTCTTGTCCGCGATGTCTGTGTCTCAGCGTAGGCGGCGCAATGACATTATTGTATCGCCGCCTGCGCTGAGATGCGACGTCTCGTAAACCAGCCCACGACAGGCCCTGCTCAGCTTTGTTTTTTTTTTTTAAAGTGGCCTGTCCTGGGCTGGTTTACATTGAATAGTAAAAATGTCGCCCCCCAGACAGTGACGGACAGTGCCACCTGAGGTGGCCGCCTCACTTCGCCTCATTAGCGATGCACCCCTGCTAGTACACATAGAAATAATACTTAAGTACAGAAGTAGGAGGTTGTCTCCATGCCAGAAAGCCGTCTCGACCAAGGTGCCAGAACCTGTAAGAAATAAATCAGCCAAACCATAGAGCTCAACAACGGTCAAGCCTAAAACAACAAGTAACACAGTACAGCGGACCAGCAGCTGTTGTGATCTCAGGGGGATAAGTTCAGCAGCAGCAGACATAAGAAGTTCCTAGAGAAAAGGAGAAAGAGCCTTCAGCGTTTGACTCCCGTGGCTGGAAGTCTTCGGGTCTTCGCTGGATGCCAGCCGTCAGACAGGTGGCCAAGCGGTTTCACACGTGGGAGATCAACAATAGGAATGTTCCATTTACTCAACAATCGTTTTCCTTTTTCTAAATTCCTGATCACATGTGTAAGATTATCTCGGGTTATCATCACTCGAACTGGGAATCCCCACTTATACAGGATACGATGTTGACGAAGTGCTGCTGTAATGGGGGCTAGTAGATGTCTTAGTTGTAAAGTTGCAGCCGACAAATCGGAGAAGATGGAAATCTTGTGAAACGGTTCAGGGAGGCGGTCTAGTTTACGAGCTGCTAATAACACCAAATCTTTAGTGCGAAAAAAGTGAATCCTCGCCAGAATGTTTTTTGGAATTGATTCGTCCAAATGTGAGGGTCTGGGTACTCTATGTGCTCTGTCAATGGTTAAATCTATAGACTGGTGTTCAGGCAGTAAGGCACGCGTAGCAACTGTCTCCAGAATGCCCCTAAATTTCAAGTTATTCCTTCTGGACCGATCTTCCAAATCAGCTATTTTAGCTTTCAAAAAGGTCACATCATTTTCCACATCATAATGGGCATCTATAAGGTGCGTGGCAAATTCCGCCATCTTAGATTCTATATGTACAGTGCGATTTTTCAGATCTTGAATATCTCGCTCAAGTGGTGTGATCATAGGAGACATACAGTGCCTTGTAAAAGTATTTGTCCCCCTTGAACTTTTCAACCTTTTGCACATTTCAGGCTTCAAACATAAAGATATAAAATTTTAATTTTTTGGTGAAGAATCAACAAGTGGGACACAATTGTGAAGTGGAACGAAAGTTATTGGTCATTTTAAACTTTTGTAAAAAATAAAAAACTAAAAAGTGGGGCGTGTAATATTATTCCGCCCCTTTACTTTCAGTGCAGCAAACTCACTCCAGAAGTTCAGTGAGGATCTCTGAATGATCCAATGTTGTCCTAAATGACTGATGATGATAAATATAATCCACCTGTGTGTAATCAAGTCTCCGTATAAATACACCTGCTCTGTGATAGTCTCAGGGTTCTGTTTAAAGTGCAGAGAGCATCATGAAGACCAAGGAACACACCAGGCAGGTCCGTGATACTGTTGTGGAGAAGTTTAAAGCCGGATTTGGATACAAAAAGATTTCCCAAACTTTAATCCCTTAAGGACCCGGCCATTTTTCGTTTTTGCATTTTCGTTTTTCCCTCCCCACATTCCAAGAGCCATAACGTTTTCATTTTTCAGTTCACAGAGTCACATGATGGCTTATTGTTTGCGAAACAAATTGTACTTTGTAATGTCACTATTCAATATGCTGTGCAATGTACTGGGAAGCTGGAAAAAAATTCAGAATGAGGTGCAATTGGAGAAAAACTGCATTTGCGCCAAATTCATATGGGTTTAATTTTTACACCATTCACTGTGTGGTAAAAATGACATGTTACCTGTATTCTGCCGGTCAGTATGAACATGGCGATACCAAATTTATATAGTATTTGTAATGTTTTGATACCTTTTAAAAAATTAAAAACTTTGCTAAATAGAAAAAAATTTTTGCGTCGCCATATTGTGTCACCTGTAACTTTTTCATATTTACATGTATGGAGCTGGGTAAGGCGTATTTTTATGCGGGACAACATGACGTTTTTATTGATACCACTTGGGGAAAGATCTGATGGTTTGATCACTTTTTATTCAATTTGTTATAGGAGACAAAGTGTTGAAAAAAAACACTATTTGGCCATTTTAATTTTTTTTCCCCGCTACGCCGTTCACCGTATGGGATAAATATTTTAATATTTTAATAGTTCGGGCATTTTGGATCGCGGGGATACCTAAAGTGTTTATGCTTACTTTTGTTTATTTACTTTTATATCTGATCTAGGGAAAGGGGGGTGATTTGAACTTTTGTGTTTTTTTTTATTTTTACATACTTTTACAAACTTTTTTTTTTTCTACTTTAACTTGTATGATCAGACTCCCTAGGGACCTTGAAACCTAGGGAGTCTGATCGATCATACTATTCACTGCGATACTACTGTAACGCAGTGAATAGCAAAATGCCGTCACTGCTATTAGCTATACTGTAATGACAGGCCTGGGAGCCTTCAATAGGCTCCCGGCTGTCATGGCAACCAAGCGCCGCCCTCCGATGACGTTCTGGAGGGCGGCGATGAGGTAAAAATGGCGGCGCCCATGGCGGCTCCGCTATTTAGACGCCGAGGTCGCGTTTGACCGCGGCATCTAAAGGGTTAACAGCCGCGATCGGTGCAGGCACCGATCGCTGCTGTTAGCTGCGGGTCCTGGCTGTATTATATCGTCATGCGACTCAGGACGTACTATTATGCCCTGGGTCGTTAAGGGGTTAAACATGCCAAGGAGCACTGTGCAAGCAATCATATTGAAATGGAAGGAGTATCAGACCACTTCAAATCTACCAAGACCCGGCCGTCCCTCTAAACTTTCATCTCAAACAAGGAGAAGACTGATCAGAGATGCAGCCAAGACGCCAATGATCACTCTGGATGAACTGCAAAGATCTACTGTACAGCTGAGGTGGGAGAGTCTGTCCATAGGACAACAATTAGTCGTACACTGCACAAATCTGGCCTTTATGGAAGAGTGGCAGGAAAAAAGCCATTTATCAAAGATATCCATAAAAAGTTTCATTTAAAGTTTGCCACAAGCAACCTTGGAGACACACCAAACATGTGGAAGAAGGTGCTCTGGTCAGATGAAACCAAAATCGAACTTTTTGGCCAGAATGCAAAACGATATGTTTGGCGTAAAAGCAACACAGCTCATCACCCTGAACACACCATCCCCACTGTCAAACATGGTGGTGGAAGAGTGAAGAAATCAGGCGATACCTTTTAGAGGCTAACTGAGTATATTTATAAGTAAGCTTTCAGAAGACTAGCTTCCTTCATCAGACATGGCCACGCCCCCTAGTGACGAGACGGAGGCTGGGCGAGCATTATCATTTTATTGGCTCATTTTCAGTGTACTCCCTTAAGGTGGGTGGAGCCTGTACCAGGCGCTTTGGCTTAAAACTACAGCCGAGTGCAGTGTGAGCGTCGGATATCCTAAGTACCGGGGCTCACCATTAGAGCCCCGGGAACTGCAGTTTTTACTGCTTTCTGAATGCTGTGATTATACCTAATTGCCTGAGAATCAGAGGGGAGTTAGGCATAGGGGGGATGGATATCTAACGCTAGGATCTAGCTATATCACTGCCAGGTTCTGGAGGCAGGGGTAGCGTTTGGAGATATTATAGGTCCTGCTATGTGGTATATACAATCACTCCATTTGCTCCTGATGAACTCATTTCAATAATCTAATGGGGGAAATGCGTTGAGCTTTTAATTCAGCACTGGGATTAATTGTTCTCAGGGCTGTTGTTTGTTTAGCAGTTTAGAGCTTGCAAATTGGTGTTGTGATTAATTACTCTTAACGCTTTGTTTGTATAGCAGTTTAGGTGATTTTGGAGCTACACTACTGCTCTGACACCAGGCATTAGCTTATTAAGTGGTGCTGGGATAAATGACTCTCAGCGCCGCTGTTTGTATACCAGCCTAGGTGATCTTGGAGTTGCATATACTGCTCTGACACCAGACATTCAGCTGATGTGTTAATTATAGCTTTGGGTAATCTATATGGGATGCGAGTATTGGGCTAAAATCAGATTTGTTCTGTTTATGAGTTTCCAGTGATTTCATCACAATACCATATACTTTTTAGACACTCACATAAACAGTGGCTTGTCCACTTTTATTAGAGGTGATTTTGGAGCTGCACTACTGCTCTGACACCAGGCATTAGTTTATTAAGTGGTGCTGGGATAAATGACTCTCAGCGCTGCTATTTGTATATCAGCCTAGGTGAAATTGGAGTTGCACATACTGCTCTGACACCAGACATTCAGCTGATGTGTTAATTATAGCTTTGGGTTATCTATATGGGATGCGAGTATTGGGCTGAAATCAGATTTGTTCTATTTAAGAGTTTCCAGTGATCGTCATCACAATACCATATATATTTTTAGACACTCACATGAATAGTGGCTTGTGCACTTTTATTAGATTATAATAAATGTTAAGTTTTATTATTTTTTTTTTTTTTTTGAATTCCACTCCAATTCTGTGACATATCTTCATCAGACATGGTGTTATACAAGAACTGAAAATTCACAGATTTTTTATATACCCTATACACATGGTCTTCAAAGGATTTTAGAGTCCTTAAAAAAACCCAAAACAAAATGCAATCTAAGTAGAGAAGTTATTTACAACTGGTCAAAAAACAATCTGGAAAGTTGTGGCGCGTGACTGAGGGATCTGTTATCTGTTTGCTATCAGGAGGTGATTTGTGACCCTCACAGTTCATACATAGTGTGACATGAAGCTGGCATGAATATTAAATCCAAATTGCAGAGTTTAAAATTTTTGCATAAACTTGTACTCCCATTGTTTCCTCTCCTCCTGCGTCTTAAACTGTCCCATTAAAACCCGCAAATCTTCAATAGAGTGGTTTTCTCCGGAGAAATGTGCGGCCACTGGGAGATCGGTTATGCTGTTATTAATATTGGATCTGTGTGAGTTCATTCGCTGACTAAGTCTCTGCCCTGTTTCCCCCACATAGAGGCCTGTGGTGGAACATTGCACACACATTATGGAAGACCTGCATTGGAAGACCTGCAGGAAAATGTCCCCCTAATTCTGTGCACCTGTTGTGACTGTGGGATAGGTACACTGTCAGCAGTGTGGATGTGCCTGAAGGTCATGTACCTTTTTTGTAGGCAAGGTGAGGTGCCATTTTCAGTTGGGGCCTTCAGGGCACTCCGGACAATAATACGCCTTAGGTTTGGTGGTTGTCGAAAGGAAAGGAGAGGGGTGTGAAGAGGTAAAATGTTTTGTTTTATGTTTATAATTGATTTCCTGTTTTGTAACCTTAGTTTTGGTACATGAGATGCCAGGTCTGGTAAAGCCTCTGTGTGAATGTTATTACTGCTTCTTATTTCTTTCTTTCCTCATTAGGCTGGCCACCTAATGCTCTATTTTCTACTCTTTCTGGTCTTGCCATCTGGAAACAATGTACCAAAACTAAGGAAATACTCACAATTTGTGTTTCATAAAGAAGTGTTTTCATTTACTTACCTGCAGTAAGGAGCTGTAGTAGGGTGTGTCTGCCCTGGCCTTATAAGAGGCAAGTCTGCATCAACTCCAGTGTTTTATAGAGAAAACTGCATAGGATTATGGGAAATGTCTATGCTATAAAAGGATTCCATTACCCAGCAAGCTCAGTAGTTGGGGGAGTTGACACAAGGATTTCTTAGTACACGTTTTGGATATGTTCTGATGAAATAATTAGAATAAACTCCTTTGGATTTCTTTTCAATCAAGGTCTGATTGTTTTTTGGAAAATCCCATGCTTCACAAGGGGGACTGGAAATATGTCCTTGAGTCTGTTGTCCCTATGTAGCACAGGTTGGAGATCTTTGGCAATCCTTCGTAGGATCTCCAGCTGTGGGTTGTAGGTGACAACTGGGGGCACTCGGGCTTCTTTCTGGGTCTTTTTATATGTGAGCAGACTGTCTCTGTTAATGGCTGCCGCTTTGTTTAATTAGTTGTCTGTCACTTTTGGTTTGTATCCCAATTGGAGAAATTTCAGTCTCAGATCCAGGAGGTGCTTGTCCAGGTCTGCTTTGTCGGAGCAAATACGATTGTATCGTATAGTCTGGCTGTAGATAATAGATTGTCTTGTGTGCTTGGGGTGGAAGCTGTCGTTTCTCAGGTAGGCCGTTCTGTCTGTGGGTTTGTGGTATATTGATGTGAGTAGCCGGTGGTCTTTGATGTATATTGTGGTATCTAGAAAGTGAATTTCACTCCCTGAATAGCTAAGTTTAAGGTTGATGGTAGGGTGAAAGTCATTAAAGTCATTATGGAATTGAAGTAGGGCCTCCTCACCTGCAGTCCAGATGACAAGAATATCATCGATATAACGAAGGTAAATCATAGGTTTGGTGGCGCATGTTGATAAATATGCTCCTTCCAGTTCTGCCATAAAGAGATTTGCATATTGGGGTGCACATCTGGTCCCCATTGAAGTTCCCATTCGCTGTAGATATAGATCCTCTCCAAAGGTAAAATGGTTGTGGCTAAGGATGAGTTGTATGAGCTGCGTTACTGGTTCTGTTGGGAGGTTTTGTTTTGCCAGGTGTACCCGACATGCTGCAACTCCATCCTTGTGGGGAATGTTGGTATACAGGGATTCCACATCCATGGTGGCCAAAATGGTACCCTCAGGTAGTGGGCCCAGGGCATTCAGTTTGTTAAGAAGGTCAGTGGTGTCCTGGATATAGCTTGGGGTATCCCTGACAAGGGGTTTTAGGAGATTTTCCACCCAACCTGAGATGTTTTCTGTCAGTGTCCCAATGCCAGAAATGATAGGCCTCCCAGGGTTGCCATCTTTGTGTATCCTTGGGAACATATAGAAGCAGCCCGGCCTGGGATCTTGTGGGATAAGTCCTTTTATCTGATTCTGGATCTGGATTGGAAACTTCTTGATCATACGCTTTAGTTCTTTCATATACGCCTTTGTGGGATCACTTCCAAGTTTGGAGTAATGGATGGGATTTGACAGTTGCCTGTTTGCTTCCTCGATATAGTCTGAGGTGTTCATTATGACTATTGCGCCCCCTTTGTCAGCTGGTTTTATTATTATATCCTGATTTTCTTTTAATGAAATAATGGCCTTCTGTTCCTGTAGGGTTAGGTTATGCACCTGTTTCTTTTGTTTCTCCAGGATTTCTGATTTTACTTTGCTTCTGAAACAGTCAATATATTTATCCAGTGGCAGCATCATGGTTTGGGCCTGCTTTTCTTCAGCAGGGACAGGGAAGATGGTTAAAATTGATGGGAAGATGGATGGAGCCAAATACAGGACCATTCTGGAAGAAAACCTGTTGGAGTCTGCAAAAGACCTGAGGCTGTGACGGAGATTTATCTTCCAACAAGACAATGATCCCAAACATAAAGCAAAATCTACAATGGAATGGTTCACAAATAAACGTATCCAGGTGTTAGAATGGCCAAGTCAAAGTCCAGACCTGAATCCAATCGAGAATCTGTGGAAAGAGCTGAAAACTGCTGTTCACAAACGCTCTCCATCCAACGTCACTGAGCTCGAGCTGTTTTCCAAGGAAGAATGGGCAAGAATGTTAGTCTCTCGATTTGCAAAACTGATAGAGACATACCCCAAGCGACTTGCAGCTGTAATCGCAGCAAAAGGTGGCGCTACAAAGTATTAACTTAAGGGGGCCGAATAATTTGGAACGCCCCACTTTTCAGTTTTTTATTTTGTACAAAAGTTTAAAATATCCAATAAATTTTCTTCCACTTCACGATTGTGTCCCACTTGTTGTTGATTCTTCACCAAAAAATTAAAATTTTATATCCTTATGTTTGAAGCCTGAAATGTGGCAAAAGGTTGAAAAGTTCAAGGGGGCCAAATACTGTCGCAAGGCACTGTATCAGCTTTCATTGATTTACAAAAGGCTGTCAGCATAACTTTCATAGTGGCCTCAGTCAGTAAATTCTCTGATGCCGGTATATCAGCAAAAAAATCAACACAAGGTGTTTTAGATTGTGTGTCATGGCTCACCTCTCTATCAGAGACTGCAGCACCATGAAGTCGTGGTCTCAATTTAGCTGGGCTGGCAGTAGGAGACTGTGGTGCTGTCGTTGTGGAAGGAGAGCCAGACGCACGCATTTCCTCGGCGCCATCTTGGGAGGACGACCAGTCCGAGCAGGCCGCAACCCTTGTTGGAGGAGACGTAGCACGTCGTGGCTCCGTGGCTGTCATCATCTGTGGCAACGATGGATCGGAGAGAGTTCGCCGGCTTGTCTGGGAAGGTATGCGGGGTAGTCGAATGTCATTTTAATAGAAAAACAGGCTGTAAAGTTCCCATTATCAGTGTTCGAAATAAACATTGCCAGGGAGACTTTGTCCATACACCGTATGTAGAGCTGAAGCACTTACCAAAGGGGGTGGTCACTTCAAATGGTTCTGGTATCACAAGAAAGCTAAGATTCTCAACTTTCATATGCTGCCAAGATTGAAGTACTAGCTGTAACAGAACCTGAGATGTCACTAGTTAAAAACACAGTTGGGAATGTGATTGTATATGCAGCATGAACATTTTTCTTGGTGGTATAAAACCAAAGATACAGCCATTTGAAGTGACTATCCCACTTTGGTAAATGCTTCAGATCTGCATATTCACAATACAACTATGTACGGACTATCCTTAGTAATAGCTCAGTTAGAGGGTTGCTAAGTAGACTGTTACGACCTGTTTTATAATAAAAAGGAATTTAGATAGGGTAATGAAGTATATTACAAAAATGATCACCAAACACTCTCTGACAATAAAAATAAAAAAATAGGAGTTACACTTTAAAGCTAGGCATTAAAAGTTCATGTAGAGTTGTCTCACTGTTAGTGTTTTTCTGTTCATAGACTAGCTTTGATCGGAGTTGCTTTTATCAGTTTTTGTTTATGTTCGTTTTTGTCTTCATTTGTGATTCGTTTGCGTTTCCACTGTGATGTATAGCAAAGGCTCTCCCTAGTGGTGACTTGGCCGGCATCATGTAAGGTTCCTTCTAGTGGTCCCTGAGGTCAGAGACATGTTATTACCTCCTATGGTTTAGGCTCTCCCTAATGGTGACTGCAGCCGGCGCTATGTTACTATGCATTATGGATTAGACTCCCTCTAGAGGTGAATGCGGCCGGCAACATGTTGCTGTATCATATGGGAGAAGAGTGGTTTTATCCGACTCACCTCCCACTCTACCTCTAGCTTTTACATTTGCCTTGTTATGAGTGCTATTGCAGGCATCTCACACTGTCTTTTTGTTTGTTTATGGACCCTTCTTAGGGCTGTTTACTGACCCCTTTCTGTTGGGGAGTCGGTTTTATGTGCTTTCTATGGTATGTACTTCATGTGTTTTTTGATTGCCTTATTGGTTATAAATAATTTATAAAAAAATAAATAAAGCTAGGCATTAAAAGTTCATGTAATAAATACATTCCCATGTATTTAGAATTGACATTTTGTCCGTGCTCCCCATAACCAGGGTTTAAGGTCAGTCACCTTATGATAAATACTTACCCTTTCACAATCTTTATTTGCAAAGAATAAACAGAGTTCATGTTTTATACTCTGGAAAAAATCTGCAACTAATAAATAACACCACAAGCCATTCTAGCTTGTGCCACACACTTGTAAAACTATGAAAGATTAAATATGGAAATCATCATCTGAATTCTAATAAAATCAACCGAGTATAAGACTGCTTTTAACTGATCCAGTTTCTAAGCATTTCATGCTGTATGTACGGTATAAGTTAGTACACTAAATCCTCATTGTTATACCAAACCAACACTAGGGGAACTTACTATGGGCTTTGTGGCAGTTGTCTTACACAATAAATTGTATATTTTGGCAAATGCCATCTTTGTCCAAACATTTACAACTTTTTGCTCTTTTTCCCACAATTTTTTAAAAGTTGCAAGAAAAGTGGGCGGGGTTTAGTATTTAGTAATTATAGCTCAAATCTGCAAAGCATTCCTGTGTTGTCTTGGCTGTTGGCTTAGTGTCACTGTCTTATTGGAAGCTGATCCTTCAGCCCAGGCTGAGGTCCCGGTTTTCATTAAGGATATCTCTTGTACTTATAAGGATATCTCCATTCACCTTTTCCTTAACCCTGACCAATTTCCCTGTCCCAGCTGCTGAAAAACACCCCTACAGCAGGGTGCTGCTACCATGATTCACTGTAGGGACGGTATCGAATTCCAGGTCAATTCTGTGCTGACGTAAAAGGTGTATTTTCCGCCTCCCATTCAGTTCAAGTTCTGGGAATTCTGAGGCGGAATCCACTTGAAGATTAAGCTGGAAGCTTATTTTTTTCAATAGCTTAAAAAAAATCAGCTACTGCCTCCTATTGAAATGAATGGGAATCAGATTTCAGGTGGAAAGTCAGACATGTCGATTCCCCTGGGTTTCCCGGTTTTCAGATCCCCTCACCCGGTCAAAAGTATAGTCATTTTCAGCAGGCTGAAACCAGAATATGCATGCATGTACCGCAACCCAGTGGAGGTATCCGAACAATGGGAGTAGTAGTGACAGTGGTAATGTCACAGGATAGGCTGAGTACACTCAACCAAACTCCCCCCGGCCCACCTCCAAAACCAGACACTGACGAGGGGGGCCTGAGTAGTACCTGATGGTGGTGGTAGTTGTTTACCGGGGCACTTCCAGTTAGAGAGGGGTCCTCTCTCACCCAGAGCTGTGTGGTGGTGTTCGGAAAAGTCCAGATGGTAAGCGCAGAAATGACTGAGGAGGCAGTGGTGTGGTTTACTCTGAGAACAAGCTAATTATCAACTATGCAGCTTCTCGGTAGGGGTTGTAGTCTCCAACTTGTTGGCTACACCCAGGCTTGGGATGAGGGATGCCCAGATTGTGATGGTGATGGGGTGCCTTACAATACAAGCAAGTCCCAGGGGCCCAAATAGCTGACTGACAAATGAGTCCCAGTATGCAGCTTCTTAAGAAGCATGACTCCTATACTCCTCTTTAGGCTGACACCCAGTCTCTTGTGAGATGATAGATACTGTAAATCTTCCCTGTCTCAGGGCTGTCTGGTGTTAGTCTTGGGCCTGGTTTCTGCTCGCCCTCAGGGACAGTTGAGAGCATGCCAGAGTCAGAGTTGTTAGTGCCAGCACACACTACCAAGAACACTGAGGCTCTAACGGTTCTTTGGAGACCTAGGGTCTCCAAGCCCCACCCAGAGGCCTGTGATTGGCCAGGGCTGTACCAAGCCATAAAAGTAAGAAGGGTAGCCAATAATAGGGGATAAATCAAAAAGGGGAAACACAATAGGGAAGTTGCAAACATGAGATACATACAAAAATACATATATACAATCAGAGCCACATACAATAAAAGTATAAGTAGTAAAAGTAAAAAGCAGTGTCCATCTGGGTTGCTGCACATACATGCAAAGATGTCTCCCTACCAGCTAACACTAGGTTCACACCTGCATCTGGTTTGGTACAAAAGGATTCTGAACGGTTACACAGTGGATACCCGAATCCGTTCTTTTAGACGGATTAGTCAATGGGTGTCCGTTCAAAAAAACTGACCGTTTGTGTCAGTTTCTTTCCGTTTGTAATTCGTTTGTGTCCGTTTTTTGACCAATCCGTTTTTTTTTCTTTACCCTTTTTCATTCTGAGCATGCGCAGAGGGAAAAACGGATTGCAAAACGTACACAAACTGATTGCTATCCATTTGTAGTCCCTTTGTAATCCATTTTCCATAGACCTCAATGTTAAAAAAAAAAACAGATTGGTTGCTGTCCGTCTGGAATCATTTTTTGAACGTATAAAAAGTACTGCAAGTCCGACTTTTTTCTCTGTTCAAAAGAGCGGATACCAGACGGTAATGCTCCAAATGCTCACCTGCAGATGGTTTTTACAACCCATTGAAATCAATGAGTTTTAAAAAGAACCGTTTGAAATCAGCTTTTGAAGATTTTGAAACAGTTTCAAAAACTGATTTCGTGCGGAGAGGCGAACGCAGATGTGAACCCAGCCTATTTATCTCTTTCATTTTTCTCTATCAATAGTATATACAGTTGTTCTAAAAAGTTTACATACCCCAGCAGATTTTTTTGTTTTTTTGGCCTTTTCTCAGAGAATATGAATGATAACACAAACACTTTTTCTCCACTCATGGTTAGTGGTTGGTTGAAGCCATTTATTGTCAAACTTCTGTGTTTTCTCTTTTTAAATCATAATGACAACCAAAAACATCAAAATGACCCTGTTCAAAAGTTCACATACCCCAGTTCTTAATACCGTGTATTGCCCCCTCTAACATCAATAACAGCTTGAAGTCTTTTGTGGTAGTTGTGGATGAGGCTCTTTATTTTCTCAGATGGTAAAACTGCCCATTCTTCTTGCCAAAAAGTCTCCAGTTCCTGTAAATTCCTGGGCTGTCTTGCATGTACTGCGCGCTTGAGATCTCCCTAGAATGGCTCAATGATATTGAGGTCAGGAGACTGAGATGGACACTCCAGAACCTTCACTTTCTTTTGCTGTAGCCAATGACAGGTCGACTTGGCCTTGTGTTTTGGATCGTTGTCATGTTGGAATGTCCAAGTACATCCCATGCACAGATTCCTGGCTGATGAGGGCAAATTTGCCTCCAGTATTTGCTGATAACATGCTGCATTCATCTTTCCTTCAACTTTGACCAAGTTTCCTGTGCCTTTGAAGCTCACACATCCCCACATCATCAGTGATCCACCTCCATGCTTTACAGTAGGAACGGTGTTCCTTTCATCATAGGCGTTGTTGACATCTCTCCAAATGTAACGTTTATGGTTGTGGCCAAAAAGTTCAATTTTTGTCTCATCACTCCAAATTACCTTGTTCCAGAAGTTTTGAGGCTTGTCTCTGTGCTGTTTGGCGTATTGAAGGCGAGATTCTTTGTGGCATTTGCGCAGTAATGGCTTTCTTCTGGCAACTCGACCATGCAGCCCATTTTTCTTCAAGTGCCTCCTTATTGTGCATCTTGAAATAGCCACACCGATAGTATTTCAGCTGATGTTATATGTGGGTTTTTCTTTGTTTTCAGAGAGTCCTGTATTTCAGCTGATGTTACAGTTGTGCTAAAAAGTTTACATACCCCGGCAAATTTTTTGTTTTTTTTTGGCCTTCTTTCAGAGAATATGAATGATAACACAAAAAGTTTTTCTCCACTCATGGTTAGTGGTTGGTTGAAGCCATTTATTGTCAAACTTCTGTGTTTTCTCTTTTTAAATCATAATGACAACCAAAAACATCAAAATGACCCTGTTCAAAAGTTCACATACCCTGGTGATTTTGACCTGAGAACATGCCCAGAAGTTGACACAAAAGAGTTTGAATGGCTACTAAAGGTAACATCCTCACCTGTGACCTGTTTGCTTGTAATCAGTGTGTGCATAAAAGCTGAGCGAGTTTCTGGGATCCTCCAGCCACTGACGTTTTTGGATTGTGAGCCATAGGGAAAGCAAAAGAATTGTCCACGGATCAACAGGATAAAGTAGTTGAACTGTATAAAACAGGAAAGGGATACAAAAAGATATCCAAGGAATTGATAATGCCAGTCAGCAGTGTTCAAACTGTGATTAACAAATGGAAACTCAGGGGCTCTGTAAAAACCAAACCATGGTCATGTAGACCAACCAAAATTTCGGCCACAACTGCCCGGAAAATTGTTCGGGATGCAAAGAAAAACCCACACATAACATCAGCTGAAATACAGGACTCTCTGAAAACTATCGGTGTGGCTGTTTCAAGATGCACAATAAGGAGGTACTTGAAGAAAAATGGGCTGCATGGTCAAGTTGCCAGAAGAAAGCCATTACTGCGCAAATGCCACAAAGAATCTCACCTTCAATACGCCAAACAGCACAGAGAAAAGCCTCAAAACTTCTGGAACAAGGTAATTTGGAATGATGAGACAAAAATCGAACTTTTTGGCCACAACCATAAACGTTACATTTGGAGAAGTGTCAACAAGGCCTATGATGAAAGGAACACCATTCCTACTGTAAAGCACGGAGGTGGATCACTGATGATGTGGGGATGTGTGAGCTTCAAAGGCACAGGAAATTTGGTCAAAGTTGAAGGAAAGATGAATGCAGCAAGTTATCAGCAAATACTGGAGGCAAATTTGCACTCATCAGCCAGGAAGCTGCGCATGGGACGTACTTGGATGTTCCAACATGACAACGATCCAAAACACAAGGCCAAGTCGACCTGTCATTGGCTACAGCAGAAGAAAGTGAAGGTTCTGGAGTGGCCATCTCAGTCTCCTGACCTCAATATCATTGAGCCAATCTGGGGAGATCTCAAGCGCGCCGTACATGCAAGTCAGCCCAGGAATTTACAGGAACTGGATACTTTTTGGCAAGAAGAATGGGCAGTTTTACCATCTGAGAAAATAAAGAGCCTCATCCACAACTACCACAAAAGACTTCAAGCTGTCATTGATGTTAGAGGGGGCAATACACAATATTAACAACTGGGGTATGTGAACTTTTGAACAGGGTCATTTTGATATTTTTGGTTGTCATTATGATTTAAAAAGAGAAAACACAGAAGTTTGACAATAAATGGATTCAACCAACCACTAACCATGAGTGAAGAAAAAGTTTTTGTGTTATCATTCATATTCTCTGAAAAAAGGCCAAAAAAAACCAAAAATTTGCCGGGGTATGTAAACTTTTTAGCACAACTGTATGTGTGGGTTTTTCTTTGCATCCCGCACAATTTTCCGGGCAGTTGTGGCCGAAATTTTGGTTGGTCTACCTGACCATGGTTTGGTTTCTGAGCATGTTATCAGGCCAAAATCACCAGGGTATGTGAACTTTTGAACAGGGTCATTTTGATGTTTTTGGTTGTCATTATGATTTAAAGAGAGAAAACACAGAAGTTTGACAATAAATGGCTTCAACCAACCACTAACCATGAGTGAAGAAAAAGTTTTTGTGTTATCATTCATATTCTCTGAAAAAAGGCCAAAAAACCAAAAATCTTTTTAGCACAACTGTACTTTCCCTGTTTAATGTATTGGTATGTAGAGAAATATTTCAGCATACAATGTACTGGCACATAGAGATATTTCTCTATATACCAATACATTATACATGGAAAGAAATATACTACTGCAAAAGAGAATAAGAACTTTGTATGTTCTGGGTTCAATTCCTGTCTTATACTTTTAAATATCATTGTAACCATCTACTATTATATGGGTCTACTATTATAATATGGGGTTTGAATATATGTTGCTATCCACTTTTGTAGAGGCCACAACCCTTGAAAAGACCACATGCAGTTTTGCTGTAAGCTTCTGTTCACAAATCATCCATGTGCAGGGCTGTCCGAGGTTGACGTCTCTGTAAAGTGTTGATTTCTGGAGTGCTGCAGTGATGGTTGTTTTTCTGGAAGTTTCTCCCATATGCATAAAAGGATCTTTGGAGCTCAGCCAGAGTGATCACTGTGTTCCTGGTCACCACTCATGGAGGCCCTTCTCCCTCAATTACTTAATTTGAAAGAATCCTAGTTGTTCCAAACTACTTTTTAAGGATTATGGAGGTCGCTGTGCTCCTGGGAACTTTCAGCACTGCAGAAATGCTGTTGTACCTTTCTCTAGAGCTGCAAAATCCTGTCTCTGAGCAATATAGGCAATTCTTTCCCTCTGGATTGGTTTTTGTTTTGATATGTTTCACAGCTGACAATGCACATGTAGACAAAATTGGATATACTGTACCTGGAATTTTACTTTCCTTGAGTCTGAAGGCAGCACAAAAGGGTCTTTATCGGGGGGCGTGGCTAGCCGAAGCAGCGACAAGACGCACATTTCACAGCTCCTACTAGACCCTATTGTGATCCATTCTTTATCGCCTTAATCCTGCACAATTTGGACCTTTAATCACCCAAGGGCTCTTCCCTAAGCCCCAGTCAGTTGATCCTGGGTGTTAAAGCTGCGTTTCCAGCCTCTTAACGGCAGGTCAGTGTCGGGGCCTACCTGCACTCCGGTCATCCAGCCGTCTATTCCAAGCACCGCGGACCTCCGCAAACTCACCTGCTTTCACCGCCCCTGCCACCGCTGTTTCTCCGCGGGATCAGAAGGCAACAGCGGCGATAGTCCCGTGTGGTGCCGGTTGCTGCGCGGGACAGCGGAGCGGTGGCCCGCCCGGAGCGGAAGACGCTGCTTTGAGGCCTTCACTTGGGGACCTCGGGGACGGCAAAGCGCTCGCAGTCAACGGAGGTGGCCTGCATTCCTGGGTGGCACCGCTTGTCCTGGATCCCTGAGACGGCTCCCAGGTAGGGGATACACTGCCGACAGCGCGGGGAAGGGGAGTGCTGGGACCCTACACAGGCACCAGGGGGACTCCTCACCTGACCCGACCAACATCAGCGGAGGGCCTGTATTGTGTCCCTGCCCGGGCTGCAGTCCACATCTCTTCACCCTTACAGCATACGGGTCTCACTCGACCTGTCACCTCTGCTCCAGGTCAGTAGGATTCGAGCCCTGCACAAACCTCTACTTTCCCTCCAACCTACAAACAACTAGGCCCTGAGCAGACCCTCACCAATACTCCTGCTCTGCAATATATCAGCCAGACATCTAGGAGATGAGATTCCGAGAGACGTATTGGCAAGATTCCACTTCTTCCATGTAAAAGAAAAATTATTAGAAGCGGCCCGCAAGCAGAAATCTTGGCCTCCCAAATTCCAAGACGTGCAGCTCTACACGGACCTCTCAGCTACGACCCTCCGCCTCCGCAGGGAATTACTCCCGGTCACAACAACGCTCCACAAAAACAAAATCCAATATAGATGGGGGTTTCCTGTGAAATTGATCATCATTAAAGACGGGACCACCTTCACCATTCATAACTGGAATCAGGGTAAAGCGTTGCTATCGACCTGGAGGATACCAATATCTCCCCCTCAAGATGCGGCAAGCTCCTCTCCTCCTTCAACTACAGGGCGCAGATCTCCCACAAGCCACAAATGATATTCCAAGATGGCTACAACTCTTTTACTCTGGTGCATAACCCCCTTTGCTCTAGTGGCTTAACCGGCAAGTCTCTACCCAATACCCCCAAACATACAGTAAACCTGTATTTGTCTTTGAACTGTTTGTTCATTTATTTTTGTTTGTTGATCTTCTTACTAGTGATACTGCCTACCCTTCCCCTGCGGATTCAACATACTCTTGACGTTCTCACTCTAAAGAGATACTATGGTGATCAAGCTGGCCTCTCTCAATGTCCGAGGCCTAAACAGCCCACAGAAGCGTACGTACATCTGGAAAGAGGCTCTCTCACTCTCCGCAGATGTGTTTTGCGCACAAGAAACCCACCTTCTACAAAAGGACACCTTCAGACTAAAACACCCCTCCTTCCCTGTAATCTGTCATGTACACCACCTATCAAAGAAACGTGGAGTCCTTGTCGCCTTCAGAGACTCAGTGGCCTTCTCCTTGACGACACAAAGAGCGGACCCCCAAGGCAGATTCCTCATAATCGTCTGCCTCCTTAACAACGCCCCTATACTATAGTCAATCTATACGCTCCACATCGAAAGACCCTGGCATTTCTGCATAGAGTCCGAAGACAAATTAAAGAAATTCAACAAGGTGCATTAATAATTTGTGGAGATTTCAACAACATAATGGACCCCTCTCTAGATTCGACCAACACCAACAGAGATAACACCTCCTGCCTACACCAATTTCCGAACATCGAAAATCTCCACGATATATGGCGCGCACATCATGCGGGTGAAAAGGACTATACATACTTCTCAGCAGTCCACGGTTCCTACTCTCGTATCGACATGTTTCTGGTAGACCTTCATACCCTTATGAGTTCCAAAAAATCCACAATTGAATCAATCACATGGTCTGATCACGCAGCCATCACTCTCACTATAGAAGAAAAGATTCCACCCTCCGCCACTAGACTTTGGAGAAATAACACATACCTCATGAGTCATCCTAATTATCGTCCGACAATAGAAAAAGACCTCCAGGATTATTTCCAGACCAACTCCACCTCTACAGACGACCCCTATACTCTCTGGAACGCTCATAAAGCGTACATCCGTGGCACCCTTATAAAAATTGCACATGGAAACAAAAAAGAACGCCAGAAAGCAATTAAAGAAGCAATGTCTACACTTCGTACTTTGGAAGCCGCGAACAAAATCAATCCTAACCCGATTACTTCCGCACAGCTCAGCCAGGCTAGACAGTAACTACGTCTCCTTCTTTTACAAGACTACGAAAAAGCTCTGAAAAAATCTAAAGCTCGATTTTACTCCCAAAGCAACAAAGCCGGCAGACTATTAGCTAGACAACTACGAGCAAAAGCAGTTAAATCAAGGATTCCATACATCAAGCATCCTACAACCGGAGTGCATTTAACGGACCCAAGAGACATCGCCAATTCCTTTAAAGATTATTACGCACGACTTTACAACCTACAGGAGCATATCCCTCTTCCATCAGACCACCCCACCCTGGTGTCCGGCTTCTTAAGCAGCATCACGTTACCAGGCCTAACAGATGATCATCTCTCGGCCCTAAACACCCCTATCACTCTCCCAGAAGTGTTAAAAACCATAAAGTCCTTAGCTAAGGGCAAATCCCCAGGACCAGATGGTTTCTCCAACGAATATTTAATCTACTTTCAACTAATTATTGCTCCATCTCTCCTGAACTTCTTCAACCACGCTATGTCGGGTGCACCGCTTCCACGTGAATCCCTGGCTGCATTAATTGTCACCCTTCCTAAGCCCGGTAAAACAGCTGATGTCCCTCAAAATTTCAGACCAATCTCGCTACTAAATTCGGACCTCAAGCTCTACGCGAAGATTTTAGCAGCTCGACTGGCTCCCATTCTCCCAGAAGTAGTTGGCACAGATCAAGCGGGCTTCGTAAAAGGCCGCCAAGTCCCAGACAACACCAGACGTGTCCTCCATCTGGTGGACCTACTGGAACGCAAGAAGATTCCATCCCTCATGGTCGCCTTAGATGCCGAGAAGGCATTTGACCGGATTAACTGGTCATTCGCCTTTTCTGTTCTGCAGAAACTACGATTCTCTGGCCCTATTCTCACTGCTATCTCAAACCTGTATTCCTCTCCATCGGCCAGAGTGTTTACTAACAGTACATTGTCGGACAGCTTTAATATCAGGAACGGAACAAGGCAAGGATGCCCTCTCTCTCCATTGATTTTGATACTCACCATTGAACCGTTAGCACAGACCCTGAGGCAAAATGAAAGAGTTCAGGGATGTGATGATTCTGCTTAAGTGTGGCTATAACTCAGATGCATTTTGATCTCTGGGTATAGGATCTCCCTTCTTGCTTGCACTCATTCATACTGTGCGCAGCTATAAGCCTAGGTGCATATTGGCAGTAGTGGCCAGGCTGGAACAATAGGGCTCCATTGTATTCCTATACAGCCCTGAGTGATCAAACAATAGTGCATTGTTCAAGCCTGGGCTGTTGATCAGATATGGCTGATAACAGTGTACCAATTCACTTTGTCTCAGTTCTATACAAAAGATCTGGACTTGATTAAATTAACTCATCAGACGTACTGTCGCCGGTGACCTCATTCTGGGAGGTGGCCTAAAGGGTATAAAAGATGAGGTAAGAGGTCTGTGGGAGGAGATTACACTATGGAGATCATGCTATGAAGACTGTGCTGGGATTATGCTACAGAGTTGTTACAGACAGACCATGAGAAGATTTTTGTGATTGACTATTGGACTAATGCTGAGAGACTGTGAAGAACATGCAGGCGGGATTATTGTACTGTGATGCCACATGCTAGGAGTTAATGCCACATGCTGAAAAGCCTCCACTGGTTACTCACACATGCTATGTGTGAGTGTTGGACTATAGAACCACATCAAGGACATGTGTGGTAAAGTAATCATTTCACCTTTATCCCTTTTATTTTATTTGTACTGTATCTTGTAACTAGTAACTGTTAATGCTTGCATATATCTGCATATCTGTTCTGAACTGTATATGTTAGATTTTAATACCGACCCATTTAGGGGTTAATAAATATATAAAATTTAGAAGGCTTGTCTTGTATTTATCTGGTGAACCCGGCACTCACTGGCGGTGAGTGTGGTTTTTATATGAAAGAGGACTCAGGTGGGGCCACAGCGGTGTTGGCGCACTGAGGATCTTTTCACAAGGGAGTAAAAAAATATTGGGCTCCTCCCATCTCATCTTCCTATACGCTGATGACATCATATTGTCCCTAACACATCCAGAAACCTCTCTGTCAGCTGCTATCGAAAGTCTCAGGGAATATGGGGCCCTCTCCTTTTATAAAATCAATGAGTCTAAAACACAAATTCTCCCCTTGAACGTTCCCATGCCACTCCTGGAACATCTCAAGGAGAGGTTTCCATATGATTGGAGATCAACAGATCTGGATTACCTGGGAATAAAGATCACTCCCTCTATTACACAAGTGTCCAAAGCCAATTATATGCCTCGACTGATAGGTCTAGAGAAAGAATTTCAAGCCTACTCGAAACACACCCTGTCATGGCTAGGTAGGATATCTGCCTTTCAAATGATGCTGCTTCCAAAAATATTATACTTATTCAGAACTATTCCTGTAGCACCTCCTCCCATATTCCTCCAGAAAATTAACGCTATGCTCAACAAGCTTATATGGAATTCCAAAAAGCCAAGACTCCCATCTTCTATCCTACACAGAAAGTGGGGAGTGGGAGGTTTGGGAGCACCAAACATTTATTACTACTACATGGCCTCTCACCTTTCTACTCTGAAGGACTGGTGGCACAACAACGCCCATAAATCCTGGATACATATTGAGTCCCATATGATACTGCACCACAAACTCAAATCCTGGCTCCTCTATTCCCTCTGGACAAATGCGGTACCTTCTCTCACGTCTCCAATTCTACAACACCTTATAAATAGCTGGCGACATATTCACCATTCTACAGGCAAGAAACAGACACTAAACATCACGCGAGCGCCGATTGAATTCCTGGAACTGGCAATCCTGGATCTCAACTTATCCATCTGGAAATCATCGGGTATTACTTCTGTCTCACAGGTGTGGAGTGAAGAATCGCTGATCCCATTCCAGTCTCTACAATCCACCTTCTCCCTACCCTCCAATTGCCTCTTTACATACCTAAGAATCAAACACTTTCTCTCCTCCAACCACAACAGACAAATAACGTACAATAAATCTCTGTTGGACCTTCTCAAAATTCCCAATCCGGCTACCAAAATTCTCAGCTCCATCTACAACACCATAGGCTCTAAAGATCACCTGGTCAAGTCCACTCCACTACTTAGCTGGGAAACGCAACTTCATCAAAAATACTCGGTCATACAATGGCAGACAGCCTTGGCCTTCACCAAGACCTTCCGATGTACGACCCACTACGAAACCACTGTCAAAATTCTCCTTCACTGGTACTATACTCCAGAGCGACTCCACCGTTTATACCCGCAGACCTCGAACTCCTGTTGGAGGGGATGTGGCGAGAAAGGATCTCTACTTCACTTATTGTGGACATGTCCTCAAGTGGCGCCATATTGGCAAGACGTCTTTCGATGGATTTCTTCTCTAGTGGGATTTTTCATACCTCCCTCACCAGCTTTGGCACTACTATTCCTGCAGATCGATTCTTTCCCAGCACTCCACAGAGTGATAATTGGCCATGCCTTACTATCAGCATCATTGGCTCTCCTACGCAACTGGAAATCAGTTACTATTCCGTCTAGAGGAGACCTAGTGAAAATGGTGGAACAGACTTACCAATACGAGAGGATTCTTTCCCATGGAGCTCTTGGAGACAACCAATTCCAAAAGAACTGGCTTCCATGGACATTAAATGCCCACAAACACCTGCCGTAAATCTGGTCGTGTCACATTTGGAAGATCATAATTAACATTACTGTCATCTTTTGTTGCTTTATACTTGTATGAACCTCCTTCTTTTATTCTTGAAACTCTCTATCTCTTAGATATCTACAGATATCTCCCTGCATATTAGTACACTGCTCACTATGTGTTTATTGTGACTTATAGCTACTTCAACCGATTACATGCTAATACTTTCTTGAATGTTGTTATCTGATCCTTTAAAAAATCTTAATAAAACTGATTGAAATGAAAAGGGTCTTTATCCCCACCTTTAACTCTTCCCAGGACCGGCCCACCTATGTAGCAATGAGACAGTTGATTAGCATAATCAATGGTATAGGAACCCCCCCCCCCCCGCCCTCTCCACTATCTTTGTGTTTTAATGGACGAGTTTTTTTTTAACTTGACTGAAATTGGGTGGGTATGCTGTACAGTCTTCGGACTCAAGTAAAATTCCAGGTAAACACAACTATGTATTTCCTATTTGTCCTGCGGCAGCACAGAATGGATCTAGCTAGCTAGCTAGCTAGCTACCTAAAGGGGAGGGGGGAAATCATCACTTGGAAACCGTATTAAGTACTACTGTGCCAAAGGCTGTACCCTCAGAGTGGATGTCCAGGCAATAATGCTTGATGAAGGTAGAGGAAGAGCTCCAGAAAGCAGTATTGCAAATATCCAGAATAGATACATGTGCATCTTCAGCCCATGAAGTTGCCAAGGAACGTGCAGAATGTGCCCTTGGTTAGTCTGGCAAAGAGAGATCTGCTAATCTATAAACCTCCAGAATAGTAGATTTGATCCACCTGGCCAATGTGTCTTTAGAGGATTTCATACCTTCCTAGCGCCTGAAAAGAGTAGAAATAAGATATCCTGCTTTCTGAAATCTTTGGTTCTATCCAGGTCAGAATAGCTCATTTAACCCCTTCCCAATATCCGCTGTAATAGTACGGTGCATGTCGAGTATTTAAATATGGCGGCCGCTTGGGAGCAGACACCCGGCGCTAATGCCTGCAATAAGTGCCCGCACTGGTCGCGGGCATTAACCCTTCTGGCGCCTCTGTCAAAGCTGACCGATGCACCATTTTGCCGGGGATCGCCGACACCAGGAGCAAGCTCCGGGCCTGGCATCCCATTGGCATGACAGCTGGGAACTTTTTGAAGGATCCCAGGCCTGTCTTTAGTTACTTTCTATTGCAGGCTGCTCTATGCAATAGAAGAGTCGGTAATTTGCAATGCATTGCAATGTATTAGCTTTGGTATGCAATGAATAAGTGATCAGACCCCCTGGGGTTCAAGACCCCTACTGGGTCTAATAAATGTAAAAAAAAATAAAAAAATAAATATTAAAAATTCAAATCACCCCCCCCCCCCCCTTTCCCTAGAACACATATAAAAGTACTTAAGTACTGTGAAACACATACACATTAGGTATCTCTGTGTCTGAAAATGCCCAGTCTACAAATCTATAAAAATATTTTTCAGGTATGGTAAACGCCGTAGCGGGGAAAAAAAAAATCAAAAGTGCCAAACCTCTGTTTTTTCACCTCTGATAAAAATTTGAATAAAAAGTGATCAGAGCGATAGCAATTCCCCAAAATAGTATAAAATAGTATAAACTAAAAAGTACATCTGGCCCTGCAAAAAAGTCACTCTATGCATCACTGTACACGGAAGTATAAAAAAGTTATGGGTGTCAAAATATGGCAACTTTTAGAAAAAAAAATTTTTTTGCACAGTTTTAGATTTTTGTTAAGGGGTTAAAATATAAATAAAACAATATAAATTTGGTATCCCCGAAATTGTATCGAAACATAGAATACAGGTGACATGTCATTTTGGCTTCAGAGTGAACGCCGTAAAAACGAAGACCATAAGAAAGTCGCACAAATGCACTTTTTCTTCAAATCCACGCCATTCTGAATTTTTTTTTACAGATTCCCAGTACATGGTACAGAATAATAAATGGTAGCATCATGAAGAAAAATTTGTCCCGCAAAAAAAAAAAAAAAAAAAAAGCCCTCATATGACTGAGAACAGAAAAATAAAAAGGTTATGGGGTTTGGAGAGGGGGTGGGGAGTCAAAAACGAAAATCAAAAAATTCCTCCGGTGGGAAGGGGTTAACAGCTAAATTATGGAATTGTATCTGTTCTTCCATTTCAGGATGCGGATAAAAAACTGGTAAGGAGGATTCTTTATTAATATTTTGAAAACAAGGAACTTTTAGGCATGAAACTTGGCAGAGTTCTTAGGAGGACTCCATTGGGTAAGAATCTCCAATATGGGCTTCTCGAGGATAAGGTCTGTGATTCTCCCAACCTTTTAGCAGATGTGATGGCTACTAGGAAAACTACTTTACAGGATAGCCATTTTAGATGTATGTCTTGGATTGGTTTGAACGGATGGCATGTCAGAGCATTGAGAACAACAGATAAGTCCCAAATAGGCACTGAAGGTTTTACTTAGAATTTTACTAATTGCTTTTAAAAATCTTGATACTAAAGGATGATTAGAGAATTTACCATCAGTCATGGCATTAATAGCTGTCATATGTACTTTGGGAGTATTAATTTTAAGGTCTTTTTGAAAGCCATCTTGTAAGAACTGTAGAACACTGGGAAATTTCTACTGAATTAAATTTTGAATCTCTGAGCCAGGAAGAGAATTTAGACCAAATGTTATGATGTCTGCCAATAGAGCATTAATTACTGATGTAGATAACCCTGTGTCTTCAGTCAGACCAATCACAAACCAAGCTGAAAGATGGAGTTTGCTCAACTCTGGATGGAACAGACCTTTCTGGATTAACAGATCCAGATACTAAGGAAGAGGCCAATGCTTGTTGTACAAAATTTGAAATAGAGGAAACTATGTTGCACAGATTCATTCACCATTTCAAGTCTTCTCTTGTAGTTTGAGCTATTGATTTTTGTATGCATCCTCTTCATGTCTCCATTCCAATAAAGGAGAATATTGTGCTGGAGACTCTGACTGTGTGCCATAGCACAAGGTACTTCATCTATCGAGGCTACTAACAAACCCAAGGTCTTCATGATTTTATCAATCGTAGAAAGTGGGGATTTGACTAAAACGTTTACTGCAGGTTGGATTTTTTTGAATTTTCTCTTGAGGAAGAAAAATGACTTGCAATTCTGTGTTTATTATGAAGCCTAGAAAGGATTTTGAAGTTTTTGGCAGTAAGTGGGACTTTTACCAGTTTATCTGGAATCCAGGTTCTCTGAGAAGAGTGATGACTACTTGAAGGTGAGCGAGATATGGAAATACTTGAATTGCTTTCAACTGTAGAGCTGCTATTACTACTACTGCCACCTTGGTGAAAACCCTTGGAGAAGAGGTTAGGTCAAAAGGGAGTGCTTTAAATTGGTAGTGACTGATTGATCCTAAATTATTGACCGTTATTCTCAAGAATCTTCTTGAAAATGGATGGATTGAAATGTGCAGATAAGCATCTTTCAGGTTCAAGGCTGCTAGGACTTGGCCTTTTTGTAAAGCTGTTGAGACTGTCCTTATTTTTTCCATCCTGAAATGAATTTTCTTCACATATCGTTTCAGGGATCTGATCTGATATACGATCAATCTCCAAGAACTTCCAGTCATTGGAACTAGAAAAATTCTTAAATAAATCCCATAACAATCTTCCTCCTTTGGAACTTCTTCTATGGCATTCTTTGCCAGAAACTCTTGTATAAGGGGAAAAACCTGAGGAATCTGTTGCTTGTTTAGAAGAATATGATCTTTTGGTTTGTGGAGAATTTCTATAACATAAACCTTCTCTATGAGATCCGGAACCCATTTGTCAGAATCCTGGTGTCAGATTCCTGGTGTATTTTTCTAATTTACCACCAGTGGCCGCTGTTTCTCTCATTCTGAACTATTGTATTGCACTTACACTCCTCACCACTGGAGGCTGCTGTGTTATCCTAGGATTTGCCCTTAACCAAGATGATCGATGTGTGCCAACTTGAAGCCATCTTGTTTCCTGTTTGGGCCTATTTATACCCATGAGGCAATTCAACCAGTATTGTGATTTGTGTCCAGTCTCCAGCTCCTCTGAACTGCCTTTCCCAGACTGTTCCTACTCCTTGCTGTATTACCCTTGCGATCTACACCTCAAGCCACACCCCGGACTACTACTCTACAACATCTAACTGCGCCTGGCTTTCTTCCATCTGGCCACTGGATTCCAGCCATGAGTACCAGTATCGTAACACCATTTGTCTGAAGTAATACTGCACCATGCTGGCAAACAACTTCCAATTTGACAACTTCTGTTGACAATTTCTGATGTCAAAAATCCTGCTTGCCAGCCCCTGCATCTTCATGTATTTTCTTTGATTATTCTAAAGGTAGTGGTTCTGAATCTTTCATAAGTCTACCACGATCAATTTGTCTATTATTTCCTCTCTTAAGGAACAATTTGTATATTCTCTGATAACGGAAATGAGGCTTAAAGCTTCTATTGGTCTTTGGAAAGACCAGGGCTCTTGTCTTCTTATTAGCTTCCAAAAGCTGATCCAATTTTTCTCCAAAAAATCTCCCAGGTTCAAAATTGTACTTTGAAGTAGCCTCTTTTGTCTAAGACTTCAGGCATATGGCTCATCTAGCTACATTGGTGACTTCTAGGTTCTTTGTGGCAATTCTTAATGTATCTAAGGAAAAGTAAGAAGCAAAGTCTGAAATCAAATTTAAGAGAATAAAGCTGCTCCATTACAGTGGCTTGCAAAAGTATTCATACCCCTTGAACTTTTTCACATTTTGTCACCTTTCAACCACAAACCTAAATGTATTTTATTGAGATTTTAAGTGATAGACCAACACAAAGTAGCACATAATTGTGAAGTGGAAGGAAAATGATACATGGTTTTCAAAATTTTAATCAAATAAAAATCTGAAAAGTGTGACGTGCAAAAGTATTTAGCCCCCTGTACTCTGATACCCCTAAATAAAATCCAGTGCAATCAATTGCCTTCAGAAGTCACTTAATTAGTTAAGTGTCCAGCTGTGTGTAATTTAGTCTCAGTATAAATACACCTGTTCTGTGAAGGCCTCAGTGGTTTGTTAGAGAGCACTAGTGAAAAAACAGCATCATGAAGACCAAGGAACTCACCAGACAGGTCAGAGATAAACTTGTGTAGAAGTTTAAAGCAGGGTTATGTTATAAAAATATATCCCAAACTTTGAGCATCCCAAGGAGCACTGTTCAATTCATCATCCAAAAATGGAAAAAGTATTCTACAACTGCAAACCTACCAAGACATGGCCGTCCACCTAAACTAACAGATCGAGCAAGGAGAGCACTGGTCAGAGAAGCAGCCAAGAGGCCCATGTTCACTCTGGAGGAGCTGCAGAAATCCACAGCTCAGGTGGGAGAATCTGTCCACAGGACAACTATAAGTCATGCACTCTACAAATCTGGCCTTTATGGCCTTTATAGAAAAGTGGCAAGAAGAAAACCATTGTTCTCTTCCCAACTGACTTAGCCATCATTTTAGTGCTCTAGACACAGGAACTGCTGCCATAGATAAGGCTGCCAATGAAAATATGACTTTTTTTCAAAAAATATCAGCTCTGCGATTCATTGGATTGTGCAGAAAATATGAATTATATGTCCCAAGTTTCACATTCCCCAGGATCTAGTTTATACAGTTTTAAATCTAGACCCAAGTTCAAATCTTCTAGCTGGAAATTTCTACTCCGTCTCCATTATGGATTTCAAGACCGGATGCCCAGGAAGGACTGTAGCCTTTCTTTTGGGGAAATAAAATGGTCTCGTCCTCTGAATAGGGAGAGTTTGTTTGTCCTGTTTCCATAATTTTTTTTTAACATTTTAATTAGCTTATCAGTATTTTCTTTTTTAAACAAATAATTATCTTCAGAAATCGCCATATCTGAATCTGATTCATATGTCTGAAGCTCTCCCTCAGAAGAGTTAGAAAAATCAAACAATTGAGAAAAATCCTGCTTGAATTTTTTGGATTTGTTTTTGCTAGACATACATGATTTTAAGCAAGAAAAAAAAACTTTTTAGCCTCCGTGTCAGTCAGCTGTTCATCCTCAGATGTTGGAGATAACTAATGCAGCGTTCAGTTTTAGTCTTCTGCTTAGTTTTAGAAGAAAATGCATGAGTGCTCTGAGTACAGATTATACATACGTCACATGATCATCAGGCAACAATTTTTGACACTCAATACAAGTTCTATGCTTCTATACAAGTCCAGCTTGCACAGCCCTCATGAACAGAAAGCTTTAAATGGGCAACCCTGCTCTGGGAGCTCTGCTTCCCCCTCGTGACATGACGTACCTATGCCATCGGGGAATCCTCCTGCCGATATCTGGTACCTGCTACAGGTCTGAGCTTCTCCTGTTGCTGCTCAGACCTGTAGCAGGTACCAGAAATCAGCAGGAAAAAAATGGGGACAAATAAAAACGGAAAGAGCTAGTGGAGGGGGGGGGGGATCTTATACATAGGTGGGCTGGTCCTGGGAGGAGTTAAAGGCAGGGATAAAGACCCTTCTGTGCTACCACAGGATGAATAGGAAAGACAGGGGTGTTTCATTCCAAATCAACTTAATTTACCACAGGTGAACTTGAAATAGGAGGCACCCAGAGCTATAACAAAGGGTCTGAATACTTACATCCATGTAGAATTTGTTTTTTCCTTTTTTTAATAAATTTGCATAAATAAATAATATGTTTCTAAAATTCCCCATAATTTCACATTTCTCATTATGGGGTATTGAGTTAAGATTGATGGGGAAAATATGAAACTGAACGAGTCTGAAGACCTTTCAAATGCATCGTACACCAGCTCATAACTGCATACAATTCATTTTGTGGCACATGGACTGCCAAACATGCGCCACAATTTTGTGTATCTTACTCAAGTGCACTTCATGTTAAGAATGGGCTTGAAACAGTGGTGTACAAAAATTCTTCCTGTATTCTCAATTTCAAGCACATTTTGAAGTTTAACCTGACTGCTCTTATAGTTCACTACAATGGATAAATGTGCTGCAACCCAAATGAAGGAAACCGGAGAATGGGAGTAGTAGTGATGGTAGTGTTGTTACAGGGTAGGCTGAGTACACTCAACCGAACTCCTCCAGTCCACCTCCCAGGCCAGACACTGATGATGGGGGTCTGAGTGGTACCTGATGGTAATTGTTCACCTGGGGCTCTTCCAGTTGAAAAGGGGTCCTCTCTCACCCTGAGCTGTGTGGTGGTATTTGGAAGGGCCCTGATAGTAAGCGCAGGAACTACTCAGGAGGCAGTGATGCTATTTAACCAAGGAGAATTTTACTCTGAAAACAAGGTACCTCTCAACTTGTGCAGCATCCCGATAGGGGTAGTAGTCTCCAACTTGTTAACAACACCCAGGCTTGGGATGAGGGATGGCCGGACTGTGATGGGCACTCCAAACTAGTAATAAACTTCACCTCTCCCAGTATTACGATCTTGGGGCTGAAGGCAAGAAAGTCCCAGGGACCCAAATACTTTACTGACTGATGGGTCCCAGTATGCAGCTTCTTAGGAAGCATAGCCTCCTCTTTAGGCTGACACCCAATCTCTTGTGAGATGACGAATCAATCTCCCCTGTCTCAGGGCTGTTTAGTGTCAGTCTTGGGCCAGGTTTCTCCTCTCCCTTAGGGACGGTTGAGAGCATGCCAGAATCAGAGTGGTCAGTGCTAGCACACACTGTATCACAATACTACTGAGGATCTAACAGTCTCTGGAGACTTAGGGTCTCCAAGCCCCACCCAGTAGCCTGTGGTTGGCCAGGGCTGTACCATGCTATAGGACAATGATGGCGAACCTTTTAGAGACCGAGTGCCCAAACTGCAACCCAAAACCCACTAAATTATCGCAAAGTGCCAACACGGCAATTTAACCTTAAATGAACCAGGATCTGTTTTATATTGACCGTGCAATGTTATTACAGCCTAATATCACATGTCTGCTATAAAACAGATACTGTGTGATATAAATAGTGAAGGGCCCCCACACAGTACAATGCGCTCCACAGTGGCCCCCAGACCGTACAATGCGCTCCACAGTGGCCCCTAGACAGTATTATATGCTCCAGAATTGCCCCCACACAGTATTATATGCTCCACTGTGGCCCCCACTCAGTATTATATGCTTCACAGTGGCTCCCACACAGTATTATATGCTTCACAGAGGCCCTGCACAGTATTATATGCTCCACTTTGGGCCCCCTACATTCTATGCTTAACAGTGGGCCACCACTCAGTAGTATATGCTTCACAGTGTCCCCCACACAGTATTAGATGCTTCAGTGTCCCCCACACAGTATTAGATGCTTCAGTGTCCCCTATACAGTAGTATATGCTTCACAGTGTCCCCCACAAGTATTAGATGCTTCACAGTGTCCCCCACACAGTATTAGATGCTTCACAGTGTCCCCCATACAGTAGTATATGCTTCACAGTGTCCCCCATACAGTATTAGATGCTTCACAGTGTCCCCCATACAGTATTAGATGCTTCAGTGTCCCCCATACAGTATTAGATACTCAGTGTCCCCCACACAGCATTAGATGCTTCAGTGTCCCCCATACAGTAGTTTATGCTTCACAGTGGGCCCCCACACAGTAGTTTATGTTACTTATCCAGTCCCACGAAGAGCATCTTCCTTCTTCTTCTGTTCGCAGGCGCTTATGAATGACGTCATCGCGCCTGCGTCGGTGCAGAGGTCACACTCTGCAGTCAGTGTAAGCCGTGGTTCCACGGACCGCGGCCTACAGTGACAGCTTTCATCTGCATGTACATATGCACATACAGCTGAAAGAAGCGATCGCTCACTAACCGGGAATCTTGTATTGGATTCCCGGTTAGTGAGCGATCATGGCAACCGCGCATGTGCCAACAGAGAGGGCTCTGTGTACCCTCTCTGGCACGCATGCCATAGGTTCGCCATCATGGCCATAGGAGATAACAGTAGCCAACAGTGGAATAAACCATAAAGGGTGACACATAAGGGAAGCTGCAAATACATAAAATACATACAGAATACATATACAGTGGTTACGGAAAGTATTCAGACCCCTTTAAATTTTTCACTCTTTGTTTCATTGCAGCCATTTGCTAAAAGCAAAAAAGTTCATTTTATTTCTCATTAATGTACACTCAGGACTCCATCTTGAAAGAAAAAAAACAGAAATGTAGATATTTTTGCAAATTTATTAAAAAAGAAAAACTGAAATATCACATAAGTATTTAGACCCTTTGCTGTGTACATGTTCCAAAGGCTCTCAGCTTCCTAAGCAGGTAGAGCCTGCTGTGGCCCTTTCTGTACAGGACCTCCATATGATCTGCCCAGTCCAGCTTATTATTAAGGAGCAAACCCAGGTACTTATAGGTGTTCACAATCTCGATGCCCGTCCCCAGGATGTCCACTGGTTTAGGAGGGCATCTGCCTTTACGGAAGTCCACCACCATCTCCTTGGTCTTCCCCGCGTTAATCTTCAGGTGGTTCCGCTGGCACCAGTCCACAAAATCCCGGTTCAGTTCTCTGTACTCCCTGTCATCATCATCTGTGATGAGACCTACTATTGCAGAGTTGTCAGAATACTTCTGTAGGTAGCAGCTAGATGAGTTGCACCTAAAATCTGCAGTGTACAGTGTGAAGAGGAAAGGGGCGAGAACCGTACCCTGAGGTGCCCCCGTATTACAGATCACGGTATCTGACACACAGTCTTGGGCTCTCACGTATTGAGGTCGATTTGTGAGGTAGTCTAGGATCCAGTTGGAGAGGTGGTGGTCCACTCCAGCAAGGTCCAGCTTGTCTCTCATCTAGCTACTCCTACTTAAACAGCCCATTTATGGCCACATAGCTCACACCCGGTCAATCATATATATGTCTATTCATGCAAACCATTATCAGATACCAGCTGATACATTACATTATAGTCACATTTACACTGAATCAAGTAATTTCCCATACTGTTCATTGTGGTCTATGTAAATTTATGAATACAGGAATATTTTTATATATATATATATATATATATATATATATATTTAAGTATTTTTTTATATACTGTACACTGTTTTTTAATTATTTAAGAGTCTGAATTCCTGCTATATGTCCTATCTATAACTAACGATATATAAGCTTGCATTATTTTGTTTTGTGCTTTTTCATTTTTTCTTCTGTCTATCCATGTATTTTACTCCAGCCATATATCATAAAGTTATTCAGGACTTTCAAATACCAATATATTTATTTGAAATACAAACAATATATCATAGTACTTTAAAAACTGGCTTTTTAGTATAAACAAATTCAGGTTTTTATATCCTTGGTGTCTTAGTTTCTGTATGTTGGATCTGAGAAAGGGGTACACCCCAAGCGGTGTATCAAACCCCGAAACGCGTTATCCGTATTATATTTAATAAATACCCGTATTTTGTCAAGCCCTATGGCAACTCTGAATGCTATATTCCTAAAGAGGAGCGCACATCCTGGCTTCTTTATCGGGAGTCACTCACTCCTGGAGACGATTATTTCTACTACTCGCGACTCTGGAAATTCCAGTTAGCCGTATGCCAGTGGACGCTGCCCTCCAGATTCCTGCATTAATACAATCCCTGATGGCAGTTGTGGCATATCACAAGGAAACAAGGTGAGCAGCCATTTTGTAAACTCCCTAATATCTGGTTGCTTTCCATTATATATTCATACCGTTTCCGCACAAGGAGCGCGTCTTTCCTGTTTTTTTTTTTTCTCTTTCATAGTACCTTTCTGACATGGTGTATTTATTAATAGTCAACTTTCCCTGGGCTTTCCCTAAATCGTCTTCAGCAATGTCCAAAAAGACTTGACATCCTAAATTACTAAAGTATCCACTTATTAGAAACTCCGATTTCTATGTTTTGACAGATTTCTGTGTTTCTTCTGTCAAAATCATCCATGGGACATCAGAAAGTAGACTGCTACACCACACTACCTGAAATCAATCCATTAGACTATGAGCTATAAAAAAAGTGTTCCCAAGAGTGAATGTTACAAAAGTAAGGCTAGTGCAGCTATGTTAACTAAATAGTATACCACTGGTTAGTATTATGTGCAAACACCAATGCAAATAAAATTGGTAGTTGTTTGGTTTTAGCATATACCAATTAAAGGTAATGGTTTCGAATAAGGGTTTATTTTCAATGATATAGTGACTGCTTTATAAATTATAAAAGTGAGTAACTTTTTTGCTCTGAGCAGGTCTAGATAGGCGAAAAGTTTCTCCATAAGTCTAATAACAATGAAACATGAATAGGACAGTGTATCATGTTTGTAAAGGTACAAGTACTAGAGGGGGTCGGTAGCTGAGACTGGATGACAATGTGATTGGCAGTGGATCACATTATAGACGACAATGTGGCAATGATAGTTTTGTGGCTTACTCTGGAGGGTATTGTTTAAAGATACAACAGGCATTGTGGCTGACACTATAGACCCGTGATGGCAAATCTTTGGCACGCGTGCCAGAGAGGGCACATAGAGCCCTCTCAGTTGGCCCATGCGCCGTTGCCATGATCGCTCACTAACAGGGAATCCGTGCAAATGCACATACAGCTAAAAGCTGTCAGTGTAGGTCATGGTCCACAGGACCGCTGCTTACATGGTAGATGCTAAATCCTAGTGGGATAAAGGACCTTTGATGACGTCATGACAATGTGCTCAGACTCTTGTGTGGGCGGAGCTATTCTGGATACTACAGGACAGCGTGGCGTTATACAGAAAGAGGACGTTACTGGGAATGGAGACTGATGGAAGGTAAGGAGGAGAGAAGAGACAGCATGTGTGAGCAAGAGGAGGGGAATGGGGGTGCAGGCTGTGTGAGAGCAAGAGGGGGGAATTGGGGTGCAGGCTGTGTGAGAGCAAGAAGGGAATGGGGGTGCAGGCTGTGTGTGAGCAAGAGGGGGAAATGGGGGTGCAGGCTGCGTGGGAGCAAGAGGGAGGGATGCAGGGGAGGCAAGTTAATTTAAAGTTAAATTGCCATGTTAACACTTTGCGATAATTTAGTGGGCTTTGGGTTGCAGTTTGGGCACTCAGTCCCTAAAAGGTTCATCATCACTGCTATAGACATTTTGACTAGCTTTTGGGGGATGAACTGTGGTTTATACTTCTCAGCTCCTGCAGATATAATAAGGTTCCACAAGAGCTGAGGTATGTATTATACAGAATATTCTACTTGCTTCTATTATTTACATAGAATAATATTTTAATAATTGAAGTAATCTTAAAAAGTATAAAACCAATTACTGTAAATTAAAGCCTCGTGCTTTTACATGTGACAGACACCTTCAGCAACTACTATTAGTCTTATAATTTAAAGTTAGTGATACATATAGGTGGCACATATATGCTGGAGAGCAACCCAAAAACACTTTTGAAAAAGACCGTGACCACACCCATACTGGGGCTTCACTCCAGAGGGAGTGCACACAGCAGGAGAGTGCTGCTGGTAACTTGCAGGGAGCAGGTTGACGGTGGACCAGTTGGAGACAGACAGGTGGTCTGTCCCAAGAGGACTGGATTCCACAATGGACTTGGTTAAGCTCAGTGTGAGCCATACTGCTGAGGAGAAACCTCAGCAAAGCATCTTGCCCTCAGAAATTAGTCAGGGCTCAACAAGTGAGGTATTGCCCTGTGTGTGGGCTAGGCTGTTTTGTTATTTTTGTTCCTGTTATCACTTACTAGCTGAATAAAGACACCAACACCTCTGCTTCGGATGCGGGCAAAAAAAGAGATCCACGCAAGTCCTGGAAGACAAATGTTTGGTAAACTGCAATATCGCTAAATGTGCATTGTGGCATATAGCTGAAAAAGAAGTCTGTGATTTCAAGTCAGAAACCCAGGAGGGGGTGTGTGAAATTACAAAATAGCAAATTGTGTGCAAAACTGGTGAAAGTAAAACTCTGGAAGAGGAATCCAGGGGATGGACTTTGTGTATACTGTGGCACAGAAGTCTGTAAAGTGCTTGCTGAGGCAAGAAAGTAAGCAATGTGTGTAGAAACTGGATATTGCAAACAGTCTATGTGAAAGTGATGCTGATCAGATTGGAAGTGTCATATCTGTGTTTTCTGTGGAAGACAGAAGAAAATGCTGGTTGTTGTAGGCAGGGGCGTGATAAAGTGGAGTTAGATATAGTGCCTGTTGGAAATAAGGAAATGAGGAGATCCAGATATTCAATTTTTTGGATGGAGAATTGGTGTGTAAAGGATAAACCAAGAGTGTTGTGTCCTAGTGAAGTAATGAAGTTGAGGGCTGAAGCTTCGTCGCCCTCCCAGATAAAAAACAAATCATCTATTTTTTTTTGTTTGTTTGTTTGTATAAAATGATGTTAGATTTATAGTCAGTGGAATTGTAAATGTGTTTCTCTTCAAAGCAACCCATATATAGGTTAGCATAAGAGGGCGCAAAGTGCGTGCCCATAGCACAGCCCTTGGTTTGTCGGTATATTATATCTTTAAAGGAGAAGATGTTGTGCTCTAATATAAACTGTATACCGGCAAGGAGGAAGTCTTTTTGTTGATATGGCATCAGTGTGTTATTGGAAAGGGAGTTTATGGCTGCTATCCCCTGTTGGTGTGGGATGTTAGTGTATAGTGCAGAAACGTCAGCTGTTAATAGTGCCCATTTTTTCCCAGGTTGGCGTGTGGTGTTTAATGTTTGAAGTTCTCTGATGAGCTGTGTGGAGTCCTTGAGATAGGAAGGTAATTGTAAAACAAATTTTTGGAGATGGAGGTCTATAAAATGAGAAAGGTTGCTAATTAAAGAGCCGATACCAGAGATGACTGGTCGACCCGGGGGGCATAACAAGGACTTATGCACCTTAGGAAGATGGTAGAAGAAGGGCATTGGTGGTTCAATTATATGTAAAAAAATTTTCTCCTTTTTGGTAAGGAGATCATTCTATATTGCTTGCTTAATAAGGTTTTTATACTGAGTGATGTACAGTCATGGCCAAAAGTTTTGAGAATGACACAAATATTATATTTTCACATGATCTGCTGCCCTCTGGTTTTTATGTGTGTTTGTCAGATGTTTTTATCACATACAGAAATATAATTGCATTCATATTATGAGTAACAGAAGCTTATATTGACAGTTAGAATGAGTTAATGCAGCAAGTCAATATTTGCAGTGTTGACCCTTCTTCTTCAGGACCTCTGCAATTCTCCCTGGCATGCTCTCAATCAACTTCTGGACCAAATCCTGACTGATAGCAGTCCATTCTTGCAGAATCAATGCTTTAATTTTGTCTGAATTTGTTGGTTTTTGTTTGTCCACCCGTCTCTTGATGATTGACCACAAGTTCTCAATGGGATTAAGATCTGGGGAGTTTCCAGGCCATGGACCCAAAATCTCTATGTTTTGTTCCCTGAGCCATTTAGTTATCACCTTTGCTTTATGGCAAGGTGCTCCATCATGCTGGAAAAGGCATTGTTGAGCGCCAAACTGCTCTTGGACGGTTGGGAGAAGTTGCTCTTGGAGGACATTCTGGTACCATTCTTTATTCATGGCTGTGTTTTTAGGCAAGACTGTGAGAGAGCCGATTCCCTTGGCTGAGAAGCAACCCCACACATGAATGGTTTCAGGATGCTTTACAGTTGGCATGAGACAAGACTGGTGGTAGCGCTCACCTCTTCTTCTCCGAATAAGCTGTTTTCCAGATGTTCCAAACAATCGAAAAGGGGATTCATCAGAGAAAATGACTTTACCCCAGTCCTCAGCAGTCCACTCCCTGTACCTTTTGCAGAATATCAGTCTGTCCCTGATGTTTTTTTCTGGAGAGAAGTGGCTTCTTTGCTGCCCTCCTTGAGACCAGGCCTTGCTCCAAGAGTCTCCGCCTCACAGTGCATGCAGATGCACTCACACCTGCCTGCTGCCATTCCTCAGCAAGCTCTGCACTGCTGGTAGCCCGATCCCGCAGCTGAAACACTTTTAAGAGACGGTCCTGCCGCTTGCTGGTCTTTCTTGGGCACCCTGGAGCCTTTTTGGCACCAATGGAACCTCTCTCCTTGAAGTTCTTGATGATGCGATAGATTGTTGACTGAGGTGCAATCTTTCTAGCTGCAATACTCTTCCCAGTTAGGCCATTTTTGTTCAGTGCAATGATGACTGCACGTGTTTCTTTAGAGATAACCATGGTTAACAGAAGAGAAACAATGATGGCAAGCATCAGCCTCCTTTTAAAGTGTCCAGTGGTGTCATTCTTACTTAATCATGACAGATTGATCTCCAGCCCTGTCCTCATCAACACCCACACCTGTGTTAATGGAGCAATCACTGAAACGATGTTAGGTGGTCCTTTTAAGGCAGGGCTGCAATGATGTTGAAATGTGTTTTGGGGGATCAGGTTCATTTTCTAGGCAAATATTGACTTTGCAAGTAATTGCTGTTAAGCTAATCACTCTTTATAACATTCTGGAGTATATGCAAATTGCCATTAGAAAAACCGAAGCAGTAGACTTTGTAAAAATTAATATTTGTATCATTCTCAAAACTTTTGGCCATGACTGTATATAGAGAGTGGATTATTGGTGAGTGGTTCGTAGGATTCTCTATCATTGAGGAGGCGGTCTGCTTCCTTAATGAAGTCTATAGTATTTTGAATAACAATTCCGCCGCCTTTGTCGGCTGGGCGTATGGTGATATTCGGGTTAGTTTGTAGATTTTTAAGGGCAGATAGTTCAGAACGGGTTAGATTTTTATAGGATGAAGGTAGTGTAGAATCCAAGGAACGAAATTCCTTGTTGACCAGAGAAAAAAATGTTTCTATGGCCGGGCCCCTATGGTGTGTGGGATTGAAATTAGAAGACGGATGTACCTCAACAGGAATGGGTTGTAATGTTGAAGGATTACTAGGTTGGTTGTCATAAGAGGAAGGAGTAGCCGTTTGTTGAGAGATGCTGAAATGTCTCAGGATTGTAAGGTGTCTAGTAAAAGTGTTGATATCAAGAAAGTGTTGAGAGCAAGATGTTCCATATTGTACTCGAACTGCCAACAAAACAAGGAAATGTAATCTGCGCTATAGTGAAGAGAAGGTTGTTGATGCCTTTTTTTAAAATTATTATTATTATTTATAGAACTGAACCGTTTTTTTGTGGACTGGTGCCACCAGAACCACCTGAAGATTAACGCGGGGAAGACCAAGGAGATGGTGGTGGACTTCCGTAAAGGCAGATGCCCTCCAAAACCAGTGGACATCCTGGGGACGGGCATCGAGATTGTGAACACCTATAAGTACCTGGGTTTGCTCCTTAATAATAAGCTGGACTGGGCAGATCATATGGAGGCCCTGTACAGGAAGGGCCACAGCAGGCTCTACCTGCTTAGGAAGCTGAGAGCCTTTGGAATCCGGGGGGCACTTCTTAGGACTTTCTTCAACTCAGTAGTGGCATCAGCCATCTTCTTTGGAGTGGCCTGCTGGGGGAGCAGTATATCAACCAGGGACAGAAATAAACTTGACAAGCTGATTAGAAGGGCCAGCTCTGTCCTGGGGAGCCCACTGGACCCAGTGCAGGTGGTGGGTAACAGAAGGATACTGTCCGTGGTGAGCTCCATGCAGAAGAAGAAGTCCCATCCCATGCATGAGACTGTGATAGCGCTGGGTAGTACTGTCAGTGACCGACTGCTCCACCCTAGGTGTGAGAAGGAGCGCTATCGGAAGTCTTTCCTCCCCACCGCGGTTAGGCTGTACAACCAACACCGACCTAAGCGGAGATCATTACACACAGAGAACTGAAATATCTCTCTGCCTTTTATATCTCCCCCCCCCTCTGCCACGTGCTATCTGTCTGTCTGCTATTAATGTAATGCCTCTCACCTTGGTACATTCCTGTACATGTTGTATTTGTATCTGCTTATCTTATCTTATCTTTGCTGCTGTAACACACTGAATTTCCCCACTGTGGGACTATTAAAGGACTATTATTATTATTATTATTATTATTGTTTATTTATATAGCACCATTAATTCCATGGTGCTTTACATTTGCGGATTTACATACGGTACAGAAAGATATACAAAACAGATAATACAAACAGTGACCAACTGGCACAGTGGGATAGAGGGCCCTGCCCGCAAGGGCTTACAGTCTAAGAGGGAAGAGGGATAGAGACAGAAGGTGACGTGAGAGACTTTACAGGTGGTGGTGTGGTGACAGTAGCGTTATTGGAGGTTGTAGGCCTTCCTAAATAGGTGAGTCTTCAGGGCCTTCTTGAAGCTCATGATTGTGGGGCTTAGTCTTATGTGTCTTGGTAATGAGTTCCAGAGTATGGGGGATGCACAGGAGAAGTCTTGGAGACGATTGTGTGAAGAGCGGATAAGAGCAGAGCGGAGTAGGAGGTCTTTGGAGGATCGGAGGTTACATGCGGGCAGGTAGTGGGAGACTAGGTCGGAGATATTTGGAGGGGACAGGTTGTGGATGGCTGTGTATGTCAGCGTTAGTAGTTTGAACTCTATTCGCTGGGCGATGGGTAGCCAGTGAAAGGATTGGCAGAGGGGAGCGACTGATGAAGAACAGGGGGAGAGGTGTATTAAGCAAGCAGCACAGTTTAAGATGGACTGGAGGGGGACAAGAGTATTTGCTGGGAGGCCATGGAGAAGGGTGTTACAGTAGTCTAGGCGGGAGATTATGAGGGCGTGGACTAGCATCTTTGTAGTTTCAGGGGTGAGGAAGCAGCGGATTCGGTGGATGTTCTTGAGTTGGAGGCAGCAGGAGGTGTTGAGGGTTTGAATATGAGGCTTGAAGGATAGGTCAGAGTCTAAGGTTATCCCAAGGCAGCGGGCCTGTGGGACTGGGGTGATAGTGGTTCCATTAATTTTGATAGATGGGTCAGGCAAGGGGGTCGTGCGTGGAGGGGTGAAGATTATGAACTCCGTTTTCTCCATGTTGAGTTTGAGAAAGCGGGAGGAGAGAAAGGAGGCTACAGCGGCTAGACATTCTGAGACTCTGGACAACAGAGAGGTAATGTCTGGTCCAGAGTGATATATTTGGGTGTCGTCAGCATAGCAATGGTAATAGAAACCATAGGATTCTATGAGTTGGCCAAGGCCTAGGGTGTAGATGGAGAACAGGAGGGGTCCTAGGACGGAGCCTTGGGGTCACCTACAGAAAGAGGGCGTGGCGGGGAGGTGGTGTGCAAGTGGGAGACGCTGAATGTGTGGTTGGTGAGGTATGAGGAGATCCAGGAAAGGGCCAGGTCAGAGATGCCAAGGGATGAAAGCGTTTCTAACAGGAGGGAATGGTCGACTGTCAAAGGCAGAGGAGAGGTCAAGGAGGAGGAGGACAGAATAGTGATGTTTGGCTTTGGCAGTTAGAAGGTCGTTAGTGACCTTGGTTAGGGCAGTTTCTGTGGAGTGATGGGGTCTGAAACCTGACTGTAGTCTGTCAAAGAGCACATTGGACAAGAGATAGGAGGACAGTTCGGAGTGGACGTGTTGCTCCAGCAGTTTAGAGGCGTACAGGAGCAGTGAGATGGGGCGATAGTTGGCTGGAGAGGACGGGTCGAGGGAGGGTTTCTTAAGTATAGGGGTGACGGTAGCATGTTTGAAGGTGGAAGGGAAGGATCCATTGGTAAGGGATAGGTTGAAGAGATGGGTTAGGGCAGGAGTAATGACTTCAGAGAGTTTGGGGATGAGGTGTGACTGGATGGGGTCAAGAGCGCAGGAGGTGAGGTGGGATTTAGATAGAGTGGAGAGCTTTTCATCAGTGGTGGTGGAAAAACAGGTTAAAGATCACAGGACAGTTGGGTAGAGTGGTTGTCGGGGGTGTAGAGTGAGACTGTCTCTGATGGTGTCGATTTTGCTTTTGAAATAAGAGGCAAAGTCATCAGCTGTGATAAGTGATGTCGGAGGGGGTGCAGGAGGACAGAGAAGGGAGTTGAAGGTATTGAATAGCTGTTTGGGGTTGCGGGATAGGGCAGATATTAGTGTGGAGAAGTAGGCCTGCTTTGCAGAGGTGAGTGCGTTCTTGAATGTGAGTACTGCCTCTTTATACCTTCGGAAGTCCTCCTGGGAGTGGCTTTTCTTCCAGAGGCGTTCTGCAACCCGTGAGGCACGTCTCAGTTTTTTAGTCAGGTCAGTGTGCCAGGGTTGCCTATTGATTGGTCGGGCTCTGGTGTTAGTGAAGTGGGCTACAGAGTCAAGGGCTGAGGTAATGGTGGTATTGTAGAAGTCAATGGCGGTATCTACATCCTGGAGTGAGATTATGTCAGCGAGTGGTGGAAGAGAGTCTGAGAGCATGCAGATGTCAAGGCGATTAAGGTTTCTGCGGGGGCCTGTTGGTTTAGGGGTTGTAGGGTCAATTACAGATGAGAGGGCCAAGAATGTCAGCAGGTTGTGCTCAGAGAGTGTGGACGAAGAGTTAGAGAGGTTGACTAGAGAGCAGAGGCGGATGAATATAGCGTTCCATAGTGCAACGGGGAGGGCGTGGGGAGGGTCAGGAGCAGGTAAGATAGGGGTAAGATTTAGGAGATTTCGTGTGCTGTTGCCGGTTGTGCGGAAAGATCCTACAGCAGGGGAGTGCTGGGGTGGTCCAGGATTGTGAGATATGTCGCCAGAAGTAAGGAGTAGCAGGGAGAGGGATAGCAGGTGTAAATAGGAGAGAGTGTGGGGAGGTTGTGTGTTTCTGGGGCGGAAAACTTGTAGGTGTGTGAGTAGCTGCGCAGAGAAGGTGAGATGGTGGGGTAGGATAGATGGAGAGATAAAGATATTCTTAGTGACTTGGCTGGTTTGGGGTGGTAGAGTGGTTTTTACACGTATGGGAAGGACAACAGTGATTATAGTGAGAAGCATTATGTGGCTAATTGTTTGGTTTGCATTTAGTGGGTTGTTACCTTCAGTTCCCTTCCAGTCCAATTCTGGCCTAGTTCTGGTCTATACACTTAGAAACTGCACTTGGAAAATGCACTGACCAAGGTCATAACTGACCACTGCTCTAGGATTTGCCTTAGGTTATGAAGAGGAACAGCAGAAAGGCCTGCTCTACAAAGTTAATGGGTATAAAGTAGTTGAGAGTATGACACCCCCTAGGCCTGCAAGGGTTAAAAAGAAAGCTGTTATTATTCAAGACAAATGTTGTAGTTTTCCTAGATGGTCAAAACAGATGAAAAGTGTCTTTCATAAGTTCAAACAGGTCCAGTACTAAGAGAGCTGTGAAATAGTAAATAAGGTGAAGGGTTGTCAAAAGTGTGGAACAAGAGACTGTAAGAAGACTGACCACGGGTATATTGTCCCAACAAATAGTGTCCGGAGCTATTTTGTATAAAGGTGTTTCTGTACCTGTCTCTGGCCAAATGTCTGGTGGACAAGTGGTGAAAAATGTCTCCATGTTATCTATGAAGTGGCAGTCAGGCAGTAATACAGTCAACTCGAGAAGAGGCAGAAACAGTTTTTCAGCCCGATGCTGATAGCAAGAAGAAGAGGCTGAGGTACAATGTTGCAGAGATTGAGCAGCGGTCATTTGCATACAGAAGTAAGAGATGGTTGGATGTCGTCATTGATGTTAAATTAATCTACAAAAAAATAAAAGTGCTGAGAAACCAGAAATGCCAAGTGACTGGAACTTGGAAAATGAGACCACCAGATTGGGACATGTGGAAAGTCACTGGACAAGTATATTCGATTAAAGAGGGACGTCATCATTGTATGTCTTGTCCCATTGTCACTCACCCCATAAGTGGTGAGCTGAGGGGGAGGAAATGTGAGGGTATGAACCTAGAGGGTGCTGGAGAGCATCCCAAAAACACTGTTGAAAAAGACCGTGACCACACCCATACCAGGGCTTCACTCCAGAGGGAGTGCACACAGCAGGAGAGTGCTGCTGGTAACTTGCAGGGAGCAGGTGGATGGTGGACCAGTTGGAGACAGACAGGTGGTCTGTCCCAAGAGGACTGGATTCCACAACGGACTTGGTTAAGCTCAGTGTGAGCCAGACTGCTGAGGAGAAACCTCAGCAAAGCATCTTGCCCTCAGAAATTAGTCAGGGCTCAGAAGTGAGGTATTGCTAAACTACTCCCAATTGTCACAAAATATATATATATATATATATATATATATATATATATATATATATAGAATGAGAGAGAGATAAGCAAATTTTTCAAAAATTCGATTTGCCCGCTTTGCCGAATTTTCCAAAACGTTTCAATTCGAATTAATTCGCAGAAAATCGCGTTAAAAAACAGCTATTTCCTGGCTGCAGATAGACTGTATAGTGGTATAGAACACTGTGTCTTGCAGTAACTTTGAACATTGAATGAGCAAAATATCAGTTTTCAAGTCTTTTCAACCACTTTCCCTAGCACCTGCTGATGTCTCTCCCTGCACTAAGTACACTGGAAAATGCCTGAATCCAAGATGGTGGAGGGTATTTATAGGCTGGCTGCTGATTGGCTGCACGCATGGCATTGTGGGTGATCCCGCATTCCCAGAGTTCGTTGCTCCATGTCCTAACATGTGCAGCAGCCATTTTTGGTAAAAAATGCGTTTCGTTACTACGAAACATGAGGAAATCCAGATTTGATGCGAATCGAATATTTCCTGAAATTCGGATCGAATTCCACTTTGTCAGTTTTGATTCGCTCATCTCTAAATACATACGTGGAAAAAATTGTTGGTACTCCTCGTTTAATGAAAGAAAAACCCACAATGTTCACAGAAATAACTTGAATCTGACAAAAGTAATAATATATAAAAAAAATTCTATGAAAATGAACAAATGAAAGTCAGACATTGCTTTTCAACCATGCTTCAACAGAATTTAAAAAAAAAGAAAACTTATGAAACAGGCCTGGACAGAAATGATGGTACCCTTTTGTTGCACATCCTTTTGAGGCAATCACTGCAATCAAACGACTCCTGTAACTGTCAATGAGACTTCTGAACCTCTCAACAGTTATTTTGGCCCACTTCTCATGAGCAAACTGCTCCAGTTGTCTCGGGTTTGAAGGGCGCCTTTTCCAGACAGCATGTTTCAGCTCCTACCAAAGATGCTCAATAGGATTTAGGTCAGGGCTCATAGAAGGCCACTTCAGAATAGTCCAATGTTTTCCTCTTAGCCATTTTTGGTTTTTTTTTTTTATGGTTTATTATCCTGTTGCAAGACCCATGACCTGCGACTGAGACCAAGCCTTCTGACACTGGGCAGCACATTTCTCTCTAGAATCCCTTGATAGTCTTGAAATTTCATTGTACCCTGCACAGATTCAAGACACCCTGTTCCAGATGCAGCAAAGCAGCCCCAGAACATAACAGAGCCTCCTCCATGTTTCCCAGTAGGGACAGTTCTTTTCAAGATATGCTTCATTTTTCTGTCTGTGAACATAGAGCTAATGTGCCTTGCCAAAAATTTTGATTTTTGTCTCATCTGTCCATAGGACATTCTCCCAGAAGCTTTGTGGCTTGTCAACATGTAGTTTGGCAGATTCCAGTTTTGTCAGATTCAAGTTATTTCTGTGACCATTGTGGGTTTTTCTTTCATTAAACGAGGGGTACCAACAATTTTGTCCATGTGTGTATATTCAAATATGCCAATTATACAGAGATACATGGTGCTACATACAATCCAAACCTTTTTTACTTTTACAGCAAGTTCCTCCACCTGCAGTTCAAATAAAGTAAGACAAGTCAAAGTTTTGAGTACAGTAATACCTCGTACATTCGCGAGGTTAGGTGCCAGAGCGGGTCGCGGATCGCGAGGAATCGCGAATGTTTGGTACAAGCGCTTAGAAGCGCTTACAATGCCGGTTTCTAATGTTTAACCCCTAAATATCAATAAACTTTACCCTACAGTACTGTACAGTATACTAAAGTATACTAAAGTATACTGTACAGTACTGTATATTAATACATTCATTCATTTTTCTTATACACTCACAGTAAAATGAAAGTAATTACCGGGTACGTAACGAACAGGACGCTACTACCCAATAGCGAAGGTGTTTTTTTTAATTAAATTTCACAGATCTGAAAAAAAAGAGCAAGATGTTAGTTGCCAAAAAAATATCGCGAATCTGTGAATTCGCAAATTCGGAAACGCGAGTGTACGAGGTATTACTGTAAACATGAAAAGGTGTTAGAGTATTAGTACACTGTGAGGTTACAAATTTTGATTTTGCTGGTGAAGACTAAAAGCAGGGTTAATAAAGTCCACAGTGCATTTGTTATAACCTCCTGGACTTCATATACAGGTGCATCTCAACAAATTAGATTATTTTTGAAACATTCATTCATTTCAGTAATTCAGTAATACAATTCATAATCAGCGTCTTCCATGATTGTGTGTCCTACTGAACCAGACTGAGGGACCATTTAAAGGCTTAGGAAACCTTGGCAGGTGACACACTGAATTTACAATACTGAACTTTTTTACAATATTCTAATTTTCTTAGATTTGGGTTTTCATTACCTGTAATCCATAATCAACATTTACAGAAATAAAACACTTGAAATAGAACACTCTGTGTGTAAAGAATCTAGAAAATATAGGAGGTCACTTTTTTAATTTAATTACTGAAATAAACGTTTCAAAGATATTCTAATTTATTGAAATACACCTACATATTAAGAAAAGCTAGCACACTTGTGGCAAATCATAACCCTTTCTAGTGCACTTGCAGGCTGATCTGCAGAGCCATAAAAAGGTGATTTTATTTGCATTGTTTCTTCAGTTTGTGGCTACAGGGGTATGTTTCTGCTCCTATTAATAGCCCCTACACAGCAATATTATTGGTTTGGGAGGCATTTTGCACCTCACAGACTCCCTTTAAAGAGGACCTTTCATGTCCTCTTGAATGCGCGGTTTTATAAACTGATAGAAAGCAGACAGTGCGCTGAATTCAGCGCACTGTCGGCTTTCCCAATTTGCCCCGGCGGTGGAGATATCGGTGCCATTAATTTCGGCACCAATATCTCCCCATTGTCAGAAGGGCATTCCTCATAGGTCAGCGTCATTGTTGGGCTGTGAGGAATGTCTCCCTGACAGTACTCGTCCATAGACTTGTACTGGGGGTGCATTCCTCACAGCTCAGTGTCATCGATGGGCGATGAGGAACGCCTCCTCTGACAGTACACGCTATGTTAGAGTACAGTCAGGGGGACGTTCCTCACAGCCCAGCGCTGACGCTGAGCTATGAGGAACGCCCTTCTGACAGTGGGGAGATATCGGTGCCAAAATTAACGACACCGATATCTCCACCGACGGGGCAAACTGGGAAAGCCAACAGTGCGCTGAATTCAGCTCATTGTTGGCTTTCTAGCGGTATATAAAACTGCGCATTCATGAGGACATGAAAGGTCCTCTTTAAACAACTAATGTGTACTATTTTATAATGCATATATTTGTGTGGCACCAAGTCCATTTTCTATTCCAATAACTACATGATTGGTTACAGCACAGCGCCAAGACCCTTTCAATTTCAATATGAAGTCATTATTTAATATGCTTAGTTTCAACATTGTGCTATTTAATTAAATGCTACATTAGCATTTCATTGAAGTTTCTGCCAATTATGATTGTTCACAAGTCATAACAAGAACTCTTAGCATAAGTGTCATTTGAAAACTCCTTCCCTCAGAGTTCCATGGTTTGCAGAATCCAATTCAGAAACTTTCAGAAGACAATAGGTAAGGGAAAAATATAAAGCACTTGTGGCACAGATAGATGTTCCTATTGACATTGATTGTTAATTTTATTTATAGAAAATCCATACTTGTATATTATAATTGAATTCCTTTTATTAATCTTAGCTCTTTTATTTATTTATTTTATGTTTTTCGTGTCTTTAGGATCCACTCCTAGCGTGCGAGCCTTGCACAAGGCAGCTGACAGCTTTTCAGTTCTAAAGATTAATATAATATATCCCATTTGTTAATAAATAGCTATAGAATATAATTATATTTCAATAATAAAACAGTTTTATGTATCTAATTCATTGCCATTTTCCATTTTTATGTTCTTTCTGGTTTTGTATTTCCTAGCCATACTGGCGTCTCTGATCTTTCTCATAAACTAGGAGTGTAATAGAGTTAGAGCTGGGGAGCTATGAAAGACATTTTTACTACACTATAAAATGTATATGTTAAAAAAATAATATTTACCTTGTAGTATGGTTAATGTGCATTTCTCCCTAGAAATAATACTCATAACCTATCCAGGAAATTCTAACTGTAAACTCAGTGAATCAGTGTTTTTTCTTTACAAATCTGAAAATGTGCCTTTTCTGTGACTTTGCATTCTGAATAAAATAGCTGAGTCTATTAAAAGGAATCTGATTTTATTGGTCATGTAAGGTTACTTATTATAGACAATGCCACTTTTTGTGTGTCACACCAGGTCAGCATGTCCTGAGTAGAGATGGGCAAACCTCTCAAGATTTGTTTTGTTTCAGGTATGGGACAAATATTAATTTTGGGTCGAACAAGTTTGGTATGAACTACAACTTAAATTGGCTTAAAACATAGTGCAGAACACTCTCAGGGCTCCTAGGAACCTATGTATCCAGTTTCTAACTCTCTGGCAAACACAGACGAAGTTATGTCAAAGTGAAAATGACATGTACAGTAGGGAAAAAAAAGTATTTAGTCAGCCACCAATTGTGCAAGTTCACCCACTTAAAAAGATGAGAGAGGCCTGTAATTGACATGATAGGTAGACCTCAACTATGAGAGACAAAATGAGAAAACAAATCCAGAAAATCACATTATCTGATTTTTAAAGAATTTATTTGCAAATTATGGTGGAAAATAAGTATTTGGTCAATAACAAAAGTTCATCTCAATACTTTGTTATATATCCTTTGTTGGCAATGACAGAGGTCAAACGTTTTCTGTAAGTCTTCACAAGGTTGGCACACACTGTTGCTGGTATGTTGGCCCATTCCTCCATGCAGATCTCCTCTAGAGCAGTGATGTTTTGGGGCTGTCGCTGGGCAACACGAACTTTCAACTCCCTCCAAAGGTTTTCTATGGGGTTGAGATCTGGAGACTGGCTAGGCCACTACAGGACCTTGAAATGCTTCTTACTAAGCCACTCCTTCATTGTCCTGGCAGTGTGCTTGGGATCATTGTGATTCTGAAAGACCCAGCCATGTTTCATCTTCAATGTCCTTGCTGATGGAAGGAGGTTTGCACTCAAAATCTCAAGATACATATCCCCATTCATTCTTTCATGTACACAGATCAGTCGTCCTGGTCCCTTTGCAGAGAAACAGCCCCAAAGCATGATGTTGCCACCCTCATGCTTCACAGTAGGTATGGTGTTCTTTGGATGCAACTCAGCATTCACTCTCCTCCAAACACGACGAGTTGTGTTTCTACCAAACAGTTCTACTTTGGTTTCATCTGACCCAGGGGCGTAACTACCGGGGTAGCAGCTGCCACAGGGCCCGGGACGATGTTTTTTTTTTTTTTTTTTTTTTTAATAGAGTAACCCCAGCAGGTAACGGGCCCTATATACTTACCGTTCCCCGGGGTCCCGCTCACGGCCGCCTGCGCTTCCGATTCTGCGGAGGCGGCTGTGCGCAGGAGCGGGGATCGGTATGTGAGGCCGCGGGCCGAACCCCACAATCTCTGCTATCATTATACTCCGGGGTCTTTTCAGACCCCGGAGTATAATAATCGGAGGCCCAGGGGAGGTGAGGGAACATAAAAAACAATGTACTCACCTCTCCAGCGCCTCTCCAGGCTTCGGGCCTGTTTGGTGACGTCCCAGACGTCAGCCGACGTCATTTTGTGTTGCGACGCCGTCCCGCATCACGTGACGCCAGCCTGGTCCAACATTAAAGAAGGCCGAAGAAGCGCACGGGCATGCACCGGAGCGAGGAACAGGTAAGCAACGTTGTTTTTTTATGTTTGTATCCTCTCCTGGGTCTCTGATTATTATACTCTGGGGTCTAAAAAGACTCCAGAGTATAATAATTGTTCATGGGTGGTCTACAATGGGACATATAATAGTGTGTGCAGGGGCCACTATGGGGCAAAATACTCAGTGCAGGGGCCACTATGGGACATGATACTGTGTGCAGGGGCCACTATGGGGAATGATACTGTGTGCAGGGGCCACTATGGGACATGATACTATGTGCAGGGGCCACTATGGGGAATGATACTGTGTGCCAGGGCCGCTATGGGACATGATACTGTGTGCAGGGGCCACTATGGGACATGATACTGTGTGCAGGGGCCACTATGGGACATGATACTGTGTGCAGGGGCCACTATGGGACATGATACTGTGTGCAGGGGCCACTATGGGACATGATACTGTGTGCAGGGGCCACTATGGAACATGATACTGTGTGCAAGGGCCACTATGGGGCATGATACTGTGTGCAGGGGCCACTATGGGGCATGATACTGTGTGCAGGGGCCACTATGGGGCATGATAGTGTGCGCAGGAATGCGTTTTTGTTTTTTGGTGGGGGCGGTCCCGGGGGGGACGGTTGGGGGCAGCGGTTCTGGGAGGGGGGTTGTAGGGGGCGGTCCGGGGGGGTGGCTGGGGGAAGCGATTCGTGGGGGGGGGGGCCATGTCAAATGTTCGCCTTGGGGCCCAGCCATTCCTAGTTACGCCACTGATCTGACCATATGACATTCTCCCAATACTCTTCTGGAACATCCAAATGCTCTCTAGAAAACTTCAGACGGGCCCGGATATGTACTGGCTTAAGCAGGGGGACACGTCTGGCACTGCAGGATCTGAGTCCCTGGCGGCATAGTGTGTTACTGACCGTAGCCTTTGTTACGTTAGTCCCAGCTTTCTGCAGGTCATTCACTAGGTCTCCCTGTGTGGTTCTGGGATTTTTGCTGACTGTTCTTGTGATCATTTTGACCCCATGGGGTGAGATCTTGTGTGGAGCCCCTGATGGAGGGAGATTATCAGTGGACTTGTATGTCTTCCATTTTCTAATTATTGCTCCCACAGTTGATTTCTTCACACCAAGCTGCTTGCCTATTGCAGATTCAGTCTTCCCAGCCTGGTGCAGGTCTACAATTTTGTTTCTGGTGTCCTTCCACAGCTCTTTGGTCTTCACCATAGTGGAGTTTGGAGTGTGACTGTTTGTTATCAGTATAAAAGACATCTGTCCACAACCTCAATGTCAAACAGGTGCCATTACTACAGGTAATGAGTGGAGGACAGAGGAGCCTCTTAAATAAGAAGTTACAGGTCTGTGAGAGATAGAAATCTTGCTTGTTTGTAGGTGACCAAATAATTATTTTCCACCATAATTTGCAAATAAATTCTTTAAAAATCAGACAATGTGATTTACTGGATTTGTTTTCTCATTTTGTCTCTCATAGTTGAGGTCTACCTATGATGACAATTACAGGCCTCTCATCTTTTTAAGTATGAGAACTTGCATAATTGCTGGCTGACTAAATACTTTTTTTCCCCACTGTATGTCTATATTAAATTGCGTAAAAGCGAGTGTCCTCTGCTTACCATTTATATTACAATTGCCCTTTTTGGGGGAAAATGTGCTTGCCCATGGTTTTTAGACACACATGGCGGTTAAATTGCAAGATAAAAAAAAACAAGATTATTCTGTGATGGAAGCAGAAATCAAAATAGCTTTTTTTTTTTTTTTCTTCATACCAGTGGAATGTGATGGTGGACTAGGCTGAAAATCATGTCTCGCTGAGTGGTGGCAGGCAGCTGTGGCAACATGTGGCAGTGCAGCGGGACCATATATGATGGACCAAGCCTCAGGACATCTTTGACTGAGATGTGGCAGTGGTGGTAGGCACTAGGCCGCTGTGGCAACGTGTTGTAATGCAGCAGAGCATAATATGATGGACCAGGCCACAGAACATTTCTGCCTGAGTGGTGGCAGTGGTGGTAGCTGTTTAGGAGTACCAGCAGGCATCAGCAGCAGTACAGTAAGTGTAAGATGCTGATAAAGGGAGATGTGCCTTGCCTGGCAGCTGAAAACGCTCGAATATGTTATAAAATGGAAACGATTCTATGACCAAGAGAACAACACTTGGGAGTCAGAAAAGAATCTGGATGATCCTGGCAGTTATCTCTGTATGGGAGCAAATGCTATATCAACATTGTGTTGGTGGAGTGACAATTGACAAACTTTCCAGAAAATTTTGAAAAAAAAAAATCAGTGTGCCTGGCCTGGCTGCCAGCTTAAAAAGCTGGACTATCTTCCACAAGTGATCTTTTGTGTCTGTGGTTTGCTGAATGCAGTGTTCATATACAGCTGTTTAAACTGATGCTCCTGCATGTGCAAAAGTTCCACTCAATGGGTGTGTCACTTTTCAACCATGAAACAAGCCAGGGGGAGTGTAAGCAATGGCTTGCCCTGATGAAGTTAGAAATGGTCCAGTGTGTAGGACCTAAAGGAGGCGGATGGGTCCCGCCTGGTGTTGAAACTGTGCCTGCCCTGCACCTGTGAGGTGATGTCAGTACTAGAAAGTACCAAGCCTTGCTGCATTTCTAGACTGTGGCCTCTGATGCTCAAAACATTCACCCAGTGGGCCATGACAGCTAACGTATTGTCCCTTGCCCATAATTGATGCTCCACGTATTGAGGGTGGCGTGAACCTTTCCCCACATGCACATTTGTAAGGAGAGGCCCACATAGCCATCAAGCAGAGACAACTTTTCTCAAGAAATAATGGCAGCTAGGTATTCTCCATGGAGACTGTGCACTGCCATCAATTGGCAAAACGCAGTGGTTTCCACTAAGTGGAAGCGACTGCACTGCAAGTAACTTGGCCAGGGGGGAGTTAAACTTGCAGACCAGTCAGATGACTGGGTGCAGATTGTGTGGAGGAGGAGAAGGAGAAACAGATTATAATGAATGATAATGTGACGTTGCCCATCATGTGCTAGACCAGGGGTAGGCAACCTTCGGCACTCCAGCTGTTGTAAAACTACAACTCCCAGCATGCATACTTGCTCTGCTATTCTTGGAACTCCCATGGAAATGAATGGAGCATGTTGGGAGTTGTAGTTTCACAGCAGCTGGAGTGCCGAAGGTTGCTGATCCCTGTGCTAGACAATCATTGGAAGAAGGAATAGAATAGCCTTGTTGCCACTATTAATTTGACTTTCCCAAATATGCTGGTGACTCCATTTCATGTTAGTATGAAAAGACCTAGTTCCTACATGTGTGCCTGCCTGCCCTTGTCTAATTTGTTTGCAGATCTTGGAACTTGGCAGCGATATGTCATTTGGTTGCCATGTCCTATCTAATAGAATCATCATCAGAATCCATATCATCTTCATCACTTTATTTGTAACTCATCATAGCAATGCAATTTCTAACAGATTTCCCCCTAGTGTCCCTACCAGCACTATCACCAGTATCACACCCCCTGCCACTACTATCTCAACCAACTCATTTCTTCCACCTCTACATTATAAAAACACTGGAAGTTCTCATCCAAATCATCAAAAAGAGGAAAAAGAAGAGAGAGTCTTGGGCTATGAGGATTATCTCTCTCAGCAGATACCACATGACTAGACTAGAGAATCAGTGAAGATAAAGCAGAAGACATGGTTGACAGTACAGAAAGTCAGCATGGTAAATTACATGTTGAGGAGGAACACACAGGACACTCACTTAATATTTGTGGTTCACTGCTTTCAAAAAAAAAAAAATCTTCATTCTCAGGAAGTACGATAACACTACAGCTAGTGGCTGGGCTGTCAAGACCAGAATTAGTGTTGCTGTTGCCATCCAGATTCTTCTTGCTAGTAGTAGTACTTGCACAGATGTTTCCTCCTCTCCCTCCTTTTGCCTGTCCCCTGCTCTGTTTTTTTAAAGTCATTTTACTGGACACTGCTTCTGACACTTTTTTTAAGAAAAAAATATTTCAAGAAAAATTGCAAACACTAAAAGGACTAAAAGGGTCAGCTCCTGGTCCTAAATCAATATACTGTATATGCACCTGCGCACACAGAGAAACGACTAAGCAGTGAATATTTTATTCAGATTAACAACAACGCTCTTTCACACTGTATGGTCAGTCTCCACTGCCAGAGCAGAAAAAAAAAAATCTGAAATTACAAAAAAAATTTTTTTACGATTAGCGCAGGCTAGACTGTATATTTGGTGAACACAAAATAAATTCTGAATAATGAAGATTTTTTTACATTACTGAAGGATTACTAATGTGTGTGTATATATATATATATATATATATATATTCACACACACACACACACACACACACACACATATGCATTTGTGCATATAGAGAAACGCTTAATAATTATTTTGTTCACGTTAACAACAACGTTGCAGCACACTGCGTATAGTCAGTTATCAGAGCCGTGAAAAATATGTAGTGTGAACAACAAGATACCACTTGTATATTACTGAGTTTGTTTTTTTGTAAGATTTGCACAGGTAAAATCAGTAGTACTTTGCTGTTAATACTTTTTCATTAACTACATACTGCTGTTTTAACTATTGACCAAAAAAAATTCCTTAAAACATTTTTCACTATTGTCGTGTCAGTAAAAAAAAAAAAAAAGTATTTTTAAAGAATGTGTGTAGAGATGCAATTGCTGTATTACAGGTGTCAGAATAAATTAGATTATTGGCAATGAAAGAATTAACTGCCTGTGTAAACACTGCAGCAGAAAAAACACAGATTCACCTAGTCCCTCACTATTATGTCTATGAACCTATATCTATTGAATTCTAGCACTAATTTGCCCTTTGTAATTGCATGATTCTCTAAGTTCTAAGCACACAGCTAGAACAACAACTCTGTGACCATTCTTGACTGGCCCAGGCAGAGCCCTGACCTCAACCCAATTGAGCATCTCTGGAGAGACCTGAAAATGGCTGTCCACCAACGTTCACCATCCAACCTGACGGAACTGGAGAGGATCTGCAAGGACGAATGGCAGAGGATCCCCAAATCCAGATGAGATGTGAAAAACTTGTTGCATCATTCCCAAGAAGACTCATGGCTGTACTAGCTCAAAAGGGTGCTTCTATTCAATACTGAGCAAAGGGTCTGAATGCTTATGACCATGTGATATTTCATTTTTTTTTCTTTTTTAATAAATTTGCAAAAATATCTACATTTCTGGGGGGGGTTTTTTCTGTCAAGATGGGGTGCTGAGTGTACATTATTGAGAAATAAAATGAACCTTTTTGCTTTTAGCAAATGGCTGCAATGAAACAAAGAGTGAAAAATTTAAAAGGGGTCTGAATACTTTCCATACACACTGTATACAGTGCCTTGCGAAAGTATTCGGCTCCCTTGAACTTTTCAACCTTTTGCCACATTTCAGGCTTCAAACATAAGGATATAAAATTAAAATTTTTTGGTGAAGAATCAACAAGTGGGACACAATCGTGAAGTGGAACGAAATTTATTGGATATTTTAAACTTTTGTAAAAAATAAAAAAAACTGAAAAGTGGGGCGTGCCAAATTATTCGGCCCCCTTAAGTTAATACTTTGTAGCTCCATCTTTTGCTGCGATTACAGCTGCAAGTCGCTTGGGGTATGTCTCTATCAGTTTTGCACATCGAGAGACTGAAATTCTTGCCCATTCTTCCTTGGAAAACAGCTCGAGCTCAGTGAGGTTGGATGGAGAGCGTTTGTGAACAGCAGTTTTCAGCTCTTTCCACAGATTCTCAATTGGATTCAGGTCTGGACTTTGACTTGGCCATTCTAACACCTGGATATGTTTATTTGTAAACCATTCCATTGTAGATTTTGCTTTATGTTAGGGATCATTGTCTTGTTGGAAGATAAAACTCCATCCCAGTCTCAGGTCTTTTGCAGACTCCAACGGGTTTTCTTGCAGAATGGTCCTGTATTTGGCTCCATCCATCTTCCCATCAATTTTAACCATCTTCCCTGTCCCAGCTGAAGAAAAGCAGGCCCAAACCATGATGCTGCCACCACCATGTTTGACAGTGGGGATGGTGTGTTCAGGGTGATGAGCTGTGTTGCTTTTACGCCAAACATATCTTTTTGCATTGTGGCCAAAAATTAATAAAAGAATAAAGCCCCAAAAATTCCCTTTTCCTATATAAAATGAATTATATAAAAAATAAACCTAAAAATTAATAAAAACAATACATATTTGGTATCGATGCGTCCGTAACAACCTGTACAATAAAACTGAAACCATATTTAATGTACATGGTGAACGTCGGGAAAAAAAAACTGAAAAAACCCGCCAAAAGTAATGATTTTTCGCCATCTCACCTTACAAAATATGCCATAAAAAGTGATCAAAAAGTCATATGTACCCCAAAACTGTACCAATAAAAAGCACAGGTTGTCCCGCAAAAAATAAGCCCTAAACCAACTCTCTAAACTGAAAAATAAAAATGCTACACATCTTAGAAGATGGCGATGCAAAAAAAATTGATTTATGTCCCCAAATGGGTTTTTGTTCTGCAAAATTGGTATCGCATAAAAAAACAGTATAAATGAGGTAACGCCGTAATCGTACCAACCTGCAGAATAAAGGTAACATGTTACTTACGCTCTACGCTGCATGGTGAAAAATTTAAAAGGTAAAACGCAGTGCCAGAATTGATGGGGTTGTTTTTTAATCCACCAAGAAAGAGTTAATAAAATTTATTTAATACATTGTAAACACCTAAAAATGATGTCATTAAAAAATACATCTTATACTGCAAACAACAAGCCCTCATATGGCTACATCACCAGAGAAATAAAGAAAATATAGCTCGTACAATGTGAAGACAAAAACCCCAAAAATCGACAAATCATTAGAATATAACTGGCTGCGGCAGGAAGGGAATGTATAAGCGGTGCGAGCGTATATTAGGGCACAAACCAGATTTAGAGCTTACGATGGATAATAAACCAGAAGTGACCACCAGAGTGACCTTCCCAATAATAGGAACTACTGGGGAAATAGTAGGAAATTTAGTGTACCCAATGTACTACGCACAGCTTACATATTCATTCACTTTTTCCCATCCGCTGTTCAGTCACGTCTGGGATACTAATGCTCGCTACACCCCTTAATAAATTCTTTGAGGGGTGCACTTTTCAAAATGGGGTCATTCCCTAGGGAATTCCACTTTACTGGTACTTTAGAGGCTCTGCAAACATGACATGGCATCCAAATCCCAAACATCTGAATCTGTGCTCCAAAAGCCACAAGGCGCACCTTCCCTTCTGCGCCCTACTGTGTGCCCAAACTGCAGTTTATACCCACATGTATTACACTTGTCGTACCCAGAATAACGTACTTAATGTCATATGTGGGTATAAACTGCTGTTTGGGCACAGATGAGCACAGAAGGGAAGGAGCGCTATTTGGTTTTTGGAGCACAGGCTTGGACGGTTTGGTTTTTGGACGCCACTGCACTTTTGCAGAGCTGAAGTGCCAGTACAGTGGAATCCCCTGACATGTCACCCCATTTCGGAAACTACACCCCTGAAGGAATTTATCCTGGGGTACAGTGAGCATTTTTAACCCCCAAGTGTTGCTATAATTTATTATCCATAAATGAATACGCAGCTGATGGTGAAAGGTGAAAATGACAATTTTTCCAGGAATACATCATTTCAGTGCGTAATATGTTGTGCCCGGCTTGTATCAGAGATGAACGCTCCAAAAGCTGTTGTGCCCGGGATCCCCGCTCACCAGTTTTTGTAGTGTGTGTCTGTGCAAACATAAACTGGGCACAACATATTGGGCACTGAAATGGCGTATATATAGAAAAATTTCATTTTTAACTTTTCATTATCAGCTGCGCATTCATTTCTGGAAATTAAAAGAATGCAACACTTAAGGGTTAATAATGCTTGCTACCACACTTGATAAATCCCTTGAAGGGTATAGTTTCCAAAATGGGGTGACATGTCTGCAGATTCCACTTTACTGGCAAATCATGGGCACTGCAAAAGTGGCATGGTGTCCAAAAAGCAAACTGTGCTCCAAAAACCAAAATAGCCACATAGTGCTCCTTCCCTTCTGTGCCCGGCTGTGCCCAAACAGCAGTTTATATCCACATATGGCATTGTTAAGTACGTTATCCTGGGTACACCAGTGTCATACATGTGGGCATAAACTGTCATTTGGGCACACAGCAGGGCACAAATGTGAAGGAGCGCTATGTGCTTTTGGAGCCCATATTTAGATTGTTGGTTTTTTGGACGCCATATCACATTTGCAGAGACCCTAAAATTGCCCCTACAAAATGGGGGTCACTCCTTGGGGAATTCCAATTTACTGGCACCTCCAGGGCTCTGCAAAAATAACATGGCGACCAGAAAGTACTCCAAAAGCTAAAAAAAACACAGTGCTCCTTCCCTTCTGAGCCCTGCTGTGTGCCCAAGCAGCAGTTTATACCCACATATTTAATTTTTTTGTCCCCGGAATAGCCCACTTAATAGTTTTAGGAGTTCATGTCTCTGATACCACAAAGTGGCCGCAACGTATTAGGCACTGAAATTGGATATTTATTTAAAAACTTTAATTTTCAGTTTGTACATTAATTTTTGGGAAGCATTTTTAGACTCAAAATGATAATACCCCTTGATACATTCCTTGAGGGGTGTAGTTTCTAAAATGGGTCACTTTTGAGAGGTTTCCATTGTATTGGTACTTTAGGGGCTCTGCAAATGCGACATGGCAACTGAAAACTATTCCAGCCACATCTGCCCTCCAAAAGCCAAATAGCCCTCTTTCCATTCTGAGCCCCACCATGTACCCATACAGCAGTTTACGACCACATATGGGGCATTTCTGTGTTCAGAAGAAAGTGTGTAACAAACTGTGGGGTGTTTTTTCTTCTTTAACCACTTACAAAAATTAAAAATATGTTGTTAAATGGACGGTTTATTGGAAAAAAGTAATTTTTCATTTTTACGTCCCTAAGTCAATAAAATCTGTGAAACAGCTTTGAGGTCAAAATGCTCACTATACCCCTAGATAAATTCTATGAGGGGTGTAGTTTTCAAAATGGGGTCACTTTTTGGGGGTTTGTATTGTATTGGTACTTTAGGGGCTCTGCAAATGCGACATGGCACCTGAAAACTATTCCAGCAAAATCTGCCCTCCAAAAGCTAAATAGCGCTCTTTCCATTTTGAGCCCTGCCATGTACCCATTCAGCAGATTACAACCACATATGGGGCATTTCTCTGTTCAGGAGAAATTGTGTAACGAACTTTGGGGAACTTTTTCTCCTTTGTCCTCTTGTGAAAATGAAAAATTTGGGGCTAAATTGACGGTTTATTGGAAAAAAAGTAATTTTTCATTTTAATGTCCCAATGTTAATAAAATCTGTGAAACAGCTGTAGGGTCAAAATGCTCACTATACCCCTTGATATGTTCTGTGAGGGGTGTAGTTTTCAAAATGGGGTAACTTTTAGGGGGCTTCCACTGTATTGGTACTTTGGGGGCTCTGCAAATGCGACATGGTACCTGAAAACTATTCCACCAAAATCTGCCCTCCAAAAGCCAAATAGCGCTCTTTCTATTCTGAGCCCTGCCATGTACCCATACAGCAGATTACGACCACATATGGGGTATTGCCATGTTCAGGAGCAATTGTCTTGCAAACTGTGAGTGGCTTTTTCTCCTTTAACCCCTTGTGAAAATGAAAACTTTGGGGATAAAGTGACATTTTAATAATGTTTCATTTATACATCCCAGTGTTAGCAAAATCTGTGAAACGGCTGTAAGGTCAAAATGCTCACTATACCCCTTGATGAATTCTGTGAGGGGTGTAGTTTCCAAAATGGGGTCACTTTTTGGGGTTTTCCTTTGTATTGGTACTCTAGGGGCTTTGCAAATGAGACATGGCACCTGAAAACTATTCCAGCAAAATCTGCTTTTCAGACGCCCAGTGTCACTCCTTTCCTTCCGTGCTCTGCCATTCGCCCAAACATCAGTTTACACCCACTTGTGGGTTATTTCCGTGCTCGGGAGAAATTGCATAACAAACTGTGAGATGCATTTTCTCCTTTAACCCTTTGTGAATGTGTTAATTTTAGGGCTAAATTAAGGAATTAGTGGAAAAAAATTAAATGTCTAAATTTCACCTCCATATAGTTTTAATTCCAGTGAAATGCTTAAAGAGTTAACAAACTTCCCAAATGTTATTTTGAATTGAGGTGTGCAGTTTTGAAAATGGTGTGATTTATAGGGGTTTCTAATATATAGGCCATTATAATCCTCTTCAGAACTGAAGTGGTCCCTTAAAAATTAGTTTGGGAAATTTTCTTATAAATCTGCAAAATTGCTGTTGTAAGTCTTCTAACATCCAAAATAAATTACTAATTTAAGCTGATTAAAAGATGATGCTGATATATAGCAGAGATATGGTAGATTATATGTATTAATGTATTTGGGTGGTATGACTGTCTGAAAAGCAGAGCATTTCACATTTTGAAAATTGCGATTTTTTTTCCAAATTTCCATCAAATTTCCTATTTTTTTTTTATAAATAAATACAAAAATATTCATTAGTGTTTACCACTAACATGAAGTACAATGTGTCACGAAAAAACAATCTCAAAATCACTTGTGTAAGTTAAGACGTCTCAAAGTTATTGCCATATAAAGTGACATGTCAGTTTTGAAAAACGAGGTCTGGTCCTTAACGCACTTTTGGGCTGGGTCCTTAAGGGGTTAAAGTTTGGGAAATCTTTTTGTATCCAAATCCGACTTTAAACTTCTCCACAACAGTATCACAGACCTGCCTGGTGTGTTCCTTGGTCTTCATGATGCTCTCTGCGCTTTAAAAAGAACCCTGAGACTATCACAGAGCAGGTGCATTTATACAGAGACTTGATTACACACAGGTGGATTATATTTATCATCATCAGTCATTTAGGACAACATTGGATCATTCAGAGATCCTCACTGAACTTCTGGAGTGAGTTTGCTGCACTGAAAGTAAAGGGGCCGAATAATATTGCACGCCCCACTTTTCAGTTTTTTATTTTTTACAAAAGTTTAAAATAACCAATAAATTTCGTTCCACTTCACAATTGTGTCCCACTTTTTGTTGATTCTTCACCAAAAAATTAAAATTTTATATCCTTACAGTGCTGGCCAAAAGTATTGGCACCCCTGCAATTCTGTCAGATAATACTCAATTTCTTCCAGAAAATGATTGCAATCACAAATGCTTTGGTAATAATATCTTCATTTAATTTGTCTTCAATGGAAAACCACAAAAAGAATTGTCAAAAAGCCAAATTGGATATAATTCCACACCAAACATAAAAAAGGGGGTGGACAAAAGTATTGGCACCCTTTGAAAAATCATGTGATGCTTCTCTAATTTGTGTAATTAACAGCACCTGTTACTTACCTGTGGCACATAACAGGTGGTGGCAATAACTAAATCACACTTGCAGCCAGTTGAAATGGATTAAAGTTGACTCAACCTCTGTCCTGTGTCCTTGTGTGTACCACATTGAGCATGGAGAAAAGAAAGAAGACCAAAGACCTGTCTGAGGACTTGAGAAGCAAAATTGTGAGGAAGCATGAGCAATCTCAAGGCTACAAGTCCATCTCCAAAGACCTGAATGTTCCTGTGTCTACCGTGCACAGTGTCATCAAGAAGTTTAAAGCCCATGGCACTGTGGCTAACCTCCCTAGATGTGGACGGAAAAGAAAAATTGACGAGAGATTTCAATGAAAGATTGTGCAGATGGTGGCTAAAGAACCTCGACTAACATCCAAACAAGTTCTAGCTGCCCTGTAGTCCGAGGGTACAACAGTGTCAACCCGTATTATCCGTCGGCGTCTGAATGAAAAGGGACTCTATGGTAGGATACCCAGGAAGACCCCACTTCTGACCCAGAGACATAAAAAAAGCCAGGCTGGAGTTTGCCAAAATTTACCTGAGAAAGCCAAAAACTTTTTGGAAGAATGTTCTCTGGTCAGATGAGACAAAAGTAGAGCTTTTTGGGAAAAGGCATCAACAGAGTTTACAGGAAAAAAAAAAAAAAAAAAAAAAAAGAGGCCTTCAAAGAAAAGAACACGGTCCCTACAGTCAAACATGGCGAAGGTTCCCTGATGTTTTGGGGTTGCTTTGCTGCCTCTGGCACTGGACTGCTTGACCGTGTGCATGGCATTATGAAGTCTGAAGACTACCAACAAATTTTGCAGTATAATGTAGGGCCCAGTGTGAGAAAGCTGGGTCTCCCTCAGAGGTCATGGGTCTTCCAGCAGGACAATGACCCAAAACACACTTCAAAAAGCACTAGAAAATGGTTTGAGAGAAAGCACTGGAGACTTCTAAAGTGGCCAGCAATGAGTCCAGACCTGAATCCCATAGAACACCTGTGGAGAGATCTCAAAATGGCAGTTTGGAGAAGGCACCCTTCAAATCTCAGGGACCTGGAGAAATTTGCCAAAGAAGAATGGTCTAAAATTCCAGCAGAGCATTGTAAGAAACTCATTGATGGTTACCGGAAGCGGTTGTTCGCAGTTATTTTGTCTAAAGGTTGTGCTACCAAGTATTAGGCTGAGGGTGCCAATACTTTTGTCCGGCCCATTTTTGGAGTTGTGTGTAAAATGATCAATGATTTGACTTTTTTTTCATTCTCTTTTGTGTTTTTTCATTGCAAGCAAAATAAATGAAGATATTATTACCAAAGCATTTGTGATTGCAATCATTTTCTGGAAGAAATTGAGTATTATCTGACAGAATTGCAGGGGTGCCAATACTTTTGGCCAGCACTGTATGTTTGAAGCCTGAAATGTGGCAAAAGGTTGAAAAGTTCAAGGGGGCCGAATACTTTCTCAAGGCACTGTATCTCTGGAAGCAGTCTTCCTGAATGAGGCCGCGTTAAACCAGGTAAAACTGTCTGCCAAGTCAATGGCTTTCACCACGGCCGCCCGTAGCCCCCTTTGGCTTAAACCAAGTTTAATATCTGCAGATTATCCTATAAGCCTGGCAAATTATTTGATCAGGAACTTGACCATATTATGGAAGGACTGGCGGATAAGAAGGGTAAGTCCCTTAAACCAGTCCTTTTCCGGGCGTTGTAGTCAACGCTGTAGAGGGCCATCTCCGCAAAAATCCAGGGGCCAGTATCAGGGACATCCCAGGTTTCCGAGGAGATATCCTCATTGTCGTAACCCCAGGGATAAGAAATCCAAAAAAAAAAAAAAAAAAAAAGATTTCTGACAATCATCTTCCTCCTCCATCGTGTGAGATCCCAATAGGTGGTTGTCTCTCCTTTTTTCTAAAATCCTGGGAGAAGAACATCACAAACCAATGGATCCTGGAGATTATGCTGTACCTGGATCGAATTGAGATGAACCATCCGTCTTCCTTCCGTCCACCAGCAGGTGCTACAAAGGTCGGTCAAGGAGTACAAAAAAAAAAAAAAAAAAAAAAAAAAAAAGCACGTCCTGGAGGAGGTTCCTGTTCATCATCGTGAGTTTGGTTTCTATTCTCCAGTCTTCCTGGTACCAAAACCTTCAGGGGACTGGAGAATGATAAGCGACCTGAGATATCTCAACTGTCATATCCCAAAAAGAAAATTCGGGATGGAGACTGTAAGGTCCGTCATCTCTATTCTCCAACAGGGAAACTTTATGGCCATACTGGATTTAAAGGACGCCTATCTTTATCACCTGTTCTTTCTTCTCACAGGAAGCATCTAAGAATCGCGGTAGTCATAGAAGGTCATCTAAGGCACCTACAGTTTACCATACTCCCATTCGGAATTACCTCTGCTCCGTATGTCTTCACCAAGGTCCCAGAGCAACTCTACAGCAGCACCTAACACCATAAGTTTCCTCCAACAGTTAGGTTGGATATTGAATTGGGAGAAGTCCCAAATAACTCCAGCAACCCAGAAGCAGTTTCTTGGGTTCATCATCAATTCTGGCCTGATGAAGATCTTGCTTCCTCCCTCCAGAAAGGAGGGGATTATAGCCGCCACAAAGTTTCTATCAATTGCCCATCCAATCACCATCAGTACGGCATGAAGGCTTTGAGGCTAATGTCCGCAGCCATAGGTGTAGTTTCATGGGCATTTTGGCATCTTCGTCTCCTCCAGAGGGAAGTTCTATTGGCCTGGAATCTTAGTCCCAGTGGACTAGACAGAAAATTCTCCCTCTCTAGAAGCCTGTCTTTCCCTCAAGTGGTGTATTTATTTAAAAAATGGGAAGTCCATGGCCCAACCACAATGGACCTTGTTGACAACGGACGCATCACTCTCAAGTTGGGGAGCCCACCTAGATGAGATTCCTGTCCAGGGGTCTTGGAATACCCATGAGAGGATGATGTCGTCTAACTGGTGAGAACTCAGAGCTGTACGATTGGCACTTCTCCAATCTGCTGCAGGGGAAAGCAGTCAAAGTATGGTCAGACAACAAGACGACAGTTCTTTTCTTCAGTTGGGCAGAGAAGAATCCAAGTTATCTCTCTGCCGTATATATCAAGGGATCACTGAATGTGATAGTGGGCAAATTGAGTCAAGATCTCGTGATTCCAGGGGAATGGTCTCTCCATCCAGAAGCCTTCCAGGCAATCACCTAGAAATGGGGTTATCCAGAAGTAGACCTGTTGGCAACCAGACTCAAAGCCAAGGTGGAGAAGTTCTGCTCTCAATACCAGGAGGCTAATCCCTTGGCTGTGGATGTCCTGTCCATCCCCTGGAGGTTCAGGCCGGCATACATTTTCCCTCCAGTTTCCCTGATAAAGGTATTGATGAAAATCAGGGTGGACCAAGCATCAGTAATTGCCATCATTCCATTCTGGCGAAGAGAGAACCATGGTGTCTCATGGCTCCCGGCTCTGCCAGGATCTGAAATCCTTCAAACTGACAGCCTAGAGGTTGACCAGTTCCTACTACGATCTAGAGGACTCTCTGGAGCCATCCTGAACACTCTCTCTCTTTCTAGAGCTGAGTGTTCTAATAGGAACTATGACTTATCCACGGTCCTAAGAGGGTTGTGTGAGCCTCCTTTTGAGCCTCTGGAGGAAGTGGGACTTAAGATTCTCACACTTAAAATTGTGTTTCTGCTAGCAGTAACCGTCAACTAAAAGAATTGGGGAACTGCAGGCTTTAGCCTCCATGGAGCCGTACATCTCCTTTCATGAAGATAGTACAGTTGCATTTCATGTCAGGATTCTGACCCAAAGTACCATCATACGCTAACCTTTACCAGGTAATCTCATTACCGGTATATTTTCCAGAACCAGCTACTCTTGAATAGATCAAACTACACTCTCTCAACATTTCCAGATGTCTAAGAATTTATCTTGAAAGATCTCTTTCCTTCAGATGATTAGAAAATCTGTTCCTCTCCTTTTCAAGCAAAAACAAGGAGCTTAAAGCCTCTAAGCTATCTCTATCTCGGTGGATTAAAGAGACCATAAGGTTGGCCTTTGTATCTAAGGATTTGGAACCTCCTAAATTTGTTAAGGTGAACTCCACCAAATCTGTTTCTACATCCTTGGCAGAAACAAATTCTGTCCCTCTGGAACAAATTTACTCAGCAGCCTCTTGGAGTTCAAATCAGACTTTTGATGTGAACTACTATAGATTAAATTTTCCAGGTTCGGAGGCCACTGCTTTTGGCCTACTGTATTAAATTCTGTCCCTTAGGGTTCTTCTTGCTAAATCCTCACTATTGTGCTGCTGGTGGGAAAGCAGCACAAGGCTCCCTCCCTATCTTTATTGTATAAATTGTCTTTATAATAATACAGTTGGAGGTGGGTCTTCTTTCCTTATATTGAGAAGGAGGATCTCAATTTAACCATTTATGTGCATTAAAAATTTCCATTCTGTTCTATCAGCACACAGGGGTAGAAATTCCCCACAATTGTGCTGCTGTTGGGACTAAGGGAAAACAGATTAACATCATAATCTCTTTTCTGGCATAACTGGGTGTAAGGCTAAGGTACCATGCTGCAGAAACGCAGCTTTTTATTGTTGCAGATTTTGCTGCGTTTTTTTGAACCAAAGTCAGGAGTGGATTTAACAGACGATAGAAGTATAACCGCTTCTTTTTATATTTTTCATAGCTTTTTAAGCTACTCCTGACTTCGGCTCAAAAAACGCAGCTAAATCTGCAACAAAAAAAAGCTGCATTTCCGCAATGTTTTTTTTACGTATTAACCTTTTTCCAGATTGCCTTTTTCCAATCTTGGAGTCACCATAATCAGACACCCGTAACTTTTTTTTATATTTCCATATACAGGGCTGCATAAGGCATCTTTTTTTTTTTTTTGAGCGGGGACAGATGTACTTTTTTCTTATACCATTGTATAAGAATGTTTTATGAGAAGTGAAACAATGAAAAACATGTCATTTTGGCACTTTAGATTTTTTTTTTTTCCCCGCTAAGGAGTACACCACATAGGAAAAATATTTTTATACGTTTCTAGACACAGCAATACCTAATGTGTTTGTGTTTAACTTTAAGTACTTTTATATGTGATTCAGGGAAAAAGAGAGGTGACTCGACTTTTTAATTCTTTATTTTTTTTTTTACGACCCCTAAAGGTCTTGAAATCCATAGGGTCTGATCACTAATACAATTCACTGCAATGCTAATGCATTGCAATGCTTTGTAAAATAGCAGTACCTCTATTATAGGATGCATAGAACTGGTCACTTCAAATGGCTGTATCTCTGGTTTTATACCATCTAGAAAAATTTTTCTGGTATAAGAAAGCTGAAATTTAAATACTAGCTATAAAAGAATTCAAGACATCACTAGTTAAAAACACAGTCGGGAATATGATTTTATATGCACTATAATCAGTATAGGACACTATGTTGCTGGGAGGCAGAAACTCCTAGCATCATAGATAACTATTACGCTAGCAGTCCCTCTCTTAGCATACTGTTTAGGCTGTTAAATACAGTGCCTTGTGAAAGTATTCGGCCCCCTTGAACTTTTCAACCTTTTGCCACATTTCAGGCTTCAAACATAAGGACATAAAATTTTAATTTTTTGGTGAAGAATCAACAAGTAGGACACAATTGTGAAGTGGAACGAAATTTATTGGTTATTTTAAACTTTTGTAAAAAATAAAAAACTGAAAAGTGGGGCGTGCAATATTATTCGGCCCCTTTACTTTCAGTGCAGCAAACTCACTCCAGAAGTTCAGTGAGGATCTCTGAATGATCCAATGTTGTCCTAAATGACTGATGATGATAAATATAATCCACCTGTGTGTAATCAAGTCTCTGTATAAATGCACCTGCTCTGTGATAGTCTCAGGGTTCTTTTTAAAGCGCAGAGACCATCATGAAGACCAAGGAACACACCAGGCAGGACCGTGATACTGTTGTGGAGAAGTTTAAAGCCGGATTTGGATACAAAAAGATTTCCCAAACTTTAAACATCCCAAGGAGCACTGTGCAAGCGATCATATTGAAATAGAAGGAGTATCAGACCACTGCAAATCTACCAAGACCCGGCTGTCCCTCTAAACTTTCATCTCAAACAAGGAGAAGACTGATTAGAGATGCAGCCAAGAGGCCCATGATCACTCTGGATGAACTGCAGAGATCTACAGCTGAGGTGGGAGAGTCTCTCCATAGGACAACAATCAGTCGTACACTGCACAAATCTGGCCTTTATGGAAAAGTGGCAAGAAGAAATCCATTTCTCAAAGATATCCATAAAAAGTCTCATTTAAAGTTTGCCACAAGCCACCTGGGAGACACACCAAACATGTGGAAGAAGGTGCTCTGGTCAGATGAAACCAAAATCGAACTTTTTGGCCACAATGCAAAACGATATGTTTGGCGTAAAAGCAACACAGCTCATCACCCTGAACACACCATCCCCACTGTCAAACATGGTGGTGGCAGCATCATGGTTTGGGCCTGCTTTTCTTCAGCAGGGACAGGGAAGATGGTTAAAATTGATGGGAAGATGGATGGAGCCAAATACAGGACCATTCTGGAAGAAAACCTGTTGGAGTCTGCAAAAGACCTGAGATCGGGACGGAGATTTATCTTCCAACAATACAATGATCCCAAACATAAAGCAAAATCTACAATGGAATGGTTCACAAATAAACGTATCCAGGTGTTAGAATGGCCAAGTCAAAGTCCAGACCTGAATCCAATCGAGAATCTGTGGAGAGAGCTGAAAACTGCTGTTCACAAACACTCTCCATCCAACCTCACTGAGCTCGAGTTGTTTTCCAAGGAAGAATGGGCAAGAATTTCAGTCTCTCGATGTGCAAAACTGATAGAGACATACCCCAAGCGACTTGCAGCTGTAATCGCAGCAAAAAGTGGCGCTACAAAGTATTAACTTAAGGGGGCCGAATAATTTGGCACGCCCCACTTTTCAGTTTTTTATTTTTTACAAAAGTTTAAAATATCCAATAAATTTTGTTCCACTTCACGATTGTGTCCCACTTGTTGTTGATTCTTCACCAAAAAATTTTAATTTTATATCCTTATGTTTGAAGCCTGAAATGTGGCAAAAGGTTGAAAAGTTCAAGGGGGCCGAATACTTTCGCAAGGCACTGTAAGGCCAACACATGGACCGAGTTTCACAGCTGAAACTTGGCCATGCGAATGCGGGGTTAAACTGGTTATTTGCATTATACTTCAGTTGGCCGATGATCAGTTATAAAAATACCACTAAGGGTCATGGAAATTTTCAGCTGCTGATCAGTCAAAACTAAGTGTTTGGCATGATAGGCTTCTTTAAACCAATCATCAGCCAAATTTTGCAATGAAAGACACTGATGTCATAGCATCTGATGTCACAGGAGCAATGATAGATAAGACAGATTGATTTTGTGACATAGCCTAAAAGATCTCATTGACTTATATCAGGTTTACATCAGATTTCCATATTTCTATTTACTTGGTAGGATAGTGCTGCATGCTAAATTATTCTAGTCATTAGTAGTAGAAGCCTAATGGAAAACCAACATAATGCTGTGCAACTTTTTATAATTAGGTTTCATTCAGATGGTGCACCTAAGTGCAGTTAAAACCACTTTGTGAAAAAAGATACGCGCATGTTTTTTATGAAGTTTTGATTTTACAGGTGAAGCATGTTAACTAAATGTTTTTCATCTGTAAAAAAGCACAACTGCATAGAAAAGCACCTTGCAGCCAGGTCAATCATACCCAGGCGTTGGAAGTTCCCTTCACCCCCACCCTCTCAGCCTGACTCCAAAAGATCTTGTACATAAGACTTATGGAGGACCTGATCGCAGAACTCAGACCAGACGATAGTGTTTATCAAAAAGTGTGTCACCTATGGAACATATTCTACTTCTCCGCCACCTTTCAGTCATCCTTCCACACCCTTTACTCCTAATCTGCCCTATCCTCCCCCTTTTACTCCATTCTACCCTGCCCCTGCGTCCCCCTCTAACCTCCTTTCTTCTCCATGCGTGCCTGCTAATCCCCATCAGATGTCTACTTTATACTCGCTCATCCATTGTTGTTTACTGTTTGAAATGTATAATTTTCTCCAGAATTACTTAAGTGTCGCTCTACTCCTTCAGAGCATTATGTCCCCTTTTCTTCTCCTTTGTGTCTTACCCATTCCCCATATCAAGTAACCCTCTCTTCCCTTCCCCTCTGACCCCTATCCCACCACTGTTATGGAAGCTCTTTTCATTTATTATGCTTCTACTATATATATATCTTATTTATTTATTTTTTTCCAAGATGGCGCCGCTGGAGTGACAGCCTGTTAGAGCAGCTCTGAGACTCTCTCTCTTATTTTTCTTTCTTTGTCTTATTTTTTATCTCTCTACTTAAGGGACTTTGCACTATGAAGAAACACACAAAGACTTGGAATTGGACCTTTGTGATACTTTTTTGTTTTTATCTGTCTTTTTGTTCTGCTTGAAATGGGAACTTTTGTGTCTGCAGACAATTCTTTTGTCTACTCCAGAGAGAAACTTTTGCAGCTTAGAGACACAGCAGGGCTGCCTACCATTTGCTCACACATCCCCCGAGAGTTCTGGAGAAAGAAAAAGCGGGGGAGGGGCTGCAGAGCCGGAACTCTTCAGAGGATTAAAAAGAGGCGTTACAGACCAGCTCTTCCCTCCATCATTATGGGCAATGTGAGATCTCTTGCAAACAAGATGGATGAACTAACAGCGCTCACCAGGCATCATCAGGAGTTTCGGGTGTGCAGCATGATGCTACTTACAGAAACTTGGCTCACTGAAGTTACTCCTGACCCTCTGGTCTCCTTGGATGGTTTTAAACTCCTTCGGGCAGACAGGACAAGGGAGAGCGGTAAGAGGAAAGGAGGGGGGCTGGCAATGTTTGTGAATAATAGATGGTGTAATCCTAGGCACATTGTGATTAAGGAGCAAACTTGCTGTAAGGACATTGAACTATTAGCTGTGAGCATGAGACCTTTCTATCTACCAAGGGAACTATCGCATGTCATCGTGATAGCTGCATACGTCCCACCCCTCTGCGAAAGCTGACGCTGCCTGCGAGGTCCTACAAGCCACGCTGAGCCATTTACAGTTGAAACACCCCCAGGCTCTCTTTCTTGTGTCAGGTGATTTCAACCATGCCTCTCCATCATCCACACTGCCCAGTTTCACACAGTATGTAACCTGCCACACAAGAGACAACAAAACACTGGACTTGTTCTTTGCCAATGCGAGGGAGGCATATAAGTCATCAGCCCTACCGCCACTGGGAAGATCGGATCACAACCTAGTGCATCTCCGACCTGTGTACAAGCCACTTGTACATAGAGAACCAGCTGTCACCCGCACAGTGAGGATATGGTCCGAGGAAAGTGATGAGGCTCTGAGGGATTGTTTTGACACAACCGCATGGGAAGTTCTGCAGGATTCTTATGGAGAAGATATAGAAGGACTCACACACTGCATAACGGACTACTTTAATTTTTGTGTGGACAACACAGTACCCACAAAAGTGGTGAGGTGCTTCAACAACAAACCATGGATTAACTCTGATATAAAAACACTACTTAAGGAGAAAAAGATGGCATTCAGGACGAGATAAGGAGGGGTTGAGGGAAGTACAAAAGGAGCTGAGGCATCAAATCAGGCAGGAAAAAGCCAGTTATAAGGAAAAAATGGAAAAGCAAATGGAAAGAAAAGACATAAGGGGGGGTCTGGGAGGGGCTTAAATCAATTTCGGGTCATAAACAGTATGTCTGCCAGATTGAGGCATATGTTAATTGGCTTAATGAACTAAACCTATTCTTCAACAGATTTGATCACACACCAGCAACTCCCCACCCCAGCATGTCCTTCAGCTCACCCCACCACAATGACTTCACCCCATGCGGCTACTTCCCAACAGACCAGTAAATCCAGAAATCCGTCTTTATCTGACCACAGTCTGACCTTCACACGGGCCCAGGTACTGTTTACCATCAGACCCAGCCAGTTGAACACTCACTATAATACAGACCAGTGCTTTTGTGTTACTTAGTGGCTTTCTACCATACTTTCAGTGGATGATCCTTGTTGTTTCTCCAATCATTTGACTACCTCCTGTTCTCAACACAATTATCTATGTACAACCTATTTTTCAAGCAATATTATGCTATGTGCCACTCGGCGTTGTTGTTTTTATTTTTGCTTTCAAGTATACGGGCCCAGGTAAGGAAGGAGATGAAAAAGATCAAGGCGAGGAAAGCCGCAGGACCAGATGACATCAGTGCAAGGCTAATTAAGACTTGTGGGGACCAGCTGTGTGGTATAATTACATATATATGTATAATATGAGCCTGAGGCAGGAAATAGTCCCTGAATTATGGAAATCTTCTTGTGTGGTACCAGTTCCAAAGAAACCTCACCCTATGGACCTCAACGACTACAGACCTGTAGCACTGACATCCCACCTGATGAAGATCTTAGAGAGATTGGTTCTCACACATCTCCGCCCTCTAGTGAGCCCCGCTATGGACCTGCTCCAGTTTGCTTATCGGCCGGGCATTGGGGTAGATGATGCCATCATCCACCTTCTGCACAGGGCTCTGTCTCACCTGGAGAAACCAGGAAGCACGGTGAGAATAATGTTCTTTGATTTCTCCAGTGCTTTTAACACCATACAGCCCAGGTTACTGAGGGACAAGCTGGGCCTTGCTGGAGTGGACCACCACCTCTCCAACTGGATCCTAGACTACCTCACAAATCGACCTCAATACGTGAGAACCCAAGACTGTGTGTCAGATACCGTGATCTGTAATACGGGGGCACCTCAGGGTACGGTTCTCGCCCCTTTCCTCTTCACACTGTACACTGCAGATTTTAGGTGCAACTCATCTAGCTGCTACCTACAGAAGTATTCTGACGACTCTGCAATAGTAGGCCTCATCACAGACGATGATGACAGGAAGTACAGAGAACTGAACCGGTTTTTTGTGGACTGGTGCCACCGGAACCACCTGAAGATTAACGCGGGGAAGACCAAGGAGATGGTGGTGGACTTCCGTAAAGGCAGATGCCCTCCAAAACCAGTGGACATCCTGGGGACGGGCATCGAGATTGTGAACACCTATAAGTACCTGGGTCTGCTCCTTAATAATAAGCTGGACTGGGCAGATCATATGGAGGCCCTGTACAGGAAGGGCCACAGCAGGCTCTACCTGCTTAGGAAGCTGAGAGCCTTTGGAATCCGGGGGGCACTTCTTAGGACTTTCTTCAACTCGGTAGTGGCATCAGCCATCTTCTTTGTAGTGGCCTGCTGGGGGAGCAGTATATCAACCAGGGACAGAAATAAACTTGACAAGCTGATTAGAAGGGCCAGCTCTGTCCTGGGGAGCCCACTGGACCCAGTGCAGGTGGTGGGTGACAAAAGGATACTGTCCGTGGTGAGCTCCATGCAGAAAAAGTCTCATCCCATGTGTTAAAAAACCCCCGTCGGCCCAAACCCGCTTTGTCCCACCCCTGAGTCCTCCTCTTTCATATAAAACCCACACTCACCGCCAGTGAATGTCGGGTTCACCAGATAAATACAAGACAAGCTTTCTAAATTTTATATATTTATTAACCCCTAAATGGGTCGGTATTAACATCTAACATATACAGTTCAGAACAGATATGCAGATATATGCAAGCATTAACAGTTACTAGTTACAAGATACAGTACAAATAAAATAAAAGGGATAAAGGTGAAATGATTACTTTACCACACATGTCCTTGATGTGGTTCTATAGTCCAACACTCACACATGGCATGTGTGAGTCACCAGTGGAGGCTTCTCAGTCTTAACTCCTAGCATGTGGCATCAATAGAATAATCCCGCCTGCATGCTCTCATAACAGTCTCTCAGCATTAGTCCAATAGTCTCATCACAAAAATCTCCTCATGGTGTTCGCTTGTAGTCTGTGATGGTCTGTCCAACCCTCCCCCTCAACTCCATAGCATCATCTCCAAAGCATAATCTCAATGATAGTCTCTGCACTGTATTCTCAGTGGTAGGTTCATCATAGTATCCTCTCAGGCGTAATCTGTCTGTAAAAACTGTAAAAACTCCCACTGGCCTCTTACCTCATCTTTTATACCCTTTATGCCACCTCCCAGAATGAGGTCACCGGCGGCAGCAAGTCTGATTGAATAATGCAATCAAGTCCAGATTCTTTGTATATGGATGATCCAAGTGAAAGGATACAATGTTATCAGGCAGGTCTGATCAACAGCCCAGGCTTGAACAATGCACTATTGTTTCTTTGATCACTCAGGGCCGTATAGGAGTACAATAGAGCCCTGCTGTGATGGATACAAAGCCCTATTGTTCCAGCCTGGCCACTACTGCCAATATACACCTAGGATTATGGCTGCGCACAGTATGAATAAATGGAACTAGAGAGAAATACGGTACCCAGAGACCAAAATACATCTGAGTTATAGCCACACTTAAGCAGAATCATCACACCATGCATAAGACTGTGATCGCGCTGGGCAGTACTGTCAGTGACCGACTGCCCCACCCTAAGTGGGAGAAGGGGGGCCGGCAGGCCTCCCCCCCCCCCCCCGCGGGGGCCGCCCAACAAAACCCAACCCAAGCGAACATCACACAAAAAAAAAAAAAAAAAAATCTTTTTCTTTTTCCCCCCCCCCCCCCCCCCCCCCCTTTTCCCTTTCCTTTTTTTGTTTTTTTTTTTTTTTTTTTTTCTTTTGTCCTTTTCTGTGCTTGTTGTTTTTGTTTCTGTTTTTTTTTTTTTTTCTCTTTTTTTTTCCTTTTTTTCCCCTTTTTGGTGTATTAAAGAAATAATAATTTTTTTTATTTTTTTTTTTTTTTTTTTTTTTTTTTTTGTGTGCGGGGGGGGGGGGGGGGGTGGGTTGTGTTGTTGGTTTTTGGGTGGTTTGGGTGTGTGGGGTGGGTTTGGTTTGTTTTTTAGACTGAGTCTCAGCTCGCTAGGACTTACCGTTCCTGACATACAGTATTCCCAAAAAATGACCTGCATTAGTCAATACAAGCCTGCAAGTCTTTCACTCATATTCCAACTGCCATACACACTGTCACATGTCCCTTTTCAGCCAATAGAAGCTCGCAGGTGATTACTCTCCTCAGGCACACAGCTTTACAACAGGTTTCCATAGCAACTGAGCTATGACCTGCATTAGTCAAAAGCAGCTCGCAGGTCCTTAAATATTCAGTTATATGACGTGTATCAGCCAATATAAGTTTACATTTCATTTACCAGGTTTCCATAGCAACACAGCCATAAATAGACCATACATATACTGGACTGCAATACTGGATGTCAAGTGTAAAACTGGCCAATTCTTATGGGGCCACTACACAAACAAAAAATGAAATACACCCATGCGAAGATGGGTCCTTCTGCTAGTTATTCTTATAAATCTTTAATAAAACTTTTATGGGAGAAAAAAAAAAAAAAAATGCATGGGTTTTTTTTTTTCAGTGAGGTTTCAAATAGTACCCAATTTCACTGTCTGAAAGGATCCCAAACATATAATACCAATTTGAGATTGTGAACATGAAAACATTTACTTTGTAATTTTAGTAGCTCATGGGAGAGTATATATTTGTAACTGACAAACATAGATACACTAGAATTATCGTATTTTCGGACTTTTTTCCCCCCAAATTTGGGAGGAAAATGGGGGTGCGTCTTATAGTCCGAATGTGGGGATGTTTTGGCGGGGGGGGCGGAGGAGCGGGGGTTGCAGCATTGCCCCACTCCTGCCACCGCTGTCTTCCTGCAGCGGGAGGAGAGGGGTGATGCTGCAGGCCCTGGGCTGAGAAGGTGTCCTGGCGGTGTGAACCTCCCGGGTTTGTGAAGATGATGGCGGCAGCTCTGCTGCAGAGAAGTTGCCATAGCTACCGGGTCTCAGCTGTACTGTGGAGACCCGGAGCTAATGCCTGCGATCAGAGTCCACATTGCGGGCATCACTACCTGTGAGCCCCCAGTAGTAAAGTACCTTTCTTGTTGCAGGACGGCTTCCGTGCGGCGCGATCGTGGGAGCGGTCCTGTTCCTGTGACAGCCGGGAGCCAACCCAGGGTTGAGATCTGAAGACTGGCTAGGTCACTACAGGACCTTGAAATGCTTCTTACGAAGCCACTCCTTCGTTGCCCTGGCGGTGTGCTTGGGATCATTGTCATGCTGAAAGACCCAGCCACGTTTCATCTTCAATGCCCTTGCTGATGGAAGGAGGTTTGCACTCAAAATCTCACGATACATGGCCCCATTCATTTTTTCATGTACACGGATAAGTCGTCCTGGTCCCTTTGCAGAGAAACAGACCCAAAGCATGATGTTGCCACCCTCATGCTTCACAGTAGGTATGGTGTTCTTTGGATGCAACTCAGCATTCACTCTCCTCCAAACACGACGAGTTGTGTTTCTACCAAACAGTTCTACTTTGGTTTTATCTGACCATATGACATTCTCCCAATAGTCTTCTGGAACATCCAAATGCTCTCTAGCAAAATTCAGACGGGCCCGTATATGTACTGGCTTAAGCAGGGGGACATGTCTGGCACTGCAGGATCTGAGTCCCTGGCGGCGTAGTGTGTTACTGACGGTAGCCTTTGTTACGTTAGTCCCAGCTTTCTGCAGGTCATTCACTAGTTCCCCCCGTGTGGTTCTGGGATTTTTGCTCACCGTTCTTGTCATCATTTTGAACCCACGGGGTGAGATCTTGCGTGGAGCCCCTGATCGAGGGAGATTATCAGTTTTCTTGTATGTCTTCCATTTTTTAATTATTGCTCCCACAGTTGATTTCTTCACACAAAGCTGCTTGCCTATTGCAGATTCAGTCTTCCCAGCCTGGTGCAGGTCTACAATTTTGTTTCTGGTGTCCTTCCACAGCTCTTTGGTCTTCACCATAGTGGAGTTTGGAGTGTGACTGTTTGAGGTTGTGGACAGGTGTCTTTTATACTGATAACAATTTCAAACAGGTGCCATTACTACAGGTAATGAGTGGAGGACAGAGGAGCCTCTTAAAGAAGAAGTTACAGGTCTGTGAGAGCCAGAAATCTTGCTTGTTTGTAGGTGACCAAATATATATTTTCCACCATGATTTGCAAACAAATTCTTAAAAAAAAAAAAAAAAAAAAAAAAAAAAATCAGACAATGTGATTTTCTGAATTTGTTTTCTCATTTTGTCACTCATAGTTGAGGTCTACCTATGATGTCAATTACAGGCCTCTCATCTTTTTAAGTGGGAGACTTGCACAATTGGTGGCTGACTAAATACTTTTTTTTCCCACTGTATATGACCTTATTCAGTAGTAATGAATGAATGAACACCCCTGTGTTCCCCCATGTTATAATAATGTGTCCCATGTGATATGACACTCTTTTTGTGCCCAATATAATGCTTCCCACTTTCCCCATATAGTATTAATGTGCCCCATGTAGTATAATGTCACTGTGTGGCCTATATAGTAGTAATACCCCATAGATTATCCCATATATTTATAGGCCCCTATTGTGCCCCAATATATTAATAATCCCCCTTTGTGTCCCCACATATTAATAATGCCAACATAAAAATATACCTAACCTTGGTCCGTGCAGCAACAGCAGGGTCCTCTCAGTGACCTCTCACAGGGAACATCAGGCAACACAATGATGTCACCACGCCATGACATCTGACATGCCCTGCATGTTCCTGACCTTTGGTAGGTCACAGGAAACCTGTGACTTACCAGAACCATGTGACTCATGGTTAAAAATATTTTACCAACACCACCTCTTTTATATCTACTTATGATGGCCCTGTCCTTTGCTAATTTAGCCTACCTGTTCATAGGGCCACTTTAAATTCCCAATTTTCTCAATTTTTAGCTTTGATTTATTGTTGGAAATCTTTTTGATTCCTGCCTAGGATTGGAACTGTTTGAATTAGTTAGAATTTGAGCTTTGCAGTCTCTATAGAATTGTTCAGTATTCCTGTTTACAGATGGGCTGTCCCACAACACTGTATGCATGCCTACAAGTTCTAATAATAAATATCAGTGATGATGATCTTGCTCCAGAGTCTGAAATAGTTGGTAGGTGGTATTTATTTTATAGAACAGCTCTCCTCTTCTCTAATTTATTTTGTTTTTATTGAAAATGTTCAAATTTTAAAAGGTAGCTGTTTTATATATGTGGATAAGGTAAAACTGATGTATCCCAGATGAAGGAAAATAACTGATTAATATGTGCTACTCTCTTGCAGAACATAGAGAATGGGAAGGCAGTTTAAAGTTATTAGGGAAACAGGATACCACTAAATGTACTGAGAATGTAATGTGAATATTTGGCTCAAGCTGTGGGATTCCCTTTGATTTGTGAAAAAAAAAAAAAAAAACTAAATAAACCAGCTTGGTGGTTGAGACAATGATAATCAAAGACTACAGTAATGAAGTCATTTAACAAGACAGCATTTATAAGGCTTTGAATGGAGTGAAAACAATATCTTAACAGCTGTGTACAATTTTCTGCAAATATATTGGCCCCTAGTGGTGGCAACAGACACATGTATGCTCTGTACTAAAGGAATGAAACAATATAACCTTATCAAGTATACTAAAAAAAATAATAACAATCTCAAACACAGAAGCAGTAAAGCTCCTCTAATTCATGAAAAAGCCAGTGATTCAATTCCTATGGACATAAACATGCAACAAGCTCTGCGGCTAATTAATTATACAAAATTGACAATTGTAGATTATAATTTAAAATAATTCAATTATATTTTGAAGACAGAATATCTAACTTTATTCCAACTCTGACTCCACCAAACACTGGCCCGACTCCAACTCCAAAACCATGAAAAAAAAAAAAAGTTAATTCTAGGACCTTATTCTGAGCAATTACTTGGTGACTTAAAGAGTACCTCCAGTTATAAACAACTTGTCATAATTTAATAGAGTATGTGAATATAAGAATCTTTGTAATATATCTTAATGCTTTCTCCTCCTTATCTCCTGAACAGTCTGTTTACAGTACATAGAATACATAGCTTATCCTGCTCACACACAGAGCTCTATGGAGACAGGAGGGGGATGAGGAGGATGTCCATTCATTATCTATAGCAGGGGTCAGCAACCTTCGACCCGCCAGCTGCTATGAAACTACAACTCCCAACATGCTCCATTCACTTCCATAGGAGTTTCAAGACCAGCAGAGCAAGTATTCATGCTGGGAGTTGTAGTTTTACAACAGCTGGAGTGCCAAAGGTTGCCTACCCCTGATCTGAGAGCTACCCTGGAATCTCAGAATAGCAGAGTTTCACAGCAGCAGTTACATTTGTGTGTTTTCCAGAGACTTCCTTCTACCCCTCCCTTCTCCACAGACTAATATGTAAAAAGTAACTCAGATTGATAAATGGAGAAGGAAACATATTTGTTAAATACGATATATTTCAAATTTCCTTATTTTCACCTATACTATTCATTTCTGAAAAGTTTCTTATAATTGGATAATTATAATCTATGTGATGTGAGATTAGTTCCTTGCTTCACAGAAATAAAGAGTATTTAGGAGCTGCAAACACCACATGTACAGTCATGGCCAAAAGTTTTGAGAATGATACAAATATTAATTTTTACAAAGTCTACTGCTTCAGTTTTTCTAATGGCAATTTGCATATACTCCAGAATGTTATAAAGAGTGATCAGCTTAACAGCAATTACTTGCAAAGTCAATATTTGCCTAGAAAATGAACTTTATCCCCAAAAACACATTTCAACATCATTGCAGCCCTGCCTTAAAAGGACCACCTAACATCGTTTCAGTGATTGCTCCATTAACACAGGTGTGGGTGTTGATGAGGACAGGGCTGGAGATCAATCTGTCATGATTAAGTAAGAATGACACCACTGGACACTTTAAAAGGAGGCTGGTGCTTGCCATCATTGTTTCTCTTCTGTTAACCATGGTTATCTCTAAAGAAACACGTGCAGTCATCATTGCACTGCACAAAAATGGCCTAACTGGGAAGAGTATTGCAGCTAGAAAGATTGCACCTCAGTCAACAATCTATCGCATCATCAAGAACTTCAAGGAGAGAGGTTCCATTGGTGCCAAAAAGGCTCCAGGGCGCCCAAGAAAGACCAGCAAGCGGCAGGACCGTCTCTTAAAAGTGTTTCAGCTGTGGGATCGGGCTACCAGCAGTGCAGAGCTTGCTGAGGAATGGCAGCAGGCAGGTGTGAGTGCATCTGCATGCACTGTGAGGCGGAGACTCTTGGAGCAAGGCCTGGTCTCAAGGAGGGCAGCAAAGAAGCCACTTCTCTCCAGAAAAAACATCAGGGACAGACTGATATTCTGCAAAAGGTACAGGGAGTGGACTGCTGAGGACTGGGGTAAAGTCATTTTCTCTGATGAATCCCCTTTTCGATTGTTTGGAACATCTGGAAAACAGCTTATTCGGAGAAGAAGAGGTGAGCGCTACCACCAGTCTTGTCTCATGACAACTGTAAAGCATCCTGAAACCATTCATGTGTGGGGTTGCTTCTCAGCCAAGGGAATCGGCTCTCACAGTCTTGCCTAAAAACACAGCCATGAATAAAGAATGGTACCAGAATGTCCTTCAAGAGCAACTTCTCCCAACCGTCCAAGAGCAGTTTGGCGCTCAACAATGCCTTTTCCAGCATGATGGAGCACCTTGCCATAAAGCAAAGGTGATAACTAAATGGCTCAGGGAACAAAACAGAGATTTTGGGTCCATGGCCTGGAAACTCCCCAGATCTTAATCCCATTGAGAACTTGTGGTCAATCATCAAGAGACGGGTGGACAAACAAAAACCAACAAATTCAGACAAAATTAAAGCATTGATTCTGCAAGAATGGACTGCTATCAGTCAGGATTTGGTCCAGAAGTTGATTGAGAGCATGCCAGGGAGAATTGCAGAGGTCCTGAAGAAGAAGGGTCAACACTGCAAATATTGACTTGCTGCATTAACTCATTCTAACTGTCAATATAAGCTTCTGTTACTCATAATACGAATGCAATTATATTTCTGTATGTGATAAAAACATCTGACAAACACACATAAAAACCAGAGGGCAGCAGATCATGTGAAAATATAATATTTGTGTCATTCTCAAAACTTTTGGCCATGACTGTAATATAGTGACTCGTGTTCTGCAATATATCATGTTGAGCAGATAGTTATTATTATTTATCCCATGAGTTAAAAAAAATGCAGGAATTGTAGTTTTTTTGGTCACCACACCTACCCTTCCCAAAAAAGGAATAAAAAGTGGTCAAAAAGTAATGTCACACATCAATACCAATTATGACATCAATAAATACTAAAATCCAACTTGCAAAAAAAGACCCCATAATGCTCCACCAATAAAAAAAAAAAAAAAAAGTTATGGGTCTCAGGATATGGAGCCCCCAAGTATAGATTAATCCCTTAGTCCCAACAGCAGCACAATATTGGGGTATTTCTGCCCCTGTGTGCTGGTAGGACAGAATGGAATTTTTAATGAACAGCAAATAGTTAACTGTAACCCCTCCCCCTTCTTAATATAAGGAAGGAAGTACCAACCCCCCAGCGTGTAATTATAAAGGCAAATACATAACACATAGGGAGGGAGCCTTGTGCTGCTGTTGGGACTAAGGGAAAACAGATTAATATCATAATCTATACTTCCCTAACGTCCCACCAGCAGCACAATATTGGGGAGCTAGCAAGCAGAACCCTAGGGAGGGCCCTCTTGAAGAATAGAATTTAACACAGAATGGCCAATAGAAGTGGCCTCCGTACCCCGGGTGTTAAATCTGTAATGATTAACAAAAGGTATGGAGAGAGCTCCAAGAAGCTGACGAACAAATTTGTTCCCAAGGAACAGAGCTTCTTTCCACCCAAAAGGTAGAAATGGCTCTTGTAGTATGAGCTCAAACAAACTCAGGGGGGGGGGGGTCTAACCCCTGTGAAGTGAAAGCCAATTTTATGGCTTCATTGTGCCAAGGAGGCTTTAGAGGCCTTGAGCCCATTATTTTTCCCAGCAAACAATAGAAAAAAATTCTCTGACCGTCTAAAAGGACGAGATCTCTGAATATAAATTCCGAGGCATCTGGTCATATCCAGGGAGTGAAGTTTAACTTCCTCCAGAGATGACGGACTGGGATAGAAAAACTGGTAATGAGATAACCTGGAATATGAGGGTACCTTAGGGAGGAACCCTGGCATAAATCTTAGTTGTACTCACCAACTCTCTGAGCTGAGGTTATGGCCAAAAGGAACACAGTGTGAGAAATTTAATTCAACCTCCTCTAGAGGCTGCAAGGGGGGAATCACATAACCCCTTAAAACAGTAGATAAACAGTCAGACTAAGCCTGTGGGTGGGTAACAGGCAGACTAAGCGTGAATGCACCCTTAAAATATCTTTTAACCAGCGGGTCTGCAGATAGCTGCTTATCTAAGCAGGCTAACAGGCCCTTGTCCAAGCCGCCCTGAAGGAATTCCAGCATCTTTGGAATGGAAGGATCCAAGCTCTCAATTCCTCTACCTGATGCCCAGGAGATGAAGATGATTCGGATCTAGACGTAATTTTTATTTGTAGACTCTGCTCTAGCGAGAGAGAGAGAGTGCTTAAGACGGCTCCTGAGAGTAACCTTAATAGGGACAGGTCAATCCTCAGGCTGTCAGATTGAAGGATTTCAGATCCTGGCAGAGCCTGGGCCCTTGACACACCAGGTTCTGAATCGGGGGAAGCCTCTATATATCCCGTGACTCATTTGAATGAGATGGGAAAAACCAAGCTCTCTTTGGCCAGACTGGAATGATGGCGATTACAGAGAATTGGTCCTGTCTGATTCTCATCAATACCCCTTGGTATCATGGAGATTGGAGGGAATATGTATGCCAGCCTGAACCTCCAAGGGATGGACAGGGCATCCACAGCCAAGGGATTGTCCTCCTTGTATAGAGCAGAACTTCTCAACCTTGGCATTGAGTCTGCTTGCCATCAGGTCTATCTCTGGATGACCCCATTTCAGGGTGATTGCTTGAAAGACTTCTGGATGGAGAGACCATTGCCCTGGAACAGTGATGCCACGACTCAATTGATCCGCCACTACACTGAGTGACCCTCGGATATGTACGGCAGAAAGATGGGTTAAGTTCTTCTCTGCCCAACTCAAGATCTTCCCCACTTCACTTAGAAGAGGTTGTGACCGAGTTCCTCCCTGCTTGTTTAAATAAAGGACGGTCGTCATATTGTCTGATCTTACACGGACTGCCTTGTCCTTCAACTGTTCGGCAAAGTGAAGCAGTGCCAGTCGTACTTCTCGAAGTTCTCTCCAATTGGATGACATCATCTTCCCGAGGGAATTCCAATGCCCTTGGGCCAGAAAGTCATTCAGGTGGGCTCCCCAACCTGTGAGTGATGCATCTGTAGTCAACAGGGTCCAGCTAGGCTGGACCGTGGACTTTCTGCTTTTTTAGCTGAATCCACCAGTTGAGGGACGAGCGGGCTTCCTGAGACAGGAATAAACTGTCTAGACCGCTGGTTTTGCAATTCCAGGCCGACAAGACTTCCCAAGGGACTGCTTCTGCAGCTGATAACATCAATTACAAAACTTTATGCCTGTCCTGATGGTGATTGGCCGAGAAGCCAGCAGAAATCTTGTGGCTTTGATGATTCTCTCTCTTCTGGAGGGAGGAAGAGATATTTTCATTAGGCCTGAATCAAGTATGAACCCTAGAAATGTTTTCTGGGTTGCTGGTAATATTTGGGACTTTCCCCAATTTATAATCCACCCCAATTTGTTTGAGGAAATTCATCGTGATGAATAGATGCTGTAGTAGGCCTTCTCTTGAGAGACTTTTAACAGCCAGTCTTCCAGATAAGGAACACACATGAACCCCTGGATTCTCAGTGACTCAGCTTCCGTGGATACCACCTTGGTGAATACGTAGGGTGCTGACATTATCTCGACTGGAAGTGCGGTGAATTGGAGGTGTCTTCAGCCGACCCTCTACAACCACTGCAATTCTGCAGGTATTTCCTGTGAGCAGGAAGAATAGGGATGTAGAGGTGCACGTCCTTTAGGTTCAGAATGGCCATGAAATCTCCTTGCTGGAGAATGGACATAACAGACGTTACCATACGGAAATTTTTTCCCGAGATAGCTCTGCTGAGGTATCGTGGGTCTATTATCATCATACAGTCTCGCGAAGGTTTTGGAACCAGAAACACTGAGGAATAAATTCCAGACCCTTGACGTTGTGATGGACAGCAGGGAAGAGAGAGGTCTGTATAATACTGTCCTGGGAAGACACAGAAAAAAAAAAACTATGCCGAAACCAGACCTGATTACTGTATCTACAAGACCCATGATCTGTTATCCCCACAGGAACTTATGTCTTGGAGGGAGGGAAAAGGTAATAGTCAGAAATTTAGCTTTCTGATTTTCCTGTCATCTCCGAAAAAAAGACGGTTGGAGTTCCCTCTCAACCTAGACCGTCCACGTGTGACCTCTTGCAGGTGGCGGTCTTTGAGGAGACTGTCCTCTACTCTGTCCACAGAAGGACTGTGGAAGGACTTTCTTTCCTTTCCCACTAGTCCTTGTATCGTGTTCTGCCTGCAAATATAAAATTTTGAGGCATAATCCGCCCTCCAAGGTTTTAACCATAGGGGGCGATGGGCAGCAGAAGTCAAGGCCCTAGACTTGGCAGCTAACTTCACCTGGAGAAGAGGTTTCATTGAGGTAATCCGCCTCAAGGGCTATACTTTTCAAAGAGGACAACAATTCGTCCCTGGAGGCCCCCTAGATGTGGAACTAGAGGCTTCCCCAAGTTCAACATCATGGTCCCTTGACCCGATGGACTACAGTAATTTCAGAATTTTCTCCAGAGGAAAAAGCGTTTTTTCTATATTCGTATCTGAATCTTCAAATGAAGAATTCGCTTCCTCTATGATCCTGAATACCTCATCAGATCGTATGAAGAAGCGCCATCATATTCCACAGCGCCCCACAGACAGACAGTCACAGTCCCATATAGGGTTCACAATCCATACCCCCCACCAGCAAGCCTTTGAGTGTGGGAGGAAAACTGGAGTACACCCAAGCAAACATAGGGAAAACCAAAAACTCCCCGCAGATGTCACCGCTGACAGGATTCAAACCCAGGGCTCCAGCGCTGTGAGACTGCAGTGTCAATCACTGAGCCACTGGGCTGCCCAAGCAGTACTGGTGGCATGTATTGAAATTGCAACCATCAGGCAAGGGAATTTCACAGAAGCGACAGTTTAGAGGTTTGTGCCTAGACACAGACTTACCTGGAGGATTCATTACCACCAGACGCAGAGGAAGATATCTTACCGCAAGTGTAAGAGTAAATAGCAAGAAAGCCAGAAAAAACGGCAATAGTACAAGCAGTGGTGTAACTAGTTATGGCTGGGCCCCAAGGTGAACATTTGACATGGGGCCCCCCCTGAACCGGTTACGGGTCCCCAAACAGTAAAATATGATCAGCAGAGGCCCCAGATAGTATTATATGCTCAACAGTGGCCCCCACACAGCATTATATGCTCCACAGTGGCCCCCATACAGCATTATATGCTCTACATTTCTCCCCCCCACACACAGTATAATATGCTACCCACAGTGGCCCCACACAGTATAATATGCTCCACACAGTGGTCCCCACCCAGTATTATATGCTTCCCACAGTGGTCCCCACCCAGTATTATATGTCCCCCCACAGTGGCCCCCACCCAGTATTATATGCTCTACAGTGGCCCCCACCCAGTATTATATGCTCTACAGTGGCCCCCACCCAGTGTTATATGCTCTACATTTGCTCCCACCCAGTGTTATATGCTCTACAGTGGCCCCCACACAGTATTATATGCTCTACAGTGGCCCCCACCCCGTATTATATGCTCTACAGTGGCCCCCACCCAGTATTATATGCTCCCAACAGCCCCCTCTGCTTCGGTGCTATTATTATACATTGGGGTCTCCTCAGACCCCAGAGTATAATAATCGGAGGCCCAGGGAAGGTGATTAAAAATAACAAACATTCATACTCACCTTGCCTTACCTTTCCTTGGCATCCTCGCTCCATCCTGCCATCTTCAGCGTCTTCAGGCCCTCTTCCGACGTCGCTGCCGAGGCCTGTGATTGAGCCTCAGCGGTCACATGGGGCGCACTGACGTCATTACGCGGCCGCGCCCCTATGTGACCGCTGGGGCCTAATCACAGGCCTCAGTCATGACGGAGGAGCACCGGAGAGAACGCTGCGCCCAGGAGAGGTGAGAATATGTGTTTATTATTTTCAGTCACCTCCCCTGGGCTGCCATCTATTGGAAAGGGGCCTGCAATATGCTAGGACTCCTTTCCAATAACAGTATGTATAGCGGTCGGGGAACCAGGCTTTCCCCAACCGCTATCATAATGGTCCGGGGCCAGGCCATCTCCAGCTGGCCGCGGGCTCCGTAACCTGCCAGGTGCGTTTGTGGGGTTCGCGGTAGCATCTGCCACAGGGCTCCGGGGCCCCTAATGTCCCGGGCCCTGTGGCAGCCGCTACCGCTGCTACCCCGATAGTTACGCCCCTGAGTACAAGTCTGTTGCACTAGAATGCCCAGCATGCACACTCTCTGCCAAACTACTAAGAGGCAGAGGAAAGGAAGCAGCAGACGTATATAGAAGAAATGGAGAGCAAAGACTCTCCCAATATCTGAGACAGGTTACACAGAAAATAAAAGTCCTTTATTTCTCTTCAGCTTTTTTTTTTGGAAGAAAACAAGCAACCCTGCACAGATCTTATAAAATAAATGGCAATAGTTAAGATAAAAAAAAAAACATTACCTAGTAGCTCACCTGAAGGAGGTTCAAAGATGTCATCACGCACACAAGCCAGGGTACCATGGACTCCAGCGCTCCCACACGCGGGAGCTGGAGAGAAGAGGCAGGAAATGCTGTGCATCGCAATAAAACAAGGAATGCAAGGCTTACATAGCCACAAAGGGTTCAGCGTGGACACTCACCCATTATAAGCAACAGCTGAAAAAAGGCCTTTCACTGCAGGTAAGCAGAGGCAGGAAAGACAGACAAGGAGTTTTAACCTTTGAATTTTGTTCCAGCAGGAACCAAAGGGAGAAAAGAGTCCTCACAGGAGGATAGACAAAACAAACTCAAACAGGAGAGAGAAGGGGAAATTAATTCAGAAATCTGAATAACCTGACTATAGGGAAGGTATAACCTTCCCTCCAACTATCCCATCAACACAGGACAGAAAAAAACACGCTGGGGGGTTGGTATTTCCTTCCTTATATTGAGAAGGGGGAGGGGTTATGGTTAACTATTTGTTGTTCATTAAAAATTCCATTCTGTCCTACAAGCACACAGGGGCAGAAATACCCCAATATTGTGCAGCTGGTGGGATGTTAGGGAAACAATTTTTATATGTATTTATTTATTTTTAACCAGCAGGGGTTTTATTTAGTAAAAGTAGTGAAATATGCCATAACTTTCATAAATATGGTATTGCTGTAATAATGAAAATAGTTACAATTTAATTTTTACCACAGAGTAAACATTTAAAAAATGAAAAATTACTGAATTAGTTTTTCTTTTACGTAATCAATCCAATAACATAAATAAAAGTGAAACAAAATATTTAATGTAACTAAAAATGGTGCCATCTAATAATACAAATTGTCACACAAAAAAGAATCCCTTTTATGGCTATGTTGACAGAAAAACAAAAATCATAGGCTGCATCCTTCAACGGTTAAAGTAAAAACAACCCTTAAAGGGGTATTCCCACGAACATAACCGTTTTTAAATTTGTAGATAATTAAAAGTTAAACATTTTTGCAAATATAAGTAAATAAACATTTTGCAGAGTTTTAAAGATTTTCCCTAAATATCTTGTGGTCACAAGTTGTTGTCTTGATCGGTTGCCAGTGGCTACGACCATAAATGCAGGAACTTTTTAAGGTCATAAAATCAGCTATGATTTGCTTATTGTGGCTGGGATATCTTCTGATACATGTAGTGTCCCTGCCTGATAACCCATCTACAATAAGAAAATCATGGCTGTGTTTCTGACAAGTCCCAGACCATAGAAAGTTTCTGCATTTGTGGTCGTATCCATTGGCAACCAATCAAGACAACAGACTGTCACCACTAAGATGGTTAGAGAAAATGTTTAAAACTCTGCAGAATTTTTAACTACCCATATTTGCAAAAATGTTTTACTTTTAATTATCTACAAATATAGATATGATTATGTTCATGGGAATAGCCCTTTAAGGTCATAACATTATGTTACACAGCTGTATTATCAGCAGTAGCACATCTACCACAGACCCAGTGTAAGTTAGTGCTAGGAGGTATGGAGGACCCATAAACCATGTCAGACCCAGCTTACCACCTATGAAAACACAATATACAGAACTCTTACTTTGTCAAGAGTAAGCATGTAAGAGCAAGTAAGAGTGCTTATCCTAGCATAAACTAGGAAACCCAACTATGCTGCATTGGTGATCGAGGTAGGCAGTAGGAGTGCAAGGTGCTTTCACTTTGCTTACTGTGGGTAATTGAAGATAAAGCATTTTCCTATCTTTCAACTGAGACTTATTTCATGAAGTTAGAAAATTAGGCTTGACTACCACTGTACATACGCAACACGCAGCACTGAAGCCACCTGTATGAGACACATCACTGAGCCCCCGGCACATGCACAGTGAATGAAAAGTTTGAAAGATGCCAGGGACATACACCCAGCCTCAGTGCTCAGCTTAAAGGGATTGTCCAGGAATTGGACAAACTCCAGGGGAAAGGGGTTCCTGGGCAGGTGTAACATAAAAAGAAAACCATACTCACCTGTCCCTGGGACTCCAGTGTCTGCCACTAAAGCCTGTTAGGTCCCGCACCATGCCTTGGTCGCAGGAAGCCCTGTGCCCCATGTGACCACTAAGTCCAATCAGTGGTCTCGCTAGAGAGGGACCAGAGACATATTTGAGTGACATTGCTGGTCCCTCTCCACAACCATATGGCTTGCGGTGGCAGACATCAGAGCACCAATCACAGATGAGTATGTTTTTTTTTTTTTTTTTTACACAGCTTTATTATCAGCAGCCCCTAGATCACATCCTCCAGACCTCCGCTTTTTATACTCTGAGGGTCTGCAGAGACCCCAGAGTATAATAATAGAAATTTTGTTACAGACGTGTTCAATCCGAACGAAACCGCTGGGCAAATGTGCCCAATAAATACTGTAAGTGCCCCCTCAGGGACTTAGCAATCTGCCATCTCAGGTGAGATACTCATCTCACCTCATGGCAGATGTGGCCCTGTGCCTACCTCCACCCTAAAGATAAAGACAGTCTCACCTTGCTGGCTTGGCATGTCGCTGCACACTATCCTACTATTTTCAAATAGGAAACACATAAACACAATGCAGTTATCTATACCCACCAATGAAATAAATAAAATTTTTGAATGATAGGTAACAGTTAATTGAACTTTTTGATTGAAATAAGAAACATTATTGTACTGCCATTTATATTGAGGCCCATTTTATATAAATCATAAACACACATTATCTGAATTTCCTATGTATTTGAACCTTTTAGGTTAAGGAGGGTTGTTCATTTCGGACAATCCTATTTGTGTGAAACAATCTGGTGGCAGACCTCCCCATGACCCCATGGTAAGGTATTATCTTTGGGGGAAGTAGTCATGTTCCTTTCTGCTGTGGAAAAGCTGCAACAAGCCATACTTAGATACAGTTGTGCTAAAAAGTTTACATACCCCGGCAGATTTTTTGTTTTTTGGCCTTTTTTCAGAGAATATGAATGATAACACAAAAAGTTTTTCTCCACTCATGGTTAGTGGTTGGTTGAAGCCATTTATTGTCAAACTTCTGTGTTTTCTCTTTTTAAATCATAATGACAGCCAAAAACATCAAAATGACCCTGTTCAAAAGTTCACATACCCTGGTGATTTTGGCCTGATAACATACCCAGAAACCAAACCATGGTCAGGTAGACCAACCAAAATTTCAGCCACAACTGCCTGGAAAATTGTTCGGGATACAAAGAAAAACCCACACATAACATCAGCTGAAATACTATCGGTGTGGTTGTTTCAAGATGCACAATAAGGAGGTACTTGAAGAAAAATGGGCTGCATGGTTGAGTTGCCAGAAGAAAGCCATTACTGTGCAAATGCCACAAAGAATCTCGCCTTCAATACGCCAAACAGCACAGAGACAAGCCTCAAAACTTCTGGAACAAGATAATTTGGAATGATGAGACAAAAATCAAACTTTTTGGAGACAACCATAAATGTTACATTTGGAGAGGTGTCAACAAGGCCTATGATGAAAGGAACACCATTCCTACTGTAAAGCACGGAGGTGGATCACTGATGATGTGGGGATGTGTGAGCGTCAAAGGCACAGGAAACTTGGTCAAAGTTGATGGAAAGATGAATGCAGCATGTTATCAGCAAATACTGGAGGCAAATTTGCACTCATCAGTCAGGAAGCTGCGCATGGGACGTACTTGGACGTTTCAACATGACAATGATCCAAAACACAAGGCCAAGTTGACCTGTCATTGGCTACAGCAGAAGAAAGAGAAGGTTCTGGAGTGTCCATCTCAGTCTCCTGACCTCAATATCATTGAGCCACACTGGGGAGATCTCAAGTGCGCAGTACATGCAAGACAGCCCAGTAATTTACAGGAACTGGAGACTTTTTGCCAAGAAGAATGAGCAGTTTTACCATCTGAGAAAATAAAGAGCTTCATCCACAACTACCACAAAAGACTTCAAGCTGTCATTGATGTTAGACAGCCGGGTCATTAGGGGGCCCGGCAGGCCCCTGATGATGTTGTGTGTTTTTTTTTGTTTAGTTTTTTTTTATGGGCCAGTCCGATGTCATTATGTGTCGCAACGCGTGCCTGGTTCACGTGACATCTGGTCTAACATTGGACAGGTAGCGGGGAGTGCGCTGGAGCCAGGGAGAGGTAAGTAACATTGTTTTTTATGTTTGTATCCTCCCCTGGGTTTCCGATCATTATACTCTGGTGTCTGAAGAGACCCCAGAGTATAATAATTGTTCATGGGTGGTCCACAATGGGGCATAATAGTATGTGAAGGGTCCACTATGGGGCATAATAGTGTGTGCAGGGAACACTATGGGGCATAATAGCGTGTGCAGGGGCCACTATGGGGCATAATAGTGTGTGCAGGGGCCACTATGGGGCATAATAGTGTGTGCAGGGGCCACTATGGGGCATAATAGTGTGTGCAGGGGCCACTATGGGGCATAATAGTGTGTGTAGGAATGCGGTTTATGCGGGAGGGGGGGGTGACCCAGCTTCGCACGGGTACATTTCATTTTTTGTTTGTGTAGTGGCCCCATAAGAATTGGCCAGTTTTGCACTTGACATCCAGTATGGCAGTCCAGTATAGGTACAGGGGCAATACACGATATTAAGAACTGGGGTATGTGAACTTTTGAACAGGGTCATTTTGATGTTTTTGGTTGTCATTATGATTTAAAAAGAGAAAACACAGAAGTTTGGCAATAAATGGCTTCAACCAACTACTAACCATGAGTGGAGAAAAAGTTTTTGTGTTATCATTCATATTCTCTGAAAAGAGGCCAAAAAAAACAAAAAATCTGCCAGGGTATGTAAACTTTTTAGCACAACTGTATAATGGCAGGTTAAAACACCTACACACAAAGTTGCCTTATAGCCCTTACCTTTAACATGTGTGTCTATAATTTTCTTTCTATTCTCATATATTCACACGGAGGAATCTGCCGCGGATTTGGGGGTGGATTTCACCCCCGAATCCGGGGCAGATTCCTCCCCGGAATACGCCTCCCATTGTTTTCTTCCAAATCTCTTTTTATTGAAAAGGTAAAGTGAACAAAATACAATAAGAGAGCATTATGAAAATAGGCCATATAAAATATTGTCAAGGAACAAAAGGGGGGGTGGGTGGGAGGTAAAATGAGGTAAAATAAATAAAATACAATGCAATACAATAAAGTAGTACAACAAAATAGTATTGAGTGTGATGGTACCAGACAAATAACAAAAATCAAGGCTAGTTGTACCTAGGGGAAGGGTGGGGGGAGGGGAGGGAGGGGCCATGGGTGCTGCACTGAGTGGAATCCAATATAAAATTGTTGAAAAAGGAGCCATCATGACCCTGGGTACAGAGGGTGGAGCCAAGGATGTCGCATTGCTACCTTCAGGATGGGCAAGGAAGGGAAGGATAGTGCGCAGCTACAACAACAAAGACCAGAGACCAGGGAGGGGGGTAGGTAGGGAGTGAAACCAGAAAGGAGAGAAAGAGAAAAGACAATGGGCAAATTTCCCTGACCAACAGACTAGAGGGGGGTGGGGAGGGGGGGCCTATGGCAATTTATAGCTCCTTCTATAGTCATACCACGGTCACCATAAGACCTCAAAGGACTGGTGTTTACGCAATTCCCAACTATACAACTCTTCAAGCCTGGTGATCTTATCTATCTTAGTCACCCAATCGGTCACAGAGGGGGGCTCCTTCTTAAGCCAATTAAGTGGGATCAGTAATTTAGCGGCTTGGACCAGCAAAATGGCAAGATCGCCCTTCGCCAGTGACCAATTCCCTGAAGGCAACCACAGCAAAACAGAAGCAGAGGTCAGGGTAATATATGGTGCTCCCACCTTACGAAGAATCTTTTCCACCTGTGACCAAAAGGGGAAGATGACCCTGCAGGCCCAGAAGATATGACCTAGAGAGCCGCCAGGGTTTCCACATCTCCAACAGTGATCGTCTGAGCGCAGTTCCATAACTACCAGGTCTGCTGGAGTCTTGTACCATCTAGAGAGAATTTTGAATGAATTCTCTTGAACTCTTACACAAGGTGAAAAACCATGGGATCTACCATGTATATATGCTATCTCTGGTTCCGTGAAGGAACAGCTCAGGTCCCTCTCCCATCTACCTATATATGAGGGTTTAACAGTAGGAGTCAAAGATAGAATGTAGTTGTAGAGTAGGGAAATAAGGCCCTTAGAAGGTCTAGTGAGTAATAAAAGAGATTCAAACCAGGCAGGGGCGGTGGGCTGAGGACGGAGCCGTCTAAGTTGAGTATGCGACCTCGTGAGGTCAGCCACCTGAAGTAAATTCAGCAGGCCACTCCTGGTTTGCTCCATAATAACATCTGATTGTAAAAGATCTCTCAGTCAGTAACTACCCAATGGTGTCCATGCCACTGACACCTCCACCGTTCCAGGATGAAAGACAAAAGGGGTCAGGTCACCTCGTAGTAGTCCTGGGCGTGAACTCACCAGCGGATGCAAACAACCCACATCCCTGAAGACCCTCGCCAATGCAGCAGAAATTTTGTAGGGAATCTCAGAGTGTGGGGCAAGGCCCCAAAGGCCAGCCCTGGGTTGAGTGCCAAGGGAAGACAATTCTGCTGATACATCCAGGGCCTGTGGGCCTGGGGCGTGGAAACGGAGCCAGCATTTGAGCAGAACAGCCTTATAATATGTAGCTATGTCTGGCATGCCAAATCCCCCAAATCGTTTAGGTCAAGTGAGCCTGTCATAGGATAATCTTGCTCTTCTACCACTCCAAAGCAACAAAATGAATAGTGACATAATGCTTTTGAAATAAGATTAAGGGATAAAGATAGGAACCATCTGCATCACATATAGGAATTTGGGCATAACGTAGGTGCGGAGCAGATTCTTCCTCCCCATCCAGGAAACATAGGGGATGGAGAGAGAGGACAAATGACTCCTCACCTCCCCCAGGAGTGGAGGGTAATTAGCCTGGAAAAGAGAGTTAGGATGCTTACTTATTTTAACACCCAGGTATTGTAAGTTAGAAGATTGCCAGCTAAACGGGGATTGCGCCTGAAGAATGGAATGGTCAGAATCAGAGAGGGAGATGTTCATTGCTTCCAACTTAGTATAGTTAATTTTAAAATTAGACAACTGACCGAAACGGTCCAGCAGTTGCAGTACCTGAGGAAAAGTACGAATAGGGTCCGATACAAGTAGGAGCAAATCATCGGCAAAGGTCGCACTGTAATGGGTGGTATACCCCACTGTGATACCCCTGATATCCGAGTGATCTCTAATGGCCTGCAAAAGGGTCTCCATTACTAGAATAAACAGGGTGGGCGAAAGGGGGCATCCGTGCCTCGTGCCATTCTTTATAGAAAACGGATCTGACAAGGTACCATTAACCCTAATTTTGGTTCGAGGTCCTGAGTACAGAGAGAAAATAGCTCCAATAAAGGAAGGGGGTATACCAAATCTGGTCAGGGTGCGCTCCATGAACAGCCAGTTGATTCTATCGAAGGCCTTCTTCGGCATCAGTGCCGAGAAGGACCAACGCCAGACAGGTCTTGAGTGCATATTGTACAAGTTGGATGACCTTACAGGAGTTATGGTTGCCCTCCCTCCCAGGGACAAAGCCACATTGCTATGGGTGGATCAGGGATGGAAGAAGGAGCTGGAGATGCGATGCCATCACCTTCGCCCACAGCTTCACATCAACATTCAGCAAGGCTATTGGCCTATAGATGCCACATTTGGTTAAGTCCTTGCCTTCTTTCAGCAGGATCGTGATGGTCGCCTCCAGAGCTTGGGGGGAGGGGGCGAGCCACCTAACCGGATAGCTTTGCACCAGGCGGCTAAATGCGGGAGGAGGGCAGGGCTAAACACTTTATAATACCACACCGGGAGACCATCTGGGCCTGGACACTTCCCCAAGGGCATGGAGGCAAGGGTGGTCTGTACTTCCTGGACAAAAACCGGTTGGAGAAGAGCAAGTCTGTTCTCCTCAGACACTGTGGGCAGATGAAGATGCACAGTGGCCGGGTCATAAGGGTCTAGGGCTGGCCTCAAATTATATAAGTTTTGAAAATATTCCTGAAACTGAGCTGCAATATCCTCCATGCTGGTAACTGTAATCGGAAACAATCTGGTTAATGAAGATGGAATCTTTCCGCTTTTTAATTAGATGGGACATCATCTTATTCCTCTTATCCCCATAGGCATAAAATTTAAACTTGACATACTGGTAGTTTTTGACATATCGGACATTTAGCTGGTCACGTAACTGAGTACTAAGGTCAGATAGGTCCAATTGAACCGCAAGGGCCCCATAACGCTTCTGAATGCTCTCTAACGCATAGATCCTAGTCAATAGGTCATTGAGACTTGACATGCATTCCCTCTTGACCCTCGACCCTAGGGATATCAACTCACCTCGAATGAAAGCTTTATGCGTTTCCCATGTAATAGCGTGAGAGGTGTCAATAACGGGATTTTCTACAAAGAAACGTTGAAGTTTAGTAGTCAAGGCTGCTACATAGCAAGGGCTATCTAGAAGGTTTTTGTTTAATTTCCATGACCAATTCCTTGCCAGCAAGGCATGGAGGGTCAGCGACATGGACACCGGTGTGTGGTCCAAAATAGTAAAGGACCCAATGTCCACTGATTGCAGAGCACTTACATATGATTTGGACAGGAACATGTAATCCAACCTATGTGAGGAATGGTGTACAGCAGATACGTACGTGTATTCCTTTGAGGACGGATTAAATATCCTCCAGGAATCCAAAACATCCATATCATGAAGGGCTCTTTGTAGGCCAGCAATCTTTCGCTGTTTGTGGACAGAGGTGGCGGTAGAAGAATCCAAAGCCGGATTGTGAGTGACATTGAAGTCACCCCCAACCACTCTGATCCCCTCAGCGAAGTCCCTGAATGTAGATAGAGTGTGAGATAACCAATACGTTTGTTTTGCATTAGGGGCATAAAAGTTTCCTAATGACAACAGCAGGTTCCCCATCTTATCCTTCACAAAAATTAATCGGCCGTCCAGTTCGGCACCAACTACCAGTGGGTCAAAAGGGACAGATTTAGCAATGGCAATGGAGATGCCCCTAGAAGCCTTAACATTGCAACTGTGGAACCAGTGCTTAAAATATTTAGTGGAGAGTTTAGGATGGCATAGGCATAGGGGCATAGGGGCAATACCTAGGAGCTCCTATGCCGCAGGTAAGTCATCCGGAACCCTTATGGTGCACCGCTTGCCTTCATATAGGAACGAGAGGCTGAACGGAAAAAGCCAGCGAAAGAGCACTTTTTTCTCAGATAGAAGGTCAAAGGTCTAAAGAGGCACCTCTTGCACAGGGTAGAAGGAGCTAAGTCCTGGTATAACGAGACAGGGTCCCCATCAAGGGTCAAATCTTTGCAGGCCCTCGCAACTCGGAAGACCGCGGCAGTATCTGTATAACACAGGAGGGCGCAGACGACATCACGAGGAGGCTCACCTGCCAGTGGGACTGGGCGCAAGGCCCTGTGAATACGTTCGATGGAAATATTTGCCGCCGGCTCGTCGCCAAGCAACTTGCTGAAAAGTTTTGCTGCCGCCTCTGGTAAGTCCTGATGGGGCACAGTTTCAGGGATGCCCTTAAAGCGAATATTCTTTCGCCTCCTGCGGTTTTCCTGTTCTTCTATTTTCTCCAGTACCATATTAAGCGCATTCAACTGCTGTTTGCAGCAAGTCTCTGTCGCCTTGGAGAAAGTGATAATGGTGGCTTGAGTGGTCTCCACCGTGTCCAGGCGTTGACCCATTTGGCCCACTTCAGCGTAAATGTCTCCCAGTCCCGCATTACTGAAGTGATGGCTTGCGATAGGGCCCGCTTCAGGAAGGAGCAAGAGATAGGAACTGAGTCGCAGCATTCAGATGCGTCTGTGCCGCTAGTCACGCTGTCTTGATCACAGTCGTCTGGCTCCTCAAAGTCTGCTGGGACAGGAAGCGGCGGTGCCATATTGCTGAGGCGCGCAGGAGACAGAGACGATTTTTTGCAGAAGAATTTCTCCATTTCCCCTTCGTTTTTCTTAGATTTGGGGGTCTCCGGTCTGTCCCCCAACCTGTTATTCAGGGTATTTACTATTTTTGAGGCTGGAAGACGCTAGATAGACAGGTACTCCGAGCGGTGAGACGGGAGCTCAAGATTAAGCAGCCGTCTTGTATAGCGGTCAGGCTCTGCCCCCCACCTCCCATTGTTTTCAATGGGAGGCAGAGTTCGCAGCAGGAAGCGGAAAAAAGAAGTGTCCTGCTTGATCTTGCCGCGGATTTCGCCGCTGATTCAGCCACGGACTCCGCGGCTCGAGACTCCCCTGCTGATTAGGCCCATTCATATAGGCCTAATCAGCAGCGGGAAGCCGCAACAGAATGCCAATGCAATGCATCAGCATCCCGTCGCGGCTAGACCGCGGGCGAAAATGCTGGCGCCGTGTGAACATACCCTAAGACAACTCTCTTCTTAGCTGCCTTTGGTCCATGTTAAGTGTGGTACACACGATGATACCCAACAGCACAGTGACTACTTTCACCCTGTAGCCAAGCATTCACATGATAACTATGAAACTCGGTCCGTGTGTGGACCAGATTTACTGGCCTGAACAGTATGTCGGGAAAGGGACTCCTAGCAATAGAGTTATCTATGCTGCTAGGAGTTCCTGCCTCTCAGCAACCTACTGTCCAGTACTATAATTAGTCTCTCTCCTTTCTCCTATCTCTCTCTCTCTCTCTCTCTCTCTCATATTTTTCCAATGGTTTGAGCATTGGTCAAAAACGTAGCTTACCAGGGGCCCCTTCACAAGGTATAATGTCCCATAACGGCCCCTGCTCAAGGTGTAATGTCCCATAGCGACCCCTTCACAGGGTATTATGTTCCATATCAGCCCCTTCACAGGGTATTATGTCCCATAGTGGCCTTCACAAGGTATCATGTACCACAGTGGCCTCCACATGATATAATGTCCTATAGTGGCCCCGCCACACTGCATAAAGTCCCATAGTGGCATACAGTATAAAATCAAATAGCGGTCTCCATACAGTATAAAATCCCATAGCGGTCTCCATACAGTATAATGTCCCACAGTGGCCCCTACGATGGGGTCTTTTTAGACCCTGAGTATAATCAGAGACCCAGGGGAGGTGACAAACATGAAAACCAATATTACTTACCTCTCCTGGGCTCTGGCGTGACTCCCTGTTGTCCTCGGCCCTCTTCAATGACGTCACAGATGTGGATTACATTGACGTTATTATGTGTCATGACTCCGGCCTGACCCACGTGACGTCTGTGACGTCATTAAAGAGGCCCAAAGACATCAGGGAGTCACACCGGTGCTCAGGAGAAATGAGTAACACTGGTTTTTATGTTTGTCAGTCCGATCATTATACTCCAGGGTCTGAAGAGGCCCAGGAGTATAATAGCAGTTTCAGTTCAGACGTATTCGGTCTGAATGGAACCATCAGACAAACCTGTGGCCTTTCCGATCCCCGATGTGTGCTCAGTTTTTGGTGCAGGGATTTTTATTGTGTAAAATGAAGACATCTAATAGATCTTAGAAGTCTTTCTCTTTCGCGCTCTCTCTCTCTATTTATATATACATATACATACAGTATATATCATTCTCTTTCGAGCTCTCTCTCTATTTATATATACATATACATACAGTATATATCATTTTTTTTTTCTTTGTTTTACTCTAGAAATTTTTACACTATATATATGTTGAAACACAAAACACACCCCACACTTTGAATAAAATTGAATATATGTGTAAAAGCACAACACAAATAAAACGTGTCCCAAAGCTCCCTAATGTACCAAAGACTGTATTCAGCAGAGGAGGCATATCACTTCCTGGCCTGATATGGCCAGCGAGGGAGAAAAGTTAGATGCCTCATTGAAATGTGTAAATTTCACCTCAATTTTGTTTAAATTCCTCTGAAACTGAATTGACCCTTTTGAAAATTGCATATTTTTCCAATTTTTCACAAAATTTACTATTTTTTAATAGTTAAACGCAAAACATATTGATGAAAATTTACCACTAACCTGAAGTACAATGTGCCACAAAAAAAAAAAAAAATCTTAAAATCACTTTGGTAAGTTAACTGTTAATAAAGTTATTTCCAAATCAAGTGACACATGTGAGAGTTTAAAAATGGGGCCATGAATTTAAGGTGTTTTTTTTCTGTATAGGTATAATGGAAGCAGAAAGTCTTTCTGTGAAAAACACTGTGTGAAAAACCACGATATGTTTCCACCATGGTTTTTCTCGCAGTGTTTTTAGGCTGTGGCCCTCTATGTGGGACCTTATCCTCAATGTGTTTTCGCATAAATTGGAAAATTGCTGCTAGACTTGTAGGTCTCCTAAACTTCAAAATAAATTCAAGAACGATTAAAAGATGATGCCAACATAAAGCACAGATAAATAATATTCATTATGTAATTTGGGTAATATTATTATCTGTCTGAAAAGCAGAGCATTTCACATTTTGAAAATGGTGAATTTTTCAAAATTTCCACCAAATTGCACAAAAAAAGAAACACATTTCAAAATTACTTGGATATGTCACTGTGTCGATGTGTCCTTAAGGTGTTTTTAGGCTTTATCATTAAAGGGGTTGTCCGGGATAAACTAATATTTTAACAATGAGCCCCCAATGCCGCCCCCTCCAACCTTCTAAATAACATTTATTATATATTTTTTTTTAGTTTTACTGTAATATACTGTATGTAGGTCATATGACCTACATATATTACATTTTTTCCTTTCCACTGACATCCCGAGGTGTCTGTCTAATGGATATCCGCACGCCGGGACGTCACTGGAAAGAAGCTCGCCCCCCCCTCCCAGGCCCATTATACTTTCCTGTTCCCCTTGTGAATATCCGCGTCATCCCTGGAAGGCCCGCCTCTTCATTGTGTGTGCTGGCTGTCCACGCATGTGCAATACAGTGGGCGGCCGGAACACATCACAAAGAGGGTGTGTTGGTCGCTGATGACATCACGGGACTGGCCCTGGAAAGGAAGGTAAGTGTAATGAGGCTGGGGGGAAGGTGGGGGGCAACTGAAAGAGACATGTAGCGCCGTATGAGCAATCCATATTATACTGTGCGGGGGACACTATGGATCATTATACCCTGCTGGGGCCACTATGGAGTATATTGTAATGTGCAGGGGCCAATGAGGAGCATTATCCTTTGCAGGGACCACTGTGGAGCATATTATAATGTGCAGGGGCCACTGTGGAACATTATTCCTTGCATGGGGCCAAAGTGGAGCATATTATACTGTGCAGGGGTCACTGTGGAGCATTATCCTGTGCAGGGGTTACTGTGAAGCATATTATGCTGTGCAGGGGCCACTGTGTAGCATTATACTTTGTGAGGGCCACTGTGGAGTATATTATAGTGTTTATGTATGTGTACATTATATATATATATATATATATATATATATAGCTACCAAATGTCAAAAAAGCATTAAGAATTCATTGTTGTCTTGAAGCTTTCTCTGTGTGACTGTAATGATGATATACGGAGGTGATTACAATATTACAGCCAGAGGAGAAGGTTATTGAGTGAGTGAGAACTAGAAGTCTAAAGATGGCTGCTGAAGGTGTAGTGGCGGGCTAGCTAGGGAAACAGGGAGGGGGTGTGTGAGAGAGGGAGAAGGAAGGAGTGAGAGAGGGAGGTGGTTTGAGTTAGTTTTGAGTAAACCACAATGCATCATGGAAGTTGTACGATAAAAGAACAGGAAGCTTCCCATGTGAACAAATGCAGAAGATGCCAGGAGCTCACAGAGAACCCCAGAAATCACACAAAACACTGCTAAAGGTATATGGGTGCACTTATTAACCTATTAATAGCACTACCAGACCTTTTTTGAAAAATTATTTTTTGCCTGGAAAACCCCTTTAAGAGGTTAAAAAACTAAACAGCCTTTTCTTCCTATTTGTAAAAATAAAACCCAAAAAACACCCAAAAAACAAGATGAGCCTTCTCCACTGCTCAGTTATGGTGTCAATTACATCAGTCTCAGTGACTGACACTGGACAGTGGGGACCACCCACTTGACAGTTTACTAACTCTGGATGCCAAAACATAACAACACTTGGCAGCTTTATTAACCCATCTAATGCCAGTATTCCAGCATATATGTGTGTAAATGTGGTGCATCTCTGGCACACCACATTGTTTGTTTGCTATATCACAAACCTTTGCCAGTTCCTGACTGGATCTAGACCAGATCCAGAATAAACTAGATCACCAATTTGGCACACATGAATGTGCGTGAATTATTAAGGGACTGGAGCTCAGTCCATTTTGAGGTTGGACTATGGTGCTGCTGCTCTGCCTGCTGAGAAAGACTCCATTGAACAACACTAAAAAAGGTTCACAAAGGTGAGCCAGCTTGGGGTTGGGGTCAAACTGGAAGAAATTGGGTATAGTGCCTCCCATAAGCTGAAAGTTGCTGAGCATACATATATACAAATGAATTTGTGCTGTCTGTTGAATATGAACGACCAAATGACTAGACCAATCTACACCAAATTTGGCACATACACACGTGGACAAAATTGTTGGTACCCCTCGTTTAATGAAAGAAAAACCCACAATGGTCACAGAAACAACTTGAATCTGACAAAAGTAATAATATATAAACATTCTATGAAAATGAACAAATGAAAGTCAGACATTGCTTTTCAACCATGCTTCAACAGAATTTTTTAAAAAAGAAAACTCATGAAACAGGCCTGGACAGAAATGATGGTACCCTTAACTTAATATTTTGTTGCACATCCTTTTGAGGCAATCACTGCAATCAAACGATTCCTGTAACTGTCAATGAGACTTCTGCACCTCTCAACAGGTATTTTGGCCCACTCTTCACGAGCAAACTGCTCCAGTTGTCTCGAGTTTGAAGGGTGCCTTTTCCAGATGGCATGTTTCAGCTCCTTCCAAAGATGCTCAATAAGATTTAGGTCAGGGCTCATAGAAGGCCACTTCAGAATAGTCCAATGTTTTCCTCTTATCCATTCTTGGGTGTTTTTAGCTGTGTGTTTTGGGTCATTATCCTGTTGCAAGACCCATGACCTGCGACTGAGACCAAGCTTTCTGACACTGGGCAGCACATTTCTCTCTAGAATCCCTTGATAGTCTTGAGATTTCATTGTACCCTGCACAGATTCAAGACACCCTGTGCCAGATGCAGCAAAGCAGCCCCAGAAAATAACAGAGCCTCCTCCATGTTTCACAGTAGGGACAGTGTTCTTTTCAAGATAGGCTTCATTTTTCCGTCTGTGAACATAGAGCTGATGTGCCTTGCCAAAAATTTAGATTTTTATCTCATCTGTCCATAGAACATTCTCCCAGAAGCTTTGTGGCTTGTCAACATGTAGTTTGGCAAATTCCAGTCTGTCAGTTTCAAGTTATTTCTGTGACCATTGTGGGTTTTTCTTTCATTAAACAAGGGAGGGGGACCAACAATTTTGTCCACGTGTGTATATATACACACAAACACACAGTGTCACGTCATCACACCACAGGATTTGTCACCATAATATTGCCACAAACATTTCCTGTATCACAGAAGTGGAAAATCGGGCTTCGTTTGAAGCAGTACCCAGAATCTCTTGTTATATATACACTGTGTTCCAAATTATTATGCAAATAATATTTTCTCATATTTTCCAAAATTACCTATATGAATTGCAGTCATTGTAATTTTCCAGTCATCAACTATTCGAGTGTAATTGAAAGGTTTTTGAACAAACTGCCTATGATAACAGTATATTTAAAAAAAAAACTAAACACTCAAAATGCATGTTTTAAATTATTATGCACAGCAGAATTTGCAACCTTTTCATTTTTATTAAGAACAAAAAAATGGTCATTGTGAAATTATAAGCATTAGCAGGTTATTACAAACTGAAATCAAACAGTTTCAAGCCAAAACTTTATTCGAGGTGATGTAACCTTTGCACATAGGACCCCTTGTTCGAAAGAAGCTTCTGAACTCTCTCGTCCATTGAATTTGTCAGTTTTTGGATGGTTTCTGCTTCAATTGTTTTGCATGAGGACAGAATACCCTCCCAGAGCTGTTGCTTAGATGTGAACTGCCTCCCGCCATCATAGACACTCCTTTTGATGGTGCTCCAGAGGTTCTCAATGGGGTTGAGGTCAGGGGAGCATGGGGGCCACACCATAAGTTTGTCCCCTTTTATGCCCATAGCAGCCAGAGATGCAGATGTGTTATTTGCAGCATGAGACGGTGCATTATCATGCATGAAAATGATCTTTCTGTGGAAAGCATGGTTCTTCTTCTTGAACCATGGCAGGAAGTGCTGTTTGAGAAACTCCACATACATTATGGAGTTCATCTTTACCCCTTCAGGGATCCTAAAGGGGCCGACAATCTCTCTCCCCATGATTCCAGCCCAAAACATTACTCCACCTCCTCCTTGTTGGCTCCGTAGCCGTGTTTGCATGGGGTGTCCATCAACAAGCCATCCTCCACTCCATCCATCTGGACCATCGAGCGTTGCACGGCACTAATCAGTGAACAAAACAGTTTTGAAGTCAGTTTTCATGTATTGTTTGGCCTACTGGAACCGTTTCTGCTTGTGTGCAGTGGATAGAGGAGGTCGACAGGATGGCTTATGCACAGCTGCAAACCTCTGAAGGACCCTGCATCTTGTTGTTCGGGGGACGTTGGAGGCACCAGCAGCTTCAAAAACTTGTCTGCTGCTATGACAAGGCATTTTTGAAGCTGCTCTTTTAACCTGACGTAATTGCCTGTTGGAAAGAGTCCTCAATTTTCCCTTATCAGCACGCACACGTGTGTGCTGTGAATCAGCTACATACTTCTTGATTGTGCGATGATCACGATGAAGTGTCTTGGCAATGTTGATTGTAGTCATGCCTTGACCTAAACACTCCACAATTTGTTGCTTCTCAGCAGCCGACACATCCTTTTTCTTTCCCATTTTGGCTGAAAATGTAGGTTGCTTAATAATGTGGGACAGCCTTCTTAAGTAGTCTTGCCTTTAATTAGACACACCTGCCAAACTAATTAGCACAGGTGTCTGCAATTGCTTTCAGTGATATAAAGAGCCCTGACACACATCACCATCAATGAGTTTAACTGACAAACAAAAAAATTCTTACCTTATCACTCCTAAACACTTTTTGCATAATAATTTGGAACACAGTGTGTATATATATATATATATATATATATTTCCTATCTGGCAGGTTTTAGCATAATCCTATGTGGGAAGGTACAATGGAGTGCTTGTTTATACCAATCAGATTAGTACTATATTTTTCAAAGTAGTTTCGGATAGATGCCAGCTGACTATTTGATTTGTTGGTATGAGCTCATTTTTCTTTTTCACCTCTTTGGATAAATCATCCCCATTGCATCTTAGGCTTTTAGAGCACATATTAAAATTTCAGTTATCTCTTGAAAAGGGGCAGAAGCTTGCATGTGATCTTCCTCACTTCCATTGGATCCTTGTGTGCACCCACAATTTATACCTGGGCAACACCGGGTACTTTCTCTAGTAGCGTATAAAGTGGTGTTAATGAGAGGGGGATATGTATCCCAGATTCATTAGGCAAAGTCTTCATTAAGGAATATGGGAAAGCTGAATGATTTGTGGCCTCAGCAGTGGTAGCCATATTGATTACCACTCAGCTTTCCCAGGAGATGATATAACTTAAACGTTGTCAATTTGAAGTCCTTTTAATCTGATCTTCACAAAGCTGGGTGGCAACTAATATGACTAAGATGGCTACAGGCACAAAATGGCACATTTCACATTTCCCTTTGGTAAATGATATAAACCATACCCATGGTAGATTAGTTGCTTCTAATCAGTTCCTGAGGACCTTTCCTGATACTTCACCTCATTCCTCACAGATATGATACAGTGGGGGAAAAAAAAGATGAGAGAGGCCTGTAATTGACATCATAGGTAGACCTCAACTATGAGAGACAAAATGAGAAAACAAATCCAGAAAATCACATTGTCTGATTTTTAAATAATTTATTTACAAATTATGGTGGAAAATAAGTATTTGGTCACCTACAAACAAGCAAGATTTCTGGCTCTCACAGACCTGTAACTTCTTTAAGAGGCTCCTCTGTCCTCCACTCATTACCTGTAGTAATGGCACCTGTTTGACATTGTTATCAGTATAAAAGACACCTGTCCACAACCTCAAACAGTCACACTCCAAACTCCACTATGCTGAAGACCAAAGAGCTGTGGAAGGACACCAGAAACAAAATTGTAGACCTGCACCAGGCTGGGAAGATTGAATCTGCAATAGGCAAGCAGCTTGGTGTGAAGAAATCAACTATGGGAGTAATAATTAGAAAATGGAAGACATACAAGACCACTGATAATCTCCCTTGATCAGGGGCTCCACGCAAGATCTCACCCCATGGGGTCAAAATGATGACAAGAACGGTGAGCAAAAATCCCAGAACCACACGGGGGGACCTAGTGAATGACCTGCAGAAAGCTGGGACTAACGTAACAAAGGCTACCGTCAGTAGCACACTACGCCACCAGGGACTCAGATCCTGCAGTGCCAGACGTGTCCCCCTGCTTAAGTCAGTACATATCCGGGCCCGTCTGAAGTTTGCTAGAGACGCATTTGGATGTTCCAGAAGAGTATTGGGAGAATGTCATATGGTCAGATGAAACCAAAGTAGAACTGTTTGGTAGAAACACAACTCGTCGTGTTTGGACGAGAGTGAATGCTGAGTTGCATTCAAAGAACACCATACCTACTGTGAAGCATGGGGGTGGCAACATCATGCTTTGGGGCTGTTTCTCTGCAAAGGGACCAGGATGACTGATCCGAGTACATGAAAGAATGAATGGGGCCATGTATCGTGAGATTTTGAGTGCAAACCTCCTTCCATCAGCAAGGGCATTGAAGATGAAACATGGCTGGGTCTTTCAGCATGACAATGATCCCAAGCACACCGCCAGGGCAACGAAGGAGTGGTTTCGTAAGAGGCATTTCAAGGTCCTGGACTGGCCTAGCCAGCCTCCAGATCTCAACCCCATAGAAAACCTTTGGAGAGAGTTGAAAGTCCGTGTTGCCCAGCGACAGCCCCAAAACATCACTGCTCTAGAGGAGATCTGCATGGAGGAATGGGCCAACATACCAGCAGCAGTGTGTGCCAACCTTGTGAAGACTTACAGAAAACGTTTGACCTCTGTCATTGCCAACAAAGGATATATAACAAAGTATTGAGATGAAATTTTGTTATTAACCAAATACTTATTTTCCACCATAATTTGCAAATAAATTCTTAAAAAAATCAGACAATGTGATTTTCTATATATGTTTTCTCATTTTGTCTCTCATAGTTGAGGTCTACCTATGATGTCAATTACAGGCCTCTCTCATCTTTTTAAGTGGGAGAACTTGCACAATTGGTGGCTGACTAAATACTTTTTTCCCGCACTGTATATCATTTACATACCTATCGGTATAACACACTGCAAGGGATGCCTTCACTGTAAATGCCCAACCACCCTTACAACCTGCAGTTCCGCTGCCCCAGGTTTATGGTCTCTTTCTAGGGATTTTCTTTGCAAGCCAGATTATAAAATTTATAATGAAACAGATATAATGAAACCCAGGGAACACAGTGAGAATAATGTTCTTTGATTTCTCCAGTGCTTTTAACACCATACAGCCCAGGTTACTGAGAGACAAGCTGGGCCTTGCTGGAGTGGACCACCACCTCTCCAACTGGATCCTAGACTACCTCACAAATCGACCTCAATACGTGAGAGCCCAAGACTGTGTGTCAGGTACCGTGATCTGTAATACGGGGGGCACCTCAGGGTACGGTTCTCGCCCCTTTCCTCTTCACACTGTACACTGCTGATTTTAGGTGCAACTCATCCAGCTGCTACCTACAGAAGTATTCTGACGACTCTGCAATAGTAGGCCTCATCACAGACGATGATGACAAGGAGTACAGAGAACTGAACCGGTTTTTTGTGGACTGGTGCCACCGGAACCACCTGAAGATTAACGCGGGGAAGACCAAGGAGATGGTGGTGGACTTCCGTAAAGGCAGATGCCCTCCAAAACCAGTGGACATCCTGGGGACGGGCATCGAGATTGTGAACACCTATAAGTACCTGGGTCTGCTCCTTAATAATAAGCTGGACTGGGCAGATCATATGGAGGCCCTGTACAGGAAGGGCCACAGCAGGCTCTACCTGCTTAGGAAGCTGAGAGCCTTTGGAATCCGGGGGGCACTTCTTAGGACTTTCTTCAACTCGGTAGTGGCATCAGCCATCTTCTTTGTAGTGGCCTGCTGGGGGAGCAGTATATCAACCAGGGACAGAAATAAACTTGACAAGCTGATTAGAAGGGCCAGCTCTGTCCTGGGGAGCCCACTGGACCCAGTGCAGGTGGTGGGTGACAGAAGGATACTGTCCGTGGTGAGCTCCATGCGGGAGAATAACTCCCATCCCATGCATGAGACTGTGATTGCGCTGGGCAGTACTGTCAGTGACCGACTGCTCCACCCTAGGTGTGAGAAGGAGCGCTATCGGAAGTCTTTCCTCCCCACCGCGGTTAGGCTGTACAACCAACACCGACCTAAGCGGAGATCATTACATACAGAGAACTGAAATATCTCTCTGCCTGTTAAATCCCCCCCCCCCCCCTCTGCTACTTCCTATCTGTCTGTCTGCTATTAATGTAATGCCTCTCACCTTGGAACATTCCTGTACATGTTGTATTTGTATTTGTATCTGCTTATCTTATCTTTGCTGCTGTAACACACTGAATTTCCCCACTGTGGGACTATTAAAGGACTATTATTATTATTATTATTATATATATATAAGTACAGCAATCAAATTTGGAATATTCCCTGTAAGGCTTCGACCACACTAGCTTTGTTTGACCATTCGGGGATTCCGTCCCTCATTCTGCTTAAAATATTTTGGACTGAAACATTACGGATACCCGCTTGAAATAAGTATTAAATGGGTGGAAACCCGACGGATCACACTATAGTAACCTCTTTGTAAGCGGACTCGAAGAATGGAAACCCGAATGCTAGAGTGAACCGAGCGTAATATTCCCATAAGCAATCCAGCTAATCCCTTATGTATCATACAATATGATGATGTGTGTGGTGCCTTGATTCTATGAGTTAGCTCATATAACAATTATATTAATTTGGACTTCAATATGGTGATACTTAGAGCAGATTGCACTAACACATGTACTCATACTTTCCCACTTTTGGTAGATGTATGTCGTCAGCCTGCAATCTCTGTAATGGGTACAAGGGCTTTGGGGTGTGTTTTTGAGGCATCTTTACTTTTTGGCCTACATCGTGCTTAGCACATATTATTCAGGCTTGCATGTATCTGGCTGCAGTTGTGCTAAAGCCTGAAGCTACCCATTGTCTGTTCACCAGGTCACACATGACTGTTTTTGATTGGTGTACTTGTGAATGAGCTGCTTCCACCATCATTTGGAATAACGCTCTCGGTAAACATACTCTTACCACTTTCCATCAGGATTTGTTCATCCTTTTTTTGCTCCTTGCTGTTTCCAAGTCTTCTTTTCTTCCGGGCCGGCTTGGTCCTGCAGTGATTTTAGAACCTGAAAGGAGAGCTGTGGCTTTTGGTCCAGTGTGACAAACACAAGTGTTGAGGCATGTTCCCTAGGCTTATCTGCAGCTAGTCTGGTGGTTGCATCTGCCCTTGCATTACCTCTAAATGAGCTGCTTTTTTTTTTTCAGCCTTGGTGTGTGCCTTGACTTTGACTATACCCACCTGTTTGGGTAGCAGCAGGGCCTCCATCAGTTACTGAAAAGCCCAGAAGTTCTTTATATACTTATCATTTGATGTAATGAAAGCTCTTGCTTTCCAGATAGGACCATAGTTGTGTGTTATACCAAAGGCATAGCGGACTTACCCTCAGCCATTTACACACTTCAGTGAGAGCTTTCAGTTCAGCTTCTTGAGCTGAGACATGTGAGGTTAATGGTTCTGCTTGCTTTACATCATATTCAGTGACCACAGCTTATACGGTGTAGGATTTGCCATCCTTCCCAAATCAAGAGCTATCTACAAAGAACTCAAAATCAGGGTTAGGGGTCGTTCACACTACCACTGGTGACCGTTAGTAGTGTCCATTGCTATTGTCCGTTACAAGATTTTAGCAACGGACACTAGCAGAACTGTCATAAATCTGTTAAAATTTCCATTCATTTCAATGGGATTTTATCTTGTGTCTATTAGTGGCCGTTAGTTTCCGTTTACACCAAATCCGTCACATGTTGGTAATTTTTCACGGACAAAAAAATCCTGCATACAGGACTTTTGTGTCTGTGAAAAATAACGGTTTATGACGGATGTCAAGCACCCGTTATTTTTTAACATTACAGTTTATGGGTAACGGACAGTAACGTTTTTTTTTTAACTGAAAAATGGACACATTAACATCAGTTAGTGTCCGTTAATGTATGTTATGATAGGTGTCTGTTTTTTTTTTTTTTTTAACATACACTGTCAGAACATATATCCAACGGTAGTGTGAACCCACCCATAGCAATAGGTTCATAATTTACATGGTCAAACCCTACAGTTTCTTGTTGTATACAATCACGTTGTTCCATATCGTCATCAGAAAATACATGTGTGTGTATAGGTTGTTTGATTGTAGTCCTTCCTTTTTCCCCATGGATCTATAGGTAACAAGGTAGAGGGATTGATTGTCGTGCAGTATGCAAGAGTAATATTAGGAGGCATAAGTAATGCATGCTGTAGTATAGCCTTTGAAATGGGCTTAGGCTGGAACTGGGACAATATATCATGTACATCCTTTGGTGGCTTCTTTAACTGCTCTGTTATTGACTATTTCCAGGCATGTATACATAGGTTTCACATCTGTAGTTTTGATGCTATTCTGTTACCCCTTGTAACAGTGACTTCCCAGATCCCTCAGACACTAGCGAAAAGTCAAACAAGTATTCCCAGTGTCTCTATGCTAACAAAAATACGAATTCCCAGCACCTTATGTGCTGGCAAGAATGAACTTATAGTCCAAATCAAACACAAAATCTACATTAAGAATGGGTGCTTCTTCTACAATTTCTAAACCTTGTTTTTCACTGTCCTAAGTTATAATCAATCATATTCATATACCATATCAAATTAGTCTTGCTCCGTGATGAGCAGTGATGCTCTCTCTCTGCTGCTGAATCTAGTGGGAGCAAAGAACATGCAGACTGCTCGTCAAGGACACATAGATATTTTATGCAGCTTCGTATTTTTTTTTCTTATTATACACACTCATACTGAGCTGTAAAACAATATGGCTCAGCAAGGAAAAACCTGTAATTCATAGTTTTTAAAGTGTCAGTAGCTTATTCATACACTCCCATACAGGTAAATTCAGTACTCTAGAACTTCTACACACACCAAAATTACAAACAATTTAATTAAATACTGTAAGTAGATACACAAAATGTTATTGATCAGCACAGCAGGAAGTGGGAGAGCATGAAATAAGGAGTGAAAGTTGATCCATATCCTGGCCACTTGATCTCCATGCGCCATGAAGCATCTACTCAACTTCTTGACACACACAAGTTCCTTTGAACTCGCACCATAACAAAAATGCACATTATAAACAAAAAGGACATTACAGAACATATATGTGAGTTACTTCTATTTCATATAAACACATAAATGGGCTAATAAACAGCAAATATGTGAAACACTATGGATCATGTAGAACTATGCAAAAACTAAATATCATGACCACAAATATATAAAACAATATCATTTTATTAAGTAAACATAAATAACAAAAAACAACTAATATACAGTATATGGGGAAAAGAATAGCTGGAGATACACAAAAATATGCAAGGGAGGATAAATAGGGGTACAATAATGACGACAATACAATTACTAGAAAAGGGGATGCACTGTTGATACTAAAAGACTAGCAAAAAGCTGAGATATTCAATAATAAACCACCATAGTATCCTCACCTTGTCACACACTCTACCCCAACGATCGTTTCACCTAAACCGCTTCATCAAGGGGGCGTGTGGCATGGTCAAATGATCTGATTTAAATACTCATCCAATCCACAAAGAAAACACATATCACATATTAAAAACACACCTGAATAATAATGATGTATAGAGCAGAAACTCGTCAGAAGACAACAACTCCACAATATCATGCAAACAACACGAGACTGAGCGGAACATAGAGAAGTATACACCAGCGCAAATCCCGCACATCGCGAGACTACGCAATGTCTATATTTTAAAGCGCATGCGCGAAAATTGCTGCCCAAAAATGCGAGATCTCGCATCATGGACAAACATAGCTATAGAATGACAGAAATACATATCAAATTCATGCATGCGCTATGACTTAGAAAATATATAATGATGACAAGAACCAATACAACTTATAGTGATTGTGAAGTGAGAGTGAAACATAACATGCAGTGAAGTGAGAACAATAAATAGTGATGAGCGATTAGGCAATTAAAAACTATGAGAATGTATATAATATAATATAATACATAATTATGGTGATGATACAATAAGGGAGGAGCGTTCTTCTTAAAATAGGTATGTGTATAACAAGAGGAGAGGAGGCAGATCTTCACGAACAGCAGGACATATCTAGACGACAAATCTATAATAAAATACAAATAAAGTTAAAACCATATAAAAGACCATACATCACAGTAAGTCTACAAGAACCTAACCAACCAGAGATTTATAAAAAAAAAAAGCAAAGCTAATTTGTTCATTGAGACCAAGAGGTTGTGTAGTTTTTAGTGTAAAAATTCATTTACACTCCTTTTGCGCAAGTAGCTGCTTCCAATTGCCCATTCTAGGTCCCATCTTTACTCCATCAATAGCCAATACCCTGAAACCAGTAGGATCAGAGTTATGGAACAACTTAAAATGTTTGGGAATGGTCTTCAGAGAAGCAATATCTTCACAATTCTTAGCTGCAACAATGCCCAGAACATGCTCACGAACTCGTCTACGAAGTTTACGAGTAGTAACGCCGATGTAAATTAAGCCACATGGGCATGTGGCATGATATACAACTCCCACTGAATGACAAGTAAAGTGGGAAAAAATACGGAAACAACGTCTACCATCACTGCCACTAAAATCAAAACCAGAATCGTATTGGCATAGGCAACGCAGTTGCCACATGGGCGACACCCATTCCTGGGACCAGAGCCATTAAACAAATAACCTACAGTTTTACCCGGATAGTGACTGCGTACTAACATATCACGCAGGTTTTTTTCAATGTCGGTATGTAATGGACGAGGTCCCACATAGCGTTTAAGAATGGGATCGCAGGTAAGTACGCCCCAGTATTTCCTCAAAATCCGCTGTCCCTGAAACCAGAGTGAATTAAAGGTAGTAATAAACCTCACCTGCTGCCCTAGCTGTTTAGATGTGCTACGAGAATGTGATGACTGTAAAAGTTGACTGCGCTGTGAAGTAATAGCCCGAGAATGGGCCTCACGAATCCAGCGTTCTTGATAACCATACTGCCTAAATCTTGCACTCAATTCATGAGCTGACTTCACAAATGATGTTTCTGTGGAACAGATGCGGCGAGCCCTCAGAAATTGGCCTACGGGAATATTGCAAATTAGTGACTTAGGATGTGCAGAATTTAAATGTAACAATGAATTCGTAGCAGTATCCTAGCGATATAAATCAGTCTGTATATTACCCTGTGAATCCACACGTATTTTCACATCCAAAAAATCAATCTCCGTCGTACTCCATCTATAAGTCAATTTGATGTTCTTATTATTCTGATTTCAATGTGGTCAAAAATGATTCAAGGTAGACCCCTATCGGTAGACCCGTCAGATAAAAAGCACATCATCTATATATCTTCCCCAAAACTGTACATGCTCAATAAGTTCAACTGGTTCAGTAAGGAATATAGTTCTTTCCCACAGCCCCAGGAACAAATTAGCGTAGGTTGGCACGCATGCCGCCCCCATAGCTGTCCCCTGGAGCTGTAGGAAGTACGCCTCTCCAAACATAAAAAAAATTATGAGTGAGAATAAATTCCAACAACATGATCAAAAACTCACCCAAATTACTATCCATATCAGACATGAGAACAAATGCTCTAACAGCCTCAATCCAATCCACATTCTGAATGGAAGTGTAAAGAGATTCAATATCGCATGTGACAATGATCATGTCACAATCCAAATGAAGGCCATCCAATTTCCTAAGAACATCAGTCGTATCTTTTATAAACGAGGGCAGGGTTTCCACCAAGGGCTGCAGATGGTGGTCAACAAATTTGCTAATAGGTTCACATAGGCTATTTGTGCATGAAACGATGAGGCGACCAGGAGGACAAGTTGCATTTTTTTTAATTTAACTGTAATTTTTATTGAAAAGATTTTTCATTAACAAGGTATAAAGAGAAAAAAAGATCAAACAAGCAGAAAACAATGAGGTAGGTAGAGGCTATCCGCCTCTTCTCCCTTAAGCAATATGCATTTAAATTAGACAGTAAACAAGGGAGGGGAGGGATGAAGGGATTAAAAAGACAAGGGTAGAACCAGAGGAAAGGAGGGGAGAAGAGGACTAGAGATCAGAGACCCTGTGATGTACAATACATGTCCCAGGGCGCCCAGATAGCCCCAAAGGCCTCCTGAGAGTTGTTTAGGCCCGCGGTCAGGCATTCAAGACTCCTCACATCCTTCACTCTAGCCACAAGTTCAAGACCAGATGGGGGACTCACTTTCTTCCAGTTTCTAGCTATGAGAGTTTTAGCTGCAGTACAAAGGTGCAAGAAAAGCCTGGATGACTTATTGCTCAGGTGCCTGGGGGGAAGGTTCAGGAGATAAACCAGAGGGTCAAGAGGGACCTCTTGCAAAAAGAGAGCAGTCGTCAAAGTCCTGACCTCCCTCCAGAAACCTAGGATGAGAGGGCACGTCCAAAAGATGTGGTGCAGGGTACCCACCGCAGCTCCACAGTGCCAGCACCATGGGGGAACCAATGGGTTTAAAGCATGGAGAAGAGCTGGGGTATGATACCAATGCATCAACAACTTATACTGCGCTTCCCTAAATGTAATGCACTGAGATGATTTCTGGGCCTGAGACCATACAATCCGCCACTGTTCCTGGGAGATGGGTCCACCCACCGCTTCCTCCCATTTAAGCATATAGCGATGGCTAACTGGGGAGCCTGTAGTTTGTGAGGTAAGAAGTTGGTAAATAGAGGATATAAGGACCCTAGTGGACGTAACTGCACGGCAAATCTTTTCAAAAGCGGTGGGTAGTGACACCTTAAGGGACCCATGAAGGGAGCGGACAAAATGAACCACCTGCAAATAATGGAACCATTCAGAACCTGGCAGGTTTTGGTTAGCTGTAAGGTAGGCAAAGGACCTGAGTTCCAAGATTCCAGGATCAACCATGTCCGCAATCCGGTAAAGACCAGCTTTAGACCACACCTTAGTCATGGCAGAGGTCAGGCTTTGCGGGAGAAGGGGGTTGTATAGTATGGAGACCATAGAAGAGTGCCAGGACATCAGGGAGAATCCAGTACAACAGGCAGACCAAATAGATCTAGTAAACCGAATAGGGCCCAGCAGGTACGAGGCAGGGGGAGCGGGGGGAGAACCAACCCACAGAAGCGCGTTAGGGTGCATGGGTGCCAGCCAGAGCTTCTCTATCTGCACCCATCTAGTATATGCTGGCATAGCCGCCCAAAGTGGGATATGGCGCAAGTGGGACGCCCAGTAGTAATGTAGCAGATGTGGGACGGCCATACCCCCAGACCCCCTATCCGCCAGCATAACAGATCTGGGTATTCGGTGTCGTTTTGCCTGCCAGATAAACTGAAAAATAGCTTTCTGCAGGTTCCGTAATTCTCCCCGAGGAATCGCAAACGGGAGTGTCTCGAAAAAATACAGTAGCTTCGGGAGGAGAGTCATCTTGACCGCAGTAATTCTCCCTAAAAGGGAGATAGGTAAGGGTTCCCATTTGTCCAATAGGGCTCTTAGCTCACGAAACAACCGCGGGTAGTTTGTCGAGTAGAGGGTCGCGTAGGAGGTGGATATATGGACTCCCAGGTAGCGGATAGAGGACTCCCGCCACTGGAAATCGTAATTACTGCGGAGGAGATGGAGAAGGTCCTGTGGAATGTTGAGTGGGAGTGCCTCAGTCTTTGCAGGGTTCACCTTGTATCCTGAGAGATCGCCATAGGTCTCCAGCAAGCGCAACAAGTTTGGAAGGGTAGTATGAGGGGAGGTGAGAGTGAGGAGTACATCGTCCGCGAAGAGAGAGACCTTAAATTCCTTATCTTGGACCATGATCCCCTTGATATCAGGGTCTCGCCTAATCTTGGCCGCCAGCAGTTCAATGCAGAGGGCAAATATAATGGGAGACAGGGGGCAACCCTGCCTAGTGCCATTTCGAATAGGGAAGAAGGGCGAGGATGCATGGGGAAGCTTGATTGCTGCTGTGGGTAGGGAGTAGAGGGCCTGGATAGCTGTGAGGAAAGGTCCCGTGAGCCCGAACGCCTTAAGTGTAGCATGCATAAACGACCAATCTATGCGGTCAAAAGCCTTTTCAGCGTCCAGACTCAAGAGAAGGGCTGGGGTAGAATAACGATTGGCCACCTCCACCAAATCCACAGTCCTCCTGGTGTTGTCACCACCCTGACGACAGGGGATGAATCCCACCTGGTCCTTATGGACAAGCGGAGGGAGCCAAGCATTTAGCCTATTGGCTAGGAGTTTGGTAAAGAGTTTCAGGTCCGTGTTCAGCAAGGCAATCGGTCGATAATTAGCACAGTCCAGCAAGTCCTTACCCGGTTTAGGGACCAATGTGAGCAGTGAGGAGAGCATAGTCGGGGGTATGGGGGAGCCTAAAAGGAAGGAATTGAAGAGGGACAATAGATGAGCAGAAAGTTCACCCTGGAAAACCTTATAATTGTAAGTGAACCCATCTGGGCCCGGGGCTTTCGCATTTGGGAGGTCCCTCAGGACCCCCTCTAGTTCCTCCCTGGTGATGGGAGTATTTAGGGAAGTCAAGGCCTCAGGAGGCAGGCGTGGGAGACAACAATCCTTTAAATAGTCTTCTAGCAGTGTTGAGTCATCCCCAGGGGGTAGCGCTCGTGAGGGGGGGTAAGTTATACAGCTTAGACTAGTAAGAGTAGAACGCCAGCGCCATAGCATCAGGGTGGTGTTGAAGGGTACCCGTGGAGTCACGGACAGAGTGTGGTGTGGAGAAGTTGCATTTTTATGTATTTTCGGAAGCATATAAAACGCAGCTACAGTAGGAGATTCTGGTAAGAGGAATGAAACTTCTTGTTGTTGGATAACACCTCTATTTACCACGACCTGCAAAAGTAGACAGAGCTCATAAGCAAATTTATAAGAAGGATTGAATGTAAGTTTCTTGTAACATGTTGAATTGCACAACTGTCTATATGCTTCACGCTCATATTGCGTCACAGGCCACACCACCACATTGCCACCTTTATCAGACTGTTTTATATCAATGTCACTCATTTCAGATAATTCACGAATAGCTGCCCTATGTTTCAAAGAGCAATTGTTATCACATATGCTCGTAGGCATCTTGTCAATTTCGCTACTGACCAATTTAACAAATAAATCGACATTACTATCAAGTGTCAAAGATGGAAATTGTTTGGATGTAGGAATAATAGCCTGAGGAAACTTACCTCTAGACCCCAACTGTTGTTCATCAAGTAAATCCTGTAAGACGTATACCGCATCACGTTCTTGTACAGTTGGAAATAATGAAGACGGAATCTCCTGATGAAATAGTTTCTTGAATATAAGTTTTCTAGCAAAAAGATGGAGGTCTTTGACCATAGAAGAAGGGTCAAACCTAGAAGAGGGAGAAAAATTTAAACCGAGACTCAACACTTCTAATTGGGGCCACGTAAGGACTCTATCAGACAAATTTATTACCTGTAAGGCATCCTTCTCCTGAGTAGAGACTGTATCAGTTAGTAAGGTAAATGGTTGTCTTCTTCTTGGCGCAATATCACCAGGATTCTGTTTTCTTGGCAAGTTTGATACCTCTCCCTGCTTATGTTGGAGACATGAGAGTCACCCCCTGTAGAACTAGTAGAGGAGATTGAAGCAGATCTATTTCTTTCATATCTCCTGGTGATGCGCCATTTATATACCCTATTATTTTGCACATCCAATGAGTCACCTTGAAACTTCTTACTTTTTGTTTGTTGAACTTGCTTCTCCCATGTAGTAAGTAGATCATCCATCTCTTTGCGAAGATTATCCGCTTCAATAGTTGTAAGACGCTTCTGGAGTTCTTGTTCAATTTTACGAATGTCAGTCGACAATTCCTCCAAAGTTCTAAAGTTGAATTCAATAATTAGCTCCATAAAGGCTTTACTACAAACACCACAAATGTTTTCCCAGCGAGATACAAAATCAGTACTATCCATTCCAAAGGACGAAAAAGTCTGAACACGCATCCCACAGGGAATGAGTTGCTTTTGGATATATTTCTCGAGTGAAACCTTGTTCCACCATGTTTTTATACGCTGATGTAGCTCTTGCCGCAATGAGTGTTTCAATTCACGAATGGTCTTCTGGTCGGTTGATTCAATAGTTACCTCCAATCTCCCAAATACGGCGTCAGCCTGTAATTTCCAGGACGCTTCACGTGCCCGAAAATCCATTATAATAAATGGACTACTAACCTCTGTAAGAACAGAAACAATATAAACACATACATGGGCTAATAAACAGCAAATATGTGAAACACTATGGATCATGTAGAACTATGCAAAAACTAAATATGACCACAAATATATAAAACAATATCATTTTATTAAGTAAACATAAATAACAAAAAACAACAAATATATATGGGGAAAAGAATAGCTGGAAATAAACAAAAAATATGCAAGGGAGGATAAATAATAATGACAATAATTTTATAATATATTTAATATTATATATTGTACATTATAATATATATTTTCACTTGTTTATTGTATCATCACCATAATTATGTATTGTATTATATAAATTCTCATCGTTTTTAATTGCCTAATCGCTCATCACTATTTATTGTTCTCACTTCACTGCATATCACTACATGTGTTTCACTCTCACTTCACAATCACTATAAGTCGTATTGGTTTTTGTCATCATTATATATTTTCTAAGTCATAGCGCATGCGTGAATTTGATATGTTTTTCTGTCATTCTATAGAGATGTTTTGTTCCATTCTACGCATGCGCGTGGTTGTTTGTCCATGATGCGAGATCTCGCGTTTTTGGGCAGCAATTTTCGCGCATGCGCTTTAGAATATAGACATCGCGTAGTCTCGCGATGTGTGGGATTTGCGCTAGTGTATACTTCTCTATGTTCTGCTCAGTCTTGCGTTGTTTGCATGATATTGTGGAGTTGTTGTCTTCTGACGAGTTTCTGCTCTATACATCATTATTATTCAGGTGTGTTTTTATAGGTGATATGTGTTTTATTTGTGGATTGGATGAGTATTTAAATCAGATCATTTGACCATGCCACACGCCCCCTTGATGAAGCGGTTTAGGTGAAACGATCGTTGGGGTGGAGTGTGTGACAAGGTGAGGATACTATGGTGGTTTATTATTGAATATCTCAGCTTTTTGCTAGTCTTTTAGGGGTTTTCTTTACTGCCTCATTCCTGATGTATGTATGCGGAGATATTTGTAGTTTCGGCTACTTATAACCGCCATAATGTATTTATTTATATATTAGTATCAACAGTGCATCCCCTTTTCTAGTAATTGTATTGTCATTATTATTGTACCCCTATTTTTCCTCCCTTGCATATTTTTTGTGCATCTCCAGCTATTCTTTTCCCCATATATATTTGTTGTTTTTTGTTATTTATGTTTACTTAATAAAATTATATTGTTTTATATATTTGTGGTCATGATATTTAGTTTTTTCTATTTCATAGTCAACACTGAAACACGGGATTTTTCTTTTTCTTCTACAAACATTGTTAAACAAGAGTCTGCACTAGGTCTCCCTCTGATTACTACACTGTACACATTGTTCAAATTTGGGACTTGTTCATTTCTCTGAGTCTCCATGTAAATGTGAGGTCTTTTTCACAATGGGGAACAGCCTTGATTTATTGGGGAATGGTTCATGACAAAAGAACACAATATGCAACTCATGGTGGATTTTACTGTCTACATCTAGGGCAGGTCCAACATGCTGGCCACCTATATAGTGGGGGTATTTAGAGTAAAGATGGTGCCAAAGCTCTAGAGCTGCACTCTTCATCTATCTTACAAAGTTGAAATAGTAATACCAAATCCTTTATGTGATGTGTTCTCAGTGGACTTAAATCAACCCTTTAGCACTTCCTAAGGTACTTTCAACTGACACATTTTTCTGTCAAACCTTTGTCTGATAACCATCCTTTATCCCTATCTTTTTGGCATTCTAAACTTAAGACAACATATTATGACTTTTTCTTTACTGCCTCACTACTTTCCTGAAATTCCTCTATTCTTAGGCTGAGCCCCACACCACCCAGGCATATTCTCCATGATTTGCTTAACTTCTCTGTCTCAGAACCTCAAAGAGCACACACAGCAATATCTCTCAGGCACACACTGAGCTTAACCAAGTAGAGCTTCTTATTCTGGAACCTCAAAGGATATCTCTGACACCCAGCGCTTAAGTACAATGTCTTGTCCTAGATCCTCAAATGATATCTCTCAGGCACATTTAATGTTTAACTAAATACAAGGAATTCACACAGTAGCTCCAGGCTACTTACTTTTTCTCCTCCCCTATCTCATCTTAAAGGAGACAGTTGGTGGGGTAACTTTAACAACTTCCCACAAGATGCAGCACATAAACAAACCAAATGCAATGCATGCCAGAACAACAGAAAACTGGCCATTTCGAACAGCTGATATGTGAGGTTGTCAAGTATCATACCGCTGATATAATATTGATGACCTATCCACACCCTATCTCCTTTTCAGCAAGTAGATAGGGATATATTAAAAAGCTATTTGTGCAAAAGGTGTTTAACAAATCGCAAACCCACTTTTTTTGCAATACCGTGTCTCCTTTTCAGAAAGTAGCAAAGGTGGTGTGAAAAGGCTATTTGTGCAAAAGAATCACAAACCCACTTTTTTGCCACAAAAGCATGGGGGTTGATAAATCTCCTACATTGTGCTGGAAGCAAGAAAAATGTGAAAGTGTAAGGATCTGATGCACTTTGAAATGGGCCAAATTGTGCTGACCATGAGATGACTGGGACAGTACATCTCCAAAATGACTGGTCTTGTGGGTGGTTCATGGTATGCATCGGTTAGTGCCAACCGATTTGCTCCAAGGAGGAACCGATGAACCTACAAAATGGTTATGGGAACGCAAAGCGCATGTGTGGAGTGAAGGCTATGCTGTCTGCTCTGATTCTATAGAATGTGAACTATACACAATAACCCCTAAGTGTTAAAAAGTAACCTTGCATGCACTGCCATCTCTCTATAGCAGTGTTTTCCAACCTTTTCTTGGGACACCCCTACCAAATAATTTTTACCAAAAGACAAAAAAAACTACAGTTTTGATGTGTTTTTTTTTTAGCGCAATTTTTAAAATTACAGCTGGAACCACATCAAAACTGCATGCATTTTTCTGTTGCAGTTTGATGCAATTGTAACGGCATCACAATTGCACCATGTGAATGCACCCTCAAAGATACACCATCCTATACTTTCCACCCAGCACAAACAAAAAATTACCTTTCACTATAACCAAGCTCCCTTAGTGGCCCCACATAGTATCATGCTCCCCAGTGTCCCACCATGCTCCCTAGTGGCCCTCAGACACATAGTAATGCTTCCCAGTGACCCCAGACACATAATAATGCTCCCCAGTAGCCCACAGGCAAGTAGTACTACTCCCCAGTGGCCCTCAGGCAAGTAATGTCCTCCAGTGGCCTCCAGACAAATAATAATGTCATCTGGTGGGCCCCAGAACCTAATAATGCTCCCCACTGGCCCCCAAACACCTCATAATGCTTCCCAGTGGCCCCAAGACACCTAATAACACTCCTCAGGTAAGTAAGAATACTCCCAAGCAAGTAATAATGTCCTCCAGTAGCCCCCTGACAAGTAATGTCCCTCAGTGAGCCCCAGGACCTAATTGCTCCCCACTGGCCCCCAAACACCTCATAATACTCCCCAGTGTCCCCCAGGCAAGTAGTAATACTCCCTACTAGACTATAATGGGGTCCGCCAGGTTTCCGCTCGAAAAATGCGGAGAGAAAAGTCCTTATCATCTTAGCATAGCTGCATATATACAGCCTTGTCTTTGAACTCTCTTTTAATCCCTTCTTGCTGTAGGAATTTTTTGATTTTTGTTTTTTACTCCTTAAAATGTTTTATGGTTTTTGGAATACTCCTTTAAGCCATAAAACATTTTCATTTTTCTGTTCACAGAGCCACATGAGGGCTTAATTTTAGTTGGACAAATGGTACTTCATAATGGTACCATTTAATATTCTACACAATATGCTGGGAAGTTGAAAAAAAATTTCAGAATGGGGTGGAAATAGAGAAAAATGTGTTTGTGCAACTTTCTTATGGCATTCACTGTGCAGCCAAAATAACATGCTTACTTTTATTCCATGGGTCAGTACGATTACAGTATACGAAATTTGTATAGTTTTTGTTACGTTTTAACACCTTTGGACCCAAATCCAAAACTTTGAAGAAAAAAATATTCTTGTAGTTGCCACATTATGACACCCATAACCTTTTTATATTTCCATATGCAGGGCTGCATAAGGTTTTTTTGCGGGGCCATATGTCCTTTTTATTTATACCATTTTTGGGAATGTTATGGGAGGCCAAAAGACTTTTTTTTTTCTGCGATACACAATTTATTTTTATTTGAAATCTAAGGAAAGGGAGGGGATTTGAACTTTTTGTTTATTTAAAAAAAAACAAACCCAAAACAGATCTCCCAGTCTATGGGAGATTCGCTCCATAGGCAACTCTCACTAGCTATAATTTTGTGACAGGCCTGGAAGCCTTCATAAGACTCCTGGCTGTCATAGAAACAGGATTACTCCAGTGAACTTGCCACACAGGAGCTGTCCTGAAATGGCAAAGGTACAGGGGGCCACAGGGAGTCAATTTGGGGGGGCTATTTAATAAAGCAGTGCCTGTAATCAACATTAGCACCTTGTCTCTGCTGTGTAATACAATGTTGACCTGGCAGCTTTGGCATATTTAAAGATCCAGTATCCGCTGTACAATTACAGCGGATGTGGGGAGAGGGTTAAAGAAGTTTTCTGAGCTGGGAACATTTATTATATCGTTGACCTATCCTCAGCATAGTCTATCAGTATCAGACCAGTGGGGTCCGACACCTGGATTCCGTATGGATCAGTTACTCAAGGCAGCCTCTGGTGCTGGAAGCAGACTTCTCTGTCCTCGGTATAACAGCAGTGCTGGAGCACTACAGCCCTGTTCCTATTCAAATGAATAGGAACACAGTTGCAGTACTTCAACATCACCTATATACAGTGAATAGAGCCTTCTGCTTCCAGCTCCATCCCCTGTATAGGTTCTAGCAATGGAGGCTGGCTGAAACAGCTGATGAAGAGGGGTGTGAGTGTTGGACCCCACTGATATGATACTGGTGACCTATCCTAAGAGTAGTGCATCACTATCAAAAATGTCCCAACAACATACCCATAGGGAATTTAGATTGTGAGCCCTAAATGGAACAGCGTTGACAATATCTGTAAAGCACTGTGGAATATGTTGGCGCTATATAAAGTAAAATAAAGCAAAATAAATGTGTCCCCTGCCCGGAAAAACACCTTTTATTAAAATTTTCATAAACAACAGAGGAAACCAAAACAGAATAATGAATGTTTTTAGTGAAAAACCTATTTCAATTTTATATTTAAAGCAAAGCAAGACGCAAGAACAAAGCGTTATACTAGAGAAATCTGTACAAAATATATTACCTGGAGTAGACGACATTTATAAAAATAAATAAATAAATTTAAAAAAAAATCACAGGACAAAAAGCTGAAAAAACTCTGCACTGAGCTTGATTGCTATTGGCAACAAAGACAATTCAGATAAAAGATAACATTATTTACTGTACAAGAAACATGAAGTAGAAGTCCCAGACATCATCAGTCTACAGCATCAGCACCTAGTGATCTTGTAATGGAGTATTTACATCATGAAGGTCCATTTCATCTACTTACAAGAACCTAGAAACAACCAAATAAAAAAAAGTTAAACACTGTTTTAGCTTTTTTAGTCATAAATTAAAATAAATAAAAGAATAAAATAATAATTCCATGTGACTGAGGCACAGGCTCAGAGGTCACACCATTTTTTTTTCCAGAAGAGTAAAAATATTCCTCTTATGAGTATTTAAGCCACAAAGGAGTATGTTCTCTCCAGTGGTCCACACCATTTACAATACAGTCCCCAGCGGCCCCCACATAGTAGCTGTTACATGAAAAAATAAAAAAACATACCAAGTAGGGCTGGACAATTAATCGAAAAGTAACCAAAAATCAATCAGGATAACTGACATGATTTTGTTCAAATCGATTATTTCAGTTTGGTTATTACAATATGTGTGTTCAATCCATCTGCAGTTTCATTCAGATCGAACACATTGGAACTGATTATTATACTCTGGGATCTCTTCAAACACATACTCATACTGTAAAAGGGGCTAACTAATCGCCATTAACCGTAATCAAGGTTAATACCCAATTAATTATGATTTTGATTTAGGTCAAATAATAATGTAATAATAATTGCCCAAGCCAAGTTCCACAGATCTCCTCCTCTTGTCCTGCACCAAACATTACTAGTAGCAGCCTGATTGATGGAGCAAGAAGCTAAAAGCGTACCTCCAGTTATAAAAACTTTTCATAAACAAATAATATAAGAAACTTTGTAATATATCTTTATTAAATGACTAAACTCTTCTCCTGCTCCTTATCTTCAATCTGACTGCTTTGTTTACATTATATCCCGTCTCCATATTCAGCCTCACATATACAACTCTATGAAGAAGGGAGGGGCTGAGCAAAATTTTCTGGCTTTCTGGCTGGTTAATTGGTTTATTGTCTCACTTTGTATATTATCAGCTTCTTATCTACAACTTAGAGTTAAAAAGGCACAAAACAGCAGAGTGTAACAGCAGCAATTATTTGAGTGTCTTTTCTATCCTCCCTCCTCTCTTCATAGACTAATATGGAAAAAGTAACTGCCTGAAAAGTGGAGAAAAAAAAACAGATTTATGAAATGTTGTTTATAACTGGAGGTATGCTTGAAGTGTTCTTGCTTCACCATTTAATTCACTTAGAATTGAGTGAATGTCAATTCATGTGTGCCATGGCCTACTGAATGCTCCCAGGCTTGTCGGCAATAGATCTCTATTACAGACTGTGCTAGGCAGCTGTAATAGAAGTCTAGGGATTTCTTAAAGCATAAGTAAACTTTCGGACAACTTTTGATTTTCTGCCAGCAACTGCGTCATTAATAAATTTTGTAATATACTTTATGAACAAGTTTTGGCTCCTTTCTATGAAATCCTGCAACTTCAAACAGCTAAATCTCGGATATTATAATACACACAAACTTTTGGTGTCATATGAAAGAGGAGATTCTCTTCGTTCACATTAGAATAACTTGCAGTGCTATCAAGATTATTTCCAGAAATGTCACTGGTTGAAAACACAATCGAGATTGGGATATTTACATCCTATATATTATGCAACTACATATAAATATCCTAAACCCCACTGTATTTTCAACTAGTGATAGCTAAAGAAATAATATGGATAGCACTGTAACCTTAGTCTTTCATATGACACCAAAAGCAAGTTTATACATTTTATAATGTCCAAGATAACTATTTGAAGTGACCCTTCCCTACCTACATTTTACACAGCCCGTACTCCATACACAGTCACTCAGTGAGAGGCAGGAACAGCTCTCAATACAGAAGCAAGAGAAAGAATTAGGAGATGCAGGATTTCAAAGAAAAGTCAAAATTTGTTAATAAAGTATATTATAATATTTATTAATGACAAATACTATCGGTAACTCAAAAGTCGAAAGTTTAGTTATGCTTTAATACATTGCAATGCATTAGCATTACAGTGTATTTAATTAGTGATAATAATAATAACTTTATTTATATAGCGCCAACATACTCTGCAGCACCTTACAAATCACATGAACGGACAATATGATCAGACTCCCCTTGATGGTGCCACTTGCACAGCTGTAGTATGTTCCACCAAAAACTGCTGGACCAGAAAACACTTGAAATTGTGTGGGTTTTTGCTGTGACATACCTGCTGGAATCACTACAGGTCTCCGCTTTGCATTGCTAAGGTTGAAATCCATGGCCCCAAGCCTCCTTTCCTCCCAGTCCTCAGCGGTGTCCATGCCTTTTCCCTACCCCATTACATTAAGAGAATATAACATGTCACCAGAAGTTAACAGCTGCAGATAAAGATAGAGTTACATTAGTGTTGCTTCTGTTCTGTCCTGGTATAGCATAGAACAACGAAAATAACAGAAATGCTGGTTCCCTAAAATGACAGATACCAATGGCATCCAACAGATCCCATTCACTAATAGGGTCAGTTATGTGTCAGGAATTATAGAATTTTTCTGGACAAAACATTGCAGTATGAATTGCTATTTTGTCTGGCATTTTTGACCGATTCTAAAAGGATGGTTTCTAATGGAGCTTTGTACACATACTGTATATGAACACAGCTTAAAAGAGATACATGAAGGGTGCACGAAAGCCACATAGTGCAAAGTTAAACTATATAAAATGCAAATAACACAGACAGTGCAGATAATACATATGAAGATGATAGTGGTAAGGATAGGTTCACACTAGCGTTTGAATCTCAGTATGAGACTCCATCCCCCATTCCGCTTAAAAACGGGGGAGAGAAGTCCTGCAAGGAGGACTTTTCTCTCCGCTGTTTTTGGCAGAAACCGGATGGACCTCATTGTACTCTAATGGGTCCGCAGGTTTCCACGTGTAATCATTTTTTAAGTGGATAGGGTTTCCGAACGATAGTGTGAACCTAGCGTCAGAGGATCAGACAGTGGGGAACATGTCCAGATATCCAAGAACATCTTCTTATACCTTATTTACAAAGTCATACAGATGTATTCCCAATCAGGCCAGGTTTACATTAATTCATACAAATACATAGCATAAGTTTCGTGTACCAAAACTGACGTCCACCTGCATGCTCCAGCCTTTGAGCCAAAGAGTACCACCCTTCCGCACTTTTCCCAGCATTTCCACCAGCATCATCTCCACATCTCCTCAGCAGAACCAAATTCCCCCTTCCCTAATGCAGCACATCTCATCCACAGTTCTCTCCCCTGCGGCACATCCCATCCCTGTCATCCACAGTTCTCTCCCCTTCGGCACATCCCATCCCTGTCATCCACAGTTCTCTCCCCTGCAGCACATCCCATCCCTCTCATCCACAGTTCTCTCCCCTGCGGAACATCCCATCCCTCTCATCCACAGTTCTCTCCCCTGCGGCACATCCCATCCCTGTCATCCACAGTTCTCTCCCCTGCGGCACATCCCATCCCTCTCATCCACAGTTCTCTCCCCTGCGGCACATCCCATCCCTCTCATCCACAGTTCTCTCCCCTGCAGCACATCCCATCCCTGTCATCCACAGTTCTCTCCCCTGCGGAACATCCCATCCCTCTCATCCACAGTTCTCTCCCCTGCGGCACATCTCACTACAGTATCTCTACCAGCCATAGTACCACAACTTCCTACTTGCACTAGACCAAGGGTCGGCAACCCCTGGCACGCGTGCCAAGAGTGGCAGGCAAGGCTTATTTCCCTAGCACGGCGACCCGAGTCCTCACCTTGCAGTTTCGATCGGACCAAACAAGGCCGAAACGAAACTTCTATTATTATACTGTGGGGTCTCTTCAGACCCCAGAGTATACTAAGTGGAGCCCCCAGGGAGGTGATCAAACATAAAAAACAATGAAACTCACCTTCCCTAGATCCGCAGCCACTGTGTTCTCTTCGGGTGCTTCTGCCTGATGTAAGAGACCGCTGACAGGGCCTCAGAGGTCAAGTCCAACGTCATTGCACATAATGCCGCGACGTGACCCCTGAGACTCAATCAGCGGTAGCTGACTACAGGCAGAAGCGCCCGAAGAGAACACAGCGGCTGTGGAGTGTAAGAAAAGGTGAGTTAACATTGTTTTTTATGTTTTTCATCTCTCTTGGCCCTCTGCTTATTATACTCTGGGGTCTGAAGAGACCCCACAGTATAATTATAGCTAGTGAGTGGCGACAATTGGAATATTATAAAAGTTAGACTATTATACCGTGTGCAGGGACCACTATGGGACATAATACCGTGTACAGGGGCCACTATGGGACATAATACCGAGTACAGAGGCCACTCTGGGACAGAATACCGTGTACAGAGGCCACTATGGGCAGAAACCGGACAGGGGCCACTATGGGACAGAATACCGTGTGCAGGGGCCACTATGGGACATAATACCGTGTGCAGGGGCCACTATGGGACATAATACCGTGTACAGGGGCCACTATGGGACATAATACCGTGTACAGGGGCCACTATGGGACATAATACCGTGTACAGGGGCCACTATGGGATATATAATGTGTGCAGGGGCCACTAAGGGACATAATACTGTGTACAGGGGCCACTATGGGACATAATACGTGTGCAGGGGCCACTATGGGACATAATACCGTGTACAGGGGCCAGTATGGGACATAATACCATGTACAGGGGCCAGTATGGGACATAATACCGTGTGCAGGGACCACTATGGGACATAATACCGTGTACAGGGGCCAGTATGGGACATAATACCGTGTACAGGGGCTAGTATGGGACATATACCGTGTACAGGGGCCACTATGGGACATAATACCGTGTACAGGGGCTACTATGGGACATAATACCGGGTACAGGGGCCACTATGAGACATAATACCGTGTGCAGGGGCCGTTATGGGACATAATACCGTGTGCAGGGACCACTATGGGACATAATACTGTGTGCAGGGGCTGCTATGGGACATAATACCGTGTGCAGGGGTCGTCAGACTTACAATTATTGACCGGCACTCCGAGTACCTCAACTTTGATTTTTTAATCGAAATCGGCACGCCGAACAAAAAAGGTTGTCTACCCCTGCACTAGACTGTAGATCAGTTGATCCTCCAAACAAGCAGGTTATAGATTCTTCAAAAGACCTATAGGGGAACAACCTGTGGTGTGTTTACTTAGCTCTGATTGGTGAAGTAGCAGACCTGACAGATACTCCACCAATCACAGCAGCAGAGCAGAGAGGACAGGAATTGCTTGCTGCAAAGGAACACAGTGGGGAAAAATGAAAACTGTGAACACCTGGCAGCTGAGTGGGCCCCGACAACTGCCTGGGTTTGCAAGGTGCTGATGCTGGTCCTGACCCCAGGAGTTCAATAAATATATAAAGTGAAACCCATACATATTAGGTATCCCTGTGTCCAAAAATGCTCGGTCTACAAACTTCTAAAAATATTTTTCCCATGCGATGTGGTGAACGCCGTAACAGAGAGAAAAAAAAAAAATGTTGCAAAGTTTTGGATTTTTTTAAGGTGTTAAAATTCTACCTTCTGTTCAATCCACTACTGGCTTTGGTTTAAAAAACCGCAACAAAAAAAGCTGCGTTTCCGCAACGTGGGGCCCCAGCCAAATGCAGTTTTTCTCCAACTCCACCCCATTTTGAATCTTTTTCCAGCTTCCCAGTACATCATACAGACTATTAACCCCTTCCTGTTGCGGGCATTTTTCGTTTTTTACTCCTGCATTCCAAAACCCATAACTTTATTATTTTTCTGTTCACAAAGTCATATGAGGTCTTAATGTTTGTGGGAAAAATTTTTCATCTGTACAATGTACTGGAAAAACATGGGGTTGAACTGAAGAAAATGTGCATTTGTGCAAATTTCTTATGGACTTTGTTTTTACGGTGTTCACTGTGTACTCAAAATGACATGTCATCTGTATTCTATGGGTCAGTACGATTCTGGGTATACCAAATTTATATAGTTTTATTTAAGTTTTAACGCCTTAAAAAAAATCCAAAACTTTACAAAAAAAAAAAAAAAAAAGTATTTTCTGACACCCGTCACTTTTTTATATTTCCGTGTATAGGGATGCAAGGGGTGTCTTTTTTGCAGGGCCAGATGTTTTAGTTACACCATTTTGGTATGAGGCGAAACTGCGAGAAAAACAGCGGTTCAGCTCTTGATTTATTTTCCCTACGGTGTTCAGCATACGGGAAAATATTTTTATAAAGTTTGTAGAACAGGTATTTTCGGACACAAGGATACCTAATAAGGGGGGGTGATGCAAATTTTCAACTTTTAACGTTTTATTTTTCAAATGTAATTATTAGACCCCCCCTAGGGGTCTTGAACCCCAGGGGGTCTGATCACTAACACAATGCATTACAATGCAACTGCATTGCAAATTACTGGCGCTTATATTTGTACTGCGTTGACGAGGAGCTGGGGGCAATAAGACCCACGATCAGTGCAGGTACTGATCACTGACATTAGCGCCGGTTCTTTGCAGCATAATACAGCAGACACCCAGTGGCTTTGGCGGTAGCTCAGATCCTGAGTGGCCGCCATATTGAAATACCCGACATATGCCATAATAGTACTGCGGATGACGGGAAAGGGTTAAATAGTACCATTATGAAGTACAATTTGTCCCGCAATAATTAAGCTCCCATATGGCTTGGCGAATTAAAAAATAAAAAGCTTATGGCTTTTGGAAGGCGTGGAGTCAAAAACAAAAGTCAAAATTGGCTACGGTGGGAAGGGGTTAAAGTTCTAGTGTTGAAATGCCTAGAAAAGAAACCTCTTACTCTCACACAGCCTGCACCCCCACTCCCCCCCCCTTGCTCCCATTCAGCCTACACTCCCAATCTTGCTCACACGCAATCTGCACTCGTACTCCCTCTCCTCCCCCCCCTCTTGCTCACGCGCAGCCTGCACCCCCCCCACTCCCCTCCTCTTGCTCACGCGCAGCCTGCACCCCACCCACTCCCCTCCTCTTGCTCATGCGCAGCCTGCACCCCCCACTCCCCTCCTCTTGCTCATGTGCAGCCTGCACCCCCCCACTCCCCCCTCCTCTTGCTCACGCGCAGCCTGCACCTCCCCCACTCCCCTCCTCTTGCTCGCGCACAGCCTGCACCCCCCCACTCCCCTCCACTTGCTCACGCGCAGCCTGCACCCCCCCCATTCCCCCCCCTCTTGCTCACACGCAGCCTGCACCCCCCCATTCCCCCCCCCCTCTTGCTCACGCGCAGCCTGCACCCCCCACTCCCCCCTCTTGCTCACGCGCAGCCTGCACCCCCATTCCCCCCCCTCTTGCTCACACGCAGCCTGCACCCCCCCCCCCATTCCCCCCCCCCTCTTGCTCACGCGCAGCCTGCACCCCCCACTCCCCCTCTTGCTCACGCGCAGCCTGCACCCCCCCATTCCCCCCTCTTGCTCACACGCAGCCTGCACCCCCCCCCATTCCCCCCCCCCTCTTGCTCACGCGCAGCCTGCACCCCCCCCATTCCCCCCCCCCCTTGCTCACGCGCAGCCTGCACCCCCCACTACCCCCTCTTGCACACGCGCAGCCTGCACCCCCCACTCCCTCCTCTTGCTCACGCGCAGCCTGCACCCCCACTCCCTCCTCTTGCTCACGCGCAGCCTGCACCCCCACTCCCTCCTCTTGCTCACGCGCAGCCTGCACCCCCACTCCCTCCTCTTGCTCACGCGCAGCCTGCACCCCCCACTCCCTCCTCTTGCTCACGCGCAGCCTGCACCCCCCACTCCCTCCTCTTGCTCACGCGCAGCCTGCACCCCCACTCCCTCCTCTTGCTCACGCGCAGCCTGCACCCCCCACTCCCTCCTCTTGCTCACGCGCAGCCTGCACCCCCCACTCCCTCCTCTTGCTCACGCGCAGCCTGCACCCCCCACTCCCTCCTCTTGCTCACGCGCAGCCTGCACCCCCACTCCCTCCTCTTGCTCACGCGCAGCCTGCACCCCCCACTCCCTCCTCTTGCTCACGCGCAGCCTGCACCCCCCACTCCCTCCTCTTGCTCACGTGCAGCCTGCACCCCCACTCCCCCCCTCTTGCTCACGCGCAGCCTGCACCCCCCCATTCCCCCCCCTCTTGCTCACACGCAGCCTGCACCCCCCCCATTCCCCCCCCTCTTGCTCACACGCAGCCTGCACCCCCACTACCCCCTCTTGTACACGCGCAGTCTGCACCCCCCACTCCCTCCTCTTGCTCACGCGCAGCCTGCACCCCCCACTCCCTCCTCTTGCTCACGCGCAGCCTGCACCCCCACTCCCTCCTCTTGCTCACGCGCAGCCTGCACCCCCCACTCCCCTCCTCTTGCTCATGCGCAGCCTGCACCCCCACTTTTACTTACAGCTTGCCACATCACACAGAAATAGGGGGGGGCGTAAGGGTGCAGGCTGTGTGAGAAATAGAGGGTAAATGAGGGTACATTTCGCCCTCTTGCTCATACAACTACATCCCCATCCCTTCTCACACACAACCTGCACCCCATTTCCGCTTTATTCCTCACACATGCTGAACCCCCCATGTCCCCCCTCTTGCGCATACATCTCTCTTTCTCATTACCTTCCACAAGTCTCTGTTCACAGCGATTTCCTCTTGCTGGTTACCTCACACAGTTCTCTACGACCCAGAATAGCTCCTCCCACACCAGAGTCTAATCACATGGCCATGACGTCATCAGAGGGCCTTCGGTTTACTAGGAAATAGCATCTGTCCAGTGATGAGCATGTGTACGTACATATATTTACCTACGGTATATACGTGGCTGCAGTGGTTAAGCTATTGTCGGACTGTGTGTTGTGACACGGTGTAGTAATATGGTCAGGAATCTGGAGCGTGTTCACACAGTTTAGTTCCCTCTAGAAGTTAGGTTGTGGCACGGAACGTAACAACTACAACTTACCAGATATCCATCTGTAGGTTTCCTGTCTAAACATGCAGGGATATATGGTACATTGTAGGTAAAGCTGCTTTCACACCATGTTTTTACTTGACGTTTACTACTTGTGCTAGGAAAGCTGGTGGCGCCTACCCTATACAGATTCCTAGATCCCCTGTTATGGTGGAATCGGAGTGCGTTTATTCTGCATGGACTAGCACAGAAGACTGTTATTCCATGTAGTTGCATTCAGCTTAAAGGGGTTGTCCGGGGTAAAATGTAATTCCTACACTAATCTAAACACTCTCCCACTTACATAATTTATCAAAAATGTATATTTACCCATATCCCTGGGGAGGTCGACCCACGGACATTTTCTGGTTATCTGGTCGTCACTAATACGCCCCATACTTACCTATCTTCCTTTCAAGAGGACATTTCACGTCCTCATGTATATGCGGTTTTACATACCGCTAGAAAGCCGACAGCACGCTGAATTCAGAGCACTGCCGGCTTTCCCGGTATGTGCCCCGAGGCTGGAGATATCGGGGGTCTAAATTTCACCGTTCACTGTCAGAAGGGCGTTCCTGACAGTCTAGCTGCGCTGCGAGGAACGCCCTCCCTGACAGTACTCGTCCATAGACTTGTACTGGGGCGGCATTCCTCACATACATGCATGCATTCCTCGCTGCATGCAGCGCTTTTCTCTCTGTATTTTTTAAACGGGTTTGGGGAACGGAAGCCCCGAATGGAGACGGGGTGCAGGTGTGTACCCAGCCTTATATACATAACACAGGTACGTTGTTTATCATTGTAATGTGCTCTGTAACACGGTGGTGACTGTTGAATATGCTGGGGGAATGTGGCAGACTCCCTTTAAAGAGGACATTTCACGACCACATAGATATTTGGTGTTATATACCGCTAGAAAGCTGACAGTGCGCACAATGAGCCCTGGTGCTGAAGATATTGGTGACGTTAATTTCGGCACCAATATCTTCTCATTGTTAGAATGGCGGGCCTTACAGCACAGCATCATTGCTGGACTGTGAGGAACGTCCCCCCTCCCCCCCTATTGTACTGTTCCATAGACTTGTACTGTTGGTGGGGGGCATTCATTACAGTCCAGTGATGATGCTAAGTTGTAAGGCCCGCCCTTCTGACAGTGGGGAGCTATCGGTGCTGAAATTATTATTTTCCCAGGGTGCATATCGGGGAAGCCTACAGTGTGCTGAATTCAGCGTACTGTCGACTTTCTAGCATATATAAAGCATATAGATAGCATCTAGTGTATAATACCACACATCTATGAGGATGTGAAAGGTCCTCTTTAAAGATGTAGGATAGTTTGATTTATGATATTTAGTATTTTTCATCTCCACCTTCCATAAGTTATAACTTCTTTATTTTTCTGTTGACATAGCCACATGAGGGCTTACTCTTTACACGTCAAATTGTACTTTTAGTTGGCACCATTTTGTGGTACATATGTTTTGCTTAGCTGTTATTAATGTTTTTGCAGGTCCATGTAAAAAAAAACGTACAGTTCTGTCATTTTTTGTGGTTTGTTTTTATGGCATTCAAAAGTGAAAATGACAATGGCAACTTTTTCCAGCAGGTCATTTTCATCATAGCAATACCATACTTACATTGGTTTTATTATGTTTTACCACTTTTATTAAATAAAACGCCACTTTGCAAAAATAAAAGATTTGCTGGGGGCGTCCATAATTTTTTAACTTTATTGGTGATTGACCTACAGTACAGACCAAAAATTTGGACACACCTTCTCATTCCAAGAGTTTTCTGTATTTTCATGACTATAAAAATTGTAGATTCACACTGAAGGCATCAAAACTATGAATTAACACATGTGGAATTATATACTTAACAAAAAAGTGTGAAACAACTGAAAATATGTCTTATATTCTAGGTTCTTCAAAGTAGCCACCTTTTGCTTTGATTACTGCTTTGCACACTCTTGGCATTCTCTTGATGAGCTTCAAGAGGTAGTCACCTGAAATGATCTTCCAACAGTCTTGAAGGAGTTCCCAGAGATGCTTAGCACTTGTTGGCCCTTTTGCCTTCACTCTGCGGTCCAGCTCACCCCAAACCATCTCGATTGGGTTCAGGTCTGGTGACTGTGGAGGCCAGGTCATCTGGCGTAGCACCCCATCACTCTCCTTCTTGGTCAAATAGTCCTTACACAGTCTGGAGGTGTGTTTGGGGTCATTGTCCTGTTGAAAAATAAATGATGGTCCAACTAAACGCAAACCGGATGGAATAGCATGCCGCTGCAAGATGCTGTGGTAACCATGCTGGTTCAGTATTCCTTCAATTTTGAATAAATCCCCAACAGTGTTACCAGCAAAGCACCCCCACACCATCACACCTCCTCCTCCATGCTTCACGGTGGGAACCAGGCATGTAGAGTCCATTCGTTCACATTTTCTGCGTCGCACAAAGACACGGTGGTTGGAACCAGAGATCTCAAATTTGGACTCATCAGACCAAAGCACAGATTTCCACAGATCTAATGTCCATTCCTTGTGTTCTTTAACCCAAACAAGTCTCTTCTGCTTGTTGCCTGTCCTTAGCAGTGGTTTCCTAGTAGCTATTTTACCATGAAGGCCTGCTGCACACAGTCTCCTCTTAACAGTTGTTGTAGAGATGTGTCTGCTGCTAGAACTCTGTGTGGCATTGACCTGGTCTCTAATCTGAGCTGCTGTTAACCTGCGATTCCTGAGGCTGGTGACTCGGATGAACTTATCCTCCGCAGCAGAGGTGACTCTTGGTCTTCCTTTCCTTGGGCGGTCCTCATGTGAGCCAGTTTCTTTGTAGCGCTTGATGGTTTTGGCCACTGCACTTGGGGACACTTTCAAAGTTTTCCCAATTTTTCGGACTGACTGACCTTCATTTCTTAAAGTAATGATGGGCACTCGTTTTTCTTTACTTAGCTGCTTTTTTTTTGCCATAATACAAATTCTAACACTCCATTGAGTAGGACTATCAGCTGTGTATCCACCTGACTTCTGAACAACACAACTGGTCCCAACCCCATTTATAAGGCAAGAAATCCCACTTATTAAACCTGACAGGGCACACCTGTGAAGTGAAAACCATTTCAGGTGACTACCTCTTGAAGCTCATCAAGAGAATGCCAAGAGTGTGTAAAGCAGTAATCAAAGCAAAAGGTGGCTACTTTGAAGAACCTAGAATATAAGACATTATTTTCAGTTGTTTCACACTTTTTTGTTAAGTATATAATTCCACATGTGTTAATTCATAGTTTTGATGACTTCAGTGTGAATCTACAATTTTTATAGTCATGAAAATAAAGAAAACTCTTGGAATGAGAAGGTGTGTCCAAACTTTTGGTCTGCACTGTATGTGAGGGCACTTTTTTGAGGGCAAGATGTAGTTTTTATTGGTACCATATTCTGGTATGTACCATGTTTTTTTATCACATTTTTTGTGGGGAGGCGAGATGACCAAAAACACATTAATTTGTGCATTATTTATATTTTTTTAATGGTGTTCCCCATAAAGAATAAATAGCATTATTTTTAGATAGTATGGACTTATATATGCCTTGTACGTGCAAGGCAATATCTGATATGTTTGTGTATTTATTTATTTTTGTTTACATATTTTTGAAATGGGATAGGTTTTTATTTTATTTATTTATTATGCTTAGGGTGGGTTCACACCTGCGCTTGAGTCCGTCCACTGCCAATCCGAGTGAAAATCTTGGGGAACAGGATAGGCATTGGATACCGACAGGTTAGCGACGCATTGGTTAAAAACCCATTCATTTGAATGGGTTTTTAAAGCAATGCGTTGGTGTCCGATTGCACCCTCTGCGCTGCGAATCTTTTTTTTTTTTTGTCAGAAACAAAGTCGGACATGCAGGACTTCGTAGCCGACGAAAAAAAACGGCTTTGCTGCGCAGAGGGTGTAATCGGACACCCGGACTAACTTTTCAACAGCTGCTGGGTCCTAGAAGCCCCAGATCAGCGCTGGAGTACAGCATAGGAGGCTGTTTCCTCCATTGATTGGGACTGTATGTATTATCCTCAGTTACAGGAGAACTCACCAAAAAAAAAAAAAGTTAAAATGCCCCAAAATACAAAACAATTTATCAAATGAACTTCCTCGCCACTACCACGCCCCACCCCCAGTGACAACAATTAGTGTCACTAAAGTAAAAATGACTAAGAGAGAGGGAAAACTATTCAATAATTTTTTTAGTAACACTTCCTACCATTAAAATTTTTTTTTTAAAAATGCAAAAAATAAAGCCCTATTTATGACCGAAAAAAGATCCTAAAATTATAAGAATAACCCAAAGGGAAAAAATGTTATAGCTCTCAAAACTGCATGTACAAAATAACCCAAAAATGTGTCCAGTTTTGAACCAGGAAAAAATAGCTCAGTACTGAAGTGGTTAATTAAAACTGTGGCTACTTTCTGCCTAAAGTTCCTGCCACTAGGTGTTTGACTTCTAACTAATTTACTGTTCACTCTTTTGTTACTAAGGAAGTCTGTCCCTAGATACATCCTATTCCATCTTGCTTATTTCAGTGAATGTAGAAGGTGGTCCCTTTCTCTCTTCACACAGTGAATGGAGAGTCGAGGGGGTGATCTGCTCGCAGCCTTTACATGTACATGGCAAAAGAGTGAGGATCTTGTAAATCTCACAGTTTACAATGTAAAAAATAGTCTTTTATGTACGTGTATCTTCATCTGGCCGCATGTGCGATTACAGATGGGATGTTATTCTCAGACAGAAAGCATTTTTCCTGACTGTGCTCATAGATTGTATGTTTTTTCTTGTGTTTTATCTGCTTGGTTGCATGTATTTATGGAATTTATCAAATAATTAAAACATAACATTTATTATTTCACTTACAATCTAGGCACAGGTCAGCCTTTGGTACATAGATAGATTAGTAGATAGATTAGTCTGACTGGCCCTGCATCCAAACACGAAACATGCTACTAATTGATATAATGTCACTACTCCATAGAACTCCTACTCACGTGGACAAAATTGTTGGTACCTCTCGATTAATGAAAGAAAAACCCACAATGGTTACAGAAGTAACTTGAATCTGACAAAAGTAATAATATATAAAAATTCTGAAAGTCAGACATTGCTTTTCAACCATGCTTCAACAGAATTTTTTTAAAAAAGAAAACTCATGAAACAGGTCTGGACAGAAATGGTGGTACCCTTAACTTAATATTTTGTTGCACAACATTTTGAGGCAATCCACTGCAATCAATCGATTCCTGTAACTGTCACTGAGACTTCTGCATCTCTCAACAGGTATTTTGGACCACTCCTCATGAGCAAACTGCTCCAGTTGTCTCGGGTTTGAAGGGTGCCTTTTCCAGACAGCATGTTTCAGCTCCTTCCAAAGATGCTTAATAGGATTTAGGTCAGGGCTCATAGAAGGCCACTTCAGAATAGTCCAATGTTTTCTTCTTAGCCATTCTTGGGTGTTTTTAGTTGTGTGTTTTAGGTCATTATCCTGTTGCAAGACCCCATGACCTGCGACTGAGACCAAGCTTTCTGACACTGGGCAGCACATTTCTCTCTAGAATCCCTTGATAGTCTTGAGATTTAATTGTACCCTGCACAGATTCAAGACACCCTGTGCCAGATGCAGAAAAGCAGCCCCAGAACATAACAGAGCCTCCTCCATGTTTCACAGTAGGGACAGTCTTCTTTTCAAGATATGCTTCATTTTTCCATCTGCGAACATAGAGCTGATGTGACTTGCCAAAAATTTTGATTTTTGTCTCATCTGTCCATAGGACATTCTCCCAGAAGCTTTGTGGCTTGTCAACATGTAGTTTGGCAAATTCCAGTCTGTCAGATTCAAGTTATTTCTGTGACCATTGTGGGTTTTTCTTTCATTAAACGAGGGGTACCAACAATTTTGTCCTTGTGTGTATACACTACCGTTCAAAAGTTTAGGGTCACTTAGAAATGTCCTTATTTTTGAAAGAAAAGCACAGTTTTTTTCAATGAAGATAACATTAAATGAATCAGAAATACACTCTATACATTGTTAATGTGGTAAATGACTATTCTAGCTGCAAATGTCTGGTTTTTAATGCAATATCTACATAGGTGTATAGAGGCCCATTTCCAGCAACCATCACTCCAGTGTTCTAATGTTACATTGTGTTTGCTAACTGTGTAAGAAGGCTAATGGATGAAAACCCTTGTGCAAGTATATTAGCACAGCTGAAAACAGTTTTGCTGGTTAGAGAAGCTAGAACACTGACCTTCCTTTGAGCTAGTTGAGAATCTGGGGCATTACATTTGTTGGTTCGATTAACCTCTGAAAATGGCCAGAAAAAGAGAACTTTCATGTGAAACTCGACAGTCTATTCTTGTTCTTAGAAATGAAGACTATTCCATGTGAGAAATTGCCAAGAAACTGAAGCTTGTGTTGTCCTTCAGAGGACAGCACAAACAGGCTGTAACCAGAGTAGAAAGAGAAGTGGGAGGCCCCGCTGCACAACTGAGCAACAAGACAAGTACATTAGAGTCTCTAGTTTGAGAAATTGACGCCTCACAGGTCCTCAACTGGCAGCTTCATTAAATAGTACCCGCAAAACGCCAATGTCAATGTCTACAGTGAAGAGGCGACTCAGGGATGCTGGCCTTCAAGGCAGAGTGGGCAAGAAAAAGCCATATCTGAGACTGGCTAATAAAAGGAAAAAATTAATATGGGCAAAAGAACACAGACATTGGACAGAGCAAGATTGGAAACAAGTGTTATGGACAGACGAATCGAAGTTTGAGGTGTTTGGATCACACAGAAGAACATTTGTGAGACGCAGAACAACTGAAAAGATGCTGGAAGAGTGCCTGATGCCATCTGTCAAGCATGGTAGAGGTAATGTGATGGTCTGGGGTTGCTTTGGTGCTGGTAAAGTGGGAGATTTTGAATAAGGAAGGCTATCACTCCATTTTGCAACGCCATGCCATACCCTGTGGACAGCGCTTGATTGGAGTCAATTTCATCCTGCAACAGGAAAATGACCCAAAGCACACCTCCAAATTATGCAAGAACTATTTAGGGAAGAAGCAGGCAGCTGGTATTCTATCTGTAATGGAGTGGCCAGCGCAGTCACCAGATCTCAACCCCATTGAGCTGTTGTGGGAGCAGTTTGACCATATGGTACGCAAAAAGTGCCCATCAAGCCAATCCAACTTGTGGGAGGGGCTTCTGGAAGCATGGGGTGAAATTTCTCTAGATTACCTCAGCAAATTAACAGCTAGAATGCCAAAGGTCTGCAATGCTGTAATTGCTGCAAATGGAGCAATCTTTGACGAAAGCAAAGTTTGAAGAAGAAAATTATTATTTCAAATAAAAATCATTATTTCTAACCTTGTCAATGTCTTGACTATATTTCTATTCATTTTGCAACTCATTTGATAAAAAAAAGTGTGAGTTTTCATGGAAAACACAAAATTGTCTGGGTGGCCCCAAACTTTTGAACGGTAGTGTACACGGATCAGTCGTCCTGGTCCCTTTGCAGAGAAACAGCCCCAAAGCATGATGTTGCCAGCCCCATGCTTCACAGTAGGTATGGTGTTCTTTGGATGCAACTCAGCATTCACTCTCCCCCAAACACGAGTTGTGTTTCTACCAAACAGTTCTACTTTGGTTTCATCTGACCATATGACATTCTCCCAATACTCTTCTGGAACATCCAAATGCTCTCTAGCAAACTTCAGACATGGCCCGGACATATACTGGCTTAAGCAGGGGGACACGTCTAGCACTGCAGGATCTGAGTCCCTGGCGGCGTAGTGTGTTACTGACCGTAGCCTTTGTTACGTTAGTCCCAGCTTTCTGCAGGTCATTCACTTGGTCCCCCCGTGTGGTTCTGGGATTTTTGCTCACCGTTCTTGTGATCATTTTGACCCCACGGGGTGAGATCTTGCGTGGAGCCCCTGATGGAGGGAGATTATCAGTGGTCTTGTATGTCTTCCATTTTCTAATTATTGCTCCCACAGTTGATTTCTTCACACCAAGCTGCTTGCCTATTGCAGATTCAGTCTTCCCAGCCTGGTGCAGGTCTACAATTTTGTTTCTGGTGTCCTTTCACAGCTCTTTGGTCTTCACCATAGTGGAGTTTGGAGTGTGACTGTTTGAGGTTGTGGACAGGTGCCTTTTATACTGATAGCAATTTCAAACAGGTGTCATTACTACAGGTAATGAGTGGAGGACAGAGGAGCCTCTTAAAGAAGAAGTTACAGGTCTGTGAGAGCCAGAAATCTTGCTTGTTTGTAGGTGACCAAATACTTATTTTCCACCATAATTTGCAAATAAATTCTTAAAAAATCAGACAATGTGATTTTCTGGATTTGTTTCTGATTTTGTCTCTAATAGTTGAGGTCTACCTATGATGTAAATTACAGGCCTCTCTCATCTTTTTAAGTGGTAGAACTTGCATAATTGGTGGCTGACTAAATACTTTTTTTCCCCACTGTACAAGAGTGCTGATAAGTGAGTTGGCTGCATATAATTCTCCTACTGAAAACAGAAAGTGCCAGCATATTATATGGCTTAGTAACCAGAATCAGAACTGTAGGATTTTTTGGATAATCTAGAAATATTATCCTATATTAATTATATTTAATATACATACTGTATATACAGCAGATTTTTTGGTTTTTTGGCCTTTTTTCAGAGAATATGAATGATAGCACAAAAACTTTTTCTCCACTCATGGTTAGTGGTTGGTTGAAGCCATTTATTGTCAAACTTCTGTGTTTTCTCTTTTTAAATCATAATGACAACCAAAAACATCAAAATGACCCTGTTCAAAAGTTCACATACCCTGGTGATTTTGCCCTGATAACATGCCCAGAAGTTGACACAAAGGGGTTTGAATGGCTACTAAAGGTAACATCCTCACTTGTGACCTGTTTGCTTGTAATCAGTGTGTGTGCATAAAAGATGAGTGAGTTTCTGGGATCCAGACAGACTGTTGCATCTTTCCTCCAGCCACTGACGTTTCTGAATTGTGAGTCATGGGGAAAGCAAAAGAATTGTCCATGGATCAATGGGAAAAGGTAGTTGAACTGTATAAAACAGGAAAGGGATACAAAAAGATATCCAAGGAATTGATCATACCAGTCAGCAGTGCTCAAACTGTGATTAACAAATGGAAACTCAGGGGCTCTGTAAAAAACAAGCCACGGTCAGGTAGACCAACCAAAATTTCAGCCACAACTGGCCGGAAAATTTCTCGGGATGCAAAGAAAAACCCACACATAACATCAGCTGAAATACAGGACTCTCTGAAAACTATTGGTGTGGCTGTTTCAAGATGCACAATAAGGAGGCACTTGAAGAAAAATGGGCTGCATGGACGAGTTGCCAGAAGAAAGCCATTACTGCACAAATGCCACAAAGAATCTCACCTTCAATATGCCAAACAGCACAGAGACAAGCCTCAAAACTTCTGGAACAAGGTAATTTGGAGTGATGAGACAAAAATTGAACTTTTTGGCCACAACCATAAACGTTACATTTGGAGAGGTGTCAACAAGGCCTATGATGAAAGGAACACCATTCCTACTGTAAAGCACGGAGGTGGATCACTGATGATGTGGGGATGTGTGAGCTTCAAAGGCACAGGAAATTTGGTCAAAGTTGAAGGAAAGATGAATGCAGCACGTTATCAGCAAATACTGGAGGCAAATTTGCACTCATTAGCCAGGAAGCTGCGCATGGGATTTACTTGGACGTTCCAACATGACAACAATCCTAAACACAAGGCCAAGTCGACCTGTCATTGGCTACAGCAGAAGAAAGTGAAGGTTCTGGAGTGGCCATCTCAGTCTCCTGACCTCAATATCATTGAGCCACTCTGGGGAGATCTCAAGTGTGCAGTACATGCAAGACAGCCCAGGAATTTACAGGAACTGGAGACTTTTTGTCAAGAAGAATGGGCAGTTTTACCATCTGAGAAAATAAAGAGCCTCATCCACAACTACCACAAAAGACTTCAAGCTGTCATGGATGTTAGAGCGGGCAATACATGGTATTAAGAACTGGGGTATTAGAACTTTTGAACAGGGTCATTTTGATGTTTTTGGTTGTCATTATGATTTAAAAAGAGAAAACACAGAAGTTTGACAATAAATGGCTTCAACCAACCACTAACCATGAGTGGAGAAAAAGTTTTTGTGTTACCATTCATATTCTCTGAAAAAAGGCCAAAAAAACCCAAAAAATCTGCCAGGGTATGTAAACTTTCTAGCACAACTGTATTTGTATATAATTATATTTAAAATATAGATAACATGTAAAATTTTTAATAACTTCACCAAAAGTTCTGAAAAAAATACGTTTAACATAAAACTTGATGGTGGTGAATCTCCGTGAGAAAAGTGCATTACAAATGTTTGTCATTGATTAAAAAAAATAGGTAATTTTTTGGTGACACATTCCCTTTTAAGCCTTACATAGTTATTACAACATAAACTGACATGCCAGATTTGAAAAATGGAGCTTTGTCCATAAAGGGGTTATGCAGGAAATCATGGTCGATCTCAGTTTCTCAGGAAGTTACATCACGTCCATTGGTCACACAGTCGTGCTGCAGTTCAGTCTCATTCATTTTAATGGAGCTGTGCTGGAGCATTGCTATTTGACCAATGGATGTGAGGTCACTTCCTGAGAAGAAGAAAACAGTGATGTTTTCTAATTCTGCACAACCCCTTTAAGGCTGAAGCTCTACGTTGCGAGCATATAAAACAGTACTTGCAAGTTGACTGCACACGTTTTTGAAAATCACAGCATGTCAATTATACCTGTTGAAATGCTGGCGTTTTCCCTATAGGTGTAATATGGGCAGAAAGTCTGCAGAGAAAAACTCAGCGAAAACGCAATGAAAAGTCCTGCGGAAAATAACACGAGGCGTTTCCACTGCGTTTTTTTTTTCCACAACCTTTCACTACATGGGGCCTTAGCCTAAAAGGGTTTCCTGGAGGTCGACACGAAATTCTTGTTATATGAATGAACAAATATAACGGAGTACCTTTATGTGTGTTTAGTCATTTTTTTTTCAATCCTCATGTTTTCAAGCTTGTGCTGTACTTTACACTTCCTTGTTGTGGGAGTGCCAGTACTTCTCCAGGCAGCTCTTCTCAGCAAATTCACCAACTACATGTCCTACCAGTTTTCATCCACACCCAGTACACCCTGCTCTTATACATATCAGTATAAGTCCACATGCACATGTTGCAGATTAAGCACAGATTATTATAATTTATGTAAGAAATCTACACTAGCTATGAGCTGGAGATGTCCTTGAAGGCACAAGGCCATGCAGAGGATATGCCTCGTCATAAATGAGGCACACCCTCTGCCGGCAATTTGGTTATGAAGACTGGTGTTAATAATGCCAGTCTTCATAAATCTGTCCCAATTATCTCATAATCTCATGTACATGATTCAGATTTTTTTTTTTTCATACATGGAAATTGGCATATGTTGGATTTAAACATTTTCGGCATGTCAACTGACTTTACCGTAGACTTCATTGCATTGATCTGTTACTTGTCATATACTGTCACTGGAATTTTAGAGAGAAACATATTTTACATACCGAATTATGTGGCTTTAATATTCTTCCCTCCCCATCTCTCCCAAATCATGTAGTGGCTTGCCTTTAATTTAACACTGTATTGACGAATTTGTAGTATGGGGTGTGGACTTGCAAAAAAACAGTCATTACTGGCAACAAGTCTCATACTACATATTTCAACATTAGAAAATGCATCCACATATATTGACCTAGGTCAGTGATGGCGAACCTTTTAGAGACCGAGTGCCCAAACTGCAACCCAAAGCCCACTAAATTATTGCAAAGTGCCAACACGGCAATTTCACCTTAAATTAACCTGCCTCCCCAGCATCCCCCCTCTTGCTCGCAAGCAGCCTGCACCCCCATTCCCCCCTCTTGCAAGCAGCCTACATCCCACATCTCTCCCCCCACACTACACTCTGCATCTCTCCCTCCACACTACACCCTGCATCTCTGAACCCCACAATACACCCTGCATCTCTGCACCCCACAATACGCCCTGCATCTCTGCACCCCACAATACACCCTGCATCTCTGCACCCCACAATACACCCTGCATCTCTACCCCTCACTACACCCTGCATCTCTATCCCCCCACTACACCCTGCATCTCTACCCCCCCACTACACCCTGTATCTCTACCCCCCCACTACACCCTGCATCTCTACCCCCCCACTACACCCTGCATCTCTACCCCCCACTACACCCTGCATACTGCACCCCACATCTCTCCTCCCCCACACTACACTCTGCATCTCTCCCTCACACTACACACTGCACCCCCACATCTCTACCCCCCACACTACACCCCACATCTCTATCCCCCACACTACACTCTGCATCTCCCCCCACACTACACCCTGCACCCTACATCTCTCCCCCAACACTACACCCTGCACCCTACATCTCTCCCCCCACACTACACCCTGCACCCTACATCTCTCCCCCACACTACACCCTGCACCCTACATCTCTCCCCCCACACTACACCCTACATACTGCACCCCACATCTCTCCCCCCACACTACACCATACATCTCTCCCCCCACACTACACCCTGCACCCCCATCTCTAACCCCCACACTACACCCTACATACTGCACCCCACATCTCTCCCCCCACACTACACCCTGCACCCCACATCTCTCCCCCCACACTACACCCTACATCTCTCCCCCCCACACTACACCCTGCACCCCCATCTCTAACCCCCACACTACACCCTACATACTGCTCCCCACATCTCTCCCCCCACACTACACCCTGCACCCCACATCTCTCCCCCCCACACTACACCCCACATCTCTCCCCCCACACTACACCCTGCACCCCACATCTCTCCCCCCACACTACACCCTACATCTCTCCCCCCACACTACACCCTGCACCCCCATCTCTAACCCCCACACTACACCCTACATACTGCACCCCACATCTCTCCCCCCACACTACACCCTGCACCCTACATCTCTCCCCCACACTACACCCTGCACCCTACATCTCTAACCCCCACACTACACCTGCACCCTACATACTGCACCCCACATCTCTCCTCCCCCACACTACACTCTGCATCTCTCCCCCACACTGCACCCCACATCTCTACCCCCGCACTACACCCTACATCTCTCCCCCCCACACTACACCCCCATCTCTAACCCCCCACACTACACCCTACATACTGCACCCCACATCTCTAAACCCCACACTACACCCTGCACCCCACATCTCTCCTCCCCACACTACACCCTGCACCCCACATCTCTGCATGTTCCTCCACTGCTCGTGATACTTTTCTTCATGTGGAAGGAGCTTCTTACAAGCAAAGACACGCCTACCCTGTCATGTGACCTTATGATGTCAGAAGGTCCTTTCAGAGTACTGTACAGCATTTAGCATGTACTGTGTAAGCAGCGGTCCTGCGGACCGCTGCTTACACTGACAGCTTTCAGCTGTATGTGCATTTGCACATACAGCTGAAAGAAGCGATCACTCACTAATGGGGAATCCTGGACCGGATTCCCTGTTAGTGAGATATGGTGACGGCGCACGTGCCAACTGAGAGGGCTCTGCGTGCCCTCTTTGGCACGAGTGCCATAGGTTCGCCATCACGGACCTAGGTTATTCTATTCCGCTGGGTTGAACCATCAGAGATGTCTTTGGATGAGCTTGACCATACCTCCCTTAGTACATGTGCTCTTAATCATGGCACTGCGCTGTCGTTTTACTCAGAGTCTAGCAAGGGAAACCTTAGGTATAGAAATTTTTGTGTGTCATCTGAAGACCTTTTTTGCGTTGAAACAATTAGACGTTGCATGATTTAATGAACAAGAAGAACAAACATTTATTTGCGAAATGGAAAGTCTTTATTGAAATATAGTTTTCAACACAGGAAATTTCAGACATTAAGAGAGCATTATGTTTGTAGCTGAGGGGGGTGTCATGCCAGGGTGGGGGAACATATACCACACCATGTTTGGTTGATAATTCTATGTTAATGATTTGTTTTTTCTTAGTTAGAACTCAGTTTTTTTTTCTGTTTTAAATGTAAGGATCTCTTGATTGTCGTCTAAATGAATCATACAGTGGTGGCCAAAAGTATTGGCATCCCTGCAATTCTGTCAGATAATACTCAATTTCTTCCAGAAAATGATTGCAATCACAAAAGTATTGGCACCGTTTGAAAAATCAGGTGATGCTTCTCTAATTTGTGTAATTAACAGCACCTGTTACTTACCTGTGGCACATAACAGGTGGTGGCAATAACTAAATCACACTTGCAGCCAGTTGAAATGGATTAAAGTTGACTCAACCTCTGTCATGTGTCCTTGTGTGTACCACATTGAGCATGGAGAAAAGAAAGAAGACCAAAGAACTGTCTGAGGACTTGAGAAGCAAAATTGTGAGGAAACATGAGCAATCTCAAGGCTACAAGTCCATCTCCAAAGACCTGAATGTTCCTGTGTCTACCGTGCGCAGTGTCATCAAGAAGTTTAAAGCCCATGGCACTGTGGCTAACCTCCCTAGATGTGGACGGAAAAGAAAAATTGACGAGAGATTTCAACGAAAGATTGTGCGGATGGTGGCTAAAGAACCTCGACTAACATCCAAACAAGTTCTAGCTGCCCTGCAGTCCGAGGGTACAACAGTGTCAACCCGTACTATCCGTCGGCGTCTGAATGAAAAGGGACTCTATGGTAGGATACCCAGGAAGACCCCACTTCTGACCCAGAGACATAAAAAAGCCAGGCTGGAGTTTGCCAAAACTTACCTGAGAAAGCCAAAAACTTTTTGGAAGAATGTTCTCTGGTCAGATGAGACAAAAGTAGAGCTTTTTGGGAAAAGGCATCAACATAGAGTTTACAGGAAAAAAAAAAGAGGCCTTCAAGGAAAAGAACACGGTCCCTACAGTTAAACATGGCGGAGGTTCCCTGATGTTTTGGGGTTGCTTTGCTGCCTCTGGCACTGAACTGCTTGACCGTGTGCATGGCATTATGAAGTCTGAAGACTACCAACAAATTTTGCAGCATAATGTAGGGCCCAGTGTGAGAAAGCTGGGTCTCCCTCAGAGGTCATGGGTCTTCCAGCAGGACAATGACCCAAAACACACTTCAAAAAACACTAGAAAATGGTTTGAGAGAAAGCACTGGAGACTTCTAAAGTGGCCAGCAATGAGTCCAGACCTGAATCCCATAGAACACCTGTGGAGAGATCTCAAAATGGCAGTTTGGAGAAGGCACCCTTCAAATCTCAGGGACCTGGAGAAATTTGCCAAAGAAGAATGGTCTAAAATTCCAGCAGAGCATTGTAAGAAACTCATTGATGGTTACCGAAAGCGGTTGTTCGCAGTTATTTTGTCTAAAGGTTGTGCTACCAAGTTTTAGGCTGAGGGTGCCAATACTTTTGTCTGGTCCATTTTTGGAGTTTTGTGTAAAATGATCAATGATTTGACTTTTTTTTTTTCATTCTCTTTTGTGTTTTTTCATTGCAAGCAAAATAAATGAAGATATTATTACCAAATCATTTGTGATTGCAATCATTTTCTGGAAGAAATTGAGTATTATCTGACAGAATTGCAGGGGTGCCAATACTTTTGGCCAGAACTGTAACTGATACTTTAATAAGTACTTACATTACTTATTACTTGTTTTGAAAATCCAATACAAATTATTTTTAAAACAAGGCATAAAAAAACACCAAAAGAATGTATAGTGTAAAGGATGTAATAATAAATTCATGGTAATGTAATGTATTAATATGTCTCGATTTCCTCTTTTCAGGTATTCAGTCTCTACGTTAAAATTTGTTTATTTATAAATCCTTTCTACTGTGACTTTGTGTTACCCACTTGAGAATGACCAGCAGAACACATCCTGAGATAAATATTGAGCCCTGGCTAGATAAAGTTGTTCAGTGGGGTGGTACAGCCTCATTAGAAATTCAGAAAGATGTCTGTCTACACCTGCCAGAATTACATGAGTTCCTGCTGCAGATGTATGAAACACTAAAGCACATGGTAAGTTAGACTTTAGTGTTGGATCCTAGTTTTGATGTTAACCTGAGCTATTCCTGTCTAAGCAGCAAATATGGGTTTACATTAGATAGGTAGCCTGTTCTCATTGTTTTTGTCCATACTAATAATACACAAAAATGTCTATTATTCTTTTTTGTTTCACATGAAAAATATTCTGAATGTGGTGGTTTGAACAGATGTTTTAGATCAGTATAAAACTTTTAGTGTTGTCCGTGGTCTGTGTTTAGTTTGTTTTCATCCAGAACAGTGCCTGTAAGCATTGCCTCTAGCACATGCTACAGTACCACAATAGTCAACACATAGCATGATGAACTGAGATCCCTTAGAGTATTAAATAAACTACTTTATTCCTCCATGTACATGAAATAGCTGTGTGTTAGACATAGATCCATGTACCCTGTTTCCCCGAAAATAAGACAGCGTCTTATATTAATTTTTGCTCCCAAAGATGTGCTGTGTCTTATTTTCAGGGGATGTCTTATTTTTTTTCAATGAAGAAGAATTCACATTTATTGCTGAACAAAAAAATGAACATTTATTATATACGGTACTGTACAGTAGTTGTCATCACAAACCAGCATAACCAGACAAACTGTGAATCCTATCAAGAATTTCTTACTACCGTAAAATTATTTCCATGAAGAACAATTAACAGTATGGTACATTTACCAATATTTACAGTATGCATAGAAAGTAAAATTTATTCAATGACAGTTATGTCATCATCTTCTAGGACATCATCATAACAATCCATACCATTAATTTCCCTGCACACAGTATCATGTCCCATGGTGGCCCCTGCACACAGTATCATTCCCCATAGTGGCCCCTGCACAAAGTATCATCTCCCATAGTGGCCCCTGCACACAGTATCATGTCCCATAGTGGCCCCTGAACACAGTATCATGCCCCATAGTGGCCCCTGCACACAGTATTATACCGGTATGTCCCATTGTGGACCACCCATGAACAATTATTATACTCCGGGGTCTTTTCAGACCCCAGAGTATAATGATCGGAGACCCAGGGGAGGATAAAAACATAAAAAAACAACGTTGCTTACCTGTTCCTCGATCCGGTCCACTCTCTGCTGCTTCGGCCTTCTTCAATGCTGGACCAGGCCGGCGTCATGTGATGCAGGCCGGCGTCGCGACACAAAGTGACGTCCCCAGCAGAATCGTTACAGCAGAATCGCGCAGCAAGGACAGGCTCTGCTTCCCGACACCAGTAGAACGCTCACCACTGCACACTCATGCGGTACAATGCAGCAGGGACATCGTACTGTACAGGATAACGGCAGCGGGACAAAGGGGGACAACAAGGAAAGCAACAGGCTCAGGATGCTGAATGGTGAAGGTAGGGGACGACAGCAGTGTTACGGTATACCATATACCGTACCGGTATGTTCTGTTCGGGAATGCTGCGAAACGAAACGTCTCCTACAGTACGTCTTACTTTCGGGGGGATGCCTTATATTGGGCAATTCTACAAAACCTCTCCTATGTCTTACTTTCGGGGGGTGTCTTATTTTCGGGGAAACACGGTAGTTATTTCTAGGATCCACTCTAAAAGTTATGATCCAAAGGCACTCTATTGTAGTGTAGTCCACAAAATTCTGTCGCGGAGCAATTAATGCACAGTTAAACAAATATTCAGCAAATGCATATTTAAGGATATCAGCTGTGGAATCCACAGCAAGATCAAGCAGGATTCTTATTTTTTCATTTCTTGTATACGGTGGGAGGTAAAATCAGGGAGGAATCTGCCGCTGACTTTGGAGTGGAATCTGTCTCACAATCACTAGTAGATTCCGCCGGTGAGCGTAGCCTAAGCCTCCTGCTCGATCTTGATGTGGATTCCGAAAATACTACATGATGGAATGAGGGTAGTTATAAGCAAAAAGCCCCTAGAAAGGCCCAAATACTCAGATTTATACCCCACTAATTTGAATTATATACTGTATAACTGTATGATCTTGACAAAAAAACAAGTCCTAAAACGTAACATTTATTGACTGGATTAAGACTACAAGTTAAAAATGGGAGGGTAATAATGTGTATAATAAACAGTCATCAGTAAGTAGCAGCATTACTACACACTTGCCTATATTGGTAATCAGTTATGACATCTCTGTAGTTCCTGTCAAAAGGTGCCTACTTATTCCCTGCCTATTAAAAGCAAATATATAAATTCCCCCAAAAGAGATTGCCTAATTTTAAAATCCCAGCAAAATAATTAAGATTTCATCCGCACATTGTGGGAATAAAAGGCTATGGTATATGCTGCAATTTGAAAACAACGCATATTAATGTTACCTGCAAAACACTGCGTTTTCCCGCATTGGCTTCTAAGGGGTACATCAAAATGCAGTGGAAAAGCAGTAAAGCAAAAATGTTATTTCCACAGCTTTTATTTTAATTGTATTTCTGCCTGTGGCCTTCAATGGGTTTTCCCATAAACATAATCATATTTAAATTTACAGACAATAAAAAGTTAAATGTATTTGTCAGATATAAGTAAGTAAAATGTTTGCATAATTTTAAAGATATACTGAAACCATCCTGAGCTAGGTTCACACTTGCATTGTGTGACTGTTAAGGGATTCCGTCCCCCATTCCGCTTGAAAAATGCGGAAACCCGGCGAACCCCATTATAGTCTACAGGGTCCGCGGGTAATTGCTGCTTAAGCAGATTGGGTTTCCATTTTTTGGGTCCCCAAGCGGACCCGAAGAATGGAAACTCCAACGCATATGTGAACCGAGCCTTAGTGGAGACAGCCTTTTGTTTCAATCTGTTATCAATGGATACGACAATGAATGCAGAAGATTTCTATGAAACCCATGTCTGAAACCCAGCCATGATTTCCTTATTGTCACCACTAAGATGATCTGAGAACATGTTTATAACTCTGCTAAATTTTTAATCACTTATATTTGCAAAAATATGTAACTTTCAGTTTTCTCAAAATGTAAATATTCTTTTCCTAGAAAAACTCCTTTAACCTCTTCATGACAGCCCGCTGAGTTCCGATTGGGGCTTTAACCCTTTGGATGCCATGGTCAAACATGACCGCGGCATCCAAGGGGTTCCGCCATGCCAAATGTCTCCCTCGGCACCCCCCACGGTGAGATCGGGGAGTGCCCATATGTATCTTCTGCAGCCTGGGGTCTGGTCAGTGACCCCAGGCTGATAGGAGCCCCCCCCCCCAGTACTTGCATTAATTAATTTTCCAGAAATGAATATGCAGCTGATGGTGAAAGGTTAAAATGACAATCTTTCCAGGAATACATCATTTCAGTGCGAAATATGTTGTGCCCGGCTTGTATCAGAGATGAAAGCACCAAAAGCTGTTGTGCCCGGGATACCTGCTTAACAGTTTTTGGAGTGTTTGTCTCTGCTAACATAAGCTGGGTACATTATATCGGGCACTGAAATGGTGTATCTGTGGAAAAATTGCAATTTTCACTTTTCATTATCAGCTGCACATTCATCTCTGGAAATTAAATTAATGCAACACTCAAAAGTTAAAAATGCTCGCTACCCCACTTGATAAATCCCTTCAGGGGTGTAGTTTCCAAAGTGGGGTTATGTGATAGCGGGTTCTACTTTACTGCCAATTCAGGGGCTCTGCAAAAGTGGCATGACGTCCAAAAACCAAACTGTGCTCCAAAAACCAAAATAGCGCTCCTTCCCTACTGTGCCCGGATGTTCCCAAACAGCAGTTTATACCCACATATGGCGTTGTTAAGTACTTTATCGTGGATACACCAGTGTTCTACATGTGGGCATAAACTGCCGCTTGGGGCACACAGGATGGCGCAGATATGAAGGAGCGCTATGTGCTTTTGGACCGCTGATTTAGATTGTTGGTTTTTGAACGCCATGTCATATTTGTAGAGACTCTAAAAATACCCCTACAAAATGGTGTCACATCTTGGGGAATTTCAATTTACTGGCACCTCCAGGGCTCTGCAAAAACGACATGGGGTCCAGAAAGTCCCTCTATATCTGTACTCCAAAAGCTAATAATCACACTGCTTCTTCCCTTCTGAGCCCTGCTGTGTGCCCAAGCAGCAGTTTACACACATATACAACTTCTTTCTACCTGGGATAGCTCACTTAATAGTTTTAGGAGTGTATGTCTCTGATGACAAAAACTGGGCGCAACGTATTGGGCACCAAAATGGCATATTTCTTTAAAAATTAAAATTTTCACTTTGTACATTAATTTTCAGGAAGCACTCTTGGGCTCAAAATGATAATACCCTTTGATAAATTCCTTGAGGGGTGTAGTTTCTAAAATTGGGTCACTTTTTTAGGTACTTTAGGGGCTCTGCAAATGCAACATGGCACATGAAAACTATTCTATCAAAATCTGCCCTCCAAAAGCCAAATAGCGCTCTTTCCATTCCGAGCCCCGCCATGTACCCATAGAGCAGATTATGACCACATATGGGGTATTGCCGTGGTTAGGAGAAATTGTGTAACAAACTTTGGGGAGCTTTTTCTCCTTTATCCTCTTGTGAAAATGAAACTTTGGGGATAACATGACATTTTAATAATTTTTCATTTACACATCTCAAAGTTATTAAAATCTGTGAAAAGGCTGTTTGGTCAAAATGCTCACTATACCACTTGATAAATTTTGAAAGGGGGGTAGTTTCCAAAATGGGTTCACTTTTTGGGGATTTCCTTTGTATTGATACTTTAGGGACTCTGCAAATGAGACATGGCACCGAAAACTATTCCAGCAAAATCTGCTTTTGAAACGTCCAGTATCGCTCCCTCCTTTCTGTGCACTGCCGTGTCCCCAAACTTCAGTTTACACCCACATGTTGGCTATTTCTGTGCTCGGGAGAAATTGCATAACAAACTGTGAGATGCATTTTCTCCTTTAACCCTTTGTGAATGTGATAATTTTAGGGCTAAATTTATGTATTATTGAAAAAAAATGAAATGTCTAAATTTCACCTCCATATTGTTTTAATTTCTGTGAAATGCTTAAAGGGTTAACAAACTTCCCAAATGCTGTTTTGAATTATTTGAGGGGTGCAGTTATGAAAATGGGGTGATTCATGGGGGGTTTCTAATATACAGTCCTTTATAATCCAATTCAGAACTGAAGTGGACCCTAAAAAAATTAGTTTGGGAAATTTTCTTGTAAAGCTGGAAAATCGCTGTTACACTTGTAAGCTTTATAATGTCCAAAATAAATTACATTACGATTAAAAGATGATCCAATATAAAGCAGAGATATGGTTGTAAATAAACAATAATAATAAAATAATAATAGGTAATATTTATTAATGTATTTGGGTGGTATGATCAATGTTTACCACTAACATGAAGTACAGTGTGTCACGAAAAAAGTGTCTCAAAATCACTTGTGTAAGTTAAAGCGTCTTAAAGTTATTGCCATATAAAGTGACACATGTCAGTTTTGAAAAATGAGGCCTGGTCATGAAGGTACTTTTAGGCTCTGTCTTGAAGAGGTTAAGAAAAATGTTTCTTTACAGCCTAGCTGGGCTGTGAGGAACGCCCCCGATAATTTTGAGCTGTAAGGCTCAGTGGAAGAATACAAGTGCCAAAAGTAACGGCGCTGACATCTCTGGAACCGGGACGCATACCCGCAAAGCTGACAGTGTTCTGAATTCAGTGCACTGTCATCTTTTTAGCAGTATGTAATACTGCCGATGTCAGAAGACATGAAAGGTCCTCTTTAACTAAACTTGAGCAATGATGCAAATAAACCATCTCCTCAACGACTGCGACTTCCCCCTCCTATGTGTGTCCTCTTCCAAGATCTGCATCCCTATAGCACCTTTACATTTTCAGAGAAGCATGGTTATGAAGCACTGACCTAAGAAACAGCTAAAGGGAAGAAAAAGAGAAACTGAGCATGCTTGACTACACAGTGCTCTAGATGGCAACCAAAATGCGACTAAGAAATTTCAAATGGTGTCAAGACTTTCCATGCTATTTACAACTAGCCCTACTGCCAATAGATTTCATCTTTCTGCTCCACCATTCAGACTGCCACTAGTGATTTCTGCAGCTCAGAGCTCCATTTTTCAGTTCAGCTTTTTCTTTTTTAGTCTGACGTACTGATACAGGAAATATCCAGTGGCAACAGTGTTGAAACAGTGGTAGGGAAAGGGGGATTTCATTGGGCTTTTTCTAGTGACATATACAATTTGAATAATGATTTTCTATGAGTAACAATGATATTTTGCAAAGTACTTGTATATGAATTATGAGTGTTGTTGTGGGAATACCCCTTTAAGTACATGGAAATTCCGATGAATGCTGTCTTTCGTTATTGATTTACACAATTGTCTCTTGGCTTGGTTGGCAGCTTTTATCACTACATTTATTTTATTTATTGTGTCACAATAGTTATACAATGCAACTTTCATGTGTTGTGTAACTAAATGTGACTGTTGCTGTTTAAAATGTGGCATGACCAAAGCTGTTAAATACCGCAGCCTCTGGGTGCCTGATGACATAGTGGTAGCATGCCATACGACTGAGAACTGCTTGGCAAAAATAGTAAATAATTTTACAACAAATTACCATAGTTTTAGCCTTTGTATGTACAGTGGGGAAAAAAAAGTATTTAGTCAGCCACCAATTGTGCAAGTTCTCCCTCTTAAAAAGATGAGAGAGGCCTGTAATTGTCATCATAGGTAGACCTCAACTATGAGAGACAAAATGAGAAAACCTATCTAGAAAATCACATTGTCTGATTTTTAAAGAATTTATTTGCAAATTATGGTGGCAAATAAGTATTTGGTCAATAACAAAAGTTCATCTCAATACTTTGTTATATATCCTTTGTTGGCAATGACAGTGGTCAAATGTTTTCTGTAAGTCTTCACAAGGTTGGCACACACTGTTGCTGGTATGTTGGCCCATTCCTCCATGCAGATCTCCTCTAGAACAGTGATGTTTTGGGGCTGTCACTGGGCAACACGGACTTTCAACTCCCTCCAAAGGTTTTCTATGGGGTTGAGATCTGGAGACTGGCTAGGCCACTCCAGGACATTGAAATGCTTCTTACAAAGCCACTCCTTCATTGCCCTGGTGGTGTGTTTGGGATCATTGTCATGCTGAAAGACCCAGCCACGTTTCATCTTCAATGCTCTTGCTGATGGAAGGAGGTTTGCACTAAAAATCTCATGATACGTCTGGCACTGGCGGCATAGTGTGTTACTGACGGTCGCCTTTGTTTCATTAGTCCCAGCTTTCTGCAGGTCAGTCACTAGGTCCCCCCGTGTGGTTCTGGGATTTTTGCTCACTGTTCTTGTTATCGTTTTAACCCCACGGGGTGAGATCTTGTGTGGAGCCCCTGATCGAGGGAGATTATCAGTGGTCTTTTATGTCTTCCATTTTCTAATTATTGCTCCCACAGTTGATTTCTTCACACCAAGCTGCTTGCCTATTGCAGATTCAGTCTTCCCAGCCTGGTGCAGGTCTACAGTTTTGTTTCTGGTGTCCTTCCACAGCTCTTTGGTCTTCACCATAGTGGAGTTTGGAGCGTGACTGTTTGAGGTTGTGGACAGGTGTCTTTTATACTGATAACAATGTCAAACAGGAGCCATTACTACAGGTAATGAGTGGAGAACAGAGGAGCCTCTTAAAGAAGAAGTTACAGGTCTGTGAGAGCCAGAAATCTTGCTTGTTTGTAGGTGACCAAATACATATTTTCCACCATAATTTACAAATAAATTCTTTAACCCTCGTCCGGCTGAGTAGGTACCTATTCCTATGGAGCCTGTAATGTTGTAAAATTATGCAGCCTGACGAGGGTTAAAAATCAGACAATGTGATTTTCTGGATTTGTTTTCTCATTTTGTCTCTCATAGTTGAGGTCTACCTATGATGTCAATTACAGGCCGGCCTCATCTTTTTAAGTGGGAGAACTTGCACAATTTGTGGCTGACTAAATACTTTTTTTTCCCTGTAGATTTCTGATTTTCCCAGGTTCTATTATTGCCAAGTGAGCATATCCTAAACGTTATGAAACATAACAAACTATAGGATGTTTCTGTTTATAACAGCTGAATTGGCTAAACTCAGTGGTTACTTATACTCCTTTCTTCCTTGTTTTACCCTTAGTACTAGAACATTTTCTATTGTCTTCTAGTCATTGTTATCAGGCCAATTAGTTAAAATGGTTGCCTTTTGCCGGAATGTAGCAGGCCTATATATTTAAGGTTAATATGGCTTGTTAATAGCAATAGTAAACAACAGCATCTCTGGCTGGCTTGTAGTAACTGCTGCAGAATGGCACTAAGTTTGATTTATCACTTGCTATAATGAACAGCCTATACCATTTTGTGATTTGTTTTGTTGCCTTGGTATAGTTATTAGGTTGGCTCTCCGTGGACTGTCTCTGTGCATGGCCCCAGCAAGTCTAGAGTGAACTGTGCATGTAAAACAAAGATGTTATGTTTATTGCAACAGCAGGAGATGGTTAGCAGGTTTTTTACATGTGCATTATCCCTGTTCAGCACCCACTTTAGAAGCCTATGATGTAGCTATAAATTGCATAGGCAAGTAGAGAAAAGCTAGGATAAGCCTTCACATAAAAAAGTAAATAAATAAATAAATAAAGTTCTTTGGCGGTCCATTATGTTTTTATTATGTTATTTGCCTTTGCTGTACGACTTTGCTGATTGTTTCTCTTCTGTGTTAAATTTCATTCATCCTCTTTTATACATAGTTTGAAATGCCACAGATTTCTGAAAGTACTCTTTGTCAGAAAAGACAATTTTAATATAAAATTAGAAGAAGAACATACCAAATTTTTAAGTTTACTATACTTTACTAGTATTACAGATTTTTGCAAGAGGTTTCCTCTAATTTCACACATCTGGTGGTTGAGACATTTTACACAATTCTTATTTGGTGAAAACAGGGATTATAAAACAAGCAGTTAATCTGACCCCTAATAACTTTTAACTTTATGAAAGCAGACAACCTGAGGAATTGAAGTCTTGCAACAAGTTTGACGGATCTTTTGTTGCCAGCAGATTGTTTCACAAAAAAAATGAATAAATTCACCAAATCAAATGAACGAAATGGACACGTAATATAATTTTGAAGAACAAGTACAATCATGATTAAAATAGGGAAAACATTCCCTAAAGTTTGGTTGAAACCCCCCCCCCCCCAAATTTTCTGACCGTAAAATGCAGACAGAGTGTAAAATTGCCACTTCATCTTTTGTACTCCTATTTGCATTCAATTGCATTTTGACAACTTTGAATTTATTGCAATGATTTGTAGTTATTTCCTTCAAACTTTGCATCAAATACACATTTGTGTCCACCAGACGTGTAGTATGAGGCTTATGGGCCCCAATGTAAAATCGTTTACTGAGCCCCTGCCTACATTCTGCTTAAAATACTGGTATCTGCTTATGTGACACACGTCCTTTTCCCCTGTATGGCATAAAATCCTTTATTTTGTATTATTGCATTCAGGAGCCAACTACAGCAATAGAAAAGTTCCCTGCACTTGGTCAGTTTCTGGGCCGCCTTTGCTGGAATCCCTTTGTTATTGGGCATGGTGAGTACAGAGGCCTGCATTATTATCTGTTTTACTTGGTCAAAATATATTCCTTGTAGCCAAGGTCAGTGTTTTGTTGGATTGTGCCTTGTGTGGTATCTTCTGCTGGCTCCCACTGTATGCTGTATTTCTTACTGTGCAATGACAGAATAATAATAACATACAGTCCCTAAATACCAGCATCCTACATGATGGTCCCCAAATAAAAATGCCATATATTGCCCAAATAACATCCATACAGTTGCTTAAATAACAATACACTTCACGCAAGGAGAACAATGTAAGTATTCTTTTGTGCTGCTTCCAACCCTGGATTAGGGCGTTCATCAAGTACCTGGGCTCAAGTACCTCATAGAGCTTCTTCAGGTTTGATTTTCAATGTATTTGATGTAGACACAAATCAAAGGTTGAAACCTGTTTTTATTGTCTAGTTAATGAAAATGATGTTTTCTCTCAATTTGCTGACATTTGTCTATCTATTCTGGCATTGAAAAATACTGCAATTTCTTCTTAATTTCCTTAATGTCATCCTAGGGACCTCCTAGAGGTTTTCTGATGCTGACTAAAAAATGCTGTCGGCTGAAGGGGACATCCTCTGCGTCTAGAGGAAAGAACATTTCACCAGCATCATAGACTTGGATTTTTACTTTAAGAGCAGTGAGACTATGGCTAATGAAGAAGGGAGAGGGAAGAGAAGAGTTATTTTAGCAAGCGGAAATGTAGAAGAATCAGATTAGGCAATGTGATAAGCCAGCCTGTTTTTTAGGGCACTTTTCAAACTGTAGAAATTAAGTAGTAATCTAATTGACTGAGGTAGTTCATTACAGAGAATATGTGCAATTTCAGAGAAGTTTTGGAGATGGGAGTAGGAGGTTCAAATTATGTGGGATGTTAGTCTCAGGGCTTTGGCAGAACAGAGAGCATGGGTAGGGTGGTAGACAAAGATGAGGGAGGAGAGGTTGTTAGATGCTGCACTATGGAGACCTTTGTGGATGAGGCTGATAATTTTAACTTGTATTCTATAATGGAAAGGCAGCCAGTGCAGTGACTGGCACAGACTGGAGCCCTTGGTGTAGCATTTTGACTGAAAGTTGAGGCTGGCTGCTGTATTCAGGATAGATTGTAGAGCGGAGAGATTAGTAACAGGAAGAGTGATTAGTAGGAAGTATCAGTAATCAATATAAGAATGTATAAAGGCGACTGAATGTGGGTATTTAATGTTTCTGTAGTGAGAAAAGGAGGGGATTCTGCAGATGTGTTTTAGATGCAGGTGACAAGAATCTGGAAGTGATTGAATATAGGGTGTGAAATAAAGGTCTGAGTCAAACGTGACCCCAAGATAGCTGGCATACTGCCTAAGAGTTACAGTAGGATCACAGGCTAAAATGGAAATAGCAGAATTAATTTGGTTTGTAGATGGAAACACAAGAAGCTCAGTTTTTGATAGATTAAATGGTCACTAACTTTTCAGACAACTTAGTCTTATTTAATAGATCATGTGATTCCAGACCAAAATGTAATGCATATTTATTAACCTACAAATCCCCAAATCTACTAAGACAAAAAATATATTATCCGTATTACTCTCACTATACTAAAGTAAATGCCTACCAGAGTATAGTTACAGATCAAAATACAAAAACACAAACACGTAATATCAAGTAATTAATTTTATTTATTAAACAATTTAAACACACTATTATTAGAACATAATTCATATACTAATACAACAAAAATCATGTATATATATATATATATATATATATATATATATATACATATACAGTACAGACCAAAAGTTTGGACACACCTTCTCATTCCAAGAGTTTTCTGTATTTTCATGACTATAAAAATTGTAGATTCACACTGAAGGCATCAAAACTATAAATTAACACATGTGGAATTATATACTTAACAAAAAAGTGTGAAACAACTGAAAATATGTCTTATATTCTAGGTTCTTCAAAGTAGCCACCTTTTGCTTTGATTACTGCTTTGCACACTCTTGGCATTCTCTTGATGAGCTTCAAGAGGTAGTCACCTGAAATGGTCTTCCAACAGTCTTGAAGGAGTTCCCAGAGATGCTTAGCACTTGTTGGCCCTTTTGCCTTCACTCTGCGGTCCAGCTCACCCCAAACCATCTCGATTGGGTTCAGGTCTGGTGACTGTGGAGGCCAGGTCATCTGGCATAGCACCCCATCACTCTCCTTCTTGGTCAAATAGTCCTTACACAGTCTGGAGGTGTGTTTGGGGTCATTGTCCTGTTGAAAAATAAATGATGGTCCAACTAAACGCAAACCGGATGGAATAGCATATATATCACATTAACTAATATGTGAGGGACGAACCTGGCACAGCATGGAAATATATTACATATACAAAAAAGTGCCTATATAATAAATGTATGTTGGCAATAGCCAGTATAAAAGGCAGCAAATTATAGAATGTTTAATCCATGCTGTACCATTGAATTACCCCACAAAAAGCACCAAATATCAGTTCATAACCATGGTCCATGAAGTGTTGTTTCCAAACACAGAATGAAGACACGACCTCTGCCTGCAGCCCCAACACGTGTTTTGTCCCTTGCTTTTTCAGGGGTTTATTTTAAAAATGTTGCTGCTTTCTGCCTGAAAAATCTTTTTAAAGTTCCTGCCACTAGGTGTCTCCCTTCTATCTAATTTTCTGTTCACTCCCTGTTAATAGAGAAGTTCCGTCCATAACGCCTTGTTAATAGAGAAGTTCCGTCTATAGATACTGTTAAAAAACCAAGACGGTTTCAGAGTGGGTGGAGGGGGAGGGACTGTTTTGTATTCACATAGTGAATGTAAAGGGGAGGGTCTGGTTTTTTTCACTGGCTCCACATTCATCTGCAAACAGCTTTCTCTGTGCACCGGACTGAACATTCTGCATATCTCACAGCTTACAATGTAAGAGGTGAAGGCCAGAGATACTTATTGGAAAAGGTGTAAGGGTACAGATAGGGTCACTAATGCAAGTAGTGGAAAAAGGAGTATAAGGGAGCTGGGACACTTGAATCTAGGATTGAGAGTTAGGAAGATCCAAAAAAATTAACAAAGAGTAATAAAAATGTCAGACATTCCCTAATATGGAATAATTAAATTCTATAGCTCGCCCCACAAAAAAAACATGTTTTACACAGTTCCCTACATTGTACATTGTGTGGAATATTATATGGTACAATTAGGAAGTGCAATTTGTTCCGCAAATTTTAATCTTACAAGTGGCTACGTTGAAGGATAAATTTGAAAAGTTGTGGCTTTTTGGAATGCGAAGAGTTAAAAAACAAAATTAAAAAATGTCATCAGCGGGAAGTGATTAAGATTGGTGGTTGTCTTGAGTGATTTCTGGGTTTCTCTGGGAGCTCCTGGCATCCATTGCATTTGTTTACATGGTGTAGCTTCCTGCTGTCTTAGCCTACAACTACCATAATGCATTGCATGAGCTGACTCACGCTACCTCCCTCTCACACCCCTCCCTGTCTCCTTAGCTATCCTGCCCACTACTAGCCCTTCCCAATTAACTCAGCCCACCCCCCCACCTCATCATACTTACCTGTCTTCCTGTCCAGACTTCCTTCTGTGGGGATGGCTCTTCCTCTTCTTTGACCCTCTGCAGGTGCGTGCGCAATAGAGCCGGAGTCCCGGAACTGTGCTGTAGTCAGCACTCCATCTCTACTGTGCAGGCGTGGGAGGCCGACGCAATATAAATGGAGTGCCGTCTACAGCGCAATACTGGGACTCCGGCTCTATTGCGCATGCGCCAGCAGAGGGTCATTGTGCATAGAAGGGAGTAGATTAGCTGTAAAATCCTCTATTGTGACTAGTGGATTCTGTATGTTATCTACACATACATGATAGCTGTGATCATCAGTGTGCAGATAGGTAAAGTGACTGCTGCAAATAAATATCTTGCAGAAAGCAGGAAATCACAGCATATTATGTGGCATAGTAGCCAGAGTCAGAACTGCAGAATTTTTAGGATTTTTTTTAATATAAATAATAACATGGAAAAATTTGAAAAATCTCACCAAAATTTTAAAAGAGGACCTTTCACCACCTCCACCAATTCAAGTTCTCAGCATATGTGAATAGTTGCCACTCCACTAATTCCAGCACAGTTGGAATTTTTCTCTCCACTATTCTCAAGCAACAAGCACAGTCAGTTTTGTTTCCTGTTGTGCTATATCTGCTCTGAAATATTAGAAGGGCAGTGTCAGTCAGGGGACATGATTCAGAGCTCCAATCAGAGGCAGCCAGTGTCATAGGTCAGAATCACACTCTTTGCCTACTCCTGTCTGACACCGCTCTTCTGGCAGTACAGAGCCTAAATAGCATATCAGGCTAATAGCATTGATTGCTCGGGAATGGTGGGGCTGGGGAAAAAAATCCAACTGTTCTAGAATCAGTGGAGCAGAACCAATTAATTGATGTAATCAGCTAAACTTATTGGAGGTGGTGAATGGTCCTCTTTAAGTTGAATTCTTATGTCTTTAGAATTCAGCTTGGATGAATGTTTATGAACTCCCAGGAGAAAAGAGCTAAGAACTATAGACTGATCCCTTAACCCTTTCCCTGCCAACCACATATTTATACGTCCTTACTACTAATGCCGATATCTCAGGATTAGTTAGGGCTATGAAGATGATTTTGAAAATCTCATCTTTAAAAGGATACCAAGATCTTCATGATAGCCCTTACAGATCCTGAGCGACTGTTGAAAATGCTGTTCGGCATTGAGATCCTATTGCAGATCTGACAGCGTTTTTAACAGCGATTCGCTCCGAATCTGTAAGGGCTATCATGAAGATCTCATCTTTAAAATGAATCCAAAATCATCTTCATAGCCCTAACCAATCCTGAGATATAGGGCTCTAAAGTATCCCCTCCCTCCTGCCTCAGGTAGCATCTTAAGAGCTGCAGTAGGAGGGGGAGGGGGGAAGGAGCAGCCCTGCAGACTGCACAGAGATGATAAATCATCATCATCATCTGTGCATAACCTGTATGTGACCCCAGTGGGGGGAGTAGCATGGACTTCTGTCCATGTTATCCCCTTTCCTATCATTCAGAGAGCTTACTGTACTTTTGCTCTCTGATTGTCACATAGAGGGATAATGTAATACACCTATGAGCCTTATTAGAGGGGTATTCTTCTGTAATACCCCTCTGAACATAATCAGGAAGTTTATTGGCGCTGTGACCCGTTTACCATTGTCCAGGTTGCAGCGCCAAAAGAGTTGCACCAAACACTTACACAACACATGCACAAAGTCATCAATAAAGTTTACATTTCATCCTGTCCATGCCTGATCTTTATAGAGTAAAATACGCGTATCTAGCGATATCCGTTACACGCTAAAATAATAGTAATAACAATTATCAATAGAGATGAACGTATAAATTGCTACAATTTTTATAGGGGGATAGAAAATTGTATTTTTATGTAAACTCCTATTTAATTTGCATGCACAAAATTGGTTGGCGCATTTCTGCGATTTTGGCGTTTCTTTACCACCTGCACCTGTAAATATATGTGTGGTATGTATGAATTCCTCATATATTGCAGTTTTTTGGAAAGTACATTTTGGTTGCAGAAAAGGATTGCTTCAGCATGCACTTTAGTGGCAAATTTGAATTTTTGTGCTATTTTTGCTTGTAATCTCTGTTTCTTGCATAGTTGCATGAAGGTGATTGTATATATAAAATATTAAGCTGTGTTTTTATATACTGTATGCTGTGCAATCTCAAAAAACTTAGATTTTGGTATCACAGTCACAGTTTGCTAGGTGCAGTATACATTTTTTACATATTAGTGAATAACAGCAAAATCTTGCTTGTCTTCTGTGTCAGTGTTTTTGAGAGTACGAGCTATTGTTGTAGCTGATGTTTGTGGTATATATGTGATCTTTTATTTTAAATGTATTTTGTGTGTGAATGTAAGATTGAATATGAATTTTAGGTGCAAATATGTGGTTTAGTGCATTTTAAAAAAAAATTATTTGTGTTTGTCACAAAGTTACATGAAGGTGGACGTGGCTATTGATAACCCATTGAGACACATGTAATCTTCAGGTTGTCTACTTTCAAAAAATATATAGGGTTTAGGTGTTCACTTGCTTTTCACGGTATGTAATCCCTACATTTTATAGGATGATACTTTCTTAACATTTCCAGCTCCAAAGCAGATTTTTGATCCTTACAGTTCTAGTGATTTTCTGAAGACATGTGCATGCAGGTATAGGCCTTAGTGAACTCTGCACATGTTGAACTCTTATTTTTAGGAGGTTTGGTGCATATAACTTTGTTTGGTTTCCACTTTTAGCAACTAATATACATTTATTTGCATTTTTTTTTTTTTTTATAAAACATTCACTTTGAATCAAAATTGCATGAAGGTGTCTGTTCGCATACAGTACCAAATGGCATTCTGACAAAGTTGCAGGTGTCTAGTTTAAGAAAATATATAGGTATGGGGAGTTAGCTTGATTTTTTAATGTTGCAGTTTAGGTTTTATTTGTCTATCCCAAAACTGTGAAAATTGCTCTGGCTACCAGAGGTGCAAAATTTCCGGAGACCCCGGCAGTGAAAGGTTTAAACAGCTTATCTGATACTCTTTGAATGGGACAGAGCAGTATGGCTTGTATATGAAAACATGCAGGCTGCAGAAGACAGAATATATTTTAATAAAGACCTAAAGGAAAGATGTTTTCCAAATAGGTAAAATACAATACTGGTTTAAAAATGCCCGCAAAAGTATCTGGACCCCAGGTGTGTTTTTATTTATTTATTTATTTTTTTAAATAAATAATGGTGAACTATACACAGGATAGGTCAATAGTATCTAATGGGTGGGGGCCCGATACCCAAACTGCTCACCAATCAGCTGATCCAGCCACATCCCCGTTCTGGAAGTCACTGCACAGGATGGTTCCAGAATCAGCTCTGCTTCTTTTCAAGAGAATAGGCGCAGAGCTGCAGCCACAGCGCTGTGGCTTCCAGCACCAGAATGTGGCTGGTTCAGCTGTTTGGTCTGTATTGGGGCCCCGCAGATTAGATACTGATGACCTATCCTATAGGTGATATGTGTAAAAAAAAACTGTAAAAAAAACTACCTGCATTGCAGCTAAAAAGTGCAGCAAAAAACGTTTGTTGCTTTTACGCTGAGCTTTGCATTTTTGCCTTCCCTCATATAAGTATGTGGGGAAAACACATTTTTGTAGGTAAAATTCGTATTCTGTGTGTTTCAAAATTGTGTTTTTGAAAACACTGCATTTTCTATGTTGTTTTTTTTTCCTGTAATGTATGGATGAGATTCAGGGCCACTTTAACCATAGGATCAATGGTGCACTTGTACTGGACCTACAGTGGGTACGGAAAGTATTCAGAACCCTTTAAATTTTTCACTCTTTGTTTCATTGCAGCCATTTGCTAAAAGCAAAAAAGTTCATATCATTTCTCATTAATGTACACTCAGCACCCCATCTTGACAGAAAAAAACAGAAATGTAGATATTTTTGCAAATTTATTAAAAAAGAAAAAACTGAAATATCACATGGTCATAAGTATTCAGACCCTTTGCTCAGTATTGAGTAGAAGCACCCTTTTGAGCTAGTACAGCCATGAGTCTTCTTGGGAATGATGCTTTTCACATCTGGATTTGGGGATCCTCTGCCATTCTTCCTTGCAGATCCTCTCCAGTTCCGTCAGGTTGGATGGTGAACGTTGGTGGACAGCCATTTTCAGGTCTCCCCAGAGATGCTCAATTGGGTTGAGGTCAGGGCTCTGGCTGGGCCAGTCAAGAATGGTCACAGAGTTGTTCTGAAGCCACTCCTTTGTTATTTTAGCTGTGTGCTTAGGGTCATTGTCTTGTTGGAAGGTGAACCTTCAGCCCAGTCTGAGGTCCAGAGCACTCTGGAAGAGGTTTTCTTCCAGGATATCTCTGTACTTGGCCTCATTCATCTTTCCTTCAATTTCAACCAGTCGTCCTGTCCCTGCAGCTGAAAAACATTGTTTTGGGCAGGTGATGAGTAGTGCATGGTTTTCTCAACACATACCGCTTAGAATTAACGCCAAAAAGTTCAATCTTCGTCTCATCAGACCAGAGAATCTTATTTCTCATAGTCTGGGAGTCCTTCATGTGTTTTTTGGCAAACTCTATGCGTTCATATGTCTTGCAATGAGGAGAGGCTTCCTTCGGGCCACTCTGCCATAAAGGCCCGACTGGTGGAGGGCTGCAGTGATAGTTGACTTTGTGGAACTTTCTCCTATCTCCCTATCTCTTTGCAGCTCAGCCACAGTGATCTTTGGGTTCTTCTTTACCTCTCTCACCAAGGCTCTTCTCCCACGATTGCTCAGTTTGGCTGGACGGACAGGTCTAGGAAGAGTTCTGTTCATCTCAAACTGCTTCCATTTAAGGATTATGGAGGCCACTGTGCTCTTAGGAACCTTGAGTGCTGCAGAAATTCTTTTGTAACCTTGGCCAGATCTGTGCCTTGCCACAATTCTGTCTCTGAGCTCCTTGGGCAGTTCCTTTGACCTCATGATTCTTATTTGCTCTGACATGCACTGTGAGCTGTGAGGTCTTATCTAGACAGGTGTGTGCCTTTCCTAATCAAGTCCAATCAGTTTAATTAAACACAGCTGAACTCCAATGAAGGAGTAGAACCATCTCAAGGAGGATCAGAAGGAAATGGACAGTATGTGAGTTAAATATGAGTGTCACAGCAAAGAGTCTGAATACTTATGACCATGTGATATTTCAGTTTTTCTTTTTTAATAAATTTGCAAAAATATCTACATTTCTGTTTTTTTTTTTCTGTCAAGATGGGGTGCTGAGTGTACATTAATGAGAAATGAACTTTTTTGCTTTTAGCAAATGGCTGCAATGAAACAAAGTGAAAAATTTAAAGGGATATGAATACTTCCGTACTCAGTGTATGGTAGCGGGGCCCCCTTGGGACAGTCCTTCATTTACAGTGCTGTCCCGCTATTCCAGGTCACTTCTCTGTGTCATGACTCCAACTCATCTGTGTCCTCCGGGCATAGATGAATTGAATTTGAACAAAAAAAAAAATAAAAATTTCTCCACACCTCACCTGTAGATACAAAGTTAATTCAAATTTGCCACAGCACACGGAGGATTTCCCAGACCAAGGAAAAAATATTTGTATATTCTTGGCAAATATTCATATAAATAAATTGTAACCTTTATTCACATGTTAGAAAAAAAAAGGGACAAAGATGGCATAACAACCATTCTGTACAGAAACAACGACTAACATGTTTCAGAGCGCATAGCTCCTTAGTCTGTTATCAACAGACTTTTGTGACTTCTTTTAGTTCTAGATAATGGGAGATACAGGAGGACATTACTAAACAATGGGAATTGCACTCTCTGATCCACTTCTAATGGGGCAGACTTCCTGGTCGCCCTAGATTTGTTTTTCGTAGAGGACACATGGAAAAATCATACAGAACTCGGTATGCTTTGGAAAGTGCCTTCTAGTAGGGGGTGTTTAAAAGTGAGGCTTCCATTTTCTTATTATTTATTTATTTATTTTTTACAGGGGAGCATTTTGAAATTAAACAGTTCTTGAAATTGTGCATTAGACTTAGGCTAGGTTCACACCTGCGCCCAGTTTCCGTTCGGGGATTCCGTTCCCCATTCTGCTTGCATTTTTCAGGTGGAAACCTGGCAGACCCTATTCCACGGGTAACCGCTTTTTAAGTAGTTTGGGTTTCCGTTCTTCGGGTCCCTAAGCGGACCTGAAGAACGGGAACCCAAACGCAGGTGTGAACCTAGTGTAAGTTACGTATTATATTCACTAAATGTGGGCTGCAGTATGTTGGCCGCACTATGCTTTCGATTTACATTAGCATTAATAAACACAGATATAAGCTCAGGATACATGAAACACAGCTTCTCTCGTCATTTTATTGTAGTCCTTGGTCAGGATAATGATTTCTCAACTAATTGACAGTTCTGGAACAGATTGCTGAAGGAACTGAAAATAGATTATAAAATCTAGGGAATAGAGAGTTGTATTAGATACTAGCAGAAGGACCCGGCTTCGCACGGGTATATTTCATTTTTTTGTTTGTGTAGTGACCCCATAAGAATTGGCCAGTTTTGCACTTCACATCCAGTATGGCAGTCCAGTATAGGTACAGTGTATTTATTTCTGTGTTGTTATGGAAACCTGGTAAATGAAATGTGAACTTATATTGGCTGATACACGTCATATGACTGAATATTTAAAGACCTGCGAACGGCTATTGACTCATACAGGTCATAAATAGCTTGGTTGCTATGGAAACCTGGTGTAAAGCTGTGTGTATGTCAAGACTGAAGAACCTGCGATTTTCCATTGGTCCATAAGCGTCGTGTGATTATGTGTATCTCAGTTTGGATATCAGTGAAAGACCTGCGATCGGTTGTTATGGAAAACCTGGAGTAAAGCTGTGTGTATGTGACCTTGTGTAAAAGTGTCATCCACAGCGCCCTGCCCCTTTGAAGCTGACCTATAGCAGTGAAGAAAAATGGCTGGGTTGTTATGGAAACATGGAGTGCAGCTGTCATGTGACTGACAATGCCTTGCCAGATTGGAGACGGGCTTGGGTCTACTGGGTTGTTTCAGCAGCTCACTGTTGTCTGTGACATATCTTGTCAGATTAGAGACAGGCTTGGGTCTGCTGAGAGTTTTCATTAGCTCGAGCAGCAGCCATGCGTTTTGCTGCAGGGGGCATGAGTAGTTTAAAAACGTTTCAATTTACAAGAATGCTGAAATCCAGTATGGCAGTCCAGTCAGTGGCGTAAATTACTGGGGTAGCAGTGGTAGCGGCTGCCACAGGGCCCGGGACATTAGGGGTCCCGGCGGGCCCTTGATGTTTTTTTTTTTTTTTTTTTAATAGGCCATTACCTGCTGGTGTAACATCAGCAGGTAACGGGCCCTATTTACTTACCGATCCCCACTCCTGCTCACGGCCGCCTGCGCTTCACCTTCTGCAGAGGCGGCTGTGAGCAGGAGCGGGGATCATTAAGTAAGGCCTGCGGGCCGGGAACCCCACAATCACTGCTTTAATTATACTCTGGGATCTTTTCAGCAGGCTTCGGGCCTCCTTGGTGACGTCCCAGACGTCGGTGGGCCAGTCCGACGTCATTATGCTTTGCGATGCATGCCTGGCTCACATGACATTTGGTTCAACATTGAAGAGGTAGCGGGGAGTGCGCATAATACTATATGAAGGGGCCACTATGATACTGTGTGCAGGGGCCACTATGGGGCAGAATACTGTGTGCAGAAATGCAGTTTGTGGGGGGGGGGGGGCAGTTGCTGGGGGCGGGGGGGTCCCATGTCAAATGTTCGCCTTGGGGCCCAGCCATTGCTAGTTACGCCTCTGAGTCCAGTATAGGTACAGTCTATTTATGGCTGTGTTGTTATGGAAACCTGGTAAATTAAATGTGAACTTATATTGGCTGATACACATGATATGACTGAATATTTAAGGACCTGCAAAATGCTATTGACTAATACAGGTCATAAATAGCTTGGTTGCTATGGAAACCTGTGTGCCTGAGGAGAGTAAGCGCCTGCGAGCTTTTATTGGCTGATAAGGGACATGTGACCTTGTATATGGCAGTTGGAATATGAGTGAAAGACTTGCAGGCTTGTATTAGCTAATGTTGGTCATTTTTTGGGAATACTGTATCTCAGGAACGGTACGTCCAAGAGAGCTGAGACCCAGTCTATAATATTCCCGGACACCTGATGTACATGTGTGCCAAATTTGGTGAATATCGGTCCAGTCGTTTGGTCGTGCATAAAGAACAGACAGACAGACAGACAGGAACTCATCTTTATATATATATAAGAGATATACATTTAATACCCTTACCCCACATGGCTTGAACTACATCATAAAATAAACGAAAAATGAGTAGGTATATAATATCTACTCATCTTTCCATTTATGTATGGTATCATATTTTATATTCTACTATATTTTTATCAGTATTGTGATTATATTTTTCACATAGTTTGCATATTAAGTATTTATGGAGTTCACATGATTTTTATATATTTGTGTATATGTTTATGTGGTTTTATTGATCTATATAGATGTAAGGTGTGTTTTTTTGTGTTTTTTATTGTGATCTCTTATATGGATCTATGGAGATCAGATTAAGGAATGGGATGAAGATCATTCCTCCTTTGCCAATTACTCTATCTATATACAGTTAGGTCCATATATATTTGGTCACTGACGCAAATTTTGTTTTTTTTACCTGTTTACTGAAACATATTCAAGTTATAGTTATATAATGGACATGGACATAACGTCCAGACTTTCAGCTTTCATTTGAGGGTATCCACATTAAAATTGGATGAAGGATTTAGGAGTTTCAGCTCCTTAACATGTGCCACCCTGTTTTTAAAGGGACCAAAAGTAATTGGACAATTGACTCAAAGGCTGTTTCATGGGAAGGTGCGGGCAATTCCTTTTTTATGTCATTCTCAATTAAGCAGATAAAAGGCCTGGAGTTGATTTGAGGTGTGGTGCTTGCATTTGTAATATTTTGCTGTGAAGAAAACATGCGGTCAAAGGAGCTCTCCATGCAGGTGAAAGAAGCCATCCTTAAGCTGCTAAAAACAGAAAAAAAACCATCTAAGAATTTGCTAAAATATTAGGAGGGGCAAAATCTACAGTTTGGTACATCCTGAGAAAGAAACCACTGGTGAACTCATCAATGCAAAAAGACCTGGATGTCCACGGAAGACAACAGTGGTGGATGATCGCAGAATAATTTCCATGGTGAAGAGAAACCCCTTCACAACAGCCAACCAAGTGAACAACATTCTCCAGGATGTAGGCGTATCAATATCCAAATCTACCATAAAGAGAAGACTACATGAGAATAAATACAGAGGGTTCGCTGCACATTGCAAGCCACTCATAATCCTCAAGAATAAGAAGGCTAGATTGGACTTTGCTAAAAACTTCTAAAAAAGCCAGCACAGTTCTGGAAGAACATCCTTTAGACAGAAGAAACCAAGATCAACCTCTACCAGAATGTTGGAAAGAAAAAAGTATGGCGAAGGCGTGGTACAGCTCATGATCCAAAGCATACCACATCATCTGTAAAACACGGCGGAGGCAGTGTGATGGCTTGGGCATGCATGGCTGCCAGTGGCACTGGGTCACTAGTGTTTATTGATGAGGTGACACAGGACAGAAGCAGCTGGATGAATTTTGAGGTATTCAGAGACATACTGTGTAATGGTGCTAGTTATCTGATCTGGAGTCCAATTGGTGAGGCAATGGCACAGTACTTAAACAGTAATAGATGAGGAGTTAAATAACAGGAATAGTACCTCAGGAGTAAGAAGCAACCGTGGTCAGATGTATGCAGGATTCGGTACACAGGAGCAGTGGATCAGCCGTAGTCAGACGTATACGGAAATCGCTACAGGGAAAACAGGAAGCAGGCAGCCAGAATAATCAGGCACAGGATGGAGTAAGCTGTGGGTTTATATATGGATTGCTATACTGTGATTGGCCACAGAGCAGGTGAGATCCATAAGCTAATCACTCCAATAGAAAAGTCTAGGCTAAGCAAGGCAAAGAACAAACAGGCTTCTACAATGGCATAATGGTCAAGGCTGCAGAACATGGCCGGGAAGTCAAGGGTTCAAGACCCAGTGAGCTCAGTTCCTGACATACTGTGTGCTCAAATCTAGCCAAATGCAGACAAAATGATTGGTCGGCGTTTCATAATACAAATGGACAATGACCCAAAACATAAAGCCAAAGCAACCCAGGAGTTAATTAAAGCAAAGAAGTGGAATATTCTTGAATGGCCAAGTCAGTCAGCAATCATTTCACTTGTCAAAGACTAAACTCCAGACAGAAAGGCCCACAAACAAGCAGCAACTGAAAACGGCTGCAGTAAAGGCCTGGCAGGGCATTAAAAAGGAGGAAACACAGCGTCGGCTGGTGATGTCCATGACTTCAAGACTTCAGGCAGTCATTGCCAACAAAGGGTGAACAACCAAGTATTAGAAAAGAACATTTTATTTACAGTTATTTCATTTGTCCAATTACTTTTGAGCCCCTGAAATGAAGGGATTGTCTGTAATAAATGTTTTAGTTCCTCACATTTTTATGCAATCATTTTGTTCAACCCACTGAATTAAAGCTGAAAGTCTGAACTTCAACTGCATCTGAATTGTTTTGTTCAAAATTCACTGTGGTAATGTCCAGAACCAAAATTAGAAAATGTTGTCTCTGTCCAAGTATTTATGGACCTAACTGTATGCCTGTTGATAGATTACTATTGTGTGTACTTGATAAAGACGAATATATACTCGAAAAACGTTGTAGGTTTTTAATCATATGATATTTATTAGATAATAAAAGTTTCTCTGTGGAGTAGCACCACTCTTGTTAGTCCCCTTTTTTTTCTTTTTGTGTCTGAGGAACAGGGTCTAGGAACAGTTGGGGTTGGATCCAGGCTACAAGGAGTAGTGTCTAGGTTGGTGGCGGATCAGGATCTTGAAACAGGTCATACAGGCATAGACTGATAATGCACAGAATCAGGCACACCTTCTGCTATTCATTGCTGCAGGGTGTGGTTGAGAAAAGCTCCAGAGTCAATTAGATAAAAACGCAGAGCTGAATCAGTTCATAGCACATAGCTTGGCTTTCGGCTGGGTAGAATTCAGATATTGACAGTTCTGTATTGCTTCTTTTCTGTTCAGTGTTGTTTCATCTGCTATCTACCTGTATGCCATGTATATTCCATCTACTCCATTGCTGAATAATCTCATCTTGCTCCAACTATCTGAGTTCGGTTTGTCACATACCTTAAAAGGGGTATTCCCATGAACATAATCATATATATCTTTGTAGATAATTAAAAGTTAAACATTTTGCAAATATAAGTAGTTAAGAATTCCACAGAGTTTTAAAGATTTTCTTTAACTATCTTAGTGGTGACATCTCTTCTCTTGATCGGTTGCCAATGGATACAACCACAAATGCAGAAACTTTCTATGGGCTGTCACTTGTCAGGAACCCAGCAATGATTTTTCTTATTGTAGCTAGGTTATCAGGCAGGAACACAACTTGTATGAGAAGATATTCCGGCCACAATAAGGAAATCATGGCTGATTTTCTGACCTTAGAAAGGTCCTGCATTCATGGTCGTATCCATTGCAACCGATCAAGACAACAACTTGTGACCAATAGATATTTAGAGAAAATATTTAAAACTCTACAAAATGTTTAATTACTTATATTTACAAAAATATTAAACTTTTAATTATGTACAAATTTAAAAATGGTTATGTTCATGGGAATACACCTTTAAGTATTTTGTTTCCTGCCAGTATGCTTCAATAATGTGATTTTATGACTTTTTTTTTTTATCACTGTGCAGTTCATCCTTACTGATAACTCCTGGGGGTATCTAAGTACCATGAGGCACAGTGAGGACATGGGAAAAGCGACTGATGTAGGTGAAGTCCAGTTTTGCAGTCTAGTGCATAACCAGTGTCATTACAGGTGGACATGTTGGAATTGTTGCTCTTCTAGCTTTAAATTTTTTTTAACTATATATATACATACAGTGGGGAAAAAAAAGTATTTAGTCAGCCACCAATTGTGCAAGTTCTCCCACTTAAAAAGATGAGAGAGGCCTGTAATTGTCATCATAGGTAGACCTCAACTATGAGAGACAAAATGAGAAAACATATCTAGAAAATCACATTGTCTGATTTTTGAATAATTTCTTTGCAAATTATGGTGGGAAATAAGTATTTGGTCACCTACAAACAAGCAAGATTTCTGGCTCTCACAGACCTGTAACTTCTTCTTTAAGAGGCTCCTCTGTCCTCCACTCATTACCTGTAGTAATGGCACCTGTTTGAAATTGTTAGCAGTATAAAAGACACCTGTCCACAACCTCAAACAGTCACACTCCAAACTCCACTATGGTGAAGACCAAAGAGCTGTGGAAGGACACCAGAAACAAAATTGTAGACCTGCACCAGGCTGGGAAGACTGAATCTGCAATAGGCAAGCAGTTTGGTGTGAAGAAATCCACTATGGGAGCAATAATTAGAAAATGGAAGACATACAAGACCACTGATAATCTCCCTCGATCAGGGGCTCCACACCAGATCTCACCCCGTGGGGTGAAAATGATCACAAGAACGGTGAGCAAAAATACCAGAACCACATGGGGGGACCTAGTGAATGACCTGCAGAAAGCTGGGACTAACGTAACAAAGGCTACCGTCAGTAACACACTATGCCGCCAGGGACTCAGATCCTGCAGTGCCATACGTGTCCCGCTGCTTAAGCCAGTACATATCCGGGCCCGTCTGAAGTTTGCTAGAGAGCATTTGGATGTTCCAGAAGAGTATTGGGAGAATGTCATATGGTCAGATGAAACCAAAGTAGAACTTTTCGGTAGAAACACAACTCGTCGTGTTTGGAGGAGAGTGAATGCTGAGTTGCATCCAAAAAAAAACATACCTACTGTGAACCACGGGGGTGGCAACATCATGCTTTGGGGCTGTTTCTCTGCAAAGGGACCAGGATGACTGATCCGTGTACATGAAAGAATGAATCGGGCCATGTATCGTGAGATTTTGAGTGCAAACCTCCTTTCATCTGCAAGGGCATTGAAGATGAAACGTGGCTGGGTCTTTCAGCATGACAGTGATCCCAAGCACACTGCCAGGGCAACGAAGGAGTGGCTTCGTAAGAAGCATTTCAAGGTCGTGGAGTGACCTAGCCAATCTCCAGATCTCAACCCCATAGAAAACCTTTGGAGGGAGTTGAAAGTCCGTGTTGCCCAGTGACAGCCCCAAAACATCACTGCTCTAGAGGAGATCTGCATGGAGGAATGGGCCAACATACCAGCAACAGTGTGTGCCAACCTTGTGAAGACTTACAGAAAACGTTTGACCTCTGTCATTGTCAACAAAGGATATATAACAAAGTATTGAGAACTTTTGTTATTAACCAAATACTTATTTTCCACCATAATTTGCAAATAAATTCTTTAAAAATCAGACAATGTGATTTTCTGGATTTGTTTTCTCATTTTGTCTCTCATAGTTGAGGTCTACCTATGATGTCAATTACAGGCCTCTCTCATCTTTTTAAGTGGAAGAACTTGCACAATTGGTGGCTGACTAAATCCTTTTCCCCCCCACTGTAACCAGAGCACAGAACTAAATAAAATGAACGTTTTTTTTTTTTTTTATATCAATTAAGTCTCACATCTCTGTTTGACTTCAACACCTAGAAGTGTTTTGCTTGAAATCTCCATACTTTTTTTTAATTTTCCAAAAACAGATGGTTCTTATATGTTTCACCCTTCATATCATCTCAGTACTATTTTTACACAACATCAACCTACAGCTACTTTCCTGGGGTCTCTACCAGCTGGAATGTATCTTTTCCTTTAGAAAAATAAAGACTTGAGCGAACATTTGTGGTCTTTATTTCTTCTTTTTATATCTAGAAAGTCCAGAGACAGCCCCCCTCTTTTCTGTAAATTACAATACTCAACATATTCCTTGCTTTTTATGCTGAGCATGCATTTTGTGTGTGGGGAGCAGCGCAGGCAGTTAAAATTGATTTTACTACTGTGGTGTAGTGGTTGAGTTATTTTCTCATTGTGAAGCAGGAAATCATAATCATATTGTTTTAAATGTCTGCTGTAAAAGAATAGACTTTGATTTGCAGAGTTTCCTGCATGAAAAACTACCCTAACTGACCACACTAGATGGTCAGAGGGCATTAGATTAAAAAATAGCTCTCACCTCCTCTTGTAAGAGAGTATGATGGTGGAAAATGAGGTTCCATTTCCATCTCTTTTGATTTAAAATAAAATAAATTTAATACATGGTTGTCTGTTAAAATCATCTGAACATTACCGATTTGCAAATGTGCTACCAGCAGGAGGTCACTATAGATTACAGGCCTGCTAGACATTTATTACACAAGGCTGCTTTACATCAGTATTAACATCTTTAAGCATCAATTAAAGTAACTTGCATTTCGTATTATGCCTAGGTAATTCTTATATTAGTTACATGTTACTTTTGCTAATGCAAAAAAATGGATGAAATATAAGATGTTTTTTTTTTTCTTTCTTTTTTTTTTTAGGAAATTATATATGTTCAATTACTGAAGGCTAAGGTTTTAAAATGATAAAGTCGGATGAAATCCCACAAGTCTTTGCCTTTTATAGTTTGTGGAGATAATTATTTTTTTAATTATTGCTAAATGCATTTTAATAGTTTTTGGGAATGCAGTTTAGTAGTCTGAAAATACTTTTCATCCCAACAGCTGCTTATAGACTACCTTCGATTAATTTTGCACTTTCTCTGTGTATGTTGGCATGAAAATACACTTTGTAAAAGCACAGTTTTGGTAGAGCTAAGTGCTGATTTAGAAAACCATTTTTTTTTTAACTTAGAAACTCAATCCTAATAATTATTTGGACTTCAAAGGCCTGGAAATTTTCATTCAGTTTTATGTTTGGAGTATTATTGGTCATTTGATACATCTGCACAGAGTCCTGTGTTTCTCTTTCTTTAACGGCTTCTTTGCATAGAAGTATACATACAAGCTGTACACATTAAAATTTAGTTGAGATTTATTTTTTTTTTTTTAATCTTCACAAAACAAATCATCATGACAAATCATGACAAAATCATGGCATGAGTGGTAGAAAATAGAATAAAATCTTGGTTAACTAAGAGTTAGGGCAGGGTGGTTATGCCCTAAATAAAGATCTCGATTAATTGAACATTTTACCTTGATTACAATTAATGACAGTTATTTTAACCCACACCCCTTATAAAAAAGCAACTTCCCCCTGGGGCAGATTATATTAAGGGCGAAATGGGTTGTAGCCCCATGGCCCAGCCATGCCACTACAGTTGATAACTGTTGTGGGGCACAGGAGTCTACAAGAGGATGAGTATGTGTTGGGCAAACCTCATGAAATTAGTCTCACATGTTTCGTTGGGACCAAACACATCTGAACTGGCTTCAGGTTCACTCTGTCTTTAGACCTTAAGGTTTAATTAGTGGAGTCCCATGGGAGGTGAGCAAACATAAAAAACAATTACTCACCTCTCCTGGTCTCCAGCACGGGTCCTCGTCCTCCTCAAGCGTCTTCTAGCCTCTTGAATGTCATCTGGGACAGCTGATGCCTGTAATAGACACAAGTGTCACAGTGCTGCATGATCTATGTGACCGCTGAGGCCTAATCACAGACAGCAGTCACTGATGTCATTCAGGAGGCTGGAAGAGGCCTGAAGTGGACAAGGGCTTGTGCCGGAGCCCAGGAGAGGTGAGTAACACTGTTTTTTATGTTTGCTCACTTCCCACAGGTCTCCACTTATTATACCCAGAGTATAAAAATAGCATTTCTGGTTCAGAAGTGTTCGGTCTGAATGAAACTGCAGGTAGAACCTTGCAAATTACTGTTATAATGGATCCAAAATGACCAAAGTGCACAAAATCACATTGGTTAATTGGATTGACTGATTTGGTTATTTTTCAATTAATTGCCCAGCCCTACTAAGAGTATAGTTATAAAGATAAGGCTTAGGCTTCAGTGCATTGTTTTCCTGTGGCAGAAAGTCACAAATTATACCATAGTGGTGTGTGAAGCTTACTGCTTACCTGCAATTGGAAAATAAATGACTCCCATAGTGTACTGTGACTGATAACAGTAGTTTACATTAGCACAGAGTAACTATTTGCAACAGAGCTCAACATTATATTGAGATTTTGAATATGGAATGTTGCAGCTTGTTCAAAAGTAGAAAAGTTTTCTCTTTTACCTTTCTCATTTTCAACAAAAGGCAACGATTGTATAAAGATTGCTGTAAATTATGGCAGTTTTCAAATTGGCCACAAGATGTCAGCAAGATAAATTATTTTAAAAGTGACTCACTTTTCAACTGCTGTGCAAACAGATTCCTGTCAGTTCATTTTCACTAGTAGTGCATATTTACAATAAAATGACAATCAAATTATCAAATGACTCAGTCTATTCATTCTTAACTACTTGCCAACCTCCTGTTGACTTTACATGACTGTGCGGCGGCTGTTTATTTCTGAAAGGACGTACCTATATGTCCTTGCAGAGATAGCAGCTGCGCAAGATTGTCAATGAGCCAGACTCCCCGAGAGAAGGCAGGGAGAAGGCATGGCGCCGGCTGAACCGGACATCGTTGGGGACAGGTGAGTATGTTTTTTTTTTTTTTTTTTATGTTTTTTTTATGTTTCACCGCCTCTTACCTGAGTTGTGAAATTCCTGGACAATGCCTTTAAGGTTCTGGAAACAGTTTTTATTGACTGCTTGTGATTCTAGTTCCCATATTTTTAGTTTCAAATAAATATTGCTGCATTGTTATTTTCAAGCCAAGTTCTATTTTTTTTAGAAGTACATACTGTGGTCACTTGTATAGTTATATTTTGAGGAAATGTGAAATAAATAAATAAACTTCCACCACTGAATATGCCACATTTGAAAGAATCTTTATAGAAACATCCAAAATGTGTATACAATATTTTTAGAAGAGCTTGCAGCACTGACTACTTGCAAAAAAAACACTTCTTTATTCAGGTAGCTTAAAATATCACCATGGTATTTCTGATTTCTAATACTATACTAGAAAAAGACGATTGGCTTAAAGCAGACCATGCTAATATCTATCCTATTGTGGCTCTGCGCTGCATGTCCATAAATCAGCTATGTAAGAAGACATCTGTATTTCTAACAATCTGATATTAAAAAGTAGAGCTCTCACAAATTTTTTTATTCTCTGACCCGTAAGGGAGGCACATGATGTAAGAAAGCTACGATGTGAGTCTCATAGCAATAAGGCTAGGGCCTCATGTTGCGGATGCGCAGTAGGAAAAAAACGCTATGTTTTACTGTACCAGCAAAGTGAATGAGATTTTGTTTAATTTCATGCACACATTGCGGAAAATAATGCAGCATGTTAATTTTAGCTGCAGGATCGTAAGCGTTTTATTTATATGTTTTGTAGGGGAATAAAAAAACCCAGCAAAAACTTAATGTAAAACTCTGCAGGACCAAACACGAGTTTTACTGTTTTTTTTTTCCTGCAGCGGTTTCCCTACATGGGGACTTAGACTAAATGGAGAAAAAAACTTCCTGTTCTCACATGAGAAGCTGTGTCAGTTGGAGGGTCTGATTATTGATCACATGACACGGGTGTTGACCAGAAAAGAATGGATCGCTCATCTGTTTACATAGAGATCAATTTAGTTTCAATAATTTTTATTTGGGTTTCAGAACAAATATAAGAAACAGTATTGACATACATTGCGATATACATTTTGATATAAATTTGTCCAAAGTATATTCTTTGAATTGTACATCAATGAGACAAAAGATGAATATTGTATATGTGGTTAACAATAACAATTACAGTAACTTGTGGGCACATTTCTAGGGCTAGCGTGAGACATTTCAGAGCCGATTTTTCCATTTGTTCCGCTCCACTTCCCTCTCCTACCCTACCTCACCCATTGCTAGTCGCAAGGCCCGATTTCATAGATCTCCATGGCTCCCATCAAGCAACAAATCGAGAATTAATCCAAGCGTCCCATACATTTCCAAAGCTATGATAGGAGTCGTTTCCTAATGCAATTACCCTCTCGTAGGTGTATGTATTATTAATAGCTTGCAACAGTGCGGAGTCAGACGGAGGGGCCACCGATCGCCATCTTTGTACCAACATTAATTTGGCTATAGTTAAAATTTTACATAGTTTTTTATATTTGTTTAATTCCTCGGGAATTCCAATTAATAGGATGGCTAGAGGTGAGTTGTAGGGGAGGTGGAAATTACATATTTCTGATAGCATGTCGAAAACCCTATTCCAGTATCCACAAATTATGGGGCAATGTTCCAAAATATGGAGAAGGGTTCCTCTCCCTCCACATCCTCTCCAGCACCTCCCAGTAACGGAAGGGTATATCATTTGTAAAGTGGATGGAGTTCGGTACCACCTCAAAGTAATTTTCATAGCTGTTTCTATGTGATTGCTACATTTTAAGGATGAGTGACTTAGTTTGATAGCTTGTTCCCACTCGTCCGAAGTAATGATTCTTCCTAAATCCCTCTCCCAACAACGGAATGGAGTAGATCTAGTAAATGTTGTTACTCCATCCATTTTATCGTAGAGAAACCGTAAACCCCTCAACTTAGTCGACAACCAGGAGAATATTGAATTGCTATGGGGTACTTGCGATACAGGGTTCTTAGAAAGTGCCATATTTGGGAGTACGTAAGGAAGTCACCACTATGAATTCCAAATTTCTGTGTGAGATCTATAAATGATAAAGGTTGTTTGGTATCGGACTGTAAATGGGAGACCTGTGTGATCCCCTTCGCCTCCCACTCTGCAACTACTAGGTCCTCTATCGCCCAGGTCATGAGTGACAAAGGCATCTCTGAGGCGTAGAAGTAGCTCGTAGGGTTTGCTTTCCCGTGGAGCAGCCTCCATGCGGTCAACGCTGCTTGCATGACTGGGGACATGGACCTAGGCATAGGAATGTTCCAAAAGGGTGCCCACAATGTATCTGCTAATTTTAGGGGGGTATATAAACGATTGTTCCATGTGTATCCATGGAACCGAGGTGTCAGCTGATCTCCATCTTGCACATTGTATGACTAAGGACGCTATGTAGTAATTCCTTACTAGTGGTACTCCCAGTCCTCCCGCCTCTTTTTGTTTAAATAGGAAGCTTTTGTTGACTCTAGGTCTCCTACCATTCCATATGAATTTGGAGATCATCCTTTGCATGGTTTTGAAAAACGAAACCGGAACCAATATCGGGAGTGTGCGGAACAGGTACAAGAGTCTAGGCAACAACAGCATCTTGAAAGCTGCGACACGACCCATCCAAGACACGTCTACTTTGGACATTCGCTCCATCTCATCCTGCAGTATTTTTAACATGGGTGTATAATTATTTCTGTATAGGGCCCCTGTGGAGGGTGTCACCTGTATCCCCAGATACTGAACGCCATCTTTCCTCCAGTCAAAATCATATTTCGCTTGTAGGGTTTGAAGCAAAGAGGGAGGGACATGCAAAGGTAGGGCTTGTGACTTGGCCATATTTAATTTATAAAATGATAAGTGTCCGAACTTGGCTATAATTTCCATAAGTCGGGGAACAGACTCTTGTGGCTTGGACAGAGTAAGAATGATATCATCTGCATATAATGATATAAGATGAGTTTTGTCCCGTATGTCAATGCCACCTACCCCTGGGTCCAGTCTAAGTGTCTGGGCCAATGGCTCCATTGAGAGGACAAATATCAGCGGTGAGAGGGGGCACCCCTGTCTAGTCCCGTTTGTTATTAAGAAGGGGTCCGACACTACCCCGTTAGTGAATACTCTTGCAGATGGCGCAGAATACAGTGCTTCGATTGCCCTTAAAATAGCTCCATCAAACCCCATACTCCTAAGCACCAAGAAGGCGTACGACCAGCAAATGCGGTCAAACGCCTTCTCGGCATCCAATGCGAGAATCACTGCCCCCGTCTTGCCCGGTTTAGGCAGCGTCACCACCAAGGCCTCTTGATTTTCCCTCGGAATGGCACCAGAGGCCACCACAGCCGTGAAAAAGGACAACAGCGGGTTTAGCAGGAGTGACATTTACTGACAGCAATTCTGATGTTGAGATGGGCTCATTTAAAGAGTCCAATTGTGTTTCATTGAGCGTAGGCAATTGAGTACTTGCAAGAAAATTTGCGATATCTTGTTTCGTTGGAGGTGTCACAGAGGAGTCTTCTCTAATATTATATAAGCCTTCATAGAAGTCCTTAAAGGCATTAGCGATGCCACCAGGATCATAGATTTTATGCTTGCCATCTTTACTCTGCAGAAACGGGATTTTAGACCTTGCATGTTTTTGTTTAAGTTTGGACGCAAGAAGCTTGCCTGCCTTGTTAGATTGAGAATAGTAAGTCACTTTCACTCTTTTCAAGTTTTTCTCATACTTATGCAGTAGACAAGCTGTCAGTTGATGGCGTAGTGACACCAACTTTGCTGCATTTGAGGGGGAAGGAGATGTTTTGTTACTGTTATCTAAAGATTTTATTTGGTGCAGTAGTCAGTCAATTTCTGCTAACCTAGTTTTCTTTTCTATGTGTCCCAATCGAATAAATGTACCTCTGATAAAAGCTTTATGTGAATTCCACAATAAGTCGGGACTAGAGGCCGAGGGAGCATTGATCAGAAAGAATTCCTTCAGATCGTTTTCTACAATCGCTTTATATTGTGGTTGTGACATTAAGAACTCATTGCATCTCCATATATATGCTCTAGGGCATTCATATTTTTCCCTTATAGTCATGGTTATTGCTGCATGGTCAGACCATGTAATTTGTGAAATATTCGCCTTTACAGCAAGGGGAATACTGGCTTGTTCTATTAAAAATAAATCTATTCTTGAATAGCTATTATGTACACTAGAATAGTATGTGTAATCTTTTTCAGTATTGTGAAGGATACGCCAAATATCAAATAAGTCGTGGTGCCATATAGCCTGCGAAAATGAAGGATAGCGTGTCGTTATGCCAGAAGTAGTGTCTACCACTGGGTCCGGAGCCATGTTAAAGTCTCCCATTAGAACTAGACATCCTTGCTTTCTTCGCTCCACTGCTCTCATGAGTCTCCCCAAGAATGACACCTGTCGCTTATTAGGGGCGTAAACCGAAACCAACGTATATGTGACATTGTTAAGGATGCAGACTAATATGACAAAACGCCCACCAGGGTCCGCATATTGGGACACCAGTTGAAATGCCACTGAATCTCTAATCCCAATCAATGTTCCCCGGCGCTTGGAGGAGCAGTGAGTGTGAAATATATGTGGGTATGATGAATGTCTGATGCGAGTGGCGTCTACCTCTAAAAGATGTGTTTCTTGAACTTCGAGAATGTCACAGCCTTGAACCCGGGCCTCCCGCCACAAATTGGCTCTCTTTTGAGGGGAGTTCAAGCCCCTGACATTCATAGACATAAGTTTAACTACCATAATGTACAGTTAGTAATGCTTCAAAGATCTTACCACAACCACCCACATCAGAAGTTACCAGTAGCAGTAGGAAGCAATGTGGTCTCTGCCTTGCGTCATCGCGTCGCCCCATGTGCCAGAACCGAAGAGAAAACAAACTATAGAGACAATGAAACCAATGGTTATGCCATCTAAACAAAACAACGAAAAGAAATGTGGTACAGCGGACCAGCGGCTGTTGTAATCTTGGGGGGATAAGTTCAGCAGTAGTGGACATGCGAAATCCCTTGTAAGGTGAGTCTCTAGCTGTGCAGCCCTTTTGGTGGACGTTTCGGGGTTTTCGTTTGATGCCATCCATCTGACACGGGACCAGGTGGCGGTTTGGGTGTCGGGTCAGTGATCAGAATGTCCCATTTATTTAGCAACTTTTTACCATCTTCCGGAGATTTGATAACATAAGTAAGGTTGTCCCGGGATACTATCACTCGGACCGGGAATCCCCATTTGTATAAGATGTTATGTTGGCGTAGAGCTGCGGTAATAGGGATGAATTGCCTTCTTAATTGTAGTGTAGCGGCCGAAAGATCAGAGTAGATGAATATTTTATGGTATGGGTCAGGTAAGCGGCCACTTTTCCGTGAGGTCAGCAGCACCAGCTCTTTGGTGTGGTAAAAATGGATCTTTGCTAAGACATCTCTGGGTACTGATTCATCCAGGTGAGAAGGCCTTGGGACCCTATGCGCTCTGTCAATGGTTAAGTCCATTATCGTGAGATTCGGTATTAGCGTGCGTATCAGGTCTTGAAGGAAAACTGTTAAATTACTTGCAGATACTGACTCCGGAATCCCTCTAAACTTCAGATTATTGCGCCGCGAGCGATCCTCCAAGTCAGCTATTTTAGCCTTTAGAAACGACACGTCCTTTTCCACCTCATAGTGAGCGTCTATAAGGAGATTATGTGATGCAGTGAATTCCGCCATTTTAGATTCCACATGAACAGTGCGTTTCTGCAGTTCCTGAAGGTCTCTATCTAGCGGTTTAACCATTAAGGACATGTCTGTTGTCAGTGATTTATAGAAGGCCATAAGCATATTTTTCATGGAGGCCTCAGTGAGTAAACTCTCTGTTGCTGGAATATCTACAAAAAAAATCGGTAGATTGTAGTACACATTGTGTAGGATCGCTCACCTCCTCTCCTGGGGGCTCGGCGTTCTGGAGCCTGGGTTTCTGCTTGACCAGGCTAGCGGTAGGCGAGTGGGGTGTCTCCACGTTGTATAGGCCCGTAGGCCTCTGTGCGTCGTCATGAGACGGCCCCGGACCCGCGCTCTCCCCGGCCCGCCGGGGAGAGGGCTCCAGTGCCTCCGGACCTCCGCATTTTAAAAGCTGCGGTATGGACGGCGCTGAAAGCGTCCTCCGCTGTGCAGATAGGGTGAGCGTCTCCTCCGGAGGGTCCCGAGATGGAGTGGAGGCCCCGGAGATAGCGCTGGAGCGCGAACCGCCGCCATCTTGATTTTCCCCCACGCCGTGGGGGAAGTAAAAGTCTGAGATTCTCTGCGGTTTCACTGCAGATTTTCTCTTCCTCGGCATCCCTGAAGGTAGGAGGCTTTCCCGTTGACGATGAGGCTGCTATTGTCCACGGGCACGTCGCTTTTCCCGTCGCTGTGTAAGACTCAGGCCTGGAGCTGCGCGGCTATGCGGCCATTCCGTTCTACAAGCAGGCTCCGCCCCCCCACATAGAGATCAATTTAAAAAAAACAAAAAAAAAAAACATATGTTTCTGTCAGATTTCTTTAGAAGGTCACAAAAACCTAGTGTACCATATTTTTTGTGTTCATCCAAAAATAAAAATGAACAGAAAACAACCTGTTTTTTTTACATTGATCTCTATGTAAATGAATGGCCATCTGTTTGCACCAGTTTTTGCATCCATTAAATGAATGTAAAAAAAAAATTGATATGAATGCACCTCTATTTGTTGAAATGGGTCTGAGGAGTAAAGCTGCAATAGAAATAACAGTGGATTAGTAAAAAAAAAAAAACTAACTGCATGAGTAATTATGTAAAAGTAATATTTTCTTAGCTATTCGGAATACTTGTATTAGGCCTCATTTATCAAAACTGATTTTTAGGATTAGTTATTCAGACACCCTCTTTATTCCAAAAATGTAAACTTGTAAATTGGTGACTGGTGAACATGTTTAAGGCTAAGGCCCCACGTAGCAGGCTGCAGCAATAAAACTGCGGGAAAAACCACGGCGGCAATCAACTACAAAATCCTCTCTCATTGGTACAGCGTTCCCTCTCTTGCAAAGCCCAGGAAACCAACTACAAAATCCTTTCTCATTGGCACAGAGTTCCTCCTGTGCTTCTTGAGTTGATCCCATCAATGTCAGATTTCTGCTGGAGATGCAACATGAAACACGGTACAATGCTACACATCTGGTGGAATTACCCCCTGCTACATCCCTTCTGGACTGAAGTCCGCCACATGGAGAAAACTGTCACTGGAGTTGAGCTGGAGGATAATCTGGCCCTTTTCCTTCTCTCCATCTTTCTATGTTTTTTATACAAGCTGTCTCATTGTCTCCCCAGATTTTCACCACAAATCTTTATTATAGGGACAACGATACAGCCTCCCGCCCTTACTGTTGGACTCTGTTAGAGTTTACCTTGCTCTGTTTTTTTACTGTTTAGCTCTGCTGCGCCAGTAGAACTTCATTCATTTATATCTTTGTTGGTAGTCTTGTCACTTAACTGACAGGTATCTCTATATGCACAGTCATATATGGTGGGCTGCCAGTCACATTTTTACATGATTTGTAAGATATGTACAGTAATACCTCGTACACTCGCGTTTCCGAATTTGCGAATTCACAGATTTGCGATATTTTTTTGGCAACTAACATATATAGATTTTGCTCTTTTTTCTCAGATCTGTGAAATTTAATAAAAAAAACCACCTTCGCTATTGGGTAGTAGCATCCTGTTCGTTACGTACCCGGTAATTAGTTTCATTTTACTGTGAGTGTATAAGAAAAATGAATTAATGTATTAATATACAGTACTGTACAGTATACTTTAGTATACTTTAGTATACTGTACAGTACTGTAGGGTAAAGTTTATTGATATTTAGGGGTTAAACATTAGAAATCGGCATTGTAAGCGCTTCTAAGCGCTTGTACCAAACATTCGCGATTCCTCGCGATCCGCGACCCGCTCTGTAACCTAACCTCGCGAATGTACGAGGTATTACTGTATACACTTCTGTCTGTTTTTCTCACACATCATATAAATTTATAAAAATATATATGTATATACATTTTTTTTTTTTTTTTGCAGAGGACACTCGTCAGACACTGCTCTATTGTCTTTGCTGCTTGACCAGCAGTGAACCACAGAATGCTATAGAAAGAAAAGCAAATAGCTGGATAAAGGTAATAAAGCATACCTGGCGTCAGTGTAATGCTTCATTTAGGATGTTTTTACACCCGTTTTCTGCTTTTAGTTTACCATATGTGCTGGGAAAACTCCATACATCCATAGAACCTCACAGTATATATTTTTTTTCTTTTTATAAATACTGGTTAATATGCAGGATGAATACTAATCTGTGACATCTGTTTTTTTCAGTCGATTTAACATATATTCTAGGTGCTTTCCTGCCATGTACGTTAAAGCGATTGAAGTAACATGGTGCAAAAGAATCCTAACCTCTGTCTTGAAAGTGGAACTTTATGGTAGTGATTTTAAAGGGATAGTATGAAATTAGAAGAAAAATTGTGTTTCCTTTCTAGCGTAACTCATTGTTGTTGCAGCTCATCTCTGTTACAGTTGTGTTAAAAAGTTTACGTACCCTGGCAGATTTTTGGGTTTTTTGGCCTGCCTTTTATCAGAGAATATGAATGATAACACAAAAAGTTTTTCTCCACTCATGGTTAGTGGTTGGTTGAAGCCATTTATTGTCAAACTTCTGTGTTTTCTCTTTTTAATAGTATAATGTTGTACCGTGTTAGCCATTGAAAGTAGTGATAGAGTGAAGAAATCAGGCGATACCTTTTAGAGGCTAACTGAGTATATTTGATGGTAAGCTTTCGGGGTACAAGAAACTGAAAATTCTCTTTTTAAATCATAGTGACAACCAAAAACATCAAAATGACCCTGTTCAAAAGTTCACATACCCTGGTGATTTTGGCCGATAACACGCCCAGAAACCAAACCATGGTCAGGTAGACCAACCAAAATTTCAGCCACAACTGCCCGGAAAATTGTTCAGGATGCAAAGAAAAACCCACACATAACATCAGCTGAAATACAGGACTCTCTGAAAACTATCGATGTGGCTGTTTCAAGATGCACAATAAAGAGGCATTTGAAGAAAAATGGGCTGCATGGTCGAGTTGCCAGAAGAAAGCCATTACTGCGCAAATGCCACAAAGAATATCGCCTGCAATACGCCAAACAGCACAGAGAATAGCCTCAAAACCTCTGGAACAAGGTAATTTGGAGTGATGAGACAAAAATCTAACTTTTTGGCCACAACCATAAACATTATATTTGGAGAGGTGTAAACAAGGCCTATGATGAAAGGAACACCATTCCTACTGTAAAGCACAGAGGTGGATCACTGATGATGTGGGGATGTGTGAGCTTCAAAGGCACAGGAAACTTGGTCAAAGTTGAAGGAAAGATGAATGCAGCATGTTATCAGCAAATACTGGAGGCAAATTTGCACTCATCAGCCAGGAAGCTGCGCATGGGATGTACTTGGACGTTCCAACATGACAACGATCCTAAACACAAGGCCAAGTCGACCTGTCATTGGCTACAGCAGAAGAAAGTGAAGGTTCTGGAGTGGCCATCTCAGTCTCCTGACCTCAATATCATTGAGCCACTCTGGGGAGATCTCAAGCGCACAGTACATGCAAGACAGCCCAGGAATTTACAGGAACTGGAGACATTTTGCCAAGAAGAATGGGCAGTTTTACCATCTGAGAAAATACAGAGCCTCATCCACAACTACCACAAAAGACTTCAAGCTGTCATTGATGTTAAAGGGGGCAATACACGGTATTAAAAACTGGGATATGTGAACTATAGAACAGGATCATTTTGATGTTTTTGGTTGTCATTATGATTTAAAAAGAGAAAACACAGATATTTGACAATAAATGGCTTCAACCAACCACTAACCATGAGTGGAGAAAAAGTTTTTGTGTGATCATTCATATGCTCTGAAAAAAGGCCAAAAAACCAAAAAATCCGCTGGGGTATGTAAACTTTTTAGCACAACTGTAACTACATCCTAGAAATCACAGGCCTCAGATTTTTGCCTTTCAGGGCATAAACATTTTGCAAGTTTAGAGTTCTAACCAAGTACCCTCAATGGACACTGTGGTGTCTATTATGTGACAGATCCTGCTCCCAATTTCAAATGGGGAAGAAAAATTGGCATACACAGCGCGCCTAGCAAATTCTTTTGCTTGTGGGGGAGTCCTGTGACAGGCAAACTCTAAAAGTTCTGAGGGTCTTTTAGCTTCTGACTTGCTTTTCAGATCATAGATCAGAAGCTATATGTCTATTCATCACAGGCTACTGATGCTGTAGAGGAGACCCAACCTTTAACCCTGACCCGACATGACAGCCCCCGTGTCTCAGATAGTGCAAGATGGTTGGTGGTTTTGGTGGTACTAGCCCCTCAGGAATCCGGAACCTGAGCACTCACTAAATCCCCCAGAGTAGTGGCTCTCCACTGTGGCACACAGATTTTAGATGTGACCAACTGTAGTTGATGGTTGACTGTATAGAATGAACTTTTGTAGATTTATGTACAAACAGCAATCAGTTTAAAATCTGCCACTTCAGCAGTTTAAAATCTAATGTGTAATAGCTTTGACTTAAAGGGGTTTTTCATGCTTATATTTTTTTATGTTCTGTCCTCAAGATAGGCGTAAATACCTGATCGATAGGGGTCTGACACTTGAACCCTGTATGGTGCCGCTTCCTGCACTTGTCCTGTAAACAATATGAGGCAGGAAACACAGCTCCATCTGTTGTATAGCGGCCAGCACTTTCACTGCAGCTCAGTTCCCTCTGACTTAATTGAGGGTTGACATGAATATTTTAAGGGTTCTATTATACCAGTTGCCATTTGCTAAAGTGATCATTATGGCATTGCATTCAGATGCTACTTTAGAGGTGTGCCCCTTAAGACTGATCCTATTTATTTCTGGTATTGAATCTTTAGACGCACTAATAAGGGGCTAATCAGAATGAATGGGACATGCACAGCTGGATTAACACATTGGTGATAGGCTTCGTAATAGTACCAAAAGTATAAAAAAAAAAAAAAAAAAAAAAAAAGCAACGAATAAAGTCCCAAAAATGGTCCATTTCCCATATAAAATTATTTAATATGTAAAAATAATATAAAACATTATGTAACCCGCACGGTGAACCTCGTAAAAAAACAAAACAAAAAAAAACACACCAGAAGTAGTAATTTCTCACCGTCTTACCTCACAGAATACCAGTACTAAGCAGCACCAAGAAAAAGCACAGTTTGTCCTGCAAAAAATAAGCCGTCAACAGCTCCGACAGCAAAAAAATTAGTAACACATAAAATAAATATAATTAGGTTTCAATGTAATCATTCTGACCCATAGAATACAGGTAAAATTTACTCTATATGGTGAGCAGCAAAAAATGTGAAATGATTAAAATGCCATAATTATATCACCCTGAGGAAGAGTTAATATAATTTAGTCAATAAGTTATGTCATCCCACAAAAAAAAAAAAAGCAAGCCCCCATATGGCTACATTACAAGAGAAAAAATTATAGCTTGTACACTGCAACAAAAAAACCCAAATTTGCCACATCTTTAGAATAAAACTAGCTGTAGCAGGAAAGGAAATATATAAGCTGTGAAAGTGTATATCAAGGTATACCTCAGATTTAGAGATTGAGGGAAAAGACACCAGAATGCTCCCCCTAACACTGGGAGCTAATGGGAAAATAGTGGGGAATTTGGTTTACCCAATGTATTCCACACAGTTCACATATTCCCTTTTCACCACCCACTGTGCATTCACATCTGGAAAACTAATGTTCACTATGTCCCTTGATAATTTCCGTAAAGGGTATAGTCACTTTACTGGCAATTCTGGGGCTCTGCAAAAATGACATGGTGTCCAAAAATCAGTCCCTCTAAATCTACATGCCAAAAGCCAAAACATGCAGTATTCCTTTCCTATAGAGCCCTGCCATATACCAGCAGTTTACATCAACATATACAACTTTTTCTACCCCGGAATAACCTGCTTAAAATTTTAGGAGTATATGTTGTAGCAGATCAAGGGGACGAATCCTGGATGGAGTATATGTGTCATCGAGAAGGACTCTTGCCTTGGTGAAGTGATACAGGTTTTAGGAGTGACCACAGACCTTATGGGGAGGTCGCTGTTATACTCCATTCAGGGGTTTTCCTTGTTACCTGCTGCATATTTAAGTCACTGATCAGAGCAAGGGTGTGGTGTGTGTGAGTCTCTGGGAGTGAGAGACTGGAAGGAGACCCTTTGCTCTGTATGTTCCCCAGTCTGAACAAGCACCGGACAGAGTCTGCTATTGTGATCTAACCAAGCTGGTGAGATCAACGGTTTTATTTTGGACCTTTTGTTGCCTGAAGAAAGGACTTTGTGTTTGCCACATGATTGTTTATTGCCAACCTACTGAAGAAGCTACTTAAGTTTGTCTACTGTTTTGCCTTGCACAAAATAAATAGAAGCCTGTTTTTGTTATGAAGCCTGAGACTGTGTTTCTGTCTACCAAACACCCACTCTACTACTGAGCTAAAACCCCATGTGATGAGAGACCGCCAGCTATGTATTTTCCAGATATGTATTTTGCGTCAGTGTGTTGTCACGTGCTCATGTTGCTCCTGCACAGTGGGGCGGCCAGGTCTGTTATCAAAACCAGTTTGTCTACAGGAATGTGGTGTGGCTGCTTTGTGCCCAGATCCTTTGTTGTTCTGTCCCTCGCTCAATTAGCATACCTTTGTTACACTCATTATCTCCACAGGGGTTTCTTGCAGAGATGTGAAATCCGCAGACAAGTTGGAGCCAGCAACAGAACAAAGGGGATATGGTTTCATGACAATATCTTCCCTGGGGAACCCCTTACAGTCGCCCCAAAAAATTCCTCAGGTGCGCCCGGCCAAGGCGCACGTTCCAAGCCCACACAAGGTGACATCTCATTACCCAAAGGGAATTGGGGTGTCATTCTTGGTGTCTACACGATGGGTATCTCTCCACAAACCCTATCATATATACAGTGCTGGCCAAAAGTATTGGCACCCCTGCAATTCTGTCAGATAATACTCAATTTCTTCCAGAAAATGATTGCAATCACAAATGCTTTGGTAATAATATCTTCATTTATTTTGCTTGCAATGAAAAAACACAAAAGAGAATGAAAAAAAAAAAAGTCAAATCATTGATCATTTTACACAAAACTCCAAAAATGGGCCGGACAAAAGTATTGGCACCCTCAGCCTAATACTTGGTAGCGCAACCTTTAGACAAAATAACTGCGAACAACCGCTTCCGGTAACCATCAATGAGTTTCTTACAATGCTCTGCTGGAATTTTAGACCATTCTTCTTTGGCAAATTTCTCCAGGTCCCTGAGATTTGAAGGGTGCCTTCTCCAAACTGCCATTTTGAGATCTCTCCACAGGTGTTCAGGTCTGGACTATGGGATTCAGGTCTGGACTCATTGCTGGCCACTTTAGAAGTCTCCAGTGCTTTCTCTCAAACCATTTTCTAGTGCTTTTTGAAGTGTGTTTTGGGTCATTGTCCTGCTGGAAGACCCATGACCTCTAAGGGAGACCCAGATTTCTCACACTGGGCCCTACATTATGCTGCAAAATTTGTTGGTAGTCTTCAGACTTCATAATGCCATGCACACGGTCAAGCAGTCCAGTGCCAGAGGCAGCAAAGCAACCCCAAAACATCAGGGAACCTCCGCCATGTTTGACTGTAGGGACTGTGTTCTTTTCTTTGAAGGCCTCTTTTTTTTTTTTCCTGTAAACTCTATGTTGATGCCTTTTCCCAAAAAGCTCTACTTTTGTCTCATCTGACCAGAGAACATTCTTCCAAAAAGTTTTTGGCTTTCTCAGGTGAGTTTTGGCAAACTCCAGCCTGGCTTTTTTATGTCTCTGGGTCAGAAGTGGTGTCTTCCTGGGTATCCTTCCATAGAGTCCCTTTTCATTCAGACGCCGACGGATAGTATGGGTTGATACTGTTGTACCCTCGGACTGCAGGGCAGCTAGAACTTGTTTGGATGTTAGTCGAGGTTTTTTAGCCACCATCCGCACAATCTTTCGTTGAAATCTCTCGTCAATTTTTCTTTTCCGTCCACATCTAGGGAGGTTAGCCACAGTGCCATGGGCTTTAAACTTCTTGATGACACTGCGCACGGTAGACACAGGAACATTCAGGTCTTTGGAGATGGACTTGTAGCCTTGAGATTGCTCATGCTTCCTCACAATTTTGCTTCTCAAGTCCTCAGACAGTTCTTTGGTCTTCTTTCTTTTCTCCATGCTCAATGTGGTACACACAAAGACACAGGACAGAGGTTGAGTCAACTTTAATCCATTTCAATTGGCTGCAAGTGTGATTTAGTTATTGCCACCACCTGTTATGTGCCACAGGTAAATAACAGGTGCTGTTAATTACAAAATTAGAGAAGCATCACATGATTTTTCAAAGGGTGTCAATACTTTTGTCCACCCCCTTTTTTATGTTTGGTGTGGAATTATATCCAATTTGGCTTTTTGACAATTCTTTTTGTGGTTTTCCATTGACGACAAATTCAATGAAGATATTATTACCAAAGCATTTGTGATTGCAATCATTTTCTGGAAGAAATTGAGTATTATCTGACAGAATTGCAGGGGTGCCAATACTTTTGGCCAGCACTGTATATGTATTTCTGTATATGTTAGTGCCTAGTACCGACCCACTTGGGTTAATAAATATATAAAATTTATAAAGCTCGTTTCATATTATCCTATGAACCTGGTCACTCACGAGTGTGAGTGGGAGGTAAAGAAGGTTGGACGCAGGAGTGCCAAGCGGCTTGGCAAGGCGAGATCCTTCACACCCTACAATATCTGTGTTGGCACAAAGTGGGAACAACATATTGGGCACTGAAATTATATATTTTTTTAATTTGAACTTTCATTTTGCATATTAAGTTTTGGGAAGCACTTTTGGGCTCAAAATGCTCACTATAACCCTTTATAAATACCTTGAGGGATTGTAAAATGGGGTCATATTTCCAAAATCAGCAAACAGAGCATAACAACTGGAGAGCTGGGTTTTCACATTGACACAAGTTGGACATGACATAACATAGCATAAAGCTGTATAAGGTACAGCTGCTGTTCCTGCTACTTCATGTCTGAATCCTTGGTCTAACCCAGGACTTTGCTATAGAAGTTGAAAAATATGTAGACTCCAACAGATTAACCACTCAGATACTGTGATCAATTAGTGATTATGGCATCTGGGTGGTTAGGGGGAAGGGACATACCTTCTTTCATCCACTCATGCCCTTTGTGGTGAGGTGGCAGGATAGTGAGAGGTTGCCATGGCAGCTTGTTGCCTTGTCCTATTAAACATGGGCAGCCTATGTATGCAGTACATTAGTATTGCAGAATACTGTATAGGGCAGTGATGGCGAACCTTTTAGAGACCGAGTGCCCAAACTGCAACCCAAAACCCACTAAATTATCGCAAAGTGCCAACACGGCAATTTAACCTTAAATTAACCAGGATCTGTTTCATATTGACCGTGCAATGTTTTTACAACCACTAATAATATCACATGTCTACTATAAAACAGATACTGTGTGATATAAATAATGAAGGGCCCCCACACAGTACAATGTGCTCCGAAGTGGCCCCCAGACAGTACAATGTGCTCCACAGTGGTCCCCAGACAGTAGTATTATATGCTCTAGAATTGCCCCCACTCAGTATTATATGCTTCACAGTGGCCCCCGCACAGTATTATATGCTTCATAGAGGCCCCTGCACAGTAATATATGCTCCACTTTGGGCCCCCCCACATTATATGCTTCACAGTGGGCCCCCACACAATAGTAAATACTTCACAGTGGGCCCCCACACATGGCACCACAAGTACCTATTTACAAGTTATAACAATTCTTAATAACCATTAATGAAATAACACTCTGACAACATTTAGTGGAATAAAATTGGCCACGGTGTTTATTAAGGTAACCCAATATTTTACAACGAATAATCAATAATCATAAAAAATACTAATAATCAAATAAATCAATCAATAATAAACTTTAATTAAATATTCAAATAAATTAATCAATTAATAAATATTAAAAGAGTCCTATCAGCATATCTGATAGACTAACCCACAAGCCATGACTCAAAAAGACATGGCCCCCCCAAAACACCGCAGCCAATAATCAATAGTATTCTGGAGGCCTACATTAAAAATGTCATTGCCTACATCTGACAGATGCACACCGTCCAACCTATAAATACCAACCACAAAACCTTCTAGATCCACGTGTCTAAGTGAAACCGTTGATAGAAGGTAAAAACTTTGACATTGCTCTATTTATTCTTTTACAAATTTTTTCGTAGAATCTACTCGCCTTACCTGACCATATCAGCCTTGGAACAATTTCTGAAAATGCAACAATAGTGTTTGGAAGAATACATTTTATCATTGCCAAATCTCTTCTCATTTCCCAAATTAAAGTAATGGTTTTAACTTTAGCCACATCATTACCTCCGGCGTGAATAATTAAAAGATCAGGAGTAGGCCAAGAATTAGCTAACAGTTTGATTTCATTAATTAATTGCTTCCACGTTAATCCTCTCAAACCCCACCAAAAAATAGAAAGATGGTTAGTAAATGACAAATTCTCCGTGTACACTCTCTTCATAGCTCGCTTCTGCTCCCAATGGATAAAGGAGTGGCCTATTATCCAGACGACCAGATTTTTACCTAACAAGAAAAATACAATTAATCATCTAAACATAGCTCTGGGCGAACATAAATATTGAATCTGTTAGAATTCCATCTGCCTATTTTTTTTGATGATTGACTCATCCAAACCCATTCTTGCAGCCTCCGTCGCAGCACCAATTCTGAAAGAATGTGCTGTAAATTTGAAATCCCTCATGCCCAGTGCAGAAAGAGCTTTCTTGAGAACAGCATTAAATTGATATTTTGTTAGCGGTGTGAAATCCTTATGAATCAAAAAGGAACCATCACCCTGCGGTCTAAGCTGTAACCAAGTAGAAATGTTATAAACTGGACAAACCTTATATCCCGGGATGCTGCAGAGTTTTAAGTACTGACCTTTTCCCAATTGATCTGTTTTCGATCTTCTGAGCAAAACATGAACTGCATCCTGTCTCAACTGAACATCAGACATTAATAATGGCGAGCTAGAACGAGCATTAATTGCAACTAATTCGCTGATACGCATTGCTGCGAAAAAGGTCAAAACAAACGCAGTCCTAAAGAGACAGGTTTCAAATTCATCTAAACAAATTGAATGAAGAATATTCCAGAAATCGAATAACAATTTCAAAGTAATTGGTCTTCTATCATCTCTAATGATAAATTTTTTCTTATAGCCTTTTAGTAACTGTTTAACTGGGAAAAAACTTAATAATGAAGATTTGCCATTCAATTTTAAGAAAAAAGAAACTCCAGATAACAACTTTGAAACTGAAGAAACAGACTTACCTTTTACCAACAAACTATGTACAAATAACAAAGCTAAACCAACATCCACCTCCCAACAGTTAACCTTCTGAAAATTACAAAAACTCAACCAATCTCTCCATGCAGAAGAATACTCAGTCCATGTACGTGGACTCACCGAATTCTTAATATTATCAGCTATTATTCCCAAATCAGATCCCATAAATGTGTAAGACAAGGAATTCCCTCCATAGCCGCGTCTGGTGCTAACTTCCGAAAAACTTCCCACTGGCAACGAGAAATAGCATCAGCTACAACATTCTTTTTTCCTTCCAAGTACTTAGCTTTTAACCAAATATTAAGTTTTAAGCAGCATAAAACCAAATGATGCAATAATCTTGCCGTAAAGTCACACTTAGAAGAAAGAGTATTTATTGCAAACATAACTCCCTTATTGTCGGTATGTAACAGAATCCTTTTATTTTTAAAATGTGAACCCCAAATAACTAATGAGACTACCACTGGAAATAATTCCAAAACCACAATGTTTCTTGTAACCTTACTCAAGATCCAAGTATTTGGCCATTGCCCAGCAGACCACTGATTGTCATAAAAAGCGCCATACCCAACACTTCCGGCCGCGTCCGTAAATAAATTCAATGCATCAGAATCTTGAAATTCCTCCTGAAAACAACTCCTACCATTAAACTGATCTAAAAATTCCAACCATATACCTAAATCATCCTTGAGAGAACGAGTTAATCTGATATGACTTCTAGGGGACTTCAAACCACTAGTAGAGAAATATAAACTCTTACAAAAAACCCTAGCCATTGGCATTATATGTGTAGCAAAATTCAACAAACCTAGTAATGATTGCATCTCTTTTAATGTCGTCTTGTTGTTAGCTAATAATTTAATAATAAAGGCTTTTATTTTCGACAATTTATCTTCAGGTAAACGAAACTCCATATTATTCGAGTCAATAATAATACCTAAAAATTCTAAACTATGACAAGGGAAAACTGTTTTATCTAAAGCTAACGGAATATTAAAAAATTTACAAACCTCACTAAACCTAACCAACAACTCAGAACATAACGTAGAATCAGAATAACCTATAAACAAAAAATCATCTAGGTAGTGGAGAATACCACCATTCGGCAAGCTATTCTCCACTACCCAATGTAAAAAAGTCGAAAATGATTCAAAATAGAAACAAGATAATGAAAAACCCATTGGAAGCATCTTATCATAAAAATAAAAACCATCAAAACAGAAACCTAAAGAATTATAACCTAGCGGGTGAACAGGCAATAACCGAAAAGCGGATTTTATATCCGCCTTTGCTAATAATGCTCCTTGACCAAAACGTCTTAATATAGGGATCGCCTCATCAAAAGAAGTGTAATTAACCGATGCAAAAGACTTATCCACATCATCATTCAATGAACTTTTATGTGGATAAGATAAATGATGGATAAGCCTAAAAGCACCGCTCTCTTTTTTGGGAACTATCCCTGATTAGAAGGGCCAGCTCTGTCCTGGGGAGCCCACTGGACCCAGTGCAGGTGGTGGGTGACAGAAGGATACTGTCCGTGGTGAGCTCCATGCAGAAGAAGAAGTCCCATCCCATGCATGAGACTGTGATTGCGCTGGGCAGTACTGTCAATGACCGACTGCTCCACCCTAGGTGTGAGAAGGAGCGCTATCGGAAGTCTTTCCTCCCCACCGCGGTTAGGCTGTACAACCAACACCGACCTAAGCGGAGATCATTACATACAGAGAACTGAAATATCTCTCTGCCTGTTAAATCCCCCCCCCCCCCCCTGCTACTTCCTATCTGTCTGTCTGCTATTAATGTAATGCCTCTCACCTTGGAACATTCCTGTACATGTTGTATTTGTATTTGTATCTGCTTATCTTATCTTTGCTGCTGTAACACACTGAATTTCCCCATTGTGGGACTATTAAAGGACTATTATTATTATTATTATTATTATTATTAAAGGCGATATCCTGAAATCACTAAACGGTGGCGCTGAAAATGGACCAGCTATCCTATCTGCCTGTAATTCTTTGAATAATTTCTCCCGTACAATTTCCTTAAACATATGTACGGATTTAAAATTATCACACCAAGAGCAACCAGTGCCTTTAAACTCTGGCACAAAAAACCCCTCAGAAAAACCTCTGAAAATTAATTCAGCTTTCTGCTTGTCTGGGTATCTCTCTAGCCATGGGAGCATTCTTTCCACTCTCCCTGGTGTCAATACTCTTTGCCAAGAGTTCTTTTGCACTAGGCTGCTGTTGCTGACTAGCTTGGGCTCTTTTAAAACAACGTGAGACTGGATGAGTGCCCCCACAAAAGGAGCACTCATGCCGGTACCTGCAGTTTTGAAGCCATTTACATGTGGAATCGTTAAATGCAAAGCAAAATCCCTTCTTAAAGGGAGTCTGATTTGCACTGATCTGTCTAACTGGTGTAGAACGCTGGGGCAGCATTAAATTTATCCATAGCCCCACATCCTTTACACCCCAACGCAATGATGGATGAACCGCCAACTTCTGACGAAACATCTCATCATAAGAAAACCAGGCCATACCACCAAAATTTTTATAGGCCTCTAACACTATATCAATGTGTTGAAATAAACCACTACACTTACCAGGATATTTCTCCCCTAAAACTGCCGCATAAACGCAGAAAGCCTGTAGCCAATTATTGAAAGACCTAGGTACACTGAGTTTACGATCGTCCTCTTTCTCTTCCTTCTTGTCCCCCCGCACAATATGTTCTTTTGCGGAAGGCAACAAGGAGAGTAAATCAATGAATTCATTACGCCATATTTTTTCTTTAATCACACTAGATAAATGGAAACCAAGGGGAGTCACTTCACATGCTATAGCCTCCTTGGCGCATGTCTCTGCCACTCCGCTACCCCTCTCCAACACTGGGAGACTCGCTAAAGTGGGTGCAGAAACAGCAGAGGCTGATGCGTCAGGACACCAAGCACTGGCTAGCGGATTAACCGGCTTAGCCATAAAAATAAATTGAGACATAAAAGACATGAATTGAGACATCATATCATTATTAAAGACAGACGAAGCACAGATGTTCTCACCAGCTGTTCCCGATGTCCTGGTCTCCTCCGGCTTACTTCCAGATGCCGTCGCTGTTTCTGCCGTGGAAGATGAAGCTGCTGACCAATGCTGGCGCCGCTCTCCAACGGAAGCTGACCTCGCTGCTGTCTGTGAACCTCCTTGGGATTCCGTTGGCTGCCATGTCGCTGCGTTGATCTGGAGCTGTGCTGTTGCAGGCGAGCCCGGAAGCAGAAACCGGCCCGTGGTGTCACTGGACGGCGGTGCTGCGAGAAGCTCCGCTCACTCGGCGCCGCCCCTTCTTCTGCTCTGCCTGCCGCCGATGTCGTCCTCCGGATGCCGCTGCCTCTGCTCCGCCTATGGGAAGGAGGTGGGGGCGTGTACACTCGCCGGCTTCTTCGAGCTCTTTTGCGAGCCGGGTGAGACGCCTCCTGACTCTCCTCCCGCCCCTCTGCATGAGCGCTGACAGCCGCCGGGTCTTCTGTCTCTTCTTCCGGCACCGCTATGGCGCTCAAGTCTTCTGCCGCCTCTGACACCGCCGCCGGAGCATCGCCGAGGCAGCGCCGCAACCAGTCTTCTCCGCCGGCACTCTCCGCAGCAACTGGAAAAGCAGGTCTTCCATCCTCTGACTTGCTAGAAGATCCACAGCTGACTGGCCCCGAGCAGCTGACTGGCCGCTTATTTATATTTGAAATTCCCGCCACAACGGTGCGCTCGACCAATCAGCTGACAGCACGTCAAATCAGTTGATACTGTGCTCCACCCATTTCGAAGATTCTGGAAACAGATTCTTCTGGCAACTGTGACCTAAAGATGACCTTATCAGCTGAGGTGAGTACAAATTTAGGCGGGAAAAACAAACTATAACTGTATTAGGCAAAAACTGTGGGAATTTTAAAACCTGAGGAGAAAAAGGGGGATAACAAATTAAACATAATAACTAACTAGGGGGTACTGTGGAGCCATGTGTCCCCCAAGCAAGTCTGCTCTGGGGGCCCCTGTCAGTAGTATATGCTTCACAGTGGGCCCCCACACAGTAGTATATGCTCCACAGAGGGCCACCACACATTAGTATATGCTTCACAGTGTCCCCCATACAGTAGTATATGCTTCACAGTGTCCCCCACACAGTATTAGATGCTTCAGTGTCCCCTACACAGTATTAGATTCTTCAGTGTCCCCCACACAGTATTAGATGCTTCACAGTGTCCCCCATACAGTAGTATATGCTTCACAGTAGGCCCCCACACAGTAGTTTATGTTACTTACCCAGTCCCACGAAGAGCATCCTCCTTTTTCTTCTGATCACAGGCGCTGATGACTTACGTCATTGACTTACGTCATTACTGGATTCCCCGTTAGTGAGCGATCATGGCGAAGGCGCGCGTGGCAACTGAGAGGGCTCTGCGTGCCCTCTCTGGCACGCATGCCATAGGTTCGCCATCAGAGGTATAGGGGATCGCAGGTTCAAGTCCCCTTGTGAGACAGTAAAAAAAAAAAAAAAAAAAAAAAAAAAAAGAAGTGTCAAACGTTATTTCAAAAGGAGAAATAATAATGAAAAGTACAGAAAAATCTTTCCCAAAAGAATGTCAAAAAGAACAAAAAAAGAAACTAGGTATTGCTGTATGAATATAAGTTTGAACTATCCAAAATAATGTTGATTATCCCATACAGTGAATGCCATAAAAAATACTGCAATGAATATATTAATGTATTAAGGTCACCTTCCTGTCTCCAAGAAAGCAATAAGTGCTCAAAAAGTTATATATCAGAAAAAAAAGCCCTCACATAGTTCCATCAACAAAAAAGTTGAAAAGTTATGGATGCCAGAATACATTAACCTCTTGCAGTATTCAGTAATAGTGCTAAAACATAATAAAACTGGTATAAATATGATATAGTCGTAATCATAGTGACCTGCCGGAAAAAGTTGCCATGTAATTTTTTATGCAAAACACAAAAAATAATGGAAGAATATTTGTTTTTTTTATGCGTTCCCTCCAAAAATGTTAATAAAAGCTTATCGAAACATTATTTGCACCCCAAAATGGTGCCACCCAAAACCCCTCATATGGCTACGTTGACAGCAAAATAATGAAAACATTGGTTACTAAGTTTTAGAAGCTGAAAGAAACAAGTACAACATGTTTAGAAAAATCTAATGTTTGTCACACATGTATCTCAAACAAAAGTCAGGTAAGTAAGGCTAAGGCAGGGTTCACACTATCATTGGATTCCGTTATGAAGGTGTCCGTTAACAAAAAAAAACGGACACCTATCATAACAGACATTAACGGACAATAACTGATGTTAATGTGTCGTTTTTTTTAACTGATCCAATTAATGGATCAGTTAAAAAAAACGGACACGTTAGCATCAGTTAGTGTCCGTTTTTTTAACACTGTCCGTTTTTTTTTTTTTTTTTGTTTCTGCTTTCTGAACATGCGCAGAAAAAAACGGACATAAAATAACGGTCATCAACGGTAGTGTGAACGCCACCTAAGTTCACATGACCTTCATTATAGTCCGTTCCTATCATTAGTCATCAACTAACGCAGACAAAAGGAAAAGATGTGCTTTAAGGACTTTTTCTTCCGTTAGAAAAGCAAAGAAACATGATGGATGAACGCTTCCATCACGTATTTTACATTACAGTGAATGCAGTTGGAGAGTGCTTTGTCTGCATCAATCATTCTATTGCCGTTTAAGTCTGTTGCTCCCATTCTGTGACGGATGAGAGCAATGCAAATATAAGTAGAATTTTTCCAGGAAGAAAAAACGAAGGTCAATAGCGCTGGTCCAGATGACTGACTTTTATTGGCATATACACAACGCGTTTCCGGTAACACAGGCTTTTTTTTCAAGTGTAAATATGACTGTCAAGAAAGGGCCTTTGTTAGCCCGAAAACGCGTTGTGTGTATGCCAATAAAAGTCGATCATCTGAACCAGCGCTATTCACTCTTCTCCTTATATTTGGGTTCTGACGACGTGTGATCCTTTAATCACCGTACCGAAAAGGTTTCCAGCTGCAATCTGAAGTCCAGTCCAACATAGGATTATACTACATGCATTTATAGTAGTTGTGAGCTATTTTCACAACTACAAGAGGTGAGAACCTCTCCACTTGTTTATTTTCTGTTATTTACTTAGTCAACAGTATTACATTATTTGGTGCAGCTTCTGTTTTTTTTTTCAAGCCGCTACTGGATGAGAGCAATGGACTGTAAAGACACATATATATATAGTGCAACACATAACACAGTACCAGACTAACAACCTGAAAGGCACAATAGGAGATCAAATAGTCCTGCTAGATGAGAGTTAGCATATGTAAAATTATGCCATTATGCATCTAAAAGAATTTAAAGTTTGCAAGTTATCAACTATTCTGTGACGTGCTACTTCATTCCTATGGGGAAAACACGTTCTCTGGATTGTTGGGAGTAGATAATAACTAGCTGACTTGGACCTACCTCTTTAAGGTGTGTAAAGTTCATGTGTACTATATATAATATATATGTCACCACTTACATCCAGTTACCTGCAAACGACACAAACGTGTACTACTAACATCTTTTTTTTAATACTTAAAAATACAACAAACAGTCTTTAATCCCTTCCAATCACAGCAATGCCTTCCAAAAGCCATAACATTTTTATCCATTTATAGAACCAAAAGAGGGCTTAATTTCTTAATTTTTGTGGGACAATGCTGAAAAAAATTGGGGTGGAATTAGAGAGAAACTGCATTTGCGCCACTTTCTTATGGTGTTTTGTTTTTACAGTGCATTCCGCTACAAACTTGGCCCCACATCTGAAGCACATTCGATTTTGTGTATGAGGTCTAACTATTGAAGCTTGCCACAGACAAACTTCAGTAGTTACATTCCTATGACAGGCCTTCGAGCATGGATACCAGACGGCTCCCCCGATCTGCAGGGATTAATTTGGGTATTACCACCAGGTCTCTGCTATATAGAACAGCAGAGACCCAGAAGCTATGGCAGCCACTTTGACCCAAAATCTGTCATACTATTATGGTGCATGCCAGGAAGGGTTTAGCCCATTAACGACCCAGGACGTTATATTACATCCATAGGCAGAGTGAAATAGAAGTCAAGGAATTGATTGATGTCCCTGCTCGCAAGAGTTTACAATCTATGAGGTAGAGGGGTTGACACAAGCAGGGGCGGCATCAGAGGTAGCATTGCTTATACAATGGTCAGACAATTTTGTAATAGAGGTTACTGTCATTACACATATATAAGGCTGTATGAGCCGTCACCAGTCGTGTCTTTTAACGTGCAGACGGTGCCTGGACATATAAAGTTAGTCTGATACGGCATCATATCCTGTGAGGTAATGCGGGAGCGTGAACAGAGGGTACGTTTTAGGGAATCTAACTACGGAAGGGTTTACATTAGGAGTTGTGATAGGCCTTTCTGAAAAGATATGTCTTTAGTTTGCGCTTGAAGCTGTGGAAATTGGGGGTTAATCTGATGGTCTGGGATAGGGCATTCCAGAGAAGTGGTGCAACTCGGGAGAGGTCTTGTATACGAGCGTGGGAGGTTCTGATAATAGAGGATGTTAGTCTTAGGTCATTGAGTGAACGGAGAGCACGGGTTGGGCGATAGACAGAGATGAGGGAGGAAATGTAGGGAGGTGCAGCATTATGGAGAGCCTTGTGAATGAGGGTGATAAGTTTATATTGTATTCTGTATTGAATAGGCAGCCAATGTAGTGACCGACGCAGACCGGAGACATCGCTGTAGCGTCTAGACTGATAGATGAGCCTGGCCGCTGCATTCAGAATAGATTGTAGAGGGGAGAGTTTAGTAAGGGGAAGACCGATTAGTAAGGAGTTACAGTAGTCAAGGCGAGAGTGAATCAGGGCAACAATAAGTGTCTTTAGTGTATCTGTGGTAAGGAAAGGGCGGATTTTGGAGATGTTTTTGAGGTGGAGATGAGATGAGCGTGCGAGTGATTGAATATGGGGGGGTGAAAGAAAGGTCTGAGTCAAACATAACCCCGAGACAGCGGGCATACTGCCTAGGAGTTATGGTAAGGCCAGAGACTGCAATGGAGATATCAGGGACTGATCTATTAGATGGTGGAAACAACAGTAATTCAGTCTTTGAGAGATTCAGTTTCAGATATAAGCAAGACATGATATTTGAGACAGCAGAGAGACAGTCACTGGTGTTCTGTATTAGTGCAGGGGTGATGTCACGGGATGACGTATATAATTGGGTGTCATCAGCATAAAGATGGTACCCGAAGCCAAATCTGGTGATGGTTTGTCCAATGGGGGCTGTATAGAGAGAGAAGAGCAGGGGGTCTAGCACCGAGCCCTGAGGAACCCCAACGGCGAGGGGAAGAAACAGAGCCTGCAAATGATACACTGAAAGTGCGGTCAGAGAGATAAGAGGAGAACCAGGAGAGCACGGTGTCCGTGAGGCTGACAGAGCGGAGCATACTGAGGAGGAGTTGATGGTCAACAGTGTAAAATGCTGCTGAGAGATCTAGAAGAATGGGAAGAGAGAAGTCACCTTTGGATTTAGCCGTCAGGAGATCATTGGAGACTTTTGTGAGGGCTGTTTCAGTAGAGTGCAGAGTGTGGAAGCCAGATTGTAAGGGGTCAAGAAGAGAGTTAGCAGAAAGATAGCAGATTAAACGAGAATAGACCAAGCGTTCCAAGATTTTGGAGATTAAAGGGAGGTTAGAGACAGGTTGATAGCAGCACAGGACGGGTCAAGGGAGGGTTTCTTCAATAGAGGGGTTATAACAGCATGTTTGAAAGAGGATGGGAAAATTCCAGAAGAGAGAGAGGCTAAATATTTTAGTAAGGTAAGTTGTGACAGCAGGCGACAGAGACTGGAGAAGGTGTGAAGGGAAAGGGTCACTACTGCAGGTTGTAGGGCAAGAAGAAGAAAGTAGATGAGATATTTTCTCCTCTGTAACAGGTTCAAAAGATGAGAATGAGCAGTCTGGAGTGTGGCTGGTGAGGGGGTTAGTACCACCTGGGGATTGGGCAGTTATTTCCTGACGGATCTTATCAATTTTGTCATGGAAAAAAGTGGTCAGGTCATTTGCACTAAGGTCTGTGAATGGATCCTGCACCTTAGGGGTGACTAAGGAGTGAAAAGTTTCAAATAGCCTTTTAGGGTTACAGGAGAGAGAAGAGATGAGAGCGGTGAAATAGGCTTGTTTGGCGAGGTGAAGGGCAGAACTATAGGTTTTAAGTATAAATTTAAAGTGGAGGAAGTCTGTAGGTGTACGTGATTTTCTCCACAGACGTTCAGCATACCTAGAGCACCGCTGAAGAAAACGTGTCTGTGGCGTCTGCCAGGGTAGCTGCCTCCTGCGTCTAACTTTTTGAGTAGAGGGGGGAGCCACCTCATCCAATGCGCTCTTAAGAGTTTCATTATAGTGACTGGTGGCCAGATTGGGACAGGAGATTGAGGATATGGGGGACAGAGAGGACTGTAGAGTACCTGAGAGGTGCTGGGTGTTAATAACACGTAAATTCCTATATGTATGATGAGTAGGTGTGTCCTGTGAGGGAGAGGAAGCACTGATGGTGAGAGACAGAAGGTTATGATCAGAGAGTGGCAGAGAAGAGTTAGTAAATTTAGAAACTGTGAGGAGTCGATGGAAGACAAGATCAATGGTGTTGCCATCTACATGTGTGGCGGAAGAGGAAAGTTGTGAAAGACCAAAATAAGTGGTTATTGAGAGAAACTGTGAGGCAGCTGGGGAAACAGGGTGTCAGTGGGGATGTTAAAGTCACCCATGATGAGGGTAGGAATTTCACTGGATAAAAAGAGTGGAAGCCAAGAAGCGAAGTGATCCAGGATATTGAATGTTGCCATTACAAACTGCAATTTTTCCCGCAAACAGTAAGCCATCTTGTGACTCTGTGGACCGAAAAAAAAAATTATGGCTCTTGGAAGGTGGGGAAGAAAAAACAGATACGCAAAAAACGAAAATTGGCTTGGTCTTTAAGTGGTTACTAATTCAACTATTTTAAGCTGCAACACAACATATTGACACATCTGCTTTAACCCCTTAACGACCCAGGGCGTAATAGTACGTCCTGAGTCGCATGACGATGTATGGAGAGCGCTCAGGAGCTGAGCGCTCTCCATACACTGCGGGTGCCGGCTGTATAATACAGCCAGGACCCGCAGCTAACAGCAGCGATCGGTGCCTGCACCGATCGCGGCTGTTAACCCTTTAGATGCCGCGGTCAAACGCGACCGCGGCGTCTAAATTGCGGAGCCGCCATTTTTACCTCATTGCCGCCCTCCGGAACGTCATCGGAGGGCTGCGCTTGGTTGCCATGACAGCCGGTAGCCTATTGAAGGCTCCCAGGCCTGTCATTACAGTATAGCTATTACGCGATGCCAGAGGCATCGTCTAATAGCAGTGAAGGCATTTTGCTATTCACTGCGATACAGTAGTATCGCAGTGAATAGTATGATCGATCAGACTCCCTAGGTTTCAAGATCCCTAGGGGGTCTGATCATACAAGTAAAAGTATAAAAAAAAAAAAGTTTTTAAAAGTATGAAAAAATTAAAAAAAAACACAAAAGTTCAAATCACCCCCCTTTCCCTAGATCAGATATAAAAGTAAATAAACAAAAGTAAGCATAAACACTTTAGGTATCCCCGCGCTCCAAAATGCCCGAACTATTAAAATATTAAAATATTTATCCCATACGGTGAACGGCGTAGCGGGGAAAAAAAATCAAAATGGCCAAATAGCGTTTTTTTCAACACTTTGTCTCCTATAAAAAATTGAATAAAAAGTGATCAAACCATCAGATCTTTCCCCAAGTGGTATCAATAAAAACGTCATGTTGTCCCGCATAAAAAGACGCCTTACCCAGCTCCATACATATAAATATGAAAAAGTTACAGGTGACACAATATGGCGACGCAAATTTTTTTTTTTTCTATTTAGCAAAGTTTTTAATTTTTTAAAAGGTATCAAAACATTACAAATACTATATAAATTTGGTATCGCCAAGTTCGTACTGACCCGCAGAATACAGGTAACATGTCATTTTTACCACACAGTGAATGGTGTAAAAATTAAACCCATATGAATTTGGCGCAAATGCAGTTTTTCTCCAATTGCACCTCATTCTGAATTTTTTTCCAGCTTCCCAGTACATTGCACAGCATATTGAATAGTGACATTACAAAGTACAATTTGTTTCGCAAACAATAAGCCATCATGTGACTCTGTGAACTGAAAAATGAAAAAGTTATGGCTCTTGGAATGTGGGGAGGGAAAAACGAAAATGCAAAAACAAAAAATGGCCGGGTCATTAAGGGGTTAAAAAGTCTAGAGCTAACTAAACTTGCACTAAATGTAAATTTAGCACCTAAATGCTGAATGCTGTAAAGCGCTCATCTCTTGAGCAGGTGCTTTGTTAAAGACCCCCACATCTGCCATATATGTATGGCAGATGTCGTGAATGGGTTAAAAGTAGTAATCAAATACAAGGTGGACAGCGCCTTACATATATTCTACAGTATAGCTCAGAATACAAAATGCAAGCTAAGGATGGTATATTTATTAATGTATCTCTCCAGAATGTTTTTAAAGGCAAATTTCGCAATAGTTTTCTGCCAAAATTTAGGTCTGAATTTTTTTTAAATTTGTTAAGGCTAAGCCTTTTCTGATTTAAGCCACAGTTGTTTTTAAGAGTCCTTCAAAGCAGGCCAAATGAAATCATTTACTGCCAATTAAAAACAGGATGTTTGAGATTTTAGTCATGTACTCCGGATGACCTGGTTTTTTTTTACGATCACCTTGACTTTGTCATTGACCTAGCATATTTTCAGCAGGTTTACTTATATTGCAAAACATTACAACCTGATGATCTTTTCAGTAATGTTATAATTCTGTTCTCTTATTGATGCCATCATGCCATGATGTTTTCATTCCTCCTTCACCCAAGAACAGTTAGGCCTCCCTCAAACAGGCATATATAGTCTAGAAAAATTAGACTGCTTATTGACCACATTTATTGGACTGAATCTGGTCCAGAGTTCGGGGGTTTTGCATTCATAGTGATCTCTGGTAACCGCACACAGATTACCTTTAATTGTCATGCTTTACCTGTACTTACAACTTGAAACTGAAATAAATACAGTTTGTAGCATGGTAATTGGTGATTTATCTCTGTGCGCTTACTCCGAATCGGTCACCAATGTCTACAGTAAGAGCACCTTTGGCTGGGATCACAAATGTGTAATAACACCATTAGGCTGGGATCACATATTCAGTGTTTGATGCGGTATATTAAGCAAAAGCTATGAGTGGATACAAAAGAGAGAAGTGTAAGTCTTTCCTCTGTACTTTTCCTCTGTACCCACTTCTAGCTTTGGCTTAATAACCTGTGCCAAAACTGCATGTGTGAATTCGGCCTTCTTGATTTCTTATACTAATATATTTGTATACACTACCATTCAAAAGTTTAGCGTCTCTTAGAAATTTCCTTATTTTTGAAAGAAAAGCACAGTTTCTTTCAATGAAGATAACATTAAATGAATCAGAAATACACTCTATGCATTGTTAATGTGGTAAATGACTATTCTAGCTGCAAACGTCTGGTTTTTAATGCAATATCTACATATAGAGGCCCATTTCCAGCAACCATCACTCCAGTGTTCTAATGGTACATTGTGTTTGCTAATTGTATAAGAAGGCTAATGGATGTTTAGAAAACCCTTGTGCAAGTATGTTAGCACAGCTGAAAACAGTTTTGCTGGTTAGAGAAGCTATAAAACTGACCTTCCTTTGAGCTAGTTGAGAATCTGGAGCATTACATTTGTTGGTTCGATTAAACTCTCAAAATGGCCAGAAAAAGAGAACTTTCATGTGAAACTCGACAGTCTATTCTTGTTCTTAGAAATGAAGGCTATTCCATTCGAGAAATTGCCAAGAAACTGAAGATTTCCTACAACGGTGTGTACTACTCCCTTCAGTGGACAGCACAAACAGGCTCTAACCAAAGTAGAAAGAGAAGTGGGAGGCCCCGCTGCACAACTGAGCAACAAGACAAGTACATTAGAGTCTCTAGTTTGAGAAATCGACGCCTCACAGGTCCTCAACTGGCAGCTTCATTAAATAGTACCCACAAAACGCCAGTATCAACGTCTACAGTAAAGAGGCAACTCAGGGATGCTGGCCTTCAGGGCAGAGTGGGCAAGAAAAAGCCATATCTGAGACTGGCTAATAAAAGGAAAAGATTAATATGGGCAAAAGAACACAGACATTGGGAAGAGGAAAAAAGTGTTATGGACAGACGAATCGAAGTTTGAGGTGTTTGGATCACACAGAAGAACATTTGTGAGACGCAGAACAACTGAAAAGATGCTGGAAGAGTGCCTGACGCCATCTGTCAAGCATGGTGGAGGTAATGTGATGATCTGGGGTTGCTTTGGTGCTGGTAAAGTGGGAGATTTGTACAAGGTAAAAGGGATTTTGACTAAGGGAGGCTATCACTCCATTTTGCAACGCCATGCCATACCCTGTGGACAGCGCTTGATTGGAGCCAATTTCATTCTACAACAGGACAATGACCCAAAGCACATCTCCAAATTATGCAAGAACTATTTAGGGAAGAAGCAGGCAGATGGTATTCTATCTGTAATAGAGTGGCCAGCGCAGTCATCAGATCTCAACCCCACTGAACTGTTGTGGGAGCAGCTTGACCGTATGGTAGGCAAAAAGTGCCCATCAAGCCAATCCAACTTGTGGGAGGGACTTCTGGAAGCATGGGGTGAAATTTCTCCAGATTACCTCAGCAAATTAACAGCTAGAATGCCAAAGGTCTGCAATGCTGCATATGAAGCATTCTTTGACGAAAGCAAAGTTTGAAGGAGAAAATTATTATTTCAAATAAAAATCATTATTTCTAACCTTGTCAATGTCTTGACTATATTTTCTATTCATTTTGCAACTCATTTGATAAATAAAAGTGTGAGTTTTCATGGAAAACACAAAATTGTCTGGGTGACCCCAAACGTTTAAACGGTAGTGTATATGCTTTCATATGTCTACACATGACAGTAAGATGATCACAAAGTATCCACCTGATGGAACCTCCACTGGTCAGCTGTAATCTGTAGGGAAACCTGCAGTAAGTGTCCAGTTTTCCTGCAGCACTCCCACTTGATAAGGATAGTCCATAAAAAGCTTAATCCTATACAAGTCCATCTAATTCAACCTATTCTCCTCCAACTTTGGTCTAGAGGAACGCGAAACCCTTATGAGACCAAAGCCAATTTTCTTCATCTTAGAGAAAATGTCGTTCACTACTCCAAATATGGCAATCAAAATAAATACATATAGTGGGGAAAAAAAGTATTTAGTCAGCCACCAATTGTGCAAGTTCTTCCACTTAAAAAGATGAGAGAGGCCTGTAATTGACATCATAGGTAGACCTCAACTATGAGAGACTAAATGAGAAAACAAATCCAGAAAATCACATTATCTGGTTTTTAAAGAATTTATTTGCAAATTATGGTGGAAAATAAGTATTTGGTCAATAACAAAAGTTCATCTCAATACTTTGTTATATATCCTTTGTTGGCAATGACAGAGGTCAAACGTTTTCTGTAAGTCTTCACAAGGTTGGCACACACTGTTGCTGGTATGTTGGCCCATTCCTCCATGCAGATCTCCTCTGGAGCAGTGATATTTTGGCGCTGTCACTTGGCAACACGGACTTTCAACTCCCTCCAGAGGTTTTCTATGGGGTTGGGATCTGGAGACTGGCTAGGCCACTCCAGGTCCTTGAAATGCTTCTTACGAAGCCACTTCTTCATTGCCCTGGCGGTGTGCTTGGGATCATTGTCATGCTGAAAGACCCAGCCATGTTTCATCTTCAATGCCCTTGCTGATGGAAGGAGGTTTGCACTCAAAATCTCACGATACATGGCCCCATTCGTTCTTTCATGTACACGGATCAGTCGTCCTGGTCCCTTTGCAGAGAAACAGCCCCAAATCATGATGTTGCCACCCCCATGCTTCACAGTAGGTATGGTGTTCTTTGGATGCAACTCAGCATTCACTCTCCTCCAAACACGACGAGTTGTGTTTCTACCAAACAGTTCTACTTTGGTTTCATCTGACCATATGACATTCTCCCAATACTCTTCTGGAACATACAAATGCTCTCTAGCAAACTTTAGACGGGCCCGGATATGTACTGGCTTAAGCAGGAGGACACGTCTGGCACTGCAGGATCTGAGTCCCTGGCGGCGTAGTGTGTTACTGACGGTAGCCTTTGTTACGTTAGTCCCAGCTTTCTGCACGTCATTCACTAGGTCCCCCCATGTGGTTCTGGGATTTTTGCTCACTGTTCTTGTGATCATTTTGACCCCACGGGGTGAGATCTTGCGTGGAGCCCCTGATCGAGGGAGATTATCAGTGGTCTTGTATGTCTTCCATTTTCTAATTATTGCTTCCACAGTTGATTTCTTCACACCAAGCTGCTTGCCTATTGCAGATTCTGTCTTCCCAGCCTGGTGCAGGTCTACAATTTTGTTTCTGGTGTCCTTTCACAGCTCTTTGGTCTTCACCATAGTGGAGTTTGGAGTGTGACTGTTTGAGGTTGTGGACATGTGTCTTTTATACTGATAACAATGTCAAACAGGTGCCATTACTACAGGTAATGAGTGGAGGACAGAGGAGCCTCTTAAAGAAGAAGTTACAGGTCTGTGAGAGCCAGAAATCTTGCTTGCTTGTAGGTGACCAAATACTTATTTTCCACCATAATTTGCAAATAAATTCTTAAAAAAAATCAGACAATGTGATTTTCTAGATATGTTTTCTCATTTTGTCTCTCATAGTTGAGGTCTACCTATGATGTCAATTACAGGCCTCTCTCATCTTAAGTGGGAGAACTTGCACAATTGGTGGCTGACTAAATACTTTTTTTCCCCAATATATATATATATATATATATATATATATATATTGTGACAATTTGGGGGGGGGGGGGATTAGCCTCAAAGGTGGCAGACTCCTGGACCCGACAGCTGTGATGGTGGTACTGGGCACCGGAGAAGCAGTATTCGGACGGTGCTTGTGTAAAGTAAATGGCTTTATTTCAGCTTTAAGAGTGGAACATAAACAAAACAATAAACAGCCCGGGCCACATTTAGGGCACTAACTTACTGCTTGACCCCTATCTAGCCTCTGGGGCAACAAGCAGCCTGACTCATGCTCAGTCTTTTCAGGACCTCAGTCCTCTTGGGACAGACCACCTTGTCTGTCCCCCACCCGGTTCCCAGTCTCCCTGCTTCCTGCAGGTCTCGACACAGCAGCTCTGCTGCTGTATCCACTCCCTCTGGACTTTCGCCCCCCCCCCCATAGGTGTGGCTGAGGACCTTTTCAGGCCTGGCCCTGGGTCACTCATTAGCGCCCTCTGGGTTCATACTCTCACAATATATATATTGTCAGGATCTGGGGTGCTGGGTGGGCTGACAAACACAGACTCCAAGCGATTGGTCCAAGTGTTGAGTTTTTTATTCACTCAAAACCGCTCTTTGGTACAGGCAACATAAAAAAAACACAAAATAAACACCTGCCCGTCTGTGCTATAACTAACAGAAGTGGTTACCTCACCTAGCAATAAGACAGGTTTGGATAGTCAGGTTTGTTTCCAGTAGTACAACCTTCCTTGTGGCTTTCCAGTCAAGTTCTGCCAAAGTCTGCTCTCCCAGCAGACTTCTTATATCCCCTTGATGAGGACAATCCCAGTCAGCTGGGTTTCTCCAGAAGAGTCCACAAGGTGTGGACTGGAAAGGATGGGAATGGCAGGTTCCACTACCAACCTACCCGTCATTCCATAAAAATCCAGCCCGGTGCACGGCAGTTAAATAATGCCCAGCAAACAAAGTTGTCTGCTGAGAAGCAAACTTTTCTGGATTTCCTCATCTCAACCATCTGAGCAACCTGGGTGAGATGTACATCCCTTCCAATACTTTTCCAGCCATCAGCTTACAATGTGTGTATATATATATATATATATATATATATATATACACACACACACACACTACCCATCTCCAGAAATCAGTTACATATAACTTGTTAGCTTCTATGTACAGTGGGTATGGAAAGTATTCAGACCCCTTTAATTTTTTCACTCTTTGTTTCATTGCAGCCATTTGCTAAAAGCAAAAAAGTTCATTTTATCTCTCATTAATGTACACTCAGCACCCCATCTTAACAGAAAAAAACCAGAAATGTAGATATTTTTGCAAATTTATTAAAAAAGAAAAACTGAAATATCACATGGTCAGAAGTATTCAGACCCTTTGCTCAGTATTGGGTAGAAGCCCCTTTTGAGCTAGTACAGCCATGAGTCTTCTTGGGAATGATGCAACAAGTTTTTCACATCTGGATTTGGGGATCCTCTGCCATTCTTCCTTGCAGATCCTCTCCAGTTCTGTCAGGTTGGATGGTGAACGTTGGTGGACAGCCATTTTCAGGTCTCTTCAGAGATGCTCAATTGGGTTGAGGTCAGGGCTCTGGCTGGGCCAATCAATTAAGGTCACAGAGTTGTTCTGAAGCCACTACTTTGTTATTTTAGCTGTGTGCTTAGGGTCATTGTCTTGTTGGAAAGTGAACCTTCGGCCCAGTCTGAGGTCCAGAGCACTCTGGAAGAGGTTTTCTCCAGGATATCTCTGTACTTGGCCGCATTCATCTTTCCTTCAATTGCAACCAGTCATCCTGTCCCTGCAGCTGAAAAACACCCCCAAAGCATGATGCCGCCACCACCATGTTTAACTGTTAGGATTGTATTGGGCAGGTGATGAGCAGTGCCTGGTTTTCTCCACACATACTGCTTACAGTGATCTTTGGGATCTTCTTTACCTTTCTCACAAAGGCTCTTCTCCCACGATTGCTCAGTTTGGCTGGACGGTAAGGTCTAGGAAGAGTTCTGATCGTCCCAAACTTCTACCATTTAAGGATTTTGGAGGCCACTGTGCTCTTAGGTACCCTGAGTGCTGCAGAAATTCTTTTGTAACCTTGGCCAGATCTGTGCCTTGCCACAATTCTGTCTCTGAGCTCCTTGGGCAGTTCCTTTGACCTCATGATTCTCATTTGCTCTGACATGCACTGTGAGCTGTGAGGTCTTATCTAGACAGGTGTGTGCCTTTCCTAATCAAGTCCAATCAGTTTAATTAAACACAGCTGGACTCCAATGAAGGAGTAGAACCATCTCAAGGAGGATCAGAAGGAAATGGACAGTTTGTGAGTTAAATATGAGTGTCACAGCAAAGGGTCTGAATACTTATGACCATGTGATATTTCAGTTTTTCTTTTTTAATAAATTTGCAAAAATATCTACATTTCTGTATTTTTTTATGTCAAGATGGGGTGCTGAGTTTACATTAATGGGAAATAAAATGAACTTTTTTGCTTTTAGCAAATGGCTGCAATGAAACAACGAGTGAAAAATTTAAAGGGGTCTGAATACTTTCTGTACCCACTGTATATATGTTACCGCTACAGTGCAGAAATCAGTTAATCTGAAGATTACCTAGGTAATCTGCAAATTCACTAGGGTGATCCGTTAGAGTGCAGAAAACTGGTTTCATTACTGACATTACCAAGGTAATCTGCACATTACCTACTAGGCACTCGTTAAAGTGAAAATAACATGTTTGCTGGAAGTTTGTATGCTTAAATTAACCTAATGTTATTTATTTATTTTTCGATATCTAAAGAATCAAGTTAATACAATGAAACAATCAACAAATTAGTTCATAATGTTGTACGAGTATAAAGACAAAAAAGTAGGGGGCACTCACCCAGACTTCTGTAAAATGGAGACTTTTATTTAGAAAATGTCCATTAAAACATCTATGTCACGTGGGAGAAAGGAAAAATGCCCTGAAGGCAAGGCAACGAATCGTTTCGCGCACAAGCACTTTTTCAAGGCTCAGGATGCCACCATTACATATAAAACCAGAAGGAGAACCAAAAAAGGCTAATTTACTGTTACATTTTTAGCATAGAGTCATGCATATGAATGGATTTTTGCTTTGTATTCACTTTTTAGTTTTCTTTCTGGTCCGCTTGAATTCTGTTGCCCCGTATCGCCTTAAACTGAGTTGAGGCATAGTCTTCTCTCCGGTTCATCCTCCCTACTATGCTCCTATTGGATTAACAAGTAAACACATTCTGAGAACTATACTTTGAGAGCCTTTTTTGGGTTTCTCCTTCTGGTCCGATGTGTGTTAAAGAGGTGTGGTCTTTTCTGTGGGGCGGAGGATAAATTGCATCTGATTGGTTGCTTCTACCCTTCCCCCACAGATAGCCACATGATTGGCTGTGATGTTTGGAGGGATTTTCAAATAAAAGATCTGTGGTTTTAGATGTAATAGTGGCATCCTGAGGCTTGAAAAAGCGCTTGTGCATGAAACGATTCGTTGCCTTGGCTTTAGGGCTTTTTTTCCTCTCTGCCATGTGACATGGATTTTTTTATGGACACGAATTTGGGCATGAGACAAAGTTTTGAACTTTAATGGGATGCAAGCCGTTAATATGCACATTAACCTAGGTAAACTGCGAAAAACTTGATTCCGCACATTAACTGAGCAAATCAGTTAATCTGCAGATTAGCTAGGTAATGTGCACATTCACGGCTTTCGAGCTTTAGCGGTAACATATATATATATACAGTAAGTGTCCCTGGATATAACCATGACCATTAGAATATAAAAAATGTAGGGTTTATTGCTGGATGCACGCAGAAAACCAAAAAGTAGTGCTCTAATAAAATATATTTAAAATATTTCACTATTAAGCACAGAATATTCTTCATTTTATTACAATAATTATTTTAAAAATAATTTTGACGTTTATGTTAGGAGGTGATTGAAATTTCTAACTTCTCTTCAATTATTTTGCTTTTCCTTTGGCATGGTGAAAGTGACAGGGTGAAAGTGTTAATATTTATAATCCTTACACTGTAAACCAAAGACCTGTATGTAGGCTATAATCAGTAGTGGCAGATGATGTATTGGGAGAAAACCTGGCACCATCAAGAGCATTCCGACGCTGTATAAATATTGTGGTACCAACCAACTGAAAAGCATTTCTTCCCAAATCCCCATAATTTTCCATTCATACTAGAGTAACAGCCCGTGGGTGGTTAAGAGCACCCAGAGTGTGAGTTAATAACTTTAGGAATGTCCTGTGTGTGGTGTTTCTACGTACTTATTTAGGACTCTGAGAGAAGATGACTCTGTGACTATATAGGTGTATTTTATTATCCACATGTACAGTGTAAGGTAAAGAACAGATATGTGCTCCCTTTTTTTCTGTGTGCTCATAAGACTTGTTATACCACAGTCATTTTGAAGTGTTTTTGATATTAACCAAATGATAAGGGTAATAAATTAAATTTTTACATAGACGATTTTTTTTTTTCAGATGCATGAACGTCCACAACATCTCCTTTTGGAATGGCTCATTCTAAATGGGAATATTTATTTTTTGTTGATAATCTTAAAATTATTTTTTTTACATATTATGTGGCCTCAGTGTGCCCGAAAACTAGAATCTTTAAATTTTTTTGGCTTTATGTATAGGAAAAAAATCTATAAAAGATAAACACCGCAAACTGCCTTTTTCTTCCTTTCATAAATGATTATAATTCTTAAATTTATAGACTAATATAATCCTCTCAGTTTCCTGTGTCGATCAATACCAATGACCCCCTATGTACTATAGTTGGTATATGAAATCTGTAAAGAGCCACAAAGTACAAACATTTTTTTACTAATCACTAATAGAACAGGACCAAATAGTCAAAAAATAGTGATGGTTAATTATATGTGTGGCTTGATTTAGATTACATAGTTTCCTTCTGCATTTTTTTTTTTTTTTTTTTTTAATAGTGACTTTTTTTTTTTTGTAACATTTGAAGCATGCATTCTTTCTGACATTTTTAAGTCCTATAGAGAAACCTATGGAGAACACCAGAAAAAGGCACTATTCTGGTATGTTTCATAATGCACTACAGGCTTTAAAGTAACATTTGGCCACAAAAAACTAATGAATAACAAACTTTACACCTTTGTAAAACATGCTTGGAAGCAGTCAAAAGTTCTATATGTGAAACCACATGTAGTGTATTTGCATGATATAGACATTTTTCTCCAAAGTTGTGAGAAGCCCATATAACTTGCATTCATTTCATGAAGGATTCTCCGGATGAAATGGGCAGGTTAGGCAGAGGGATTAATTTTTTTTTTTTAATTGACTGTGTCCTCCCTGCATTGGTTTAAATACAGATCACCAAAAACAGTGATCTATTGCTTGCTGGGTAATACAGGGTGGTCCATAAGTATGGGTACACCCAGATAAAATGAATCCAAAATGGCACCTTTGCAGATGGCCACCATGGGCGTCACCCGGCCTGAAATGTTTCCCCCTTCCCATGTACAAATATGTCACAAACGGTAAGGTGATATCAGCAACCACTTCCATTTTTTCTGGGTGTATCCATATATATGGCCCACCCTGTAGAACACTATTAGCACTGATTTGCACAAGTTTTGTTTTCCCAGCAACTAATTTTTTTTTACATATTTAAATCTTTATTAAATAAAATATTATACAAATACAAAACAACTATTCTTAAAGGAGATTTTTTTTCCCTGTAGGCCAGGGAAATTGAAAAAAACAAAAACAAAAAAAAACCTCCATACTCACCTGTCCCTGGTGCTTTGATGACCCCCGCTGCTGTGTAGTCCAGCGGTGTTCCAGGGTTTGTTCCATCGGAACTCCTTGCCGAAGGTGACTGTGAGGCCAATCAGTGGCTTCAGGAAATTAACTGAGGCATCACTGACAAATGTTACCTGTGGTTGTCCGAGAGTGGAAATATGTAGAATATGTAATGAAATAAAATTTCCACTTGTTATATCGCCTTCCACTCCAGTACTGGTGCTCCCTTGGTCCCTGCTTGTCTTTGTTTACATTGCAGTACTGATGACATGCATAGGGCATATGACAACTACAGTTAATCACTGTCCAGAGCAGTGGTGGCAGTAGGTGAGGCACATGACCACTGTGGCTATGTAAATATGGGAGTAGTGGAAGGTGATTTAAAGAGAACCTGTCACGACTCCTGATTTGTTTGTTTTACTACTATAAATACTTGCATGCCTTGTGAAATAACGGTTCTGGAACACCTTTTCTTATACCTCTGCATTGTGTCGCTCCTTTGTGATCACGCCTTGAAATTTATAAGTAATTGTTAACTTTTCAAAGGGATGTGTCTTTGCCCAACCTAACACTGGTAGCACTGATTGGACAATGTCAGACTGGGTATGAAAATGCCACCAACTGGTAACACACAGTTGTCAATTTGTTCAAAAATCGCTATAAGGAATAACAGATAAATGGTACAAAACAGAGTTATTAAAAACGATGTTCCATAATTATTTCCTAAAACAGACACGTCAGGTGAGGTGACTGTTCCTCTTTAACAAAATACAGTCATGGCTATAAGTGTTGGCACCTCTGAAATTTTTCCAGAAAATTATTGCAATTATATACAGTGGGGAAAAACAGTATTTAGTCAGCCACCAATTGTGCAAGTTCTCCCACTTAAAAAGATGAGGCCGGCCTGTAATTAACATCATAGGTAGACCTCAACTATGAGAGACAAAATGAGAAAACAAATCCAGAAAATCACATTGTCTGATTTTTTAAGAATTTATTTGCAAATTATGGTGGAAAATAAGTATTTGGTCAATAACAAAAGTTCATCTCAATACTTTGTTATATATCCTTTGTTGGCAATGACAGAGGTCAAACGTTTTCTGTAAGTCTTCACAAGGTTGGCACACGCTGTTTCTGGTATGTTGGCCCATTCCTCCATGCAGATCTCCTCTAGAGCAGTGATGTTTTGGCGCTGTCGCCACTGTATGTTTATTCCCTTTCTGTGTATTGAAACAACACAAAAAAATTGAGAAAAAAAAGGCAAATTGGACATAGTTTCACACAAAACACCAAAAAAGGTGCTGGACAAAATTGTTGGCACCTTTTCAAAATTGTGAGTAAATAACTTTGCTTTAAGCATGTGATGCTCATTCAGACTCACCTGTGGCAAGTAACCAGTGTGGGCAATATAAAAATCACACCTGAAACCAGATAAAAAGGAGACAAGTTGACTCAATCTTTGTATTATATGTTTGTGTGTGCCACACTAAGCATGGAGAACAGAGAGAGGAGAAGAGAACTGTCTTAAAGAATATCAACAATCTCAAGGTTACAAGTCCAGCTCCAGAGATCTTGATGTTCCTTTGTCCACAGCACGCAACATAATCAGGAACATAACAAAACATGTTTAATTGCAGTAATTTTCTAGGAGAAATACTTCATTTTCTGTAAAAACTTTCAGGGGTGCCTACAATTACGGCCATGACTGTAAGTGGTGTTTTTTTGGTGGCGTTACTTTACTATATAAGCTGCCACCAGGTTTCTCTTTAGCTCGAGGACATTCATTTTCATCAAATGACAACATACTTTACAAGACTTTTAAAAGCTCTCAGTTATTGGTATAAGTTACGATATTAGTATCATGTATACATTTGGCTTAGTAAATTGCATATGCTTTGTTGGTTCATAGTGAAACCTGGGGCTTGATAGCAGTAAAAAGCCAAAGCTTGGTTGTCTACTTCCAGCACAAGTTATGATTGTATATCTTCAGTGTAGTATTGGAGACTATTATTTAGAATACTGTAGTGATTAATAGTTTTATGGCTGACCTATTTTTCAAAGCTTCATGAAATGTGCATGTTTTGTTTTTTTCAAGAAGAAAATTGTGAACCAACTAGTCAATCTGCACTTTTCTCTATCCATCACCTTCTCGTTGAAACTTGGCTAGGTTTGTTTTGTACTCAGCCAAGTTACCTACTTTTCCCAGCTTAGAACTTGCAGTGGTGTACCTAGAGTACTTGCTGTGTTTAGATGCTGATGATTCCTTTGGCTGGCAGATGTTCCAATACTATAGGACATATTTTTCTTTTTATTTGGCGCTGGTTTTCATTAGAGACATGCTTAAGTTCTTTTTATTAGTACAGCAAGTGCTGTTTTTTTTTTTCCTTTTTCTTTTCTTTACAAGATTCCTTAAAGTCATTAAGGGAAAATGTATTGAAATTGTAAATCCATGGGTTAATCAATAATGTCCAATTTGTGTAATCTCTTAACAAAGTGACAGATGCATTTGACTGTTTTTACTGTTCTCTTGGTGCACTCTTAAACCACAACTTACATGGTTTCAGCCTTTTTAAGACCCAAGTTAATGACTTGGCTCATTATTAGATGGGGGGAGGGTTGGGTAAGAAGAAGTACTGAACTAGAACAGTTCATTAAAAGAGGCTACATAATGTTTACAAACTGTCGTCTTTTGTATGTATTTTATTCTTTGTTCTTTGGTGACTTGCAGTTTAGATTTTTCTAGTGTCCCTCTTCAGCATATTACAAATATTTCACCTTGCTTTATCCAGTATGGGCAAAGTGAGGGAGACTTGCCACGACACATGCAACAGATTATGAGAAGACTGCAAATATAATAATTACAGCATCTGCCTGTGCTGGCAGATATTGGATCACAGAACTCCCTTTAATCATAGTGCTTCCCATAATGTGGGTGGTCACAGTCTAAAGACTTTCAGTCAGTCTTTTCCTCATGCAACAGTTATTTTAAAGCGCAAATGGAGTAAACAGCATTCCATGTAGCTCACACTATTTGTTTTTTTTGAACATTTTTCTGCTACATATTGTTTTATTACCATATATGTTTTGAGCTGTGTAACTTAAATAGAATCTGCTACCAAGACTAACAACTGTAATTTAGGGCATCATTAGTAATAATACTAATTATGCTAGGTTCACAATAGCGTTGTCTCTCTGTTGTTCTGGTCTGTCGGTGAACCGCTAAACTAACCGTAACACATGGATTCCATCAGACCCCATAGACTATAATGGGGTCCTTTGTTTTGAAACTGAAAGTGGCGGAGGAAAAAGATTTTCTTTTGGACACTGCAGCACTGATGAACGTAGCCTTAGTGGGTGTAAGAACCCCAGTCTCCCAGCCAGCCATATGGCACCCTCTGCTTTGCATACAGTACAGAAACCTTCTCCAACGAAGGTTCATTTAAATAGGACCTTTCACGTCCTCTGGCACCCGTGGTATTATTCAGAATTCAGCGCACTATCAGCTTTCCAGCGGTATATATAACTGCGGGTGCCAGAGAACGTAAAAGATCCTCTCTAAAGAGAACTTGTTATCATTACAGACATGATAAATAGCTGTTTTATGAAATACTTGTGCTCTTCATAAAATAAACAATTTGGGAGCATTTTTTTCTTAGCTTTCTGTGATGTGCCATGATTCTTTGAAATCTCCGAATATACTGACCACTAGGGTGTGATGGCTGTATTCTACAACTAGCACTCAGTCCTCACTGCTGAAATTGGAGATAATGCTGACAGATTAACCCCTTAGGTGCCTCAATCAATAATGACTATGGCATCTAAATGGGTGGTCTCCATTGCTTACCCCTTCGGACCCGTTTATGATTAAAGGATTGCCATGGCAGCCAGAGGCCGAACACTGACCTCCAAGCTGATAAAGCTTTGTATTGTAGAATAGACACATTTTCAAGTTCCCTAGGACTGAAAAAAAAAAAAGAAAACGGTTTAACATTTTCAAAATATGTAAAATTAAATATTAAAAACTGATAGAAAACTTTTCTTGTTTATCACATTGGTAACAAAATTGGTATTGCTGTGTTGTGCTTCTTTCTTTTTAACTGTTTTTTATTTTGTAAAACTAGTAACAAATAAAAGCTAAATAAATTTGGTACTGTCAAAATCTTAATGACATGTTGAAAATAGTTCCCATGTCATTTTTACCACACAGTGAACATTATAAAAAACCAAAACGTACTGATTTATATTGTTTTCACGCTGTCCTCCCAAAAATTATTAAAATCTACAAGAACATCTGTTAACTTTTTTTTGGTAAATGTTGGGGCTGTTGGGGTTGTGGAGTAAGTTTATCTTTGAAACCTTTTAATAATAAACTTTTAATAATAAAATAAAAGTTCACAAAATGGCTGACATGTAAAAATACATCTTATCCCGCAAAAAAACCCAAAAACAAACCCTCATTTATGCTGACAAACAGAAAAGTTGACTTTTGAAATGTAAAAATGGAAAAGCGAAATGTTGCATCCTGTAGTCCAAAATAGGAGATTTCCTTAAATTAACCCCTTCCCTCCCAGCACTATACTATTATGTTGTGCTTAGCATATAGTTAATGCACAGAACCGTAATAGTACGTTGCTGTGATGTAGCCGACACATAAGCTACCGTGTTTCTCCGAAAATAAGACAGGGTCTTATATTATTTTTTGCTCCGAAAAAAGGGCTAGGGCTTATTTTTGGGGTAGGTCTTAATTTTTTCCATGAACAACAATCACACATTTGATCGCTTTTTATTTCAACTTTTATCAGAGGTGAAACAGCGAGAAAACAACAGTTCGGCACTTTAGATTTTTTTTTTTCTGCTACAGCATTTACTATAGAGGTAAAATATTTTTATAAGTTTGTAGAGTGGGCGTTTTCGGACACAGGGATTCCTAATGTGTATGTGTTCCACAGTAATATTTTAGTTTTATATGTATTCTAGTGAAAGTGGGGGGGCTTGAACTTTTATTGTTTTGTTTTTTAATATTTTTTTAACTTTTTTTTTTTTTTCTTTTACTATTAACCCCTCTAGGGGGCTTGAACCTGCAATCATCCCGTATTACAGTCTATGGGAGATTATCTACATTACTATTGAGGCAGGACCTCAATAGCAATATTCCTATGACAGGCCTGGGAGCCTTCATAACTTTAAGATGCTTTAACTTGCACAAGTGATTTTGAGACTGTTTTTTCGTGAGACATTGTACTTCATGTTAGTGGTAAACATTGATCAATATTTTTGTAAGTATTTATAAAAAAATAGGAAATTTGATAGAAATTTGGAAAAAAAATCGCAATTTTCAAAATGTGAAATGCTCTGCTTTTTAAACAGAGTCATACCACCCAAATAAGTTAATAAATATTATCTTTTTTTTTTTATATGTCCCACTAGGACACCTGAACCAAGGATAGTCTAATCGCTGATTCAGCACTATAGACTGCAATACACGTGTATTGCAGTCTATACAGGAATTCAGCCTATGTAGACTTAGGCTGATTTCCAGAGGTCCCGGCAGGATCAACCAGGTAGTGGGGGGTGCCTTGGGCGGCAACATGGCGGAACCCCTTGGATGCCGCGGTCATGTTTGACCGCGGCATCTAAGGGGTTAAAAACCGCGATCGGCGCTCAGCGCTGATCGGAGGTTAAGGAGCAGGGTGTTAGCTGTCAGTTACAGCTGACACCCTCTCCTGATGCCGTCTGCGGCAGTCAGTGCCGCTATCAAACGCTTAAAATGGCGCGGTCGCTATTGACCGCAGCATCTTAAGGGTTAAACAGCTGGGGTCAGCGTTATCACTGGTCCCCGCTGTTTCAGCGAGAGCCTGGCTGTCAAATACAGCCGGGCTCAAGCGGGATTGCACGGGCTCTGCTTCTGAGCCCGCTCGATCACCGTCACGTACCTGTACGTGGGGATGCGGTAACTAACCACATTCTCCCACGTACATGTACGTGAGAATGCGTGAAGGGGTTAAGGACCCGGCATCCGCTGTAATCGCACGGCAGATGTCGGGAAGGGGTTAAATTAGCTAGGGCTTATTTTTGGAGTAGGGCTTATATTTCAAGCCTACTTCAAAAGACCTGGAAAATCTAGCTAGAGTTTATTTTCGGGATAGGTCTTATTTTTGGAGAAACACGGTATTATTATTTATTTTTAGTGCACCATTAATACAATACATAAAATACACAAAACAAGTACAATACTACAAGTGACCAACTGGAATCATGGGATAGAGGGTTTAAAATCTAGCTGCCAGGTTTCATAGCAGCCGGGACATGGCAATTTCTGCTGGAGTTGAGAAGACTCTAATTTCTGAATATTAACCCTTTAGATACAGTTATCAATAGTGATCACGGCATTTAAAGGGAAAAAAAAATCACCTTTTTTTTTTTTTTTTTTTTATATAAATATCACAGATATATATCACAGATTTTTATGAAAATGGAGCTGCAATGCAGAATAAGAAAGGCATCTTTGGAAAGTGTAGAAGCTGACCTACAAGGCACTGTCGTTAGTCTGATACCGATTTTCCTTCTGGCAGACTTTATTTAAGATCTTTTGAAAATATCCCATTTAGCTGGGTATTTGAGTTTTTAAGGACTTGGTTCCAGTTTATGGCCCTAAGGTCTTTTCTTAGCTGATGAAATTTAGTCTTCCTAAAGTTTAGTGTTTTTGTATCACTTCTACTAAACATTGAAGGATACTTGAAAATGTTTTATGTTGTGGTCACTATTACCTTTTGTTGGTTAAAATTAAGTCTAGAAGTGTCCCCTCTCGTTTTGGGTCCTGGACTAGTTGGGGAAGATAATGATCTTTAATTAATACCAAAAACCTGTAACCTTTGATGGACCTGTAGGTTTCTGTTTCCCAATTTATATTAGGATAGTTGAAGTCCCCCATAATAATTAGATCATTATTTTTAACTGACTCATCTACAGTATATGGTCCATTAGTAACTGTTCCTCTTCCGCCACGATACTTGGAGACTTATATTAGTATTTTATTTTTATTTTTCCCTCCCCTTATTTCCAGTCATAGGGGCTCTACTTGTTCGTTTTCCTTACAGATGTCATCGCGCAGTACAGGCAGAATATATATATATATATATATATATATATATATATATATATATAAATACACATATATATATATATATATATATATATATATATATAAGCAAACCCCTCCCTTTCTTTTATTTTTCCAGCCTTTTCTTAATAGACTGTACCCCTGTATATTTACAGCCCAGTCATATCTATCATCCAGCCATATCTAGCTTATCCCCACTAAGTTATACATGTAGCTTAGATATTTTGCTTTATCCCTGTTGTACATTTTCCTCAATCCCTAGTTTAAACACTCCTCCAACCTTCTAGATATCTTCTCCCCCAGTACAGCTCCACCGTTCCAATTGGGGTGCATCCCATCCCATCCCTGCTGAAGAGCTATTAACCAACACAGAAGGTGGCCCAGTTCTCCAAGAACCCAAACCCCTACACCAACTGTTGTGCCATGTGTTTAACTTCTTAATCTCCTGCTGCCTCTCCAGTGTGGTCCGTGTTGAAAGTAGTATTTCAGAAAATACTACCTTTTGAAGTCCTTGCCTCAAGCTTATGCCGAGCCTGAGCACCAGGAAGACAACTAACTGTTCAGCCTTTGTGACAGATTGCCCTATCTGTACATCTAATAATTGAGTCTCCCACTACCAGCACCTGTCTGGCCTTTCCTACACTCCCATTTCCCTTCTTACTGGAGCAGACAATCCCCTGGTTGCTAGAGGAAGCATCCTGCTGCAGTTGAGCTACCCTTGAGCTGACGTCCCCAGTCAGTCCACTTTCTACACCACCCCCTTACTGGGAGTAAGAATGTGATAAATTTTGCTACTTATTAAAAAGCTACATTTGATAAATCTGGTGTACAGACAGTTCTACAGGCTAATAATGCTTATTCTCCCACATTTCAGAAGTGAAATGAGTGGTGTAAAAATGCATAATGTTGTAAAGCTCGCAAATCTCTACTCTGTGACTTTTTATTCCAGAATTCTGGAGAGCAAGGCTTCATTTCTATGACATCACCAACTCTGCTGTACTCCAGTTCTATAAAGTAGAGCGGAGTCGGTCATGTGAGTTGGAGTCAGCAGGGGAGGCTGAGGAATGAGACTTCTGCCATCAATTCCCCTCTTCCCCACTGCACTCTGCAAAGATAGGGCTGCTGTACACTAGGCAAATTTATACAGTGAAATGAATGTACTTCCATCCCCCACATAACCTCTTTAACCCCTTCCCTTCTTAGTACAGCGGATGTAGGGTATTTAAATATGGCAGCCGCTCAGGACCTGAGTGGCTGCCATAGCCAACGGGTCTCTGTTGTATTATACAGCAGAGACCCGGCGTTAATGTGCAGGCACTGATCACGGACATTAAGGCCCCCGAAGCCTTGGTCAGTGCTGACCAAGGCGCCCTTTGCCAGCGGCACCTGGGTACTGCCATTTTGCCAGGGATCGCTGGCATTCGGAGCAAGATAAGGGACCGGAGTCCCATTGCCATGACACCAAGCCTATTGAAGGCTCCCAGGCTTGTCTGGCATGCATTTGTATGACAGGCTGCTTTGTGCAGACCCTACGGGGTCTAATAAATTAAATAAAAAAAAAAAAATAAAAAAAAAAGTTCAAATCACCCCCCTTTCCCTAGAATACATATAAAAGTTAAAAATTACTGTGAAACACATAAACATGAGTTATCCCTTTGTCCGAAAATGCCAGTCTAAAAACTTCTAAAAATATTTTCCCATACGGTGAACGCTGTAGCAGAAAAAAAAAATCAAAAGTGCCAAACCACCATTTTCTTTGCTGTTTTGCCTCTGATAAAAATTTTAATAAAAAGTGATTAACCTCTTAACGACCTTGGACATACTATTACGTCTTGGGCGCTAGGTACTATGCTCGAGGCCGGCCGCCCGCTCACTATTTGAGCGGGCGGCATCGGAAAAGGGTGTTAGCTGTGACTGACAGCTAACACTCTGCTCCATAACCTCCGGTCGGAGCTGAGCTCTGATCAGAGGTTTTAACCCCTTGGCTGCCTCGGTCAAACATGACCGTGGCAATCAAGGGTTTCCGCCATGTTTCCACCCCCCAGCCCCCTGGCACCCCCTGCAGCGAGATCGCGGGGTGCTGATATCTATCCCCACTGCAGCCTGGGGTCTGGCCAGTGACCACAGGCTGCCTGGAGTCCCCAGTACCTGGTTGATCCTGCCGGGACCTCCAGAAGTCAATCTATGCGTCTGCATAGACTGACTTCCTGTATAGACTGAAAGACACGTGTATGCTCCTGTCTTGCAGTCTATAGTACTGAACAAGCAATCAAAGCATCACTGGTTCAGGTGTCCTAAAGGGACACATGAAAAAGTAAAAAAAAAAGTGAAAAAAAAAAAATTGTGTGAAAAAAAATTAATAAAAGAATAAAACCCCAAAAATTCCCTTTTTCTATATAAAATGAATGATATAAAAAATTTTATAAAATTAATAAAAACAATACATATTTGGTATCACCGCGTCTGTAACAACCTGTACAATAAAACTGAAACAATATGTGATGTATACGGTGAACGTCGGGGGAAAAAAAAATGGAAAAAAACACCTGAAGTAATGATTTTTCGCCACATCACCTTATAAAACATGCCATAAAAAGTCATATCTACCAGTACCAAAAAATATCAAACAGTACCAAAAAAAAGCACAAGTTGTCCTGCAAAAAATAAGTCCTCAACCAACTCTGTAAACCGCAAAATAAAAATGTTACACATCTCAGAAGATGGCGATGCAAAAATAATTGATTTATGTCCCCAAATGGGTTTTTGTTCTGCAAAATTAGTATCGCATAAAAAAACAACATAAATGAGGTATTGCCGTAATCGTACCGACCGCAGGATAAAGGTAACATGTTACTTACGCTGTACGTTGCATGGCAAAAAATTTAAAAGGTAAAATGCAATGCTTTTGTTGATTTGTTTTTTGTTTTTTTTTTAAATCCACCAAGAAAGAGTTAATAAAATTTATTCTATAAGTTATAGGCACCCAGAAATGTTGTCATTACAAAATAATTCTCATAGCGCAAACAACAAGCCCTCATATGGCTACAGCACCAGAAAAATAAAGAAAATATAAACAGTGAAGGAAATAAGTATTTGATCCCTTGCTGATTTTGTAAGTTTGCCCACTGACAAAGACATGAACAGTCTATAATTTTAAGGGTAGGTTAATTTTAACAGTGAGAGATAGAATATCAAAATAAAATCCAGAAAATCACATTGTATAAATTTTATAAATTTATTTGCATTTTGCAGAGAGAAATAAGTATTTGATCCCTTTGGCATACAAGACTTAATACTTGGTGGCAAAACCCTTGTTGGCAAGCAGAGCAGTCAGACGTTTTTTGTAGTTGATGATGAGGTTTGCGCACATGTCAGGAGGAATTTTGGTCCACTCCTCTTTTCAGGTCATCTCTAAATCAATAAGATTTTGAGGCTGTCGCTTGGCAACTTGGAGCTTCAGCTCCCTCCATAAGTTTTCTATGGGATTAAGGTCTGGAGACTGCCTAGGCCACTCTATGACCTTAATGTGCTTCTTTTGAGCCACTCCTTTGTTGCCTTGGCTCTATGTTTTGGGTCATTGAAGACCCAGCCACGACCCATTTTTAATGTCCTGGCGGAGGGAAGGAGGTTGTCACTCAGGATTTTACGGTACATGGCTCCATCCATTCTCCCATTGATGTGATGAAGTAGTCCTGTGCAGAGAAACACCCCCAAAGTGGGATGGCGTTCTTTGGGTCATAGGCAGCATTTCTCTTCCTCCAAACACGGCGAGTTGAGTTAATGCCAAAGAGCTCAATTTTTGTCTCATCTGACCACAGCACCTTCTCCCATTCACTCGCAGAATCATCCAGGTGTTCATTGGCAAACTTCAGACGGGCCTGCACATGGGTCTTCTTGAGCAGGGGGGCCTTGCGGGCACTGCAGGATTTTAATCCATTATGGCGTAATGTGTTACCAATGGTTTTCTTGGTGACTGTGGTCCCAGCTGCCTTGAGATCATTAACAAGTTCTCCCCGTGTAGTTTTAGGCTGATCTCTCACCTTCCTCATGATCGAGGATACCCCACGATTTGAGATTTTGCATAGAGCCCCAGATCAATGTCAATTGACAGTCATTTTGTATTTCTTCCATTTTCTTACTATTGCACCAACAGTTGTCTCCTTCTCACCCAGCGTTTTACTTATGGTTTTGTAGCCCATTCCAGCCTTGTGCAGGTCTATGATCTTGTCCCTGACATCCTTAGAAAGCGCATGTTGTAGGGCAGGGAAAAGCCAGTTATAAAGAAAAAAATGGAAAAGCAAATGGAAAGAAAAGACATAAGGGGGTCTGGGAGGGGCTTAAGTCAATTTCGGGTCATAAACAGTCTGTCTGCCAGATTGAGGCAGATGTTAATTGGCTTAATGAACTAAACCTATTCTTCAACAGATTTGATCACACACCAGCTCCTCCCACCCCAGTATGTCCTTCAGCTTCCCCCACCACAATGACTTCTCCCCATGCGGTCACTTCCCAACAGACCAGTAAATCCAGAAATCCGTCTTTATCTGGCCACAGTCTGACCTTCACACGGGCCCAGGTGAGGAAGGAGATGAAAAAGATCAAGGCAAGGAAAGCCGCAGGGCCAGATGACATCAGTGCAAGGCTAATTAAGACTTGTGGGGACCAGCTGTGTGGTATAATTACATATATGTATAATATGAGCCTGAGGCAAGAAATAGTCCCTGAATTATGGAAATCTTCTTGTGTGGTACCAGTTCCAAAGAAACCCCACCCTATGGACCTCAACGACTACAGACCTGTAGCACTGACATCCCACCTGATGAAGATCTTGGAGAGATTGGTTCTCACACATCTCCGCCCTCTAGTGAGCCCCGCTATGGACCCCCTCCAGTTTGCTTATCGGCCGGGCATTGGGGTAGATGATGCCATCATCCACCTTCTGCACAGGGCTCTGTCTCACCTGGAGAAACCAGGGAACACAGTGAGAATAATATTCTTTGACTTCTCCAGTGCTTTTAACACCATACAGCCCAGGTTATTGAGGGACAAGCTGGGCCTTGCTGGAGTGGACCACCACCTCTCCAACTGGATCCTAGACTACCTCACAAATCGACCTCAATACGTGAGAGCCCAAGACTGTGTGTCAGGTACCGTGATCTGTAATACGGGGGCACCTCAGGGTACGGTTCTCGCCCCTTTCCTCTTCACACTGTACACTGCAGATTTTAGGTGCAACTCATCCAGCTGCTACCTACAGAAGTATTCTGACGACTCTGCAATAGTGGGTCTCATCACAGATGATGATGACAGGGAGTACAGAGAACTGAACCAGGATTTTGTGGACTGGTGCCACCGGCACCACCTGAAGATTAACGCGGGGAAGACCAAGGAGATGGTGGTGGACTTCCGCAAAGGCAGAAGCCCTCCTAAACCAGTGGACATCCTGGGGACGGGCATCGAGATTGTGAACACCTATAAGTACCTGGGTTTGCTCCTTAATAATAAGCTGGACTGGGCAGATCATATGGAGGCCCTGTACACGAAGGGCCACAGCAGGCTCTACCTGCTTAGGAAACTGAGAGCCTTTGGAATCCGGGGGCACTTCTTAGAACTTTCTTCAACTCGGTAGTGGCATCAGTCATCTTCTTTGGAGTGGCCTGCTGGGGGAGCAGTATATCAACCAGGGACAGAAATAAACTTGACAAGCTGATTAGAAAGGCCAGCTCTGTCCTGGGGAGCCCACTGGACCCAGTGTAGGTGGTGGGTGACAGAAGGATACTGTCTGTGGTGAGCTCCATGTAGAAGAAGAAGTCCCATCCCATGCATGAGACTGTGATCGCGCTGAGCAGTACTGTCAGTGACCGACTGCTCCACCCTAGGTGTGAGAAGGAGCGCTATCGGAAGTCTTTCCTCCCCACCGCGGTTAGGCTGTACAACCAACACCGACCTAAGCGGAGATCATTACACACAGAGAATTGAAATATCTATCTGCCTGTTAAATCCCCCCCCCCCCTCTGCTACGTCCTATCTGTCTGTCTGCTATTAATGTAATGCCTCTCACCTTGGAACATTCCTGTACATGTTGTATTTGTATTTGTATCTGCTTATCTTATCTTATCTTTGCTGCTGTAACACACTGAATTTCCCCATTGTGGGACTATTATTATTATTATTATTATTATTATTGTAGCCCATGTTGTAGAGGTTAGAGTCTGACTGATTAATTGAGTCTGTGGACCAGAGTCTTTTATACAGGTGACAATAAAAGAGAGCTGTCTTTAATGCAGGTAACAAGTTTATTAGGAGCCTCTAACTGGTCTGTAGGAGCCAGAACTCTTAATGGTAGGTAGGTCATTAAATACTTATTTCTCTCTGCAAAATGCAAATACATTTTTAAAATTTATACAACGTGATTTTCTGTATTTTATTTTTGATATTCTATCTCTCACTGTTAAAATTAACCTACCCTTAAAATTATAGACTGTTCATGTCTTTGTCAGTGGGCAAACATACAAAATCAGCTAGGAATCAAATACTTATTTCCTTCACCATAGCTTGTACAATGTGAAGACAAAACCCCCAAAAATCATTAGAGCGTAACTGATTGTGGCAGGATGGGAATGTATAAGCTGTGCGAGCGTATTTCAGGGTACAAACAAGATTTAGACCTTACGAGGGATAATAAACCAGAAGTGACCCCCAGAGTGACCCTCTCAATAATAGGAGCTACTGGGGAAATAGTAGGGAATTTAGTGTACTCAATGCACTCCGCACAGCTTACATATTCACTTTTCACCAGCCGCTGTGCAGTCACGTCTGGGATACTGATGCTCACTACACCCCTTGATAAATTCTTTGAGGAGTGCGCTTTTCAAAATGGTGTCATTTCCTAGGGGATTCCACTTTACTGGTACTTTAGAGGCTCTGCAAACATGACATGGCATCCAGATACCAAACATCTGAATCTGCACTCCAAAAGCCACATAGTGCTCCTTCCCTTCTGTGCCCTGCTGTGTGCCCAAACTGCAGTTTATGCCCACATGTATGACACTGGTGTACCCAGGATAATGTACTTAATGTCATATGTGGGTATAAACTGCTGTTTGGGCACAGCCGAGCACAGAAGGGAAGGAGCGCTATTTGGTTTTTGGAGCACAGACTTGGACGGTTTGGTTTTTGGACGCCATTGTACTTTTGCAGAGCTGAAACGCCAGTAAAGTGGAATTCCCTGACACGTGAACCCATTTTGGAAACTACACCCCTGAAGGAATTTATCCAGGGGTACAGTGAGCATTTGTAACCCCCAAGTGTTGCTATAATTTATTATTCATAAATGAGTAAGCAGTGGATGGTGAAAGGTTAAAATGACAATTTTTCCAGGAATACGTCATTTCAGTGCGTAATATGTTGTGCCCGGCTTGTATCAGAGACTAATGCTCCAAAAGCTGTTGTTCCCGGCATACCCGCTTAACAGTTTTGAAGAGTGTGTCTCTGCAGACATAAGCTGGGGACAACATATTGGGCACTGAAATGGCGTATTGATGGAAAAATTTCATTTTTAACTTTTCATTATCAGCTGCGCATTCATTTCTGGAAATTAAAAGAATGCAACACTTAAGGGTTAATAATGCTCGCTACCCACTTGATAAATCCCTTGAAGGGTGTAGTTTTCAAAATGGGGTGACATGTCTGCGGATTCCACTTTACTGGCAATTCAGGGGCTCTGCAAAAGTGGCATGGTGTCCAAAAACCAAAATAGCGCTCCTTCCCTTCTGTGCCCGGCTGTGCCCAAACAGCAGTTTATACCCAAATATGGCATTAAGTACACTATCCTGGGTACTCCAGTGTCATACATGTGGGCATAAACTGCTGCTTGGGCACACAGGAGGGCGCAAATGTGTAGGAGCGTTATGTGCTTTTGCAGCGCATATTTAGATTGTTGGTTTTTGGATGCCTTGTCACATTTACAGAGACCCTAAAATTGCCCCTACAAAATGGGGTCACTTCTTGGGGAGTTCCAGGTTACTGGCACCTCCAGGGCTCTGCAAAAACAACATGGCGTCCATAAAGTCCCTCTAAATCTATACTCCAAAAGCTAAAAAAAACAGTGCTCCTTCCCTTCTGAGCCCTGCTGTGTGCTCAAGCAGCAGTTTACACCCACATATATAATTTTTTTTTCGTCGCCGGGATAGCCCACTTAATAGCTTTAGGAGTGCATGTCTCTGATGCCACAAAGTGGCCGCAACGTAATAGGCACTGAAATTGGATATTTCTTTAAAAACTTCAATTTTCACTTTGTACATAAATTTTTGGAAAGCATTTTTAGGCTCAAAATGATAATACCCCTTGATACATTCTTTGAGGGGTGTAGTTTCTAAAAGGGGTTTCCATTGTATTGGTACTTTAGGCAAATGCGACATGGTACCTGAAAACTATTCCAGCCACATCTGCCCTCCTAAAACCATATAGCGCTCTTTCCATTCGGAGCTCCACCATGTTCCCATACAGCAGATTGCAACCACATATGGGGCACTTCTGTGTTCAGAAGAAATTGTCTAACAAACTGTGGCGTGTTTTTTCTTCTTTAACCACTTGCAAAAATTAAAAATATGTCCCTAAATAGACGGTTTATTTGAAAAAAAGTAATTTTTCATTTTTACATCCCAAATTCAATAAAATCTGTGAAACAGCTGTGAGGTCAAAATGCTCACTATACACCTAGATAAATTCTATGAGGGGTGTAGTTTCCAAAATGGGGTCACTTTTTGGGAGTTTCCATTGTACTAGTACTTTAGGGGCTCTTCAAATCCGATACGGCACCCGAAAACTATTCCAGCAAAATCTGCCCTCTAAAAGCTAAATAGCGCTCTTTCCATTCTGAGCCCTGCCATGTATCCAAACAGCAGATTACAACCACATATGGGGCATTTCTGTGTTCAGCAGAAATTGTGTAACGAATTTTGGGGTGCTTTTTCTCCTTTGTCCTCTTGTGAAAATGAAAAATTTGGGGCTAAATTGACAGTTTATTGGAAAAAAAAAGTAATTTTTCATTTTAATGTCCCAATGTTAATAAAATCTGTGAAACAGCTGTAGCGTCAAAATGCTCACTATACCCCTTGATGATTTCTGTGAGGGGTGTAGTTTTCAAAATGGGGTTACTTTTGGGGGTTTCCTTTGTATTGGTACTCTAGGGGCTTTGCAAATGAGACATGGCACCTGCAAACTATTCCAGCAAAATCTGCTTTTCAAATGCCCAGTGTTGTTCCTTCCCTTCCGTGTGCTGCTGTGTGCCCAAACATCAGTTTACACACACATGTGGTGTATTTCTGTGCTCAGGAGAATTGCATAACAAACTATGAGATGCATTTTCTCCTTTGTGAATGTGTTAATTTTAAGGCTAAATGAAGGGATTAGTGGAAAAAAATGAAATGTCTAAATTTCACCTCCTTATTGTTTTAATTTTTGTGAAATGCTTAAAGGTTTAACAAATTTCCCAAATGCTATTTTGGGGTAGTTTTAAAAATGGGGTGATATATGGGGGTTTCTAATATATATAGGCCTTTATAATCCCTTTCAGAACTGAAGTGGTCCATAAAAATTGATTTTGGGAAATTTTCTTGTAAATCTGGAAAATCGCTGCTACACTTGTAAGACGTCTAACATCCAAAATAAATTACAGGACGATTTAAAGATGATACTAATATATAGCAGATATATGGTAGATAATATGTATTAATGTATTTGGGTGGTATGACTATATGTCTGAAAAACAGAGCTTTTCACATTTTGAAAATTGTGATTTTTTTTTTTCCACAATTTCCATCAAATTTCCTATTTTTTTCATAAATAAATAACAAAAATATTCATTAGTGTTTACCACTAACATGAAGTACAATGTGTCACGAAAAAAACTGTCTCAAAATCACTTGTGTAAGTTAAAGCGTCTCAAAGTTATCGCCATATAAAGTGACACGTCAGTTTTGAAAAACGAGGCCTGGTCCTTAACACACTTTTGGGCAATAGACATTCCCCAAAATGCTATAACTAAAAAGTACACCTGGCCCTGCAAAAAAGACACCATATGCATTCCCGTACATAGACATATAATATAGTAACGGGTGTCAGAGTATGACGACTTTTAGAAAAAAAATTTTTTGAAAAGTTTTAGATTTTTGTTAAGTGGTTAAAATGTAAATAAATTTGGTAACCCTGGAATCATACCAAAACATAGAATACTGGTGATATGTCATTTTGGCTGCATAGTGAACGCCGTAAAAACTAAGCCCGTAAGAAAGTCGCACTTTTTCTCCATTTCCACCCCATTCTGAATTTCTTTCCAGCTTCCCAGTACATGGTACAGAATAATAAATGGTACCATTATGTCCTCATAAGGCTCTGTGAACAGAAAAATAAAAAAAAAAGTTATGGGTTTTGGAATGTGAGGAGTTAAAAACCAAAATCGAAAAATGGCACTGGTGGGAAGGGGTTAAAGTCTATAACAGGGTTGTATTAAGGGGTTCAGCATACAACATTTAAGCAGGCGAGATATCCATGTGTAGTGGCTAGAACCGTTTTCTGATGGAGGCTCTAGTTAGAAGCACACTATTGTAGGCCTACGTGGCGCCAGCAATATGGAACTATATGGACAGGTATATTGGAGACTCTGGATTATGGCATGCAATATGAGTTTTGTGAACTATGTAAGCTTTTGTACAATTTTCTCAGACAGTTGAACCCTTGCTAAAAACGAAACTTCCCTACTTCATGTCAGGACTCAATTGCTGGGAACCACCTCTGATTTGGATTTTCATCATTTCTTATTTTCGTAAAACAGAGTTCCATTTTAAACCAAGAAGTCTACTGGAAATCAGATTTTCTATAAAAGTTTCCTTTTTTTTCCTTTACCTGTAAAAACTGAAACAGACAGAAGGTCAGTCAAGCTGTGTGGCCTGTTCTGGAACCTCACTACAGAGAGATTCTTTCTAGATGGTCTAAAAATTTCAATAGTTCCCCTATAACAATTAAAATTGGAATTGCCACCAGGTCCAGAATTTTCAGTCTAAACATGACTTAAAGCTTTGGAATGTACAAAATGGGCATCAGACAGCACCTTCAGCTTTCATCTCTAGAAGGTTCCTAGAGGGACTGGCCTCACTCGCCCTTCCTGACCTGGCTAGTTTTGGCTAAACAAGATTGATGGATTACTCCTACCCTGCCTGCCTTAGACTAAGGCTCCACGTTGCGGAAACACAGTGTTGCAGATTTTCCTGATTTTTGAGGCAAAATCAGGAATAGCTTGAAAATGAATGGGAAGTATAAATAAAGCATTTAGATGTGCCCCTTCTGTTAAATCCACTCCTGACTTTTGCTAAAAAAAAAAAAACACAGCAAAATCTGCAACAAAAAAAACTCTGTGTTTCCACAACGTGGGGCCTTAACCTTGTTCACATACACCTGATGAAGGGAGAATTCCTGAAACATTGCACACTATTTTCTGATGTGGCACATTTTTATTGAGTGGTGCTACTCTTGTTAACTTGTTTGTCTCTAATTTGATGTGAAGTTACTACGATAATTCTGCATCAATTCTGGAGTGCTTTTTCATACATCTACACACTTAAAGTTTTGGAATGGACTTTCCAGCTATTGGAAGTACTGGGAACAAATTTAAAATTCCTTGGTGTAGCATAAGACTTGTGGGTATATCTTTTACTGAATTCCTCTTAACAGCAGCTCAGACTCATGGGTTAAAATAGCAATAACTGCAGTAATAACCTATGACTACAATAAGTCTTATAACTACTTACACTTACTGTTGTTGTTGATAAATCCATTATGTAAATATGTTATCTTGTTTCTAATGTACATGATTGTTAATTTTGTTAAGAAATTAATATGGCAATCTACGTAATAAAATCCCTGCTTTAAAATGTAGGTGGTTTGAGCTTGGCATTAGTAGATGTTTGTGTATGTTTTCAACCACATGGCAGCTACGCTTTGCTGTAGGTGTCTACTCTCTCTGGCTTTGACTCTGAAATCTCTAGATGAGAACTGAGTAAGAAAAGTCAACAACTCTGTACGTTTGTTTGTCTAGCATGGATTCAGCCGAAGGTGTCCTGTTTCCTTTTGGCATGAAACTGTTCAATTGTAGCATAGGAAATATCATATTTATGGGTCAGACAATAAATTAACCTGTTAGTCAAATTGATGCCTTGGCAGTCTGCAACACAGGCAAGTTTTGCTCTTTGACTACTGCACAGGACAAGGGTTTGTAATAAATTACTGGGATGAAAGAGTTAACTGTCGGTTGCCTCAGCCATATGTAAACTTGTAAAGCTGATGGATATCATACATGCATAACTGAACCTCATACCAGTGCTGAGCGTGACTCACTGATGGAACTTGGATGTTTTCCACAGAGAAGTTGTGTGGTCTTAGCCACAGTAGCAGCACAGCATCGGTTTTCCTATCCTAGTAACACTGAGGTACAAGGAAATGAGTTGGAATCTGTGAAAGAAATATAGTAACAGAAATGACAGTCTTTTGCTTTTAGTATTTTTGGCTCTCTCTCGATTGCAACCTAGGTTCAATGTGGTTAACCATGTTTGAAAGAAACACAAAAACGTTTGACATTCAGAATACTGGTTTCCTTTAGATTAAACCAGAAAATTTATTTGTTGATTTCAATTACAGTAATTTCCATTTTTCCATATTATTAGTCATGATTCCAGGTAATTGACAGTATTATGATTTATGTTTTTTATGGTGCTTATACTTCCTACCTTTTTTTTTTTAAGGATTACAAGGTTTCCTTTGTCAGTCAAATAAGTGCTATCCCCACCTGAAAGAAATGGATTTGGATGAAGCTAAATGTTTATAATAAAAGCAAAGAAGCTATATATTTTTTTTTTTTTTTTTTTTTATAGCAGACTGATTTTTACATCATTCACTTACTATCGTATGTTAAAACCGTAATCCCATAATTTTACATGACAAATATATCCATTTTAAGCAAGAGACAGGTAATGCTCAGTGACAGATACAGTGGGGAAAAAGTATTTAGTCAGCCACCAATTGTGCAAGTTCTCCCACTAAAAAAGATGAGGCCGGCCTGTAATTGACATCATAGGCAGACCTCAACTATGAGAGACAAAATGAGAAAACATATCTAGAAAATCACATTTTCTGATTTTTTAAGAATTTATTTGCAAATTATGGTGGAAAATAAGCATTTGGTCACCTACAAACAAGCAAGATTTCTGGCTCTCACAGACCTGTAACTTCTTCTTTAAGAGGCTCCTCTGTCCTCCGCTCATTACCTGTAGTAATGGCGCCTGTTTGAAATTGTTATCAGTATAAAAGACACCTGTCCACAACCTCAAACAGTCACACTCCAAACTCCACTATGGTGAAGACCAAAGAGCTGTGGAAGGACACCAGAAACAAAATTGTAGACCTGCACCAGGCTGGGAAGACTGAATGTGCAATAGGCAAGCAGCTTGGTGTGAAGAAATCAATTGTGGGAGCAATAATTAGAAAATGGAAGACATACAAGACCACTGATAATCTCCCTCCATCAGGGGCTCCATGCAAGATCTCACCCCGTGGGGTCAAAATGATCACAAGAACAGTGAGCAAAAATCCCAGAACCACACGGGGGGACCTAGTGACTGACCTGCAGAAAGCTGGGACTAACGTAACAAAGGCTACCATCAGTAACACACTACGCTGCCAGGGACTCAGATCCTGCAGTGCCAGACGTGTTCCCCTGCTTAAGCCAGTACATATCCGGGCTCGTCTGAAGTTTGCTAGAGAGCATTTGGATGTTACAGAAGAGTATTGGGAGAATGTCATATGGTCAGATAAAACCAAAGTAGAACTGTTCGGTACAAACACAACTCGTCGTGTTTAGAGGAGAGTGAATCCTCAGTTACATCCAAAGAACACCATACCTACTGTGAAGCATGGGGGTGGCAACATCATGCTTTGGGGCTTTTTCTCTGCAAAGGGACCAGGACGACTGATCCGTGTACATGAAAGAATGAATGGGGCCATGTATTGTGAGATTTTGAGTGCAAACCTCCTTCCATCAGCAAGGGCATTGAAGATGAAACGAGGCTGGGTCTTTCAGCATGACAATGATACCAAGCACACAGCCAGGGCAATGAAGGAGTGGCTTTGTAAGAAGCATTTCAAGGTCCTGGAGTGGCCTAGCCAGTCTCCAGATCTCAACCCCATAGAAAACCTTTGGAGGGAGTTGAAAGTCTGTGTTGCCCAGCGACAGCCCCAAAACATCACTGCTCTAGAGGAGATCTGCATGGAGGAATGGGCCAACATACCAGCAACAGTGTGTGCCAACCTTGTGAAGACTTACAAAAAACGTTTGACCTCTGTCATTGCCAACAAAGGATATATAACAAAGTATTGAGATGAACTTTTGTTATTGACCAAATACTTTTTTTCCACCATAATTTGCAAATAAATTCTTTAAAGATCAGACAATGTGATTTTCTGGATTTGTTTTCTCATTTTGTCTCTCATAGTTGAGATCTACCTATGATGTCAATTACAGGCCTCTCTTATCTTTTTAAGCGGGAGAACTTGCACAATTGGTGGCTGACAAAATACTTTTTTTCCCCACTGTATATTCATTATGGTGATCATACATGCACCATAAATGTAGCAGCGTGATCAGCAGCAGGGTCTGACCGACGAGTTCCTGCTGCAACTGCTGAGTACGGATAATTCTGATACCCATCAATTTAATCCTTTACGTTCTTTAGTGAATACTGACCACGGCATGTAAAGTAGCTAGAAAGAGGAAAGAAATTCCCTTTGCTAATCCCACAGCCCCCCATAATATGATTGTGGGGTGCTGAGTGGTTGCTGTGGCTGCCAGAGGCCTGAGTGTGGCCTCTGGCTCTGCCGTGTATGACTGGATTCACATTTACATCAGAGACTCCGTTTGTAGTCTTTGACACAAATCCATCTAAAATCTCCAGATCAAAAAGTCCTGCAAGGCCGACTTTATTGTCCAGAGATTTCAGTTACAAAGGATGGATACCCGACGGACCCAATTATATTGTGTCTATTATAGAGTGGATCTGTTTTTCAGTTTTTCTGGTCCGTCAGAGGAAATAACTACATAGTTGTGAAACTAGTGATCTGTACATGTGATGTGCGTAGGTCCACCCCAATGATGTTAATGTAATTCAAGGCAACAAACTTTATAGAAGTAACAATCTTGGTTTTGCTTCATTTTCTTCTGACTAATGCCAGGAATTACTTTCAGTATTTTTTTCTTGTAGTAACAGTTCCTCAATAGTCTTATATTTAGTCTTCTCACATGCAGTGATCCTTTTAGTGCATTTGAAGACTTGCTTAAAAAGCAATCTTTACATTTATGTTGTCATCTGGTTTATGTGGGCAGATATTTAGTATAGCAGCTTTGTGGGAGATTGAGATTTCACTTATTAGTGGGTGGCATAATATATAGCTTGTTTCATATTTTTCCTGTGGAATAACATATGTAAGTAGATGTAAATTTACAAGCATAAGTCTGTGAGAAAATGAGCCTTCCAGCCTCAACAATGTTTGCACTACCTTTCCCTCAGACATTGTAAGTGTTAATGAAGCACTTAAAGCATAACTTGTATTTCCTCAAAGTTAAAATCCCATGAACAAATGTACAGAAAGATGAACATGTCTGAATGATGTCTGACTCACTTGGATGCATGTACTCTCTATTATGTCCTCTTCTCTCATCCTTGCACCTTCTAGCCAAAATCTGACCTTATATTAGATGTCTATGACAAATTTAACAAACCTATTATGTAGGATTTAGCAATGTAGAGTGGAGTAGTTGTGGCGCAGATGTCCCACCATGTTTACCTAGGGCATGCCTCTTACAAATGGCCTGCGGTGGCACTAGAATTTTGCATGTAAGTACACACACAGCTGCAACTAGTATTCCCATAAGCAAGGGGGCAGCATTAGAGAGTGGGTGGTGCATGTCTACACTCGGCATTGTGAGGGAACCTGCTGCTCTTTCACAGTCAAGTCCCTCCTCCTGTACCCTGTGGCTATTAAAAATAAAATTGCATATGCACTGGGAATTGATAGAGAATAAACATTCCTATGAATAATCATTCAGCTGATGATCAGCCCATTTAGAAGGCCCTGAAAACTTTACCCTGGTGGGAGGCCAACATTTTCAAACAGCTCAGGGCACATGGTAGTCTTAATCTGCCCCTAGCCATTACTATTTGACAGGTAGAAATGCAACTTTTAGAACCCCTGCTGATTCTGATAGGGGCCACAGTGCTGTGCTATAGTTCCCTCCTTACATAGAGTGACCAGAAACTTTTTAATTTTGCCTTCTCTTTCTTCCCCGTCCTAATTTACAGCATGTGGAAAAACAATGGGAGATGTTTATTCCGCATTGCTGCTTGGTTTTAATAGAGATGGATTAAGATTAAGCCATGTCCACGTAGCTTTCCCCTGTCCTATGACCAAAGAAAATCAGTTGTGAAAAGACACCTAATTTTTTGTATATTTGAGTGTATTTTCAATAGAAGCATATGTGGTCCAGTACAGTTTTGTGGCAGCCTTTATGTTTTGTTTTTTTGTTTTTTTTATATCAGAAGCTTGTGGAAAGAACAACCCAAACAAACAGTTTATAAAGACAACCTATATATTATTGTCCAGGGAGGTAGCATCAGCAACACTTAAAACAACAGCTTGTTTATTAAATTAGCCTGACAGCTCAGGAATTCTTTCACATTAGTTTTTAATATGCATTTGGTTCACTCATTTGTTTGTACATCATTTGAGACTCTGAACTGCATAATTTTATTAAACTTTTTAATCTTTCTTAAAATTTTAAGACGTGAGTGCTACTTTTACAGGATTCCTGTTACTTTTTTGTTTTTGTTTTGCACTCTTATGTGCATTTTATTGAATATCAGCAAAATTATGTTATAACATCATTGGATACGGAAGCCAATCGGTTGTAGACCAAACATTTTTTGTCTTATGTTGCCTCCCTGTGGTTGTTCAAACTACTGTGTTTAGTCTCCTTAGTGTTTACCAAAACCTGATCAGCATTTACTATATGTACTTGATACCCTAGTATACAAAAATATGTCTTTTGATCAACATTGTTGAGTCTATAAGCCAAAATTAATTATTATTATTATTTGAACTTAATTTTTAGTATTAAGATCATAATATTACATAATATTATTGAATAAATATATAATATTTATTCATTGTTAATATTTATTAATATTTAAAATAATTAACATTTTATAATTTTATTTTGAATCCTGAGTTAAAGTTGGTACACACTATCTTCTGTGGTGAAATAGTCTTATCAATGATCATCTGACTGGGTGCAGGAACCTAAAATCAGTTATAAAGCAGATATACACACCTGGACAAAATTGTTGGTACCACCTTTACAGTGAAGATTGGAGTGAAATGATTGAAGTGAATGAAGTGATTATCTCCATTTTAAAGGGGTTGTCCAGGCCTCATACTTTTGAGATTGCTACAACAATGTGTTAGTCTTGGTAGCTGATGTATTTTTGTAATATGATGTTATTACTGGAGTGGTTCCAGTAGCAGCATTCCTGCTGTGGTCACATTATCATTCTCCCTGCTTCCTGTGATGTCACGTATACTATTTACATCTGCCTGCACTCCCCACTGTCTAGGCGCCACACCACCTCCTTCCCTTACTGTGGGTTGGCTCCTCTCTGCAGTCTCCGCCCCTCTCCTGTGTGTGTTGGGTGGCAGCCCCGATATGCAGTGTGCATGAGTGATCAATGCCCTTCCTGTATTGCCGCGATACAGGGAGAGTGTACGTACATCTGCACTGCTGCTCATGCGCACTGCATACCGGACCATTCCGGTAATAACATTAAATTAACAAAAAATGTATTGGTTTCCAAGACTAATACATTGCAGTTACAATCTCAAAAGGTATGGGTCCTGGACAATCCCTTTAAGGGTAGTTCATATGGTGGAATTTTTGCAGTGAAATCCGCAGCAAAAAATTCCACCTCTCTTTCATTTCAAATGAAGGCAGACTCTTCTTTCTCCGCAATATTCATCTTCAGGTGGATTCTGCTCAATCTTTGAGCAGATTCCACGCTACCTCCCATTGAAGTGAATGGCAGCAGGAAAACCTGCTGCTGACAGAAAGGTTTCGGTGGCAGGTTTTGCCTGGCGGGTCCCACTGCAAAATTCCACATGTGAACTTTCCCTAATGGTATGATGGGCTAACCCCTAGATGCCTCCTTGCTGAGTGACCCAGAATCTCGGTCTTCCTCTCAGTATAAGGCTAGTGTCCAGCCACACCTCCCTTCCAGGTAGCCCCCTCTTCTTCCCCCCACTGCACAATCTTGGGAAAGAGGGATGTCTTTCTGGCTGCGGGAAAGATGTGTGTCCGGGTTTTAACTCAGGGTCATTAGCCCTCTCTCCCTCCTTTTGACATTTGTTGTCCAGGGGTAATAAACTGGCTGGCCAGAAAGGGCAATCTCCCATGGTATACACATAAAACCACTGAAGCGAATTGACCACCAATGTAAACACAGCTTAAACACAACATTCCTAAAAGTATGTAAGACTAATATGAATAAGGAATAATACATTTCAAAGAAAGATACATAACTGAGGGTCTCTCATAATAACACCCCCAGAATGACCCTCCAATCATCGGAGCTACTGGGGAAATAGTTGAGAATTTGGTGTTCCCTATGCTCTCCGCACAGCTTACATATTCACTCTTCACCATCTGCTGTGCATTCATTTCTGGGATACTAATGCTCACTACACCCCTTGATAAATTCTTTGAGGGGTTCAGTTTTCAAAACGGGGTTACTCTCTAGGGGATTCCACTTTACTGGTTCTTTAGAGGCTCTGCAAACATGACATGGCGTCCAGATACCAAACATCTAAATCTGCTCTCCAAAAGCCACATAGTGCTCCTTCCCTTCTGCGCCCTGCTGTGTGCCCAAACTGCAGTTTATGCCCACATGTATGACGTTGGTGTACCCAGGGTAACGTAATTAATGTCATATGTGGGTATAAACTGCTGTTTGGGCACAGCCGGGCACAGAAGGAAAGGAGTGCAGATTTAGACAGTTTAGCTTTTGGACATCATGACACTTTTGCAGAGTTCCTGCAATGCCAGTAAAGTAGAATCCCCTGACATTTGACCCCTTTTTGGAAACTACATCCCTGAAGGAATTTATCCAGGGGTACAGTGGGCATATTTAACTGCCAAGTGTTGCATTAATTTATTTTCCAGAAAAGAATACGCAGATGATGGTGAAAGGTGACAATTTTTCCAGGAATACTTCATTTCAGTGCGCAATATGTTGTGTCCAGCTTGTATCAGAGATAAACGTTCCAAAATCTGCTGTGCCCGGGATACCCGCTTAACAGTTTTTGGAGTGTGTGTCTATACTGACACAGTTTAGGCACAACATATGGGGCACAAACTCTCTGGAAAAATTGCAATTTTCACTTTTCATTATCAGCTGCGAATTCGTTTCTGGAAATTAAATGACTGCAACGTTCTAGGGTTAAAAATGCTCGCTACCCCACTTGATGAATCACTTGAGGGATGTACTTTCCATAATGGGGTTATGTGTCTGCGGGTTCCATTTTAATGCCAATTCAGGGGCTCTGCGAAAGTGGTATGACGTCCGAAAAACAAACTGCTCCAAAAACCAAAATAGCGCTCCTTCACTTCTGTGCCCTGCTGTGCCCAAGCAGCAGTTTATAACCATATATGACACCTTTAAGTACGTTATCCTGGATACAACAGTGTCATACATGTGGGCATAAACTACCGCTTGGGCACACAGCAGGGTGCAAATGTGAAGGAGCGCTACAGTATATGCTTTTGGACCACTGATTTAGATTTGTTGGCTTTTGGACGACATGTCACATTTGTAGAGACTCTAAAATTGCCCCTACATAATGGGGTCACTTCTTGGGATATTCCAGTTTACTGGCACCTCCAGGGCTCTGCAAAAACAACATGGCGTCCAGAAAGTTCCTCTAAATCTGCACTCCAAAAGCTAAAAAGCACACTGCTCCTTCCCTTCTGAGCCCTGCTGTGTGCCCAAGCAGCAGTTTACACCCACATATACAACTTCTTTGTACCCAGGATAGCCCACTTAATAGTTTTAGGAATGTATTGTTTCTCATGACACAAACTGGGCGCAACGTATTGGGCATGTTGTACATTAATTTTGAGGAACTACTCTTGGGCTCAAAATGATAATACCCCTTGATAAATTTCTTGAGGGGTGTAGTTTCTAAAAAGGGGTCACTTTTTTGGGGTTTCCATTGTATTGGTACTTTAAGGGCTCTGCAAATGCAACAAGGCACCTGAAAACTATTCCAGCAAAATCTGCCCTCCAAAAGCCAAATAGCGCTCTTTCTATTCTGAGTCCCACCATGTACCAAGACAGCAGATTACGACCACATATGGGGTACTTCCGTGTTCAGGAGCAATTCTTTAACAAACTGTGGAGTGCTTTTTGTCCTTTAACCCCTTGTGAAAATGAAAACATTGGGGATAAATTGACATTTTAGTAATTTTTCATTTATATATGCTAATGTAAAATCTATGAAAAGACTGTTGGGTCAAAATGCTCACTATATTCCTTGATAAATTCTGTCAGGGGTGTAGTTTCCAAAGTGGGGTCACTTTTGGGGGTTTCCATTGTATTGGTACTCTAGGGGCTCTGCAAATGAGACATGGCACCTGAAAACTATTCCAGCAAAATCTGCTTTTCAGACACCCAGTGTTGCTCCTTCCCTTCTGTGCAATGCCGTTCACCCAAATATCAGTTTACACCCACATGTGGGGTATTTCTGTGTTTGGGAGAAATTGCATAACAAACTGTGAGATGCAATGTATTATTGAAATGAATGTAGTATTGAAAAAAAAATGAAATGTCTAAATTTCACCTCCATATTGTTTTAATTCCTGTGAAATGCTTAAAGGGTTAAAACTTCCCAAATGCTGTTTTGAATTATTTGAGGGATGCAGTTTTGAAAATGGGGTCATTTATGGGGGAGTTTCTAATATATAGGCCTTTATAATCCCCTTCAGAACTGAAGTGGTCCCTAAAAAATTAGTTTGAGAAATTTTCTTGTAAATCTGGAAAATCGCTGTTACAATTGTAAGCATTCTAACATCCAGAATAAATTAAAGGACGGATTAAAAGATGATGCCAATATAAAGCATAGATATGGTAGATAATATGTATTAATGAATCTGTGTGATATGACTATCTGTTTGAAAACCAGAGCATTTCACATCTTGAAAATTATGATTTTTTCCAAATTTTTATCAAATTTCCTGGTTTTTTTTTTATAAATAAATACAAAAATATTGATCAATGTTTACCACTAACATGAAGTACAATGTGTCACAAAAAACAGTCTCAAAATCACTTGTGTAAATTAAAGCGTCTTAAAGTTATTGGCATATAAAGTGACACTTTATTTTTTTGAAAAATGAGGCCTGGTCATGAAGGTACTTTTAGGCTCTGTCTTGAAGTGGTTAATAAATAGTGGTTAAAAAAATTAAATGAAAAATAACACATTTTTTTATATCCACACACAGAGACTTTTTTGTCACCTACTTTCTTCACCTGGAAAAGGAAGTGAAGACGTTTTTGGTCAACTTGGATATACATCTGTTGACTACTATGATAAGCTTTTAAAAAACGTAAGCGTTTTTAACTTTATTACTAGGCCTTAAGCTGCATTATTTCTACATTTACAGTGATGACTGGAGTGAAATGATTGAAGTGAATGAAGTGATTATCTCCATTTTAAAGGGGTTGTCCAGGCCTCATACTTTTGAGATTGCTACAACAATGTGTTAGTCTTGGTAGCTGATGTATTTTTGTAATATGATGTTCTTTAAGGGTAGTTCATATGGTGGAATTTTTGCAGTGAAATCCACAGCAAAAAATTCCACCTCTCCTTCATTTCAAATGAAGGCAGACTCCTCTTTCTCCGCAATATTCATCTTCAGGTGGATTCTGCTCAATCTTTGAGCAGATTCCACGCTACCTCCCATTGAAGTGAATGGCAGCAGGAAAACCTTCTGCTGCTGACAGAAAGGTTTCGGTGGCAGGTTTTGCCTGGCGGGTCCCACTGCAAAATTCCACATGTGAACTTTCCCTAATGGTATGACGGGCTGTCTTTATTTTATTAAGGTATTGTTTGTGATTGCTTTCAATTGTCAATAATCTATACTGTCATAATTTAACATAATGTTCTCTGGCTTGGTTTTGATTGTCATTTTGGATTGTTGGATTGTTAGACACTTTGACAGTGGAGACTCCACCACAGAAACCGTCATAAATCAGCGGAGAGAAAAGTCCTGTATGGAGAACTTTTCTCTCTCCTGCTTTCAGTGTGAAAACAGCAGACACCTGGCAGACCCCATTATACACACATGGACAAAATTGTTGGTACTCCTCGTTTAATGAAATAAAAACACACAATGGTCACAGAAATAACTTGAATCTGACAAAAGTAATAATATATAAAAATTCTATGAAAATGAACAAATGAAAGTCTGATATTGCTTTTCAACCATGCTTCAACAGAATTTTTTAAAAAAGAAAACTCATGAAACAGGCCTGGACAGAATGATGGTACCCTTAATATTAAAACTTAACATTTTGTTGCACAACCTTTTGAGGCAATCACTGCAATCAAATGATTCCTGTAACTGTCAATGAGACTTCTGCACCTCTCAACAGGTATTTTGGCCCACTCCTCATCAACTTTATCCAGTTGTCTCGGGTTTGAAGGGTGCCTTTTCCAGACGGCATGTTTCAGCTCCTTCCAAAGATGCTCAATAGGATTTAGGTCAGGGCTCATAGAAAGCGACTTCAGAATAGTCCAATGTTTTCCTCTTAGCCATTCTTGGGTGTTTTTAGCTGTGTGTTTTGGGTTATTATCCTGTTGCAAGACCTATGACCTGCGACTGAGACCAAGCTTTCTGACACTGGCCAGCACATTTCTCTCTAGAATCCCTTGATAGGCTTGATATTTCATTGTACCCTGCACAGATTCAAGACACTGTGCCAGATGCAGCAAAGCAGCCCCAGAACATAACAGAGCCTCCTCCATGTTTCACAGCAGGGACAGTGTTCTTTTCAAGATATGCTTCATTTTTCCGTCTGTGAACATAGAGCTGATGTGTCTTGGTAAAAATTTTGATTTTTGTCTCATCTGTCCATAGAACATTCTCCCAGAAACTTTGTGGCTTGTCAACATGTAGTTTGGCAAATTCCAGTCTGGCTTTTTTATGATTTGTTTTCAACAATGGTGTCCTCCTTGGTCATCTCCCAAGAAGTCCACTTTGTCTCAAACAACGACGGATGGTGCGATTTGACACTGATGTTCCTTGAGCTTGAAGTTCACCTTTAATCTCTTTAGAAGTTTTTCTGGGCTCTTTTGTTACTATTCGTATTACCTTTCTCTTTGATTTGTCATCATTTTTCCTCCTGCGGCCACGTCCAGTGAGATTGGCTACAGTCCCATGGATCTTAAATTTCTGAATAATATGTGAAACTGTAGTCACAGGAACATCAAGCTGCTTGGAGATGGTCTTATAACCTTTACCTTTAACATGCTTGTCTATAATTTTCTTTCTATGCTCCTGAGACAACTCTTTCCTTCGCTTCCTCTGGTCCATGTTGAGTGTGGTACTTACCATGTCACCAAACAGCACAGTGAGTATCTGTAGCCCTATATACAGGCCCACTGACTGATTACAAGATTGTAGACACCTGTGATGCTAATTAGTGGACACACCTTGATTCAACATGTCCCTTTGGTCACATTATTTTCAGGGGTACCATCATTTCTGTCCAGGCCTGTTTCATGAGTTTTCGTTTTTTAAAAAAATTCTGTTGAAGCATGGTTGAAAAGCAATGTCTGACTTTCATTTGTTCATTTTCATAGAATTTTTATATATTATTACTTTTGTCAGATTCAAGTTATTTCTGTGACCATTGTGGGTTTTTCTTTCATTAAACGAGGGGTACCAACAATTTTGTTCACGTGTGTATACCTGGCAGACTCAAACGATGGAGAGCCCAGCAGATGTGAACCTAGACTCAGGCGAGCATCTGATCTTCTATAGGTTAGTGTTTTATTTTTTATGTTTACATTTAGATACAAACAGTATGCTGAAATCTAGTTTTACCTTTTTTCACAGGAACTTTTCTTTGTATAGTTTTGATTGTTGATGATTTTAGTCATGTAATCAAAGTTACTTAAAAAAAAATTGACACTTAGTATAAACGTAAGAAATGCACAGAAAGTACCCCAGTATATGTCTTAAAAGCATACTTCCAGTTACATGAGTAAAACATTTACAGGGATTTGCACTGTAATCAGATTCCTAAATCATCGTTTTATGTAGTATCCTATGCCACTGGTCCCACTTTGAAGACAACAGCCCTACATTCAGAGCAGGCTGCTGTCTAGTTAAATGTAGCCTATAGCACAGACCATGGCCAGTATGTGCTGCAGTTAAAAAAAAAAAAAAAATCAAAGTAAACTACAAAATGTCCTGTAGAATAGTTTTTCTTCAATAACAGGAGGTACTCTTTAACACTAGAAGTCCCAGAGAGGGGTCATTTTACATTTCTACCTTTGGAACCCAGAGACGGGTCGAATGACCTGAAGGATTTTATCTAACATCCTATAATCACCGTCTTTTGTTCTGTAATTAAGGCCATTACTGTCACACCAAAGGAGGTTGTTGTTTTCCATTGAGTTTAGCCATTTAGTGTCTAGTTAGTACTATTCAGTTTATTGTATTTGATAATATAAAGACTATACATATTGTATTAAGTTTAGTTTTATTTGAGCAAAAAAGCACTGAAACAATTAATCATTTTTTATATATTTTAAATAGAATTAGAAATTTTAGAGCAAGGTACAGCTGTGAGTAATGACCAGAAGCATTTGTCTAAGGCAGGGGTAGGCAACCTTTTTTGTTCGGCGTTCCGATTTTAATAAAAAAAATCAAAGATGAGGTACTCGGAGTGCCGGTCAATAATTGTAAGTCTGACGACCCCTAAACTAAAGTCATATACCACAAACCATAACACAGAAGTGCTGCCACCAGATGCTTTAGGACACATGCGTTTACTGCTATTTCCTGGGACACTCCTGTACTTTCTGATTAGAAGCAATGAAAGTCCATGTGCAGCCCCCAATTAGTGGTAAATTTATTGTGTCCAGGAGCCCCGTATGGCGGCATCCTTATGGTGAATACACACTATGTATCTGGATGCAGCTATATTTGGAACTTTTTCATTCAATGTAAAACTGGTGCATTTTTGCACAAAAAAAAACAAAGCCGGAGTTTTCTGTGCAAAAACACATCCTTAATATAGAAAACACACCGTTATACAGAATAATGTCCCATAGTGGTCCCTGCACACGGTATTATGTCCCATAGCGGCCCCTTCAACATGGTATATGTCCCATAGCTGCCTCTGCACACGGCATTTGTCCCATAGCTGCCTCTGCACACAGTATTTGTCCCATAGCAGTCCCTGCACACAGTATTTGTCCCATAGCGGCCCCTGCACACAGCAATATGTCCCATAACGGCCCCTACACACCGTATATGTCCCATAGCAGACCCTGCACACGGTATATGTCCCATAGCGGCCCCTGCACACGGTATTATGCTCTATAGTGGCCCCTGCACATGGTATTATGTCCCATAGCAGCCTCTGCACACGGTATTTGTCCCATAGCGGCCCCTGCACACGGTATTATGTCCCATAGCGGCCCCTACACACAGTATTTGTCCCATAGCTGCCCCTGCACACAGTATTTGTCCCATAGCGGCCCCTGCACACGGTATATGTCCCATAGCGGCCCCTGCACATGGTATTATGCTCCATAGTGGCCCCTGCACATGGTATTATGCTCCATAGTGGCCCCTGCACACGGTATATGTCCCATAGCGGTCCCTGCACACGGTATTATGTCCCATAGTGGCCCCTGCACACGGTATTATGCTCCATAGTGGCCCCTGCACACGGTATATGTCCCATAGTGGTCCCTGCACACGGTATTATGCTCTATAGTGGCCCCTGCACACGGTATTATGCTCCATAGTGGCCCCTGCACACGGTATATGTCCCATAGTGGCCCCTGCACATGGTATATGTCCCTTAGTGGCCCCTGCACACGGTATATGTCCCATAGTGGCCCCTGCACACGGTATATGTCCCATAGTGGCCCCTGCACACGGTATATGTCCCATAGTGGCCCCTGCACACGGTATATGTCCCATAGTGGTCCCTGCACACGGTATTATGCTCTATAGTGGCCCCTGCAGGCAGAAGCGCCCGAAGAGTACAGAGAGGCTGCGGAGCGTGGAATAGTGAGTACATTGTTTTTTATGTTTGATCATCTCCCCGGGGGCTCCGCTTATTATACTCGGGGGTCTGAAGAGACCCCACAGTATAATAATAGCAGTTTCGTTCCGGCCGTGTTTGGTCCGATCGAAACTGCTGGGTGAGGAGTCCGCTGCCGTGCCAGGGGAATAAGCCTCGCGTGCCAAGAGTGGCACGCGTGCCATAGGTTGCCGACCCCTGGTCTAAGGCCTCAAGCACACTAGCGAAAAAAAATTGCGCGAAAATCGCATCGCAATGCGATGCAATTTTTTTCTGCGATTTGCCAATGTATTTCAATGGCACCAAGCACACCTGCGATTTTTTTTTCGTGCGATTTTTTTTCATAGGTGCGATTTTCCTGCGATTTTTTTTTTTTTTTTGTGCGATTTTTTTCGTGCGAAAAAATCCCAGAGGAGTGATCTATATGACCAATGGGACAGATCACAAAAATATCGCAAGTAGCTGTGATTTTTTTTGAGATTTTTTTTTTTTTTTCTGCACCCATTGACTTGAATCTAAATATACAAAAATGTAAATATACAAAAGAACAACTGTTATTTGTTTCTATGCTTTTTATTTTTGTTATGAAAATAATAAAAAAAATACAAGGAATAAAACAATTCCACACATATTTACAATAGGCTGCTGTGGGGGGCTGCGTGTGTGTGTGTGAGTGGCATGTCCTTCTTGTGTGACTAGCATTTCAGCACTCACTCAGCAGTCTTTCTGCACTGTCGGAACATACCTGGCACTGCCTGGGTATGTCCCTGGTACATTTGCCACACGTGTATTTGTAGCAGTAAACACATCTCTCAGTTGCACAATTGTTCGTGCATCGATGGTTGACCTGACACTTCGCCCTTTTGCCAGGGCTGGGTGTGGAAGGTTGTTGCCGAAGGAGTTTCTCCTTGCGTGCCTTCTTTTCAGTCACATGAGAGCCACCTAACTCTTTTGCAAGCTCAACCAGGAAGTCCACCCATCTCTCCTGCACCCCAGTGCATGCCTGATAAAGAACATGAGCATTCAGTGCTGCCATGTCAATCATGTTGTAGAACACGGCGAATGGCCATCTCCGTGTTCCTGCATGCAGGCTGTACTCCCGCACCATTTGGTCCATTACATCCACACCGCACTTTGTGTGGTTGTATTGTGTGACCGTGTTTGGCTTCCTTTTGTTGGTATCCTTAGTCTCAACCACGCTGTGCATGCTGCTGAGAATGTAGACGGCCTTCTTTCGTTTGGGTGCATACACTGTCAGTGTGGCATCAGTGGTTGAAAACACCTGAGTGGTGAATTCAGTGCGGTCCATCTGTCTAGCGGATTGAGGAATTTCCCGGCGACTCTTGTTGACTGTGCCGAGGATAGTGGTTTTCCGGCTAAGCAGTCATTGTGCAAGTGACAATGATGTAAAGAAATTGTTCGTGGTTACAGTTCTGCCCTTATCCATGAATGATTCCATCAGCCTCATCACTACAGTTTCGGACAGTCTCTCCCCGCTGGGACGACTGGGGTCCTTGCCAAGATATGGGAGGACATTACAGATGTACTTTGATTTCAAGTCGCAGACTACTTTGAGAAGCAGTCACATCCCCCACAGCACAAAAGGCTGCATGCAAATTTGCTAAGGTGTTAGCAAATATTCCCAGCACAACAATGCAGCTGGGGGGTGGGCAGACACTCAGGAGCAGCTTACATTCTTTTGTTTACACTCTCTTACAAGACCTGAGGTGGATCAACACAATTCCCCCCTGCAGATTCCTCAGACAATGGCCACATTTACAAATGAAAGGAAATGCTAATTGTAGCCATCAGAGTTGTCAGTTTGGACTAAGGGTCATTTGACCCTCTTTCAGGACTTGAAGGGGGAGCTCGAAATTTCTGGGACTTCTAGTGTTAAATAGGACCTTTCACCACCTCCAACAAGTCCAGCTCTTTTCATCAATTAATAGGTGCCCCTCCACTGATTCTGGCACCATTGGATTTTTTTCCTCTAGCCCCCCACCATTCAGTGCTGTTATCTTTGATGTCTGATATGCTTTTTAGGCTCTGTACTGTCAGGTGGGCGGTAGCAAGCAGGAGCAGACAAGGATGTGATTCTGAGCTCTGACACTGGCTGCCTCTGATTGGAGCTCTGAATCACATGCCCTGCCTGACACTGCCCTTCTGACATTACAGAGCTTAAATAACATATCAGACATTAAAAGTACATTTTGCTCGGAAGCAGTGGGGGCTAGAGAAAAAAATCGAACTGCACTGGAATCAGTGGAGCGGCGCCTATTAACAGATGCTAAGATCTTGAACTGGTGGAGCTGGTGAAAGGTCCTCTTTAATTTTTATTTTGCTCTTTTCTTATAGATCATTTCATCATTAGTTAAGCAGCTTAGAAGACAGGAACAAGATAACAGAAATGAGTAAGTTTTGCATCAATAATCATAACTGTAGTGCTTTAAACACTGTTGGCATGGATTTCATCTTTTGCGGTGTACACAGTAAAATTCACAACAAATTCACAGCAGGTTTACTGCAGATTTTGGCACCTTGCACACAACTAAGTCCCATTTGTGGAAAATAGTACATGTGGGCCATACTACCCAGACTGAACTCACAGTGAAAGTCACTGCATCCTAGTTATGTCAGAATGGAACTGATAGCGTTATGTCAGTTCATTACTATAGCTATTAAGCTGTTCGGGACTCACTACATTATAACTGACTATGATGAAATGACTTCTATGCGCATGGCCAAGTTCAGTCCAGGTACTATCGCCCACACATGGACTGTTTTGCTCAGATGGTAGATGGTACTCGGTCGTGTGCAAGGGCCCTTTCTATGAATTTGTGGCCAAATCCACAGTGAAAAAAACAAGGAAACCCGGTGAAACTATTACATTAGTTCAGATGGTGCATTTTTTGAAATTGCAGTAATGAGTAATACATGTTACTTTGCATGTCACCTGTAAGCTAATTCCCATTAAATTGAAAACCTCTGGTTTGCTGGCATAGTAAAAATGTGCTGCTTAGCTGAAATGCATAGTACTGTGTGAAAACAGCCATACACCACACAGTCATAGAATTAAATCCACTGACAGGTGAAATGAATAGCATAGATTGTCTGGCTACAAGGTGTGGCAGGGGTAATAAATAACCAGTCCGTTCTTGATATTTATATGTTGGAAAGGGGGAAAATGGGCAGGTGTTGGGGTCTGAATTACTTTGACAAAGGCCTAATTGTGATGGCTAGAGGACTGGGTCCTAGCATCTTTAAAAGAGCAAAGGGGTTTTTTGATATGCAATGGTTAGTACTTTCAAAACATGTTCAAAGGATGGATATTTGGTGAATTGTTGCATGTTGGGAGAGAAAACTAGTCTTCAAATTTGATCCCACAGAAGAGCTAATGCAGCACAAGTTAATACTGGGTGCAGTACACACAATACATCACAGCTTGCTGTGTATAGGGATGCATAGCCACAAACGGATCACCTAAGCTAACCCCTGTACACTGCTAAGAGTTGCTACACTAGGCACATGAGTATCAGAACTGAAGAATCACATTTTCTCTTACATCATGTGGGTGGAGTGTGAATCACTTACCTGGGGAAGAGATAGCACAAGGATGCACTGCGGCTTTCTGCTGCTGATTAGATCCAGATCCGCAGCAAATTCCGCTAATACACCCTGCCACACTGCAAAATTGTTTAGGAATGGTTTGAGGAACCTGACATAGAACGCAAGTGTTGACTTGGCCTTTAAATTTCCCAGATATCAATTTGATCAAGCATTTGTGGGATGTACACTAGGGGAAAATTAAGTTAAATCCATGGAGTCCCATCTTTCAACTTTAGAACCCTAAAGATCTGCTCCTGGCCTCTTGGTACCCAGATACCAAAAGACCCCATCAGAGTTTTTGTGCCTTAACAAGTCACAGCTATTTTGGCAGCACAAGGGCGACGTATACAATATGAGGCAGGTGATCTTAATTTTATGGCCTATTGGTACATATATACTGTATGCACTCATTTTAAAGAGGACACGCACATGTGGTTTTATATACCGCTAGAAAGCCGACAATGTGCTGAATTCAGTGCGCTGTCCGCTTTCCCGTCATGTGCCCCGGTTCTGGAGATATCTGTGCCGTTAATTTCTGCACTGATCTCTGCCCACCGTCAGAAGGGTGTTCCTCACAGTCTACTGTCCCCCGACAGTACAGAGTACAACACAGTGTGGTCCTTTGGAATATCTAATATTTCAGGTAAGACAAATAATGCATTGTAGTTCTACCAGTCAAAAATGACAGAGTTTGTGAAAGAACTACAGTGCCTTGCGAAAGTATTCGGCCCCCTTGAACTTTTCAACCTTTTGCCACCTTTCAGGCTTCAAACATATGGATATAAAATTTTAATTTTTTGGTGAAGAATCAACAAGTGGGACACAATTGTGAAGTGGAACGACATTTATTGGTTATTTTAAACTTTTGTAAAAAATAAAAAACTGAAAAGTTGGGCGTGCAATATTATTTGGCCCCTTTACTTTCAGTGCAGCAAACTCACTCCAGAAGTTCAGTGAGGATCTCTGAATGATCCAATGTTGTCCTAAATGACTGATGATGATAAATGTAATCCACCTGTGTGTAATCAAGTCTCCGTATAAATGCACCTGCTCTGTGATAGTCTCAGGGTTCTGTTTAAAGCGCAGAGAGCATCATGAAGACCAAGGAACACACCAGGCAGGACCGTGATACTGTTGTGGAGAAGTTTAAAGCCGGATTTGAATACAAAAAGATTTCCCAAACTTTAAACATCCCAAGGAGCACTGTGCAAGCGATCATATTGAAATGGAAGGAGTATCAGACCACTGAAAATCTACCAAGATCCGGCCGTCCCTCTAAACTTTCATCTCAAACAAGGAGAAGACTGATCAGAGATGCAGCCAAGAGGCCCATGATCACTCTGGATGAACTGCAGAGATCTACAGCTGAGGTGGGAGAGTCTGTCCATAGGACAACAATCAGTCGTACGCTGCACAAATCTGGCCTTTATGGAAGAGAGGCAAGAAGAAAGCCATTTCTCAAAGATATCCATAAAAAGTCTCGTTTAAAGTTTGCCACAAGCCACCTGGGAGACACACCAAACATGTGGAAGAAGGTGCTCTGGTCAGATGAAACCAAAATCGAACTTTTTGGCCACAATTCAAAACGATATGTTTGGCGTAAAAGCAAGACAGCTCATCACCCTGAACACACCATCCCCACTGTCAAACATGGTGGTGACTGCATCATGATTTGGGCCTGCTTTTCTTCAGCAGGGACAGGGAAGATGGTTAAAATTCATGGGAAGATGGATGGAGCCAAATACAGGACCATTCTGGAAGAAAACCTGTTGAAGTCTGCAAAAGACCTGAGACTGGGATGGAGATTTATCTTCCAACAAGACAATGATCCCAATCATAAAGCAAAATCTACAATGGAATGATTCACAAATAAACGTATCCAGGTGTTAGAATGACCAAGTCAAAGTCCAGACCTGAATCCAATCGAGAATCTGTGGAAAGAGCTGAAAACTGCTGTTCACAAACGCTCTCCATCCAACCTCACTGAGCTCGAGCTGTTTTCCAAGGAAGAATGGGCAAGAATTTCAGTTTCTCGATGTGCAAAACTGATAGAGACATACCCCAAGCGACTTGCAGCTGTAATCGCAGCAAAAGGTGGCGCTACAAAGTATTAACTTAAGGGGGCGGAATAATTTGGCACGCCCCACTTTTCAGTTTTTTATTTTTTACAAAAGTTTAAAATATCCAATAAATTTCGTTCCACTTCACGATTGTGTCCCACTTGTTGTTGATTCTTCACCAAAAAATTAAAATTTTATATCCTTATGTTTGAAGCCTGAAATGTGGCAAAAGGTTGAAAAGTTCAAGGGGGCCGAATACTTTCGCAAGGCACTGTATGTAACTCAGATGTGAGCAGATCCTAATGCAGTTGATACTGACATTATCTACGTGGTGTTTAATGCGTTCTAGTCTTCAGTGACCATAAAAACATAACCATAAACTTTGCTGCTCAAATGTATTGCAGCCAGAGGTGTAGCTAGCGGGGGGGGCAGAGGGGGCGGCTGTCCCGGGCCCACTGATTCTTTAGGGCCCACCCCGGGGCCGGGGCCGCCATTAATACACCCTTTATTTCTAACTAGATCGGTGTCTGCAGACACCGATCTAGTTAAAAGGCTTCCTGCAACTTAACAGTATTGTAAACTGCAAGCCAATACAGGCCTGCAGTTTACAAGACGCTGAGACCACAGACCGATGTCTGCGTCTCAGCACGGGTGGCGCGATGACGTCACAACATCGCGCCGCCTGCGCTCAGACACAGACATCCTGTGCGTCGACAGGGAGGAAGCAGCGGCGGCTCCGTTCATCAGCATCGCAGGTAGGTATGACTTTTTTTTTTTGTGGGTATATTAATAGCATAGCTCCCAGTGAGGGAGTCCCACATAGCTTACAGTTTGTCCCGCTATGCCCCTGAAGTATTTTGCTATTAACAATCTTTATTAGGGTAGTGTAAAGGGTAGATGCTAAATCCTAGTGGGTAAAGGACCTTTGATGACGTCATGACCATGTGATCAGACTCTTGTGTGGGCGGAGCTATTCTGGATACTGCGGCACAGACTGTGATGTTACACAGAAAGCTAGAAACAGAGTGATCGAAGAGACAGAGACACAGCGTGTGTGAGCAAGAGAGGGGGGAACTGCGGGTAGATGTAGAGGCCAGTTAAACTGAAGGCAGATGAAGAGGGCAATTAAACTGCTGGCAGATAAAGGGGCACATTAAGCTGGTGGTAGATGGAGGGGGCAATTAAACTGGGGGCAGATGAAGGGGGCATTAAGCTGGTGACAGATAAAGAGGGAAAATTAAATTGGTGGCAGATAAAGGGGGACATTAAACTGGGGGCTGATGAAGGGGGCATTAAGATGGTGGCAGATAAAGGGGGACATTAATCTGGTGGAGCAGATGGAGGGTGACATTAAACTGGGGGCAACTGGAGGAGGACATTAAACCGTGGGGGGTAGCTGGAGGGGGACATGCCTGCCTCTAATTGCCCCCAGTTTAATGTCCCCCTCCAACTACCCCCACTGTTTAATGTCACCCTCCAGCTGCCCCATAGTTTAATATCACCCTCCACCTGCTCCAGTTTAATGTCCCCCTCTAGTTTCCGCTAGTTTAAACTGGGGCACGATTAGAGGGACTTAATACTGTGGGGCAATTGGAGGAGAACATTATAATGTGGGGGCATATAATGTTAGGGTTACTGTAGGAGCATTATACTGTGTGGGGGCACATGGAAAAATAGATGAGAATGGACGGAGTCAACATAGAAGTGGGTGGAGCTAAATGTGCTGCGGTGCGCAAAGCACGCCATATATTTTGTCCCTCTTTCTGTCCTTTGAAAGTTGGAAGGTATGTAATAGTATAAGGGGTGGTTAGGAGGGAGAAATATAACTATAAAGGGAGGATTCATTAGGGGGCATTATGATGATGGGGGGGTCATTTATATAAGGGTTATTGGGGGGCATTATGAATACAAGGGGGAGGTTATTTATATAAGGGGCCATTAGGGGGCATCATTTATATTAGGAGGCATTATGAACATAAGGGGTGGCCATTGATATAAGGGGTCATTAGAGGTGCAGTATTTATGTCAGGGGGAATCAGGGGCATAATATGAGGGGGCAATTAATTTAATTAAGGTGGTACTTGGGCTTTATTAAGACTAAGGCCCCACGTAGCAGGCCACAGCAAAAAAAAAAGCTCTGCAGGAAAAACCGCGGCGGTAACATTGTGGTTTTTCCCGCAGTGCTTTTCACAGAAGGTCCGCAGAGGATTCCCCTGTGGACTTTGTGTTTTTAATACACCTATATGGAAACCGCCAGTGTTTATATAGGTATAATTGACATGCTGCAATTTCCAAAACCGCAACGGTTTTGGAAATTGCACTGTGTCTGCTGCACATATTTTTCTGCAATGTGTGGATGGGATTTGCTAAAATGCCACGGTTTTTTTCTTTGGGTTTTCGCCACATGGGGCCCCCATCCTATCCCCACTTTGCAGTAAAATATGCACAGTGGATACTCTGCGATTTCCAAAAGAGTCGCAGTTTTGGAAATCACAGCATGTCAGTTATACCTACGGAAACATCAGCAGTTTCCCTATAGATATAATTGAAGCAGAAAGTCCACAGAATAAAACTCTGCAAACATTCTGTGCAAAGTGCTGCAGGAAAAACCAAGAACAATAAGAGGAGCTAAAGATGTCTGTGTTGCAAACTTTACAGAGACTGGAAGAAGTGGTCATGGCCGTCCAGATGAAAGAGATGGGGAATGTGAACGATTAGTCAGAGACGTCACCTGTAAGTCACTAAATGTTACTGCCCTGTATTCACCTAAATCGTCTGCAGAGCCCTGTATAGAGCCGCTATATACCACTATACGCTCACCGTATACTCATAGTATCGGTATACGAACATGTCCAAGTTGGGGGCCCACTTGGACATGTTCGCCCCCTGTGCTGAAACCCTAGCTACGCCTCTGATTGCAGCAGAAATGTTTATCGTTTAGGTGGTCGCCTTGATAGAAGTCTGATCTTGTCTAATATCATATTCTGGCATGTATCCATAGGTTATTCATTTTAGATCATTAGAAATTATGTTTGGACTGTCCAGTTCCCTGTTTTTCATTGTTATGCATTTTTCAATAGATTACTGGCTGATCAAATCCGCTCATTAAGCGTGACATGTACTCCTATCCTTACCATGACTGACGTAGTCCCATTACTAGAAGCATTACTACTTTACCATGGATCTGATCCATATGAAGTTCTTGACAGCCATTTCTTATATGCTGTAAATGATGCTATTCAAAAGTAAGTAGGCAAATGTTGCAGTGCTGCCTGTTTTGAAGCTGTTATATGCATGTTTTTTTTTTTGTTGGCCGAAAAAAAATTAGTTGACTAAGGGCATACTTTTAAAAAGCAAATTACTCTCATAATATACCATCATAGGGATCATAGTCATAGACTTATAGAGGTCAAAAATAAAATAAAATGTTTGTAAAATTAAAAACAAAAATTGTCCTCCTTGAATGTTAACAATGCAATAGCCAACTAGTCCTCACAATCTGTAGCGTATACAGTACAAAGAAAAAGAGGCTTTTTGCGAACTTTATACACTGCAGCCTTCTCACTGTGACCAAGGAGGGCAGCCAATAGGGGTACGACCAATGCTATCTTAACATGCCTTACTACTCAGTTCACTGAGCACCATACGGATGGAGTGTATTTTTTATCATCATTCCTGTATATTGAAAAGCCTTCTTATGCTTCCTTCAGCCCATATTCCAGATAACAACTTTAAAAGGGTTGTCCGAGTAAAGTAGAATAACTTACCTCTTCCGGTGGACTGTTGATTGCAGGCCTTCGGGGTTCTGGCCTTGTCCCGACCCCTAGGTCACATAATCGGGAGCAGCCTCCTCCATCTTTATCCGATCACTCAGGTAATTATGGGGGTTGACTGACTACACCAGCCCCCATAGCAGAGGTAAATTACCTGTGAGATCAGGGCAGGAGCGAGGGGGTGGAGTAACCCAGAGATTGGAACACAGCTTTCAAACACTTTACCCTGGGGTAACACAAAACTTTTGTGCAACTTTTTATTTTCTGGAAGCATTTGTGTGATTAATACAGTTTGTAATGTACTTTATTAACAAATGTTGTTACAAAAGATGTATTATGTGCCAACGGGAAGTGTCCGAGCAGGCTTTCTATGATGTACCTTTTTTTTTTTTTTTATGTTGCTGATAAAGTAGATCCACCAGCGATGTTATAGTACCACATTGCTATGTTGGCATAAAAATAAGAAAGTTATGAATTTTGGAAGACGGGGAAGGAAAATAAGAAAGAAATCTTGAAGCATTAACATAAAAACTGCACTGCATCCTTAAAGGGTTAAAGTGACCCTCCACACACACACACACACACACATTTATTTTCCCTGCATTTCACACACGTCTGTGCACAGTGAGAAGCAAGGTACAGCCAGAGAAGCAAGGGAATGAATAAAGACATGCAAAATTTCACAGAAAGGAACAAACGTGTTAATAAAGTATATTACAAAATCTATTAATGACAGAAATGCTGCCAAAAAATCTAAAGTTGTTGAAAAGCTTAGTTACACTTAAAAGGGATTATTCACTTATTAATATTGATAGCCTATCCTTAGGAAAGGCCATCAGTATTAGATCTGCGAGGTTCCTGCAGAATCTCTGGGGACAGCGCAGCTCTCAGTACTGTTTACATGTCAGGAGCTGTGCTGCTACTTGTTGTACATTTTGTAGTGGTAGGTTTTGGTACTTCAATGCTCCTCCTGCTGTACCAAAGGCAGAGGGACCAACTAAAAGCACCAATCCTTCCTGACCAAGAGTCCTTTCAATGTCTTGCAGGTCTTTGTACTATAATTTTTTTTTCCTGGTTTTATCACCCACCCATTATACATGTACTTTGTTTATGCATTTTTGTCTACATGTAGCTGCAAAATGTAGTTTGAGTTAAAAAGCCAAGAAATCAAAAGAACTAGAATTGCATTTTGTGTATGTTTTAGCTATATTAACTGGGAATACTGGAGGGAAAGTTTTGATTCAGTTATTAACAATGCATGATAAACATTTATGAGCTGTATCACATTACGTGTAACATTATTGCCATCTAGTGGCGTAGGTAGGATCTACTAGTTAAAACTTGTGCATTTAAAATGACTTTCTGATTTAAAATGACATCAAAAAGCTGTTCATATCACATTAAATTGTTACTCACCTACATGCACACGTGGACAAAATTGTTGGTACCCCTCGTTTAATTAAAAAAAAAAAACCCACAATGGTCACAGAAATAACTTGAATCTGACAAAAGTAATTTGCCAAACTACATGATGACAAGCCACAAAGCTTCTGGGAAAAATGTCTTATGGACAGATGAGACAAATATCAAAATTTTTGGCAAGGCACATCAGCTCTATGTTCACAGACGGAAAAATGAAGCATATCTTGAAAAGAACACTGTCCCTACTGTGAAACATGGAGGAGGCTCTGTTATGTTCTGGGGCTGCTTTGCTGCATCTGGCACAGGGTGTCTTGAAAACCCCCAAAACACACAGCTAAAAACACCCAAGAATGGCTAAGAGGAAAACATTGGACTATTCTGAAGTGGCCTTCTACGAGCCCTGACCTAAATCCTATTGAGCCGCTTTGGAAGGAGCTGAAACATGCCGTCTGGAAAAGGCACCCTCCAAACAACCGGAGCAGTTTGCTCATGAGGAGTGGGCCAAAATACCTGTTGAGAGGTGCAGAAGTCTCACTGACAGTTACAGGAATCGTTTGATTGCAGTGATTGCCTCAAAAGGTTGTGCAACAAAATATTAAGTTAAGGGTACCATCATTTCTGTCCAGGCCTGTTTCTTGAGTTTTCTTTTTTAAAGAAAATTCTGTTGAAGCATGGTTGAAAAGCAGTGTCTGACTTTCATTTGTTCATTTTCATAGAATTTTTATATATTATTACTTTTGTCAGATTCAAGTTATTTCTGTGACCATTGTGGGTTTTTCTTTCATTAAATGAGGGGTACCAACAATTTTGTCCACGTGTGTATATATATGTGTGCTAACAAGCACATAGACTTATACCATAAGCTTTCATTGGGTTTCTATGGAAGCAGTGAATATCAAAAGGTTGTAGAGAATTTTTTTTTTGCTTCACTATTCATCACTGCAGCAAACATATACACAATGGGGAGGCATTTACTAACCAATTTATACCAGTTTTTTGGTGCATCTTTGTGGCACACAGCCCATTTTTGGCCCAAAGATGTGTCATATTGTTGGTTCTGCAACTCTCTCTCTACTTTATATGAAAGTGGATGGAGACTGGGGAGGAGACAAAGGTGGGCCAGAACACCTCTTCCTGATAAGTTTACTATAATTCACATGATAAAGCCTCTGAATAATTCAGGCTCCTCCCGCACCAGCCAGGTAACTGATTAAGGATGGCGTACAAAAGCCAGTCTTAATAAATTCCATGCAATGTTCCCCCATATGCAAGTGGATACAAATGTATACTAAGCATTTTTAATAGTTACATTAAACAGAAGCTACTAAAAGTAAACAGGACAAAAAAAAACAGCACTTCTGAAAGATTTTTGGTCTTATTCAGGTTTCATTTTACAGTGTTAACTACGTGGTATAACTGTATTCTGTGGATCATTACGATTAGTGTGATACAAAATTTATATATGATATTTATATATTGATATATGTTTTCCCACTTTTGCACAACAATAGAACTTACAAAAAAAACAAACAATCTCCATATTTTTTGAGAGATTTAGATCTTTCATAAGTATTGTATAAAAGGAAGAATAAAGCATTGTAGTGTATTATATAAGCTATCAGGCCTCTACGTGGTCAAGTCCCCAAGTAGGATTAAAAAACAAGTGGAAAAAAGTAAATGTTTGAAAACAATAAAAATGCTTTAGTATGTAAAAAATCTAAAGAAAAAAGCACATATATTTGATATTGCCGCATCAGCAACTACCGTACTAGAAAATTATCATGTTATTTAAGTGTGTTTTCCAAGCACCTTTTTTTAGGACACCAAAGACTCCCGCCGATTAGCTGTACTCACCAGTTGCTGTATGGAGAACAGAGCTGGAAGCAGATAGTTCTGTTATCTGTGCAGTGACTGTGCTGAATTACTGCAGCTCAGATACTGTACTAGTGAACAGGAGCTGTGCAGCAATAACACAGCACAGCCATTACAGGATTCTGTTCTCTGTATAGCAGCTGCTAAGGACACCTGATTGGCAGGGGTCCCAGATGTTGGACCCCCATGGATCTAACATGACCTATTCAAAGGATATGCCCAGGATTGGAGTTGTCTGTAAATGCAGCCTTTAGAGTGGTGTAACAACTATATAATGCTACTGCCACCAGCAAGTGATTGTCCGTGTGCAGCTCTTGTATCTACGCCATTACCTCAGTTTGCATGAAATATCCTCTTCCCATAAAATACTTATGGAATGTGAAGTGGTTATGTAGAACAAATATACAATTGGTGGAAAATTTGGCTATATGGTTTTTATGTTTATACACTTTCCTAGGGATGCTATATTGGAGGTGCATAGTGTATAAACAGCACAGAAGAGTGTGTTTGCATTATGGCATTTACAATTAATAGAAGTTAGTTATCAAAAATTGTCAATAGACTAATAAAGTCTCAAGGAAAAGATGAAGTAAAAGCTTAAAGGTGATTTCCAGGCAGGGGTCCAAGACCTGATCCCCTGACTGATCAGCTGTTTGAAGGGGCTGCAGCCTCTTCACTATTTACCAAGCACAGCACCATACATTTATGCAGCGACTGTGCTTGGTACTGTAGCTCTGCCCATTCATTTCATGCCATGTGACTGAGGAATGTGATGTCACATGGCCTGTGAAGCAGAAGTGGCGATCAGGGAGCGCTGCTGCTGCTTCAACTAGTTGATCCACAGGGTCCCGGGTGCTGTAACCCACAGATTTTTTACCTATTTCTAAGATAGGTTGTCAAATTAAAAGTCCCAGAAAACCCCTCTAAAGGGGTTTGTTTAAGACACCACAGGATTGGTCATTATTATCTGGTTGATAGGGGTCCAACACCTGGACTCTGCACCAATCAGCTGATCTGGCGGGCAAAAAACCTATATACAGGGTGTACGGACAGAAGCAGCTATGCTCCTATTCAAGTGGAAATAGAAGCAGAGATTTAGTTACCCACCACCGCTAAAGTGTATGGAGCATAGTGGGGGCTTCAGGGAACTGCAGCTCTGCTCTTGTGGATACGTCATCAGTATCCAATACACATGGAGTCTTGGACAATCCCTTGTAAAAAAAAAAAAAAAAAAAAGTGACGGGAAATGTGTAAAGAGTTTGCGGAAACTCAGAAGAAGGTTGTTTCGGGCAGCATTAAAGACTATATCTCCTGGATAAGGCAAAATGTAAGATTAACCCTCTCAGCCACCCACTGAAGCATCTATGTAGAAACGTGGGGGGGGGGAGAGAATAGAATGGAGTGTTTTTTTTAAGATACATTAATTTAGAAAACAAGTGATTCAATAACTGTTCATATTTTGCAGTTGATTTCTACAGAACAAATGTCATTTTTCTATAAAGGAGAGTTAATGTGTGTATGGGTATTCCACTGACTGTAAGGTTTTTATCACCATTTACTGTAATAAGAAACATTATATTTGAGTTTCCGGTAACTACATCTTTTCAAGAAAAAGTAATATTCCTTATCCCAGGAGATGTGCTCTGATGTCACAGAGTGTATGAACAGTAAGAAGCTGGTAATGTCTTACTCCATTTGTGGCGCTGTTTCTCATAAGAAAAGATTACTCCTAAATTGGTTTGTACTTTCCTTACAAATGAAGGAAGAAGATTGCGCTAAGTGAATCAGCAGTACTTAGCCTGTGGCTTCGTCATTTGCCGAGCCTTGAAAAAGCAGTGTTGGATGTTTTACAAAGATTAATTGCTCTCCAAAGCAAATCATTCAGAGAAATGGAACAGATTATAAAAGATTCATACTTGGTAAGTGCTCGAATCTCAAAACACGTCATTGAGAATATTTTCCTATTGACCTGAAAGTCTATTTACATGAATATCATTAATATTCAGCGATAATGAATGTATGTCTAGTGAAATCTGTTTCATGCCTTTATTCATTTAGGTAAATGTTTGCTAAAAGAGTTAATTCCACTTTTTACTGTTGTTGTACTACTTGCTCCAGAAATATACATTACAGAGCAGCATTAGCACTTCATTACTGTTTGATACAGTTTCAGAAGGCAGACTATACGCAATATACGTTATGTGATAGTAAGGCAGTCACCATGCTCTCCCTGGAATTCCTTATTGCAGCTGTGTTTGTAAAACATAACCCATATTTCAACTCCTTTGTTCTTGCAGCGATCCAATGTGAACAAGAAAGTAGTGTGTTGTATTAATGGCCTGTACATGAACCATATGGTGTTAGGTGATTAGTATTACTATGTGGGAACATGAGTCATGCTTTTCTGATTAAATTATAAAGCATTGTGGTGCTATGGCAAAATGAATGGACCGTGATTATGCTTAGAACAACAATACAATAGTCTGTCATTTATCAGAAGTGTGTCATTTATCAGAAGCCATATCTCTGCGCAGAGTGTAAAAGAACTATCATGGTGACCCTGTTCTTTCTTGGAGAGGAAACCTGATCAGTCACTACATTATTTTTGTTTGTCAGAGTAATTAAAGTGTGATGGTCTGGTAACTCCTATTTTATATGGTGTTCTGTTAATTTTGTTTCCTGTCCCTTGAGAATGTAACAAAATTAGCTATAGAAATTCTAGAATCTCTGGGAAGTTATAACATTTTTGAGCAGACACTGGGCCTTTTTTGTTTCCTTTGACATAAGCTGGCCTGCTGTATAGTATGAGAATAGGATTCCAGACAGTGCTGTATTAATTTTGTCCAGCAGAAGAAAAAGATTGCGTGTGTATGTACAGTAGTGTGTGTGTGTGTGTGTGTGTGTGTGTGTGTATACAATTTTTCACTCTTTGTTTCATTGCAGCCATTTGCTAAAAGCAAAAAAGTTCATTTTATTTCTCATTAATGTACACTCAGCACCCCATCTTGACAGAAAAAAAAACTGCAAATTTATTAAAAAAGAAAAACTGAAATATCACATGGTCATAAGTATTCAGACCCTTTGCTGTGACACTCATATTTAACTCACATGCTGTCCATTTCCTTCTGATCCTCCTTGAGATGGTTCTACTCCTTCACTGGAGTCCAGCTGATTTTAATTAAACTGATTGGACTTGATTAGGAAACGCACACACCTGTCTATATAAGACCTCACAGTGCATGTCACAGCAAATGAGAATCATGAGGTCAAAGGAACTGCCCAAGGAACTCAGAGACAGAATTGTGGAAAGGCTCAGATCTGGCCAAGGTTACAAAAGAATTTCTACAGCACTCAAGGTTCCTAAGAGCACAGTGGCCTCCATAATCCTTAAATGGAAGAAGTTTGGGATGACCAGAACTCTTCCTAGACCTGGCCGTCGAGCCAAACTGAGCAATCGTGGGATTAGAGCCTTGGTGAGAGAGGTAAAGAACAACCCAAAGATCACAGTGGCTGAGCCCCAGAGATGCAGTAGGGAGATGGGAGAAAGTTCCACAAAGTCAACTATCACTGCAGCCCTCCACCAGTCGGGGCTTTATGGCAGAGTGGCCCAAAGGAAGCCTCTCCTCAGTGCAAGACATATGAAAGCCCGCATAGAGTTTGACAAAAAAAACATGAAGGACTCCCAGACTATGAGAAATAAGATTCTCTGGTCTGATGAGACGAAGATTGAACTTGTTGGCGTTAATTCTAAGCGGTATGTTTGGAGAAAACCAGGCACTGCTCATCACCTGCCCAATACAATCCCAACAGTGAAACATGGTGGTGGCAGCATCATGCTATGGGGGTGTTTTTCAGCTGCAGGGACAGGATGACTGGTTGAAATTGAAGGAAAGATGAATGCAACCAAGTACAGAGATATCCTGGAAGAAAACCTCTTCCAGAGTGCTCTGGGCCGAAGGTTCACCTTCCAACAAGACAATAATTCTAAGCACACAGCTAAAATAACAAAGGAGTGGCTTCGGAACAACTCTGTGACCATTCTTGACTGTCCCAGCCAGAGCCCTGACCTCAACCCAATTGAGTATCTCTGGAGAGACCTGAAAATGGCTGTCCAACGTTCACCATCCAACCTGACGGAACTGGAGAGGATCTGCAAGGAAGAATGGCAGAGGATCCCCAAATCCAGATGTGAAAAGCATCATTCCCAAGAAGACTCATGGCTGTACTAGCTCAAAAGGGTGCTTCTACTCAATACTGAGCAAAGGGTCTGAATACTTATGACCATGTGATATTTCAGTTTTTCTTTTTTAATAAATTTGCAAAAATATCTACATTTCTGTTTTTTTTCTGTCAAGATGGGGTGCTGAGTGTACATTAATGAGAAATAAAATGCACTTATTTGCTTTTAGCAAATGGCTGCAATGAAACAAAGAGTGAAAAATTTAAAGGGGTCTGAATACTTTCCGTACCCACTGTATGTATATATATTAGTGAAACCTATATGAGACAACCAGTCAAAATTGTATAGAAATGTTGTCTTCTAGAGGTGATGGTCTTCTCAAAGAATATGGACAGTAGACATAATAGATCTATCCATAGTAAATCTGGTCTGACTAAAGGAGGTCTTTTAAAGAGTTTTCACTGTGTATCTGTGTGTGTCTATATGTACATATCTATAGATACATATATATTGACATATCTATACAGATGTAGCAGAGTTAACCCAAACTTTTGCAATTGGTTAAACTACTGCCAAGTGATATCTTATCACAGAAGACAACAAAAAACAATGAAAAGTCATTGGAAAATATTTTTCCAATGACTTGCTGTCTCTAAATGTCTCCATTCTTGCTAATTTGCTATTTGCTTCCTGTTACTAGGGAAGTTACATGTTTAGAAACTAGCCGGCTCAAGATGGGAACACAGTGATGAGTGAAGGGGAGGAACAGGTCTCTGTTCAATGCCTCTGTATGTCGACACTCAGCTTTCCCTGTGTGTGCACTGCACAGGGATGAGTCTGCAGCTTCTCACAGCTTACAATGAGTGTAAGAAGAGTCTGTTTATTTCTATCTACTTCTGTGTAGCTGCTTGTGTTATTGCTGATGGCATGTTAGTTGTAGACCGCAAGCTGCTTTCCTTATTGTGCTCATATTTTTCTATTTCTATGTCAGGAATATTTTTAGCTATATTATAACCTAGATTTGCAGTTCAGTTTCAATGGATTTCCTATATTATGGTCACTTGGACCTTTCTCACCTATGTGTTTGCCGTTTTACAGTTATTTCTGACAGAAACACATTTAAAGAAACCAGTAGTAGTGATGAGGGATAAAGGAGAGACTGCTCTGTATTGTATATGCCCCCTGCCTCAGAGAAATGTAAAATGCACAAAAACTGATAAGACATAACGTATGAAGGCTTTTGATGAAGACTGAAGAACCCTTTAAAATGCAAATGATAAAAAAAAAAAAAAATTGGAAACAAAATATTCAAAACATCTAAATTTATTCATTATTGAGCATAAGTGACAAGCGCAGAAATCCATTTGCTTACAGGCATTGGCATGCTATTAATAAGGCTATTTATGGTTATTTGAGGAATGTTATGCCAAGTGGAATGCACTTGGGCACTCAAATCATCAAGATTGTCTGCTAGCAGCTCCCTTTGCAATTGCTGATCAATACCATTCTAGATGTGCTAGATGGAAGTCAAGTCTGGAGACACAGAAGGCCACTTAAATCATACAGGCTGCTCACAGTAGCACAACCAACAAGCGGCCTGGCATTGTCCTGTTGATAAACGTCACTGGGACACTTTGGAGAAATGACCTTACTACTGAAGCAACAATGTCACATCAAGCTATTAGTGTACCTGAAATGAGGAATATTGGAGTCATGCTACTGTACATTATGTCACCCCCACATCATAATCCGCGGAGTAGGACCAGTGTGACTTTCCCTTGTGAAGGCCTCTTCATGGCATTGCCCACGTGGTCTCCAGACCAATCTCTGACTATCATAGCTTCCAATACAAAATCGTGACTCATTGCTGTAAAGAATATACCTCCATTCCAGCCTACGTGGCTGTCTTCCTGTGTCACATGATAGCCTTTGAGAGCAGTGATGTGAGGTCAATAGAAAACCTATAGCTGGACATCTGGCACATAGCCCAATGATGGGCAAATGCCTTTTGGTGTCGACATTGTTTGCCACCCTAGGTTTTGGATGTGAAGATCAGAAGATCCTTCTTTGCTCTGGTTTGCCTCCACACACTTTGCAACCTTTGTTGGGTTAGATGCCATGTTAACAGCAATTTCCATGAAAGCTCGAAATGAACTCCTTTGGAGATTTTGCCCTGGCCAATTGAAGGCTGTTGGCCAGTCCTTTATGTCATATACTATTCCAAGGTCAGTTTCCCATTTTAGTATATACAGTGCCGTGCAAAAGTATTCGGCCCCCTTGAACTTTTCAACCTTTTGCCACATTTCAGGCTTCAAACATAAAGATATAAAATTTTAATTTTTTGGTGAAGAATCAACAACAAGTGGGACACAATTGTGAAGTGGAAAGAAATTTATTGGTTATTTTAAACTTTTGTAAAAAATAAAAAACTGAAAAGTGGGGCGTGCAATATTAATCGGCCCCTTTACTTTCAGTGCAGCAAACTCACTCCAGAAATTCAGTGAGGATCTCTGAATGATCCAATGTTGTCCTAAATGATTGATGATGATAAATATAATCCACCTGTGTGTAATCAAGTCTCCGTATAAATGCACCTGCTCTGTGATAGTCTCAGGGTTCTGTTTAAAGCGCAGAGAGCATCATGAAGACCAAGGAACACACCAGGCAGGTCCGTGATACTGTGGTGGAGAAGTTTAAAGCCGGATTTGGATACAAAAAGATTTCCCAAACTTTAAACATCCCAAGGAGCACTGTGCAAATGATCATATTGAAATGGAAGGAGTATCAGACCACTGCAAATCTACCAAGACCCGACCATCCCTCTAAACTTGCATCTCAAACAAGGAGAAGACTGATCAGAGATGCAGCCAAGAGGCCCATGATCACTCTGGATGAACTGCAGAGATCTACAGCTGAGGTGGGAGAGTCTGTCCATAGGACAACAATCAGTCGTACATAGCACAAATCTGGCCTTTATGGAAGAGTGGCAAGAAGAAAGCCATTTCTCAAAGATATCCATAAAAGTCTCGTTTAAAGTTTGCCACAAGCCACCTGGGAGACACACCAAACATGTGGAAGAAGGTGCTCTGGTCAGATGAAACCAAAATTGAACTTTTTGGCCACAATGCAAAACGATATGTTTGGCGTAAAAGCAACACAGCTCATCACCCTGAACACACCATCCCCACTGTTAAACATGGCGGTGGCAGCATCATGGTTTGGGCCTGCTTTTCTTCAGCAGGGACAGGGAAGATGGTTAAAATTGATGGGAAGATGGATGGAGCCAAATACAGGGCCATTCTGGAAGAAAACCTGTTGTAGTCTGCAAAAGACCTGAGACTGGGACAGAGATTTATCTTCCAACAAGACAATGATCCCAAACATAAAGCAAAATCTACAATGGAATGGTTCACAAATAAACGTACCCAGGTGTTAGAATGGCCAAGTCAAAGTCCAGACCTGAATCCAATCGAGAATCTGTGGAAAGAGCTGAAAACTGCTGTTCACAAACGCTCTCCATCCAACCTCACTGAGCTCGAGCTGTTTTCCAAGGAAGAATGGGCAAGAATTTCAGTTTCTCGATGTGCAAAACTGATAGAGACATACCCCAAGCGACTTGCAGCTGTAATCGCAGCAAAAGGTGGCGCTACAAAGTATTAACTTAAGGGGGCGGAATAATTTGGCACGCCCCACTTTTCAGTTTTTTATTTTTTACAAAAGTTTAAAATATCCAATAAATTTCGTTCCACTTCACGATTGTGTCCCACTTGTTGTTGATTCTTCACCAAAAAATTAAAATTTTATATCCTGAAATATGGCAAAAGGTTAAAAAGTTCAAGGGGGCCGAATACTTTCGCAAGGCACTGTATTTCTATTTGTTGTCTTCCAATGAGCTGGTTAAGTCATTATAAAAGGTTGAAATGCCTTTTTTGATGGTTTTCTGAGGGATAAAATAAAAAGGCTGTTTTAGGGATTGTATGGGTATTGGGAGAGAGGTAGTTAAGTGAATACCAAATATGTGTATAAGTGAAGAAGTCTGACTGGTGAAATTTCGAGTAGGAATGTGAGTATCTGATGATTATCCATTAGATCACTTATGGTTTTCATTCCTTTATTAATCCATCATATGAGGTTTATATTTGGTCTTACTGATTGGATAGTGATAGCCTTGCTAAGAATTATGGGTAAGGAATATGCAAATAAAACCTGATGAAAAAGAAGAATTTGCTCCTAGGGCCAACTATTGGAAGATGACGACTCCCTTTAGATTAATTCATGTTTTTCAAGGAAACCTAAGGGCATAATATTGGAATAAGAGCCAAGCTAGAAAAACTCCTCCAAAAAGAAGAGGTTCCTGTCCGCAGACAGCTGTTTTGAAGTTTTTGCCTCAGTACTTGAGATTAGAGCAATATATTTTTTTATGTTGCCATTGTACTAAGGACTTTTTGCTGGGTTGTGGTTTTCTGAATTTGCAATATATTATGTGTTGATAAAGGTGACCCGTTATTCATATGTTCCTCAATTTGTAACCATTGTTTGTTTGCTGATCTCTGCCAACAGAATTTAACTTGGTTTAAAAGAATAGCAGAGTGGTATTTTCTTACATCTGGTAAACCCAATCCTCCCTTGTCCCATTTTAGTGTCATTATTTGAAATTGTGTTCTTGGCTGGATCTTTCCAAATGAATCGGTTTAAAAAATTTCTCAGGATAGTTATTGTGCATAAGGTATAATATGGCTGGTAAAATGTGCATCTTGAAAAGGGCAATTCTGCCAGCCCATGGTGTGGTATCTTGGAGTATTATCATAGTTTATAAAGGATAGTTTGAAGGAAAGGTTTAAAGTTTTCTTTGTATAAAGAGGAACTGGAGGAAGTTATTGAAATTCCTAAGTATTTCATAGAATTATTCTATTTTTTTCCATTATTCCACTATGTCAACCAGAGAAGGCCTTCATAAATCGTGTCAGTCAGAGAGTGCCTTCACAACATTTTCAGCCACAGAGTCTTCCTAAACAGTGTCAGCCAAAGCACACTCTATAAACTGCATCACTGCCACTGAACAAGACTTGGGAAAAAAAACGTAAAAGAAAAAAAAAAACAACTTAAAGATGCTCATGATAACAATGCACAGTAGTTTTGATCCACACATGGAATATTATGTGCAGTTTGGGCATCTGTGTATAAGAACATACAGTAGCTGTATTAGAACAAGTACAGAGGTGAGCAACCAAGGTAATTTAAGGAAATGGGTTGATTGCAGTATTATTATTATTGTTTATATTGCACCTTTAATTCCATGGTGCTGTATATTTTGAGGGTTTACATACAGTACACAACATATGCAAAACAAGTACAATACTAGCAGTGACCAACTGGCACAGTGGGATTGAGGGCCCTGCCCGCAAAGGCTTCCATTCTATGAGGGAAGAGAGATGGAGATAGTAGGTGATGGGAGAGGCTGTACAGGTGGTGGTGTGGTGACAGTACCGTTATTGAAAGTTGTAGGCCTTCCTGAATAGGTGAGCCTTCCGGGTCTTCTAGAAGATTGTGATTGTGGGAGACAGTCTTATGTGTCGTGGTAGTTAGTTCCAGAGTATGGGGGATGCACGGGAGAAGTCTTGGAGGCGGTTATGTGAAGAGCAGATCAGAGCAGAGCGGAGTAGGTCTTGGGAAAATCGGAGGTTACGCGTGGGCAGGAAGTGGGTGATTAGGTCAGATGTATGGAGGAGACAGGTTGTGGATGGCTTTGTATGTCAGCGTTAACATTTTGAGCTCTGTATGCTGGGTAACGGGTAGCCAGTGAAGGGATTGGCAGAGGGGAACGGCCAATGAAGAACTGGGTGAGAGGTGGATTAAGCGAGCAGCACTATTTAAGGTGGACTGGAGGGGGGCGAGAGCATTTGCTGGGAGGAAAAGGGTGTTACAGTAGTCTAAGCGGGAGATTATGAGGGCATGGACTAGCATCTTTGTAGTTTCTAGGGTGAGGAAGGAGCGGATTTGATGGATGTTCTTGAGTTTGAGGTGGCAGGAGGTGTTGAGGGTTTGGATGTGTGGCTTGAAGGATAGGTCAGAGTCAAAGGTTATCCCAAGGCAGCGGGCCCATGGGACTGGGGTAAGTGTGGTCCCGTTAACTTTGATAGATGGGTCAGATAGGGGAGCCCTGTGAGGTCGGGCAAAGATGATGAACTGAGTTTTCTCCATGTTGAGTTTGAGAAAGCAGGCTATGGCTTCTAGACACTCTGAACTCTGGACAACAGAGAGGTAATGTCTGGTCCAGAGAGATATATTTGAGTGCCTTTGGCGTAGCAATGGTATTTAAAACCATGAGATTCTATGAGTTGGCGAAGGTGTAGGGTGTAGATGGAGAACTGGAGGGGTCCTAGGACAGAGCCTTGGGGGACACCTACAGAAAGAGGGTATGGCGAGGAGATGACGTGCGAGTGGCAGACATTGAATGTGCAGTTGGTGAGGTATGAGGAGATCCAGGAGAAGGCCAAGTCTGTGATGCCAAGGGATGAGAGAGTTTCTAATGAGGGAATGGTCGACTGTGTCAAAGGCAGAGGAGAGGTCGAGGAGGAGGAGGATAGAGTAGTGACGCTTGGCTTTGGCAGTTAGGAGATCATTTGTGACTTTGGTTAGTGCAGTTTCTGTGGAGTGATGGGGTCTGATGCCTGACTGTAATCTGTCAGAGTACATTGGACGTGAGATAGGAGGATAGTAGTTCAGATTGGATGTGTTTTCAAGCAATTTTGAGGCATACGGGAGCAGTGAGATGGGGCGATAGTTGGCTAGAGAGGACGGGTTGAGGGATGGTTGATAGGAATAGGTGTGACAGTAGCGTGTTTGAAGGCGGAAGGCAATGATTCTCTGGTTAGAGATAGATTGAAGTGATGGGTTAGGGCAGGAGTAAATACTTCCATGAGGTTGGGGATGAGATGCGAATGGATCAAGTCAAGCGCAGAGGTGGCGAGGTAGGATTTTAAAATTAGGGTGGAGAGCTTTTCATTGGTGATGGGGAAGAAACAGGTTAAAGATGAAGAGCACCGAGCAGTTGGGTAGAGTGGTTGGTTGTTGGATGTGCAGGGTGAGACTCTCTGATGGTGTCAATTTTGTTTTTGAAATAAGAGGCGAAGTCATCAGCTGAGATAAGTGATGGGGGGCACAGGAGGACGGAAAAGGGAGTTGAAGGTAGTGAATAGCTGTTTGGAGTTGCGTGATAAGGAAGATATGAGTGTGGTAAAGTAGACCTGTTTTGCAGAGGTAAGTGCATTCTTGAAGTTGAGAACTGCCTTTTTATACCTGATGAAGTCTTCTTGAGAGTGGCTTTTCTCCCAGAGGCGTTCAAAGGTTTTACCATCATTATAGATGGAGATTCTTTTACTATAGAGACAGTGAGACGATTGAACTTGTTACTACAGAATGCTGTGATAGTTGATTCATTGAACAAGTTGAAGCCTTTTTTGGAAAGTATAATATTGTAGTTTGTGAGTACTAGATTTCTAGAGTTGGGAAGTTGATCCAGGGATTTGCTGTCCTGATAGATGGCTATGCAGGTAATTACACTATAAAGTATAAGCTATGCCAATAAATTATAGTTCATGGGAATGTCCAAATTGGTGTCTTATCCTTAGGTTGTAGTGCTGTGAGTTTGACTGTGCCTCAGTCATATGCTCAAGCATATTAAATCCTATTCACTAAATAGGCTGATCTGCAGTACCAGGCACAGCCACAATGGTGAGTACATCGCTGTGCAAGAGTACTGCAGTAGAGGAGCACTAAAAATATTTTAAAAAAATTATGTTAAGTTCATATTTTCTTGTTTTTATAAAATCTTTGATGAGGTATTTCAAAAAGACACACAAACACATACATTTAAGCTTTTTAAAGGGGCATTCCAATGTTTAATAAAATAGGTCCTGAGGTCCCAAAAAAGTACATAAAAAAGGCACAATACTCACTTTTTAAAATGCACACCATACCACACGCAATAACATTCCATCTATACATCATGTGACCACCACATTTGTTTTCTAGCCACTGTGGCAATGTAAGCCAGGTGGCCACTGGTGTAATCGGAAATTGACTTTGAGGTCATGTGATCACAATGCAGGACTGTGGGCAAGCAGCTCATGTATTTTAATAGGTGATTTGTAGTACATTTCAATTTTTAAGCAATTTTGAGCCTTTTGCCACCTTATATCGCCCATAGCAACAGCCTGTCAAGCTGCTATGACCATAGATGAGCTTCTCCTGTCCTATTATCCACATCAAAACCAGAAACCTAGATGAACGGAAATAGCCAGGGGCTTATGTTTGTCTTCTCATCTACGTTTCTGTCCCTGAATCCGCTTAAAAAATGCGGAGAGAAAAGTCCTGCGGAAACTGGGCCAACCCCGGGAAAGCCGAACGCTAGTATGAACCTAGCGTAACACGTTTTATTTCTGTCAAAACAGTTTTTTTTTTCACTTCATCATAATAGTCACTAGGTGGCAGTATCTGAAAGAAAACTTTGAATCTCCAGTTCATCATATTGCTGGAAACATGTTTTATTTTATTGTATGTGTTTCAAAGTTAATATCCCATGACAACCAGTTGTGGATTACTGAAAAAGATATCCTTTAATAAAAACAATATTTTCACACTGCATACAAAACGTAACAAAGCAGAAAGGTCATTTTGGATCAACATGTCAACATAAGAGAAAACTACAGCATGCTAAATCATATAAAATGGATTATCATAATAAATATTACATTACTCTGTTAGGTCACTCAAAACATTAAGTTTCAACTGGAATCTTTGTAATAAAAATGCTCCCTTGTCTATAGGCAAAAAAAGTATTGAAGCTGACACACATTTTGGTTTTCACATAGTTTGCTGCTTCAGTGTTTGTAGATCTTATAGTCAGTTGTTTCTATTGAAAACAGAAGTACAATTATAAGCATTTTATAAGTTTTTCCGATTTTATTGACAAATACATCAAGTTTATTTTGGCTTGTTTGGCTCTTTTGATTTTTTTTTTTTTCCTGCTACAGCATTTATAAGTTTGTCGACCGGGCGTTTTTGGACACCGAGATGCCTAATGTGTATGTGTTTCACAGTATTTTGTATCCTAGGGAAAGGGGGGGGTAATTTGAATTTTTAATTCCTTTTAATTTTTTTTTTTTACTTTTACTGTATATCAGCGCTGCAAATTACCAGCACTTGTATTACAGGCTGCATAGAGCTTCAGTAGGCTTCTGGTTGTGATAGCAGATCGCCGGCTTTGGATCTCATTCCGGGTGCTGTCAGTCTACAAGAAAATGGCGACCGCCTTGTGCCTCCACAAAAAATGGTGCCTTTGACTCGGGCACTGGAGGCCTTAAAGAGGTTTTCCGAGCAAAAAAAAAAATAAAAAATTTTCAAAAAAGGTCTGTTAGTGCTGTTAATAAGTGCACCCAAATACCTTTAGCAGTGTTTTGAGTGATTTCTGTGAGCTCCTGGCATCTTCTGCATTTGTTTACATAGCCATCTTCCTGTTCTGTTTTCCTACAACTACCATGATGCATTGTGGTTTACTGGGAGCTAATTCACTCTACCTCCCTCCCCTCCCTCTTTCACACACTCCCCCTTCCTGTTTTCCTAACTAGCCCGCCCACTACACCTTCAGCAGCCATCTTTAGACTCCTAATTCTCACTCAATAACCTTCTCCTTTGGCTGTAATCACTTCCGAATATCATCATTACAGTCACACAGAGAAAGCTTCAGGGCAACAATCAATTCTTCATGCTTTTTTTGGCATTTGGTAAATATATACAGTGAAGGAAATAAGTATTTGATCCCTTGCTGATTTTGTAAGTTTGCCCACTGACAAAGACATGAACAGTCTATAATTTTTAGGTTAATTTTAATAGTGAGAGATAGAATATCAAAAATAAAATCCAGAAAATCACATTGTATAAATTTTATACATTTATTTGCATTTTGCAGAGAGAAACAAGTATTTGATCCCTCTGGCAAACAAGACTTAATGGTGGCAAAACCCTTGTTGGCAAGCAGAGCAGTCAGACGTTTTTTGTAGTTGATGATGAGGTTTGCGCACATGTCAGGAGGAATTTTGGTCCACTCCTCTTTGCAGATCATCTCTAAATGATTAGGATTTTGAGGCTGTCACTTGGCAACTCGGAGCTTCAGTTCCCTTCATAAGTTTTCTATGGGATTAAGGTCTGGAGACTGGCTAGGCCACTCCATGACCTTAATGTGCTTCTTTTGAGCCTCTTCTTTGTTGCCTTGGCTGTATGTTTTGGATCATTGTCCTGCTGGAAGACCCAGCCATGACCCATTTTTAATGTCCTGGTGGAGGGAAGGAGGTTGTCGCTCAGGATTTTACGGTACATGGCTCCATCCATTCTCCCATTGATGCGGTGAAGTAGTCCTGTGCCCTTAGCAGAGAAACACCCCCAAAACATAATGTTTCCACATCCATGCTTGAATGCTTGACAGTGGGGACGGTGTTCTTTAGGTCATAGGCAGCATTTCTCTTCCTCCAAACACGGTGAGTTAAGTTAATGCCAAAGAGCTCAATTTTTGTCTCATCTGACCACAGCACCTTCTCCCATTCACTCGCAAAATCATCCAGGTGTTCATTGGCTTCAGACGGGCCTGCACATGGGCCTTCTTGAGCAGGGGGACCTTGCGGGCACTGCAGGATTTTAATCCATTATGGCGTAATGTGTTACCAATGGTTTTCTTGGTGACTGTGGTCCCAGCTGCCTTGAGATAATTAACAAGTTCTCCCCGTGTAGTTTTAGGCTGATCTCTCACCTTCCTCATGATCGAGGATACCCCACGATTTGAGATTTTGCATGGAGTCCCAGATCAATGTCAATTGACAGTCATTTTGTATTTCTTCCATTTTGTTACTATTGTACCAACAGTTGTCTCCTTCTCACCCAGCATCTTACTTATGGTTTTGTAGCCCATTCCAGCCTTGTGCAGGTCTATGATCTTGTCCCTGACATCCTTAGAAAGCTCTTTGGTCTTGCCCATGTTGTAGAGGTTAGAGTCTGACTGATTAATTGAGTCTGTGGACAGGAGTCTTTTATACATGTGACAATATAAGAGAGCTGTCTTTAATGCAGGTAACAAGTTTATTAGGAGCGTCTAACTGGTCTGTAGGAGCCAGAACTCTTAATAGTTGGTAGGGGATCAAATACTTTATTTCTCTTTGCAAAATGCAAATACATTTATACAATGTGATTTTCTGTATTTTATTTTTGATAATCTCTCTCTCACTTTTAAAATTAACCTACCCTTAAAATTATAGACTGTTCATGTCTTTGTCATTGGGCAAACTTACAAAATCAGCAAGGGATCAAATACTTATTTCCTTCACTGTATATATACAGTCATATGAAAAAGTTTGGGCACCCCTATTAATCTTAATCATTTTTAGTTCTAAATATTTGGGTGTTTGCAACAGCCATTTCAATTTGATATATCTAATAACTGATGGACACAGTAATATTTCAGGATTGAAATGAGGTTTATTGTACTAACAGAAAATGTGCAATATGCATTAAACCAAAATTTGACCGGTGCAAAAATTTGGGTACCCTTATCATTTTATTGATTTGAATACTCCTAACTACTTTTTACTGACTTACTGAAGCACAAAATTGGTTTTGTAACCTCACTGAGCTTTGAACTTCATAGCCAGGTGTATCCAATCATGAGAAAAGGTATTTAAGGTGGCCAATTGCAAGTTGTTCTCCTATTTGAATCTCCTCTGAAGAGTGGCATCATGGGCTCCTCAAAACAACTCTCAAATGATCTGAAAACAAAGATTGTTCAACATAGTTGTTCAGGGGAAGGATACAAAAAGTTGTCTCAGAGATTTAACCTGTCAGTTTCCACTGTGAGGAACATAGTAAGGAAATGGAAGACCACAGGGACAGTTCTTGTTAAGCCCAGAAGTGGCAGGCCAAGAAAAATATCAGAAAGGCAGAGAAGAAGAATGGTGAGAACAGTCAAGGACAATCCACAGACCACCTCCAAAGAGCTGCAGCATCATCTTGCTGCAGATGGTGTCACTGTGCATCGGTCAACAATACAGCACACTTTGCACAAGGAGAAGCTGTATGGGAGAGTGATGCGAAAGAAGCCGTTTCTGAAAGCATGCCACAAACAGAGTCGCCTGAGGTATGCAAAAGCACATTTGGACAAGCCAGCTTCATTTTGGAAGAAGGTCCTGTGGACTGATGAAACAAAGATTGAGTTGTTTGGTCATACAAAAAGGCGTTATGGATGGCGTCAAAAAAACACAGCATTCCAAGAAAAACACTTGCTACCCACTGTAAAATTTGGTGGAGGTTCCATCATGCTTTGGGGCTGTGTGGCCAATGCCGGCACCGGGAATCTTGTTAAAGTTGAGGGTCGCATGGATTCAACTCAGTATCAGCAGATTCTTGAGAATAATGTACAAGAATCAGTGACGAATTTGAAGTTACGCCGGGGATGGATATTTCAGCAAGACAATGATCCAAAACACAGCTCCAAATCTACTCAGGCATTCAGGCAGAGGAACAATTACAATGTTCTGGAATGGCCATCCCAGTCCCCAGACCTGAATATCATTGAACATCTGTGGGATAATTTGAAGCGGGCTGTCCATGCTCGGCGACCATCAAACTTAACTGAACTGGAATTGTTTTGTAAAGAGGAATGGTCAAAAATACCTTCATCCAGGATCCAGGAACTGATTAAAAGCTACAGGAAGCGACTAGAGGCTGTTATTTTTGCAAAAGGAGGATCTACTAATTATTAATGTCACTTTTCTGTTGAGGTGCCCATACTTTTGCACCGGTCAAATTTTGGTTTAATGCATGTTGCACATTTTCTGTTAGTACAATAAACCTCATTTCAATCCTGAAATATTACTGTGTCCATCAGTTATTAGATATATCAAATTGAAATGGCTGTTGCAAACACCCAAATATTTAGAACTAAAAATGATTAAGATTAATAGGGGTGCCCAAACTTTTTCATATGACTGTATGTATGTATGTATAAATATGCACACATACATACATAAACAGTATAATAAATTGCTCCACCGGGGCCCCTACACAGTATAATTCTCCACCATGGCCCCTGCACAGAATAATGCTCCACATTGGGCCCTGCACAGTATAATGCTCCACATTGGGCCCCGCACAGTATAATATGCTCCATATTGGCCCCCGCACAGTATAATATGCTCCACAGTGGCCCCCGCACAGTATAATATGCTCCACAGTGGCCCCTGAACAGTATAATGCTAAACAGGGGCCCCCGCACAGTATAATGCTCCACAATGGCTCCTGCACAGTATAATATTCTGCATGGTGGCCCCTGCACAGTATAATATGCTCCACATTGGCCCCTGCACAGTATAATGCTCCACGGTGGCCCCTGCACAGTATAATGCTTCACATTGGCCCTCGCACAGTATAATGCTCCTCATTGGCCCCTGCACAGTATAATGCTCCACAGTGGCCCCCCGCACAGTATAATGCTCCACGATGGCCCCTGCACAGTATAATATTCTGCATGGTGGCCCCTGCACAGTATAATATGCTCCACAGTGGCCCCTGCACAGTATAATATGCTTCACAGTGGCCCCCGAACAGTATAATATGCTCCACAGTGGCCCCTGAATAGTATAATGCTAAACAGTGGCCCCCGCACAGTATAATGCTCCACGATGGCTCCTGCACAGTATAGTATTCTGCATGGTGGCCCCTGCACAGTATAATATGCTCCACATTGGCCCCTGCACAGTATAATGCTCCACAGTGGCCCCTGCACAGTATAATGCTTCACATTGGCCCTTGCACAGTATAATGCTCCTCATTGGCCCCTGCACAGTATAATATTCTGCATGGTGGCCCCTGCACAGTATAATATGCTCCACAGTGGCCCCTGAACAGTATAATGCTCCACAGTGGCCCCTGTACAGTATAATATTCTCCACAGTGGCCCCTGCACAGTATAATGCTTCACAGTGGCACCCAGAGGTATAATGCTCCATAGTGGCCCCCGCACAGTATAATATGGATTGCGCATTCGCAGTCCATATTATATGGTGATACATGACACTTTGGAGGTGTCGGCCAGCACAAACTCTTTGTGACGTGTCCCCGCCGGCACCTTCTCTTTGACCAGACACCCCCCCCCCCCCAATTACACTTACCTTCTTTTCAGGTCCGGACCCGAGACCTCCTCTTTGAGGAGTGTGCCGGCCGCGCACTGTATTGCGCATGCTTGGAGGGCTGGGACACGCAATGAAGTGGCGACCTTCCAGCGATGACGTCCTGGGCTCCGGATATCCACAGGAGGAACAGGTAAGTGTAATGGGGATGGGGGGGGCTTCTTTCCAGTGACATCCCGGGGTGCGGATACCCCTTAAACCGACACCCCAGAACATCAGCGGAAAGGAAAAAATGTAACGCTAGGTTCACACCTGCGCTTGCACTACGTTCGGGGATTCCGTTCCCCTCTCCGGATGAAAAATGCAGAGAGAAAAGCACTGCAAGCAGGACTTTTCTCTCCGCATTTTCCCACCCTTTTCAGGCAGAAACCGAGCGGAAACCACATGGACCCCATTATAGTCTATGGCGTCTGCGGGTTTCCTAAGGTAACCGCTTTTTTATGCGGATTAGGTTTCTGTTCGGGGGGTCCGCTTGGGGGGAAACCCGAACGCAGATGTGAACCTAGCCTTATATATGTAGGTCACATGACCTACATATATTACATTAAAACTAAAAAAAAAAGTATAATAAATTTTATTTAGAAAGTTGGAGGGGTGGGCATGGGGGGCTTATTGTTAAAATATTAATTTATCCTGAACAACCCCTTTAATGCCAGCGATCTGTGCAGGCACTCGGGCCGAGTCTTTCCTGTGTAATACAGCAAAGACATGGCAGCCACCTAGCTCCTGAGCAGCCACCATATTTAAATACCCAACATCCACCGTAATAGTACTGCGGATGTCTAAAAGGCGTTAAAGACCGAATATTTATTATTATACTGACCCTCATTTTTCAAGACTTCTGCAATTCATCCTGATGAATGCTGGATATCATCTTCTGAGCCAAATCCTGACTGATGATAACCCATTCTTTCCTGGTCAGTTTTTGGAGTTTATCACATCTCTGTGTTTTTGTTTGTCCACCCGCTTTTTGAGAATTGACCACAGGTTCCTAGTGGGATTGAGATCTGGAGAGTTTTCTAGCCTTGGACCCAAAATTTGATTGTTCACTGAGTTACTTGGTTGTCGCTTTTTCTTTGTTTAGGATGTTTAGATACGATCTGATCCACATCCACAAAAAAAAAAAAAAACACAGATGCTGTCTTTATTTTTCAGCAATCACATAGCAATGTATCTTTGGAAAATAGACAGCACATGGATGATGATTTTTTTTTTCTCAGTGTCTCTAAGTCCACAAAAAACAACAGACGTGTGTGGATGGCTCCATTCACTATAATGTCTCCGTGCACTGACCATTTTTTTCTCACAGACAGAAAAGCCGTTAATGTGAAAGGGTCCTTAACCATAGACAATTTTTTAAATACCTAGTACCCTAAGTACGGTGAGGTATCAATAGGGAGTTGCATTACTAGGTTGTGGTGTTTGGGCTGTGTTTACAGTACAAGATCAGTCACCTTGTGAATGATGGCCCAATAGCATTTCCAGATTTCATTAATATCAATGAATTGGTCCCAGGAAACAGGACGTTTAGGTGCAATGTTTTTTTGTTATGAAAAATTCATATGAACTAGCATGCTTGTTCTCCTTTATTTCTAAAGGATCCCTGTGAAGAATATCGCTTTGCCCAGCCGCCTGGCACGCCTGCGATCAAACTTCTTTCTTAACCTCCCACTCACACACCGTGAGTAGACCGGGTCATAAGATAAAACGAAATGAGCGATATAAATTTTTATATGTTTAATAACCCAAGTGGGTCGGTATGAATTAATAGCATATACAGAAATATACAATATTAATATGATCAAGCATAAACATACAAGCAAAAGTGTGATGATACAATATACCAAAATAAAGGGGAAATTAAAATATAGAAAGATACCTGAGCACACAGCTCTGCTCTCTTAGCTGTCTCTCTTCCAGGCTCAACACAATAGACTCTGAGAAAATTCCCTACCTCCGTGTGAGACCCTCTCCAACCACACCCTTCACCTCCCCCAGCCAGGGATGAAAACCAGTGAGACATAGTGTCCAGAGGTGTAACCTCCTTTGCATCACATTCCAACCAGTGGGGGAAGGAGTGACATGATCAAGTAAAAACACACTTCCAAGAAAGATACATAAATTGAGGATCTCATCATCACACCTCCCCCTTTTAGAGCGTGTCGGGAGGAAGGAGGAGCCTCCTTTCCTCTTCCACCCGCACCTCCGCAGCCTTACCCCGCCGGGACAGGCCATCGGCGTTGCCATGGGCCTGGCCAGGCTTGTGCTGGATGTCATAGTTGTATTGCTGCAGCACCAGGCTCCAACGTAACAACCGTCCATTCTGACCTGCAACACGTTTGATCCAGATCAGGGGGTTGTGATCCGTCACCACGGTGAAGTGGCGCCCATACAAGTAAGGCTGCAGATGCTGCAAGGCCCAAACAATTGCTAGGCATTCCTTCTCCACTGTGGCGTAGGCCACCTCCCGCGGCAGTAGCTTTCGGCTGACGTACTGCACCGGGTGCTCTTGCCCCGCTGAGTCAAGCTGGCTCAGTACGGCACCGAGTCTGTAGGTGCTGGCGTCTGTCTGTAGCACAAGCGGACGTGTCTCATCGTACGCCTGAAGTACAGGTGCGTTCGCCAGGGCCGCTTTCAGGGATTGGAAGGAGCGCTCGCAAGCATCCGTCCACTGGACAGTTTGCGGCAACTTCTTCTTGGTGAGGTCCGTCAAGGGGGCAGCCAGAGCACTATAGTTCGGTACGAACTTCCTATAGTACCCTGCCGTACCCAGGAAAGACATCACCTGTTGCTTGGTCTGGGGGGTTGGCCAGGACGTGATTACATCCAGCTTTTCAGGTTCTGGTTTCAGGGTTCCCCCACATACCCGGTGTCCCAGGTATTGGACCTCGCGCATGCCCAGCTGACACTTTTCCGGTTTGATGGTCAAGCCCGCACAGTGGATCCGCCTCAGCACCTGCGCCAGGTGCTGTAGGTGTTCCTCCCAAGTGGAGCTGAAGACGGCAATGTCATCCAGGTACGCTGTGGCAAACCCTTCGCTTCCCGTCAGCAGGGAGTTGACCATCCGCTGGAAAGTGGCAGGGGCATTCTTCATGCCGAATGGCATGACAGTGGACTCGAACAGTCCGAAAGGGGTGATAAAGGCCGATCGCTCCTGTGCCTGAGGGGACAGGGGGATCTGCCAGTATCCCCGACTCAAGTCCATGATGGACAGGTACTGGGCCTTACCTAACCGGTCAAGCAGGTCGTCGATGCGCGGCATGGGGTACGCGTCGTCGACTGTAACCGCATTAAGTTCCCTGTAATCTACACAGAACCGGGTGGTCCGGTCCTTTTTAGGCACAAGAACCACAGGTGAAGCCCATGCACTGTGAGAGGGCCGAATCACCCCCAGGTCCAGCATCTCGCCAATCTCCTTGCGCATCTGGACCTGTACCTCCGAGGAGACGCGATATGGCGACCGCCGGATAGGGGCATGATTCCCGGTATCCACATGGTGAATGGCCTGGTCAGTTCTCCCGGGCTTCGCGGAGAACAGACCAGGTAGGGAGTGCAAAACTCCATCCAGCTGGGACAGCTGGGCCTCAGCCAGCAGGGGGTTCACCTGTGCCTTCTTGTTGGACCCATCCTCCTGAAAATGAGCAAGCAAGTCAACAAGGTCTTCTTCTTCCCCCTCCTCTAACAGACTGCATACCGGAAAGGCACTAGCTTCCCGGTCATGATGATCCTTCATCATGTTGACATGGAAGACCTTATGCCTGTTCCGGCCTGGATCAACAGTGACCAGGTAGCTGACGCTGTTGACCTGCTGGTGCACGACGTATGGACCGGTCCATTTCGCCTGAAGCTTGTCCTGGGGCTCAGGGACTAGGACCCATACCTTCTGCCCCGGCTGGTATGTTCTCTCACGGGCATTCTGATCATACCAGCGCTTCTGGTCAGCCTGAGCCTGGACCATGTTGTCATGCACCAGCTGCACCATAGCCTGCATTTGGTCACGGAATCGCAGGATATACTCCACGACTGGCACACCTTGGATGGCCGTTTCTCCTTCCCAGGACTCTTTCACAAGAGTTAGGGGCCCACATACACGTCTCCCGTACAAGAGCTCAAAGGGGGAGAACCCCGTTGAGGCTTGAGGCACCTCCCGGTAAGCGAACAGCAGGTGCGGGAGATAAGGCTCCCAGTCGCGCCCGTGGGACTCGACTAACATCCTGAGCATCTGCTTCAGGGTGCCATTGAACCGTTCACACAGGCCATTGGTCTGTGGGTGATACAGGCTGGACACCAGATGTTGCACCTCTGTTACCTTACACAGGCCTTGCATCAAGGCAGACATGAACTGGGTACCTTGGTCTGTGAGCATCTCTCTGGGAAATCCAACACGGGAGAAGATGCCTACCAGAGCCTTGGCCACTACATCAGCCCGGGTGGAAGACAGCGCGACAGCTTCCGGGTACCAAGTAGCGTAGTCTACTACCGTTAATATGAAACGTTTCCCTGTGCGACTGGGAATGGACAGGGGTCCAATGAGATCCACAGCCACCCGCTGGAAAGGTTCGGTTATGATGGGCATAGGTATCATTGGTGCTTTGGAGCCTTGCCCCGCCTTGCCCATCCTCTGACAAGTGTCACATGAACGGCAGTATTTAGCTACATCTGTCCCCATCTTAGGCCAGTAGAATAAGTGGCTGAGGCGAGCCTTGGTCTTAGTGATCCCCAGGTGGCCTGCCAGTGGAATATCATGAGAAATCCGCAACAACTCCACCCGGTAGGGTTGGGGTACCACCAAATGTTTCTCCCTGAGCCGACTTTCTTTTCCCTTTGTGGGGATCGTTTCCCGGTACAACCTCCCTTGCTCCCAGTACACGCGGTCCTTGTCTGACTCCAAGGGAGGTTGATCAGCACGCTCCTTCAATGCGTCCAGACTGCGGTCAGCTTGGACAGCGTCCCTGAACTCCTGACTGGAACCAGACAGAAGACATGTGCATGTCACATACCCGCCAGGCTCCTCCAGCTCCAGGGTAGGGAGGCTAGTCACGGCGGCCTCAGTGCCATCTCCAGGTGACAGAGGGAACGCCTCAGGGGTCGGAGCGCCTTCCACCCCTCTAGCACTCTGGCTGCGGGTTACCACCGCAACACCAGCAGTCCGTTCCTCATCCGGATCGGCCCTGAGATCCCCGTGACCCACCTGACCACCTGGCACATTGTCCTCAGTTGGGGTTGCCCCCAGCATCTCAGAAGAGCTACCCTGTAAACCTGCAAGGCAAGAATTAGCAATTACATTGACATTGCATTCATTCATTGATTCACAGTGAACTGCATGGGTGAATGGCTGAGCCAGGGTCACACTGACGGGGCTCTCATCACCCGCAGATGTGGGCGGGGCTACAGCCAGGTCAGCATTCCACAATGTCTCATTCACATGCTCACTGATTACTTTAGCTGGGCACATAGCAAGGGGAGACAAAAGGCTGACCCCTCCCTCTGCCTGTGTCTGTGCCTGTGTGGCAGGCTTCAACACCTCATTAAAATCATCCTTCAGTACAGACATTTTGTCACAGCGAGGTGGGGCTACTCCCACCCCATATTGGGACACCAAGGGCCCCAAATCTCTTCCCAATAGTACATTGGCAGGCAGATCAGACATTAGCCCCACATCACGCATTCCTTTTCCCGCACCCCAGTCCAAATGGACGCAAGCCATGGGCACAGTTACGCGTTCTTGTCCAATAACCTTCAGGGTCAGAGTTTTTCCAGGGATAATACTGTCCGCAGGGACCAAGTCAGGTTGCAACAGAGTAATCTGCGCCCCAGTGTCCCGAAATCCCATGACCACTTTACCCCCCACAATGACCTGTTGACTGTTGGCATCGGATTGCAACCCCTCCCTCCCCACCAAGTATACAGATGAGCCAGCTGCCATGGCTGGGGAAACAGGGGGGTTCTTAGAGCGGTTGGGGCACTCCGCCTTGAAATGTCCTGGCTGGTTACAAGCATGACACCGCCAGACCTCTCCTTGGGATTTAGAGGTGGTCCCTGGGGCGCCCAGAGTTCTTGGGACAGGGAAAGTAGAGGGGGCACCCGGGACAGAGTTTGTCTTACCCCACTTGGAGACCGCAGGCTGTGGTGAACTCCAACTTTGCCCCTCCTTCCCGCTTGGGGGTCTCTGCAGTGTGGCTCCTCTCTTGATCCCTTGCTCCCTGGTGGACACATAGTCGTCAGCAATCTCTGCAGCCTTGTCTGCTGTTTTGGGTTTCCAACCACACACGAACTGGCGAACCTCCAGAGGGCACACCTGGAGAAATTGTTCCTTTATCATAAGATCCCCAATTCCCTCAAACGTGGTGACAGTAAGTCCTTTGATCCACTGCCAGAATGTAGCCTGTAAGTGGTGCAGAACATCCGCATAGCTCTCTGTGGGACCCCGCTGTATATTCCGGAACTTTTTGCGGTACACCTCCGGCGTGAGCCGGTATCTCCGGATCAGCGCCGCTTTGATGTTCTCATAGTCCGCATCCTCTGGTAAGTTCGTGAAAACATCCAGGCCTTTTCCCTTCAGCCGGGGAGACAGGTAACGGGCCCATTCTGCCTGGGGAATATGATACTGCTTACACGCCCTCTCAAATCCCCGCAAGAATGAGTCCAAATCCCCGTTCTCTTCCAAGATTGGAAAGTCCTCAGATCGGATCTTTAGTGCTTGGGCTCCTGGAGTTTGTGCAGGAGAAGGTTGCACCTGCCGGGGAAGTTCCAGCTTTTTTAGCTCAAGCTGATGCTCCCTCTCCGCCCGGCGTTCACGGGCCTCTCGCTCAGCCTCTCTCTCAGCCCGACGCTCTGCAGCAGCGGCAGCGGCCTCTCTCTCTGCCCGGCGCTCTGCAGCTTCTCTCTCTGCCCGGCGCTCTGCAGCAGCTTGGTACTGGTGAATCACCTGCAGACGGGCGCTAGAGTCACTGGCATCTATCTGCTGTAGGGCCATTTGCAAGTATAAGTCCGTTACCCCCACAGAACTGGGGTTACTGGTCCCTCCAGGCTCAGTTACCTCTGGGGTCCGGGCACCTGCTGACCTGTCTGGCATGGTGATGTTTTCTTGTGCCAGCCCCTCAGGACTTTGCTCCTCGTCCTGCCCGGCTGCAGCACCTTCCATATCAGCCATCTGCGCAGCGTTTGTATCAGTCAGTTGCTGACGTCCCCTGGCTCCACTTCTCAGAGACCGAGACATCCACTGGAAGTCGTTGCCAAATAAAAGATAGGACAGAAAAAATAAGAAGGGAGGGAACAGTACTGTACCAAACTTTCACCGTATTTTAAGCTTGATCTCATACCGCGCTCGTTCCATAGGATTGCCGCAATCCCCAGTGTCTGCGTGATACCACACCCACACACTGTTATCCTAAGATCCCACAACACTGCCACCACTGTGAAGAATATCGCCTCGCCCAGCCGCCTGGCACGCCTGCGATCAAACTTCTTTCTTAACCTCCCACTCACACACCGTGAGTAGACCGGGTCATAGGATAAAACGAAATGAGCGATATAAATTTTTATATGTTTAATAACCCAAGTGGGTCGGTATGAATTAATAGCATATACAGAAATATACAATATTAATATGATCAAGCATAAACATACAAGCAAAAGTGCGATGATACAATACACCAAAATAAAAGGGAAATTAAAATATAGAAAGATACCTGAGCACACAGCTCTGCTCTCTTAGCTGTCTCTCTTCCAGGCTCAACACAATAGACTCTGAGAAAACTCCCTACCTCCGTGTGAGACCCTCTCCAACCACACCCTTCACCTCCCCCAGCCAGGGATGAAAACCAGTGAGACATAGTATCCAGATGTGTAACCTCCTTTGCATCACATTCCAACCAGTGGGGGAAGGAGTGACATGATCAGGTAAAAACACACTTCCAAGAAAGATACATAAATTGAGGGTCTCATCATCACAATCCCCCATTTAAAATCATAGTTTAAATTGACGGTAAGGGCATATACAGTGGCTTGCAAAAGTGTAAAAAGTGTAAAAGTATTCACCCTCCCCCCCCATATCAATACTTTGTAGAGTCACCTTTCGCTGCAATTACAGCTACAAGTCTTTTGGGTATGTCTGTACTAGCTTTGTGCATCTAGAGACTGAGATTTTTGCCCATTCTTCGCAAAATAGCTCAAGCTCAGCTATATTATTGTGTACTGTAATGCATGTGACACCTACTGAGAACCTACTAGATATCCTACCTAGGTAAAATCCCTAGGTAAATACCTTAGGGTGGGCACATACACAAAAGATATTTAAGGATAAAGATTACATGTTGGGATAACAAAGAATGAAATCCTAATAAAATGAAATGTCAAACACCATCCTAAAAATATTTATCCAGACAACAAATGACCATAATACAATAATTTATACAAATGTCAGAATAAGGAGGGCAACCTTATATCAACTGCTCTTCAACACGTAGATATATACATGAGGAGGTAAAAAAAATATATATACCGGTATAAATGTGTGCATGAACACGACCCGCTGTTGATGTTGATATTTAAATCAGGCACTGACTTCAAAGGTCTTTAGATAAAACTTGTGAACTCAAGTTGTCCATTGAGTCCAAAATGGTTGTACTGTACTGGGGTGTTATGGAACCCGCTCTCAAACAAAAATGGCTGGGTTGTTACAGAAAGCTAGTATAAAACTTTGTGTATGTCATTGAGGTTAAGAATGAAGGACCTGAGAGCTTCTGTTGAATATTATGAGTCACATGATATCATATGGAAGAAGGCCCTTGATGCTGTAGCCAGTGGTGCTATATTTGCTTTTGTGAATATGTTGAGAACAGTGGATCCTAGAGAGCTGACAAGTAACCTTAAGAAGCACTTGGTTTATCTACATATTAAATTGGTTGCAGATTGGTTTAGCCGTTTGGCCATGCATAAAGACAACAAAAATGTGTGTGTATATATTATATATATATATTGTACACACAGGACCTTCAGGGTAGGCTAGTTACTAGGTAAGTCAGGCACAGAGAGTCATATGTACCAGTTCACATTTGCAGTTTTATTGGAAGCAGTTCATATAGTCCAAATCAAACAACTTTCTTCAGCATGAAAGTACAAAATCAAGTAACATAAATCGCCCTTACTTCAGGATACAAAACAACAACACCAAAAAATTCCTCACCAATGCAATTGGTTTTGTTGTAGGTTTCTGTCCTACACACACAGGGCAGTGTGTGTTGCAGCCTAGCAGGTTCTCATCCAAGAGACAGCCACATCCACTTCCCTTAGGTAGCCTCAGCTCTTTAATAGCTGAATACTTGGGTCACCCAGCAAAACCAGGACTGGAGTATAGGCCTGGGTTTGCAACAACTCCTAAATCCCGGACCCATTCTCCAGCCAGTCACCTTGTAGATACCAGCCACCTCAGTGGCAGGTCCCTGCCATCTACAATTTTTCCCTCTGCCTGTCTACAATATATATATATATATATATGTATATATAAAGGTTCGATTCAGATCACCCTTTTATATACAGTCATATGAAAAAGTTTGGGCACCCCTATTAATCTTAATCATTTTTAGTTCTAAATATTTGGGTGTTTGCAACAGCCGTTTCAATTTGATATATCTAATAACTGATGGACACAGTAATATTTCAGGATTGAAATGAGGTTTATTGTACTAACAGAAAATGTGCAATATGCATTAAATCAAAATTTGACCGGTGCAAAAATTTGGGTACCCTTATCATTTTATTGATTTGAATACTCCTAACTACTTTTTACTGACTTACTGAAGCACAAAATTGGTTTTGTAACCTCACTGAGCTTTGAACTTCATAGCTAGGTGAATCCAATCATGAGAAAAGGTATTTAAGGTGGCCAATTGCAATTTGTTCTCCTATTTGAATCTCCTCTGAAGAGTGGCATCATGGGCTCCTCAAAACAACTCTCAAATGATCTGAAAACAAAGATTGTTCAACATAGTTGTTCAGGGGAAGGATACAAAAAGTTGTCTCAGAGATTTAACCTGTCAGTTTCCACTGTGAGGAACATAGTAAGGAAATGGAAGACCACAGGGACAGTTCTTGTTAAGCCCAGAAGTGGCAGGCCAAGAAAAATATCAGAAAGGCAGAGAAGAAGAATGGTGAGAACAGTCAAGGACAATCCACAGACCACCTCCAAAGAGCTGCAGCATCATCTTGCTGCAGATGGTGTCACTGTGCATCGGTCAACAATACAGCACACTTTGCACAAGGAGAAGCTGTATGGGAGAGTGATGCGAAAGAAGCCGTTTCTGAAAGCACGCCACAAACAGAGTCGCCTGAGGTATGCAAAAGCACATTTGGACAAGCCAGCTTCATTTTGGAAGAAGGTCCTGTGGACTGATGAAACAAAGATTGAATTGTTTGGTCATACAAAAAGGCGTTATGCATGGCGTCAAAAAAAAACAGCATTCCAAGAAAAACACTTGCTACCCACTGTAAAATTTGGTGGAGGTTCCATCATGCTTTGGGGCTGTGTGGCCAATGCCGGCACCGGGAATCTTGTTAAAGTTGAGGGTCGCATGGATTCAACTCAGTATCAGCAGATTCTTGAGAATAATGTACAAGAATCAGTGACGAATTTGAAGTTACGCCGGGGATGGATATTTCAGCAAGACAATGATCCAAAACACAGCTCCAAATCTACTCAGGCATTCATGCAGAGGAACAATTACAATGTTCTGGAATGGCCATCCCAGTCCCCAGACCTGAATATCATTGAACATCTGTGGGATAATTTGAAGCCGGCTGTCCATGCTCAGCGACCATCAAATTTAACTGAACTGGAATTGTTTTGTAAAGAGGAATGGTCAAAAATACCTTCATCCAGGATCCAGGAACTGATTAAAAGCTACAGGAAACGACTAGAGGCTGTTATTTTTGCAAAAGGAGGATCTACTAAATATTAATGTCACTTTTCTGTTGAGGTGCCCATACTTTTGCACCGGTCAAATTTTGGTTTAATGCATATTGCACATTTTCTGTTAGTACAATAAACCTCATTTCAATCCTGAAATATTACTGTGTCCATCAGTTATTAGATATATCAAATTGAAATGGCTGTTGCAAACACCCAAATATTTAGAACTAAAAATGATTAAGATTAATAGGGGTGCCCAAACTTTTTCATATGACTGTAGATATCAATGTTAAAAAAAAAGTAATCCTTTTATGTTTTGTTTTTTTTTGACAAACACAAAAGTATTGTATACTACATTTTTTGTGCCCATCAGAAAAAAAAACAAATGGATCTGTTTTGTTTTTTTTTCTTTAACGTTAATCTCTGTGTAAACGGATATCCATATTTGTATCCATTTGCATCTGTTAAATGTACCAGCTATACGGATGTAAAAAACATGATCTGAATGGAGTCCTAGATTGTTGTGAAGAGAGAGGGATTTTTGTAGGTTCTATGTTAAAAAACGTAAAATAGCAGTGTAGTACAAGAGTGATTTTCAAGAAAAACTGTGAAAATGCTAAGGTTCACCCATAGTGCAAGCATTCATTTATGTTATGTTTGTGGTGAAAAAACATCCTGTATGTTGTGGTATATTTTCTCCAAGTAGAATTTAATAAATAGTGTGTGTATTGGGTCACAGTTCATGAGAAATATAGATGAACCCATTAACCACAATAGAAACTACTGATTTAATGGCATTTCTTGTGGCTTTCACACTGTCTTTGTCTAATGCAGAGAAGAAAAACATTACCACAATAGACTTTGGTGTCCTCGACTGCTGTCAACAGTGACATTGATGCATTTTTCATGGCACTAGAAAGATAGAATGTCTCCAACTCTTCTGGAAAAGCAGCTTGTTAAAACTCTTTCTGTTTTTTGTAGCCTCTGGGAGTCATGTGAGCTGCATCCTGTTTTAGCAAGATATTTGATTTGTCTTTGGCAATACTTTCCCAAATCCAGGTCTACTTTAATGCTGTAACTATGCATGAGGCTTTGACTGTACCTTAATATTGTACTGAATAAATCTAAATGATATATTATCATATTTATTGAATTACACTTTTACATTAAAGTGTGTGAATAAAGTTATTAGGGGCTTGCTAAAGTTCTGTGGTTGTCATGTTTTAATGTGAGGTACTTACCTGCTTGTAAATAAACACTAATAAATGGTGTACTAGAGCTCTGGCTGAGCTGACAAGCTTTACATTAGAATCACTGATGGTATAATTTACAGTTATGTTCCAGGTTATCAGCTATATTGACCTGGTTTAAACCCTAAGGCTAAGTTCACACACCAAGGATTTGATGCTGAGTTCAGTGTTGAAATTTGCATTAAAGGGGTTGTCCAGGCAAAAATGGATAACCCTTTTAACTTTTAAATCAGCCGGGGGCATTGAAAAAAAATTTAAAAAATTCATACTCACCTGTCCCTGATGCTCCAGTGTCTTTTTCCGGCGCGTTCTGGTCCTTTTGCTAAACGGGTCTCTTCTGGAGTTCCGCTGACTGCTGCGGCCAATCAGCGAATGGCATGCGATGTCACTACCTGTGACATCATGGGTTCTCTTCCTTAGGCCTGCGGAGGCCCGCTGATTGGCCTCAGTGGTCACATGTCACCACTGAGGCCAATCAGCGGAACTCCAGAAGAGACCCAGGAGAAGCCGTCGGAGCAGAAGAACCAGGACATGCCGGGGAGACACCAAAGCATCGGGGACAGATAAGTATGATTTTTTTTTTTTTTTGCCTGGACAACCCCTTTAAGTCTATGCATAATCCGCCTTGCATGCAAGTAAATGGGGTTTTCACAACTGTGTTCAAATCTAGTGGAAAAAGTCTGCATGTATTTTAGTGTGCGCTGCATCCATGACAATGATGACCCTGCTCATTATTCTCATGGAATCCACACAGAAAGGCCCATTCATTGACAAAAAAATGTTGTAGCCTGACAGGCTAGTTTCTCTAACACAAATCTCGCTTTGGTCATGAATAGCAGATCATGTTTCATACTGTCCCTGCACAGTAAAAAAAAAAAAATTGGAGTGTTTTTCTTGCTGTTTTTGATGTTGATGATTCTTAGAGATGCAGGGGAAGAACTTTTTGGGTGACTAGATGACAGGGAAATAAGCTTCACTAGTGCACAAACAATTGATCCTACAGTACTAAGGCTGCACATGACTGCTGTACATACGGTAAGGATTCAATAGTAAAGTTACAACAAATAATATATAAGATACAAATCTATCTAGAGTAATATAGGAAGCAATGGATGTGATATCCATCATCATAGGATTAGGCAATATAAAAAATATATTTCACATGTACCTATTCTAAGGTGCCAAGGACAGCAACCATAACTTTACCTTGTTGGCTATTCGGGCATTAGTTTTGGCAACAAACAAAAATTAACTCTATAAAATATGGGGTTACAACAAGTAGGTTATTAGAAATGTATTTAGTTTTACAGTTCTTTGTTTCATGATTTTCGTGTTTCTTTTTTGAGATACAGTGGAGAAAAAAAGTATTTTGTCAGCCACCAATTGTGCAAGTTCTCCCACTTAAAAAGATGAGCGAGGCCTGTAATTCACATCATAGGTAGACCTCAACTATGAGAGACAAAATGAGAAAACAAAACCAGAAAATCACATTGTCTGATTTTTAAAGAATTTATTTGCAAATTATGGTGGAAAATAAGTATTTGGTCAATAACAAAAATTCTTCTCAATACTTTGTTATATATCCTTTGTTCGCAATGACAGAGGTCAAATGTTTTCTGTAAGTCTTCACAAGGTTGGCACACACTGTTGCTGGTATGTTGGCCCATTCCTCCATGCAGATCTCCTTTAGAGCAGTGATGTTTTGGGGCTGTCTCTGGGCAACACGGACTTTCAACTCCCTCCAAAGGTTTTCTATGGGGTTGAGATCTGGAGACTGGCTAGGCCAGTCCAGGACCTTGAAATGCCTCTTACGAAGCCACTCCTTCGTTGCCCTGGTGGTGTGCTTGGGATCATTGTCATGCTGAAAGACCCAGCCATGTTTCATCTTCAGTGCCCTTGCTGATGGAAGGAGGTTTGCACTCAAAATCTCACAATACATGGCCCCATTCATTCTTTCATGTACACGGATCAGTCGTCCTGGTCCCTTTGCAGAGAAACAACCACAAAGCATGATGTTGCCACCCCCATGCTTCACAGTAGGTATGGTGTTCTGTGGATGCAACTTAGCATTCACTCTCCTCCAAACACGACGAGTTGCGTTTCTACCAAACAGTTTTACTTTTTTTTTTCATCTGACCATATGACATTCTCCTAATACTCTTCTGGAACATCCAAATGCTCTCTAGCAAACTTCAGATGGGCCTGGATGTGTACTGGCTTAAGCAGGGGGACACGTCTGGCACTGCAGGATCTGAGTCCCTGGCGGCGTAGTGTGTTACTGATGGTAGCCTTTGTTACGTTACTCCCAGCTTTCTGCAGGTCATTCACTAGGTCCCCCCATGTGGTTCTGAGATTTTTGCTCACCGTTCTTGTGATCATTCTGACCCCATGGGGTGAGATCTTGCGTGGAGCCCCTGATCGAGGGAGATTATCAGTGGTCTTGTATGTCTTCCATTTTCTAATTATTGCTCCCACAGTTGATTTCTTCATACCAAGCTGCTTGCCTATTGCAGATTCAGTCTTCCCAGCCTGATGTAGGTCTACAATTTTGTTTCTGGTGTCCTTCCACAGCTCTTTGGTCTTCACCATAGTGGAGTTTGGAGTGTGACTGTTTGAGGTTGTGGACAGGTGTCTTTTATACTGATAACAATGTCAAACAGGTGCCATTACTACAGGTAATGAGTGGAGGACAGAGGAGCCTCTTAAAGAAGAAGTTACAGGTCTGTGAGAGCCAGAAATATTGCTTGTTTGTAGGTGGCCAAATACTTATTTTCCACCATAATTTGCAAATAAATTCTTAAAAAATCTGACAATGTGATTTTCTAGATATGTTTTCTCATTTTGTCTTTCATAGTTGAGGTCTACCTATGATGACAATTACAGGCCTCTCTCATCTTTTTAAGTGGGAGAACTTGCACAATTGGTGGCTGACTAAATACTTTTTTTTCCCCACTGTATAAAGGTAAAGGACTGTTCATATCACATTTTGATCATCTACTTAATGGATTGATTTTACAGATCCCAAAAAAAAAAATTTGCTTTTCACTTTTATTTATTTTTTTTGAGAGAGAGGTGTCAAGTATGGCTTAAATTGATATATGTTGTCTCTGCCTTCCCAGTCTGTCCAATGTACTGGACACTCATAATTTACAAAATGTCCCAGTATCACATACCGTAAAAAATATCCTCTAATATTAATGGATAGAGGGGCATAATAAAAAAATATTCAGGAAATATCAGGGTGTGGTACATGCCCTCAGGAGCTCTTTAAGCAGCTGACAAAGAATCTGAAAATTAAGGCTGCAATTATTGCAAAGCAAGGAAAGGCTTAAGAAAGATATCTAAATGCTGTTTGCAATTCCACTAAAAATAGTAGCATGCATGGTATTTTTCTGATAAATCGGACATATGGTTGCCTCAGCAACTTACTGCTCAGTGTGCCATAGTATTTCTACATGCCAGGTTAGTTCAGGGATTTTAAAGGGGTTCTCCATTAATGTCACTTGACAATAAGCAGATCTGTGATGAAACATACAGTAGACATGTGTATATACATGTGTATATATACAGAACAGACCAAAAGTTTGGACACACCTTCTCATTCCAAGAGTTTTCTGTATTTTCAGGACTATAAAAATTGTAGATTCACACTGAAGGCATCAAAACTATGAATTAACACATGTGGAATTATATACTTAACAAAAAAGTGTGAAACAACTGAAAATATGTCTTATATTCTAGGTTCTTCAAATTAGCCACCTTTTGCTTTGATTACTGCTTTTGCACACTCTTGGCATTCTCTTGATGAGCTTCAAGAGGTAGTCACATGAAATGGTCTTCCAACTGTCTTGAAGGAGTTCCCAGAGATGCTTAGCACTTGTTGGCCCTTTTGCCTTCACTCTGCGGTCCAGCTCACCCCAAACCATCTCGATTGGGTTTAGGTATGGTGACTGTGTAGGCCAGGTCATCTGCCGTAGCACCCCATCACTCTCCTTCTTGGTCAAATAGCCCTTACACAGTCTGGAGGTGTGTTTGTCATTGTCCTGTTGAAAAATAAATGATGGTCCAACTAAACGCAAACCGGATGGAATAGCATGCCGCTGCAAGATGCTGTGGTAACCATGCTGGTTCAGTATTCCTTCAATTTTGAATAAATCCCCAACAGTGTCACCAGCAAAGCACCCCCACACCATCACACCTCCTCCTCCATGCTTCACGGTGGGAACCAGGCATGTAGAGTCCATTCATTCACCTTTTCTGCGTCGCACAAAGACACGGTGGTTGGAACCAAAGATCTCAAATTTGGACTCATCAGACCAAGGCACAGATTTCCACAGGTCTAATGTCCATTCCTTGTGTTCTTTAGCCCAAACAAGTCTCTTCTGCTTGTTGCCTGTCCTTAGCAGTGGTTTCCTAGCAGCTATTTTACCATGAAGGCCTGCTGCACACAGTCTCCTCTTAACAGTTGTTGTAGAGATGTGTCTGCTGCTAGAACTCTGTGTGGCATTGACCTGGTCTCTAATCTGAGCTGCTGTTAACCTGCGATTTCTGAGGATGGTGACTCGGATGAACTTATCCTCCGCAGCAGAGGTGACTCGGTCTTCCTTTCCTGGGGGCGGTCCTCATGTGAGCCAGTTTCTTTGTAGCGCTTGATGGTTTTGGCCACTGCACTTGGGGACACTTTCAAAGTTTTCCCAATTTTTCGGACTGACTGACCTTCGTTTCTTAAAGTAATGATGGCCACTCTTTTTTCTTTACTTAGCTGCTTTTTTCTTGCCATAATACAAATTCTAACACTCCATTCAGTAGGACTATCAGCTGTGTATCCACCTGACTTCTGAACAACACAACTGATGGTCCCATTTATAAGGCATCCCACTTATTAAACCTGACAGGGCACACCTGTGAAGTGAAAACCATTTCAGGTGACTACCTCTTGAAGCTCATCAAGAGAATGCCAAGAGTGTGCAAAGCAGTAATCAAAGCAAAAGGTGGCTACTTTGAAGAACCTAGAATATAAGACATATTTTCAGTTGTTTCACACTTTTTTGTTAAGTATATAATTCCACATGTGTTAATTCATAGTTTTGATGCCTTCAGTGTGAATCTACAATTTTTATAGTGATGAAAATACAGAAAACTCTTGGAATGAGAAGGTGTGTCCAAACTTTTGGTCTGTACTGTAGGTGCAGTCATCCCAGGTATCTGTCTCTCAATGCACAGAGAAGAGGAATCACTAGGCCGGTTCCCAGGTAAGTAGTAACAATAGGTATAATTCCAGCACTGTCATCTTGTAGCTATGATGAAGAACCCTAGAATGGGTTTGGAAAATGTCAGCATTTTATGGATGCGCACTCCACTTTTATGTGATTCTTCAATAAAGCTTGCATATTTCTACACTGCTGAAGTTATACCTATTGTTAAATCTGTGAAGAAACCTGATAAAAAGTATTCCGTTTCCCACAGGGGAAATGAAACATTACACAGTGATTAGTCTGTGTAATGCGGGACAGTGCAGTTCCTTCAAAGTAAAGGCATTCTTCTTAACTTCTCTCCTCTCTAGCCATACTAAACAGAGGACCCACTCAGAATTCAGAGTTTCCTAACAGGGTATAGGAAAATGGGTTTTCTAAGCCTGCAAACCTCTCAGCATGAACATACATTTTAAGTGATACGTGTAAAGACTTCATTCTTTCTATTACCAAATATTTAACATTGCATATTGCAATTCACTTTTCTCCATTAAAGTTGTTAAATATCATCTATTTGCATCTGCTTAAGCTAGTATTAAATGAAAAAAAAAAGTTTTATATTATTTCTTGTCTATTTTTCTCTAGCCTCAAGCTGCTTGTCTCCCAGGCATATTTAGAGTAACTGATGACATATTCAGGTAAGACTTCATTCCATAAACCCAATAATGAAGAAATAAATCAGGAATGTTATATATGTACAGAAAAAAATGCCATAGTTTCTCTTATTTCAGCAAATTTATTTCAGTATAAACTTTCCTTCTGTTTATCATTTCATACTTACATACATATTTATCATGATATCAAATAGAAGATCTGCAAAAGACAAAAAAGTCAGATAGTACCTCCAAAATAGAACAAATGTGAACAGGTGCACACTGCCATGGCTGCAATACAAACACAAAAATGCAGATTCACTCTGTAGAGGGTGCCAAGACATATGCAAATAAGTATGTAAAGTTAAAAATGCATTACTGCTATAGTCATTATCTATATGTATAAATTTGAGTTTCTTGATGCACATTTTGATCAAAATGTGAGAGCCCATCTACCTTGACAAGGCAATCTCATTCAGATGGGACCCTACACTATACAGGCACACCTCTCTTGGTCCCAGATGTAGCCCTACGATATGAACACAGGGCAAGCAGGATCTAGAGATATGCTCTATTCTAGGTAAAATAGCCTTAGGCAGGTGGAAGTAGTGTACAGTCATGGCCAAAAGTTTTGAGAATGACACAAATATTATATTTTCACATGATCTGCTGCCCTCTGGTTTTTATGTGTATTTGTCAGATGTTTTTATCACATACAGAAATATAATTGCATTCATATTATGAGTAACAGAAGCTTATATTGACAGTTAGAATGAGTTAATGCAGCAAGTCAATATTTGCAGTGTTGACCCTTCTTCTTCAGGACCTCTGCAATTCTCCCTGGCATGCTCTCAATCAACTTCTGGACCAAATCCTGACTGATAGCAGTCCATTCTTGCAGAATCAATTAATTTTGTCAGAATTTGTTGGTTTTTGTTTGTCCACCCGTCTCTTGATGATTGACCACAAGTTCTCAATGGGATTAAGATCTGGGGAGTTTCCAGGCCATGGACCCAAAATCTCTATGTTTTGTTCCCTGAGCCATTTAGTTATCACCTTTGCTTTATGGCAAGGTGCTCCATCATGCTGGAAAAGGCATTGTTGAGCGCCAAACTGCTCTTGGACGGTTGGGAGAAGTTGCTCTTGGAGGACATTCTGGTACCATTCTTTATTCATGGCTGTGTTTTTAGGCAAGACTGTGAGAGAGCCGATTCCCTTGGCTGAGAAGCAACCCCACACATGAATGGTTTCAGGATGCTTTACAGTTGGCATGAGACAAGACTGGTGGTAGCGCTCACCCCTTCTTCTCCGAATAAGCTGTTTTCCAGATGTTTCAAACAACCGAAAAGAGGATTCATCAGAGAAAATGACTTTACCCCAGTCCTCAGCAGTCCACTCCCTGTACCTTTTGCAGAATATCAGTCTGTCCCTGATGTTTTTTCTGGAGAGAAGTGGCTTCTTTGCTGCCCTCCTTGAGACCAGGCCTTGCTCCAAGAGTCTCCGCCTCACAGTGCGTGCAGATGCACTCACACCTGCCTGCTGCCATTCCTCAGCAAGCTCTGCACTGCTGGTAGCCCGATCCCGCAGCTGAAACACTTTTAAGAGACGGTCCTGCCGCTTGCTGGTCTTTCTTGGGCGCCCTGGAGCCTTTGGCACCAATGGAACCTCTCTCCTTGAAGTTCTTGATGATGCGATAGATTGTTGACTGAGGTGCAATCTTTCTAGCTGCAATACTCTTCCCAGTTAGGCCATTTTTGTGCAGTGCAATGATGACTGCACGTGTTTCTTTAGAGATAACCATGGTTAACAGAAGAGAAACAATGATGGCAAGCACCAGCCTCCTTTTAAAGTGTCCAGTGGTGTCATTCTTACTTAATCATGACAGATTGATCTCCAGCCCTGTCCTCATCAACACCCACACCTGTGTTAATGGAGCAATCACTGAAACGATGTTAGGTGGTCCTTTTAAGGCAGGGCTGCAATGATGTTGAAATGTGTTTTGGGGGGATAAAGTTCATTTTCTAGGCAAATATTGACTTTGCAAGTAATTGCTGTTAAGCTGATCACTCTTTATAACATTCTGGAGTATATGCAAATTGCCATTAGAAAAACTGAAGCAGTAGACTTTGTAAAAATTAATATTTGTATCATTCTCAAAACTTTTGGCCATGACTGTAGGTCCAAAATGGATGGATCTAGAACCCCCATATTGCTATAACAGTAATGCTTTGTAAACTTTACTTACTTATTTGCCTATGTCTTAGTGCCATCAAATAGGAGATCTGACAGTCCTCTTAAACTTATATTCATCTTAAGGACATAGCTCCATTTTTCAAATTTGATGTGTCTTTTTATGTGGTAATAACAATTATGACAAATAGTTATACCAATATTAATTACCATATCTCTTCTTTATGTTGGCATCACCTTTTAATTGTCCTTTGATTTATTTTAGATGTTAGAAGTCTAACAGCACTTTTCCAAATTTACAAGAAAATTTCCCAACCCATTTGTTAGGAAGCACATCACTTCTGAAGGAGATTTTAAAGACATATACACTACTCTTCATACGTTTGGGGTCACCCAGACAATTTTGTGTTTTCCATGAAAACTCACACTTTTATTTATCAAATGAGTTGCAAAATGAATAGAAAATATAGTCAAGACATTGACAAGGTTAGAAATAATGATTTTTATTTGAAATAATAATTTTCTCCTTCAAACTTTGCTTTCGTCAAAGAATGCTCCATTTGCAGCAATTACAGCATTGCAGACCTTTGGCATTCTAGCTGTTAATTTGCTGAGGTAATCTGGAGAAATTTCACCCCATGCTTCCAGAAGCCCCTCCCACAAGTTGGATCGGCTTGATGGGCACTTTTTGCGTACCATACGGTCAAGCTGCTCCCACAACAGCTCAATGGGGTTGAGATCTGGTGACTGCGCTGGCCACTCCATTACAGATAGAATACCAGCTGCCTGCTTCTTCCCTAAATAGTTCTTGCATAATTTGGAGGTGTGCTTTGGGTCATTGTCCTGTTGTAGAATGAAATTGGCTCCAATCAAGCGCTATCCACAGGGTATGGCATGGCGTTGCAAAATGGAGTGATAGCCTTCCTTATTCAAAATCCCTTTTACCTTGTACAAATCTCCCACTTTACCAGCACCAAAGCAACCCCAGATCATCACATTACCTCCACCATGCTTGACAGATGGCGTCAGGCACTCTTCCAACATCTTTTCAGTTTTTCTGCGTCTCACAAATGTTCCTGTGTGTGATCCAAACACCTCAAACTTTGATTCGTCTGTCCATAACACTTTTTTCCAATCTTCCTCTGTTCAATGTCTGTGTTCTTTTACCCATATTAATCTTTTCCTTTTATTAGTCAGTCTCAGATATGGCTTTTTCTTGGCCACTATACCCTGAAGGCCAGCATCCCTGAGTCGCCTCGTCACTGTAGACGTTGACACTGGCGTTTTGCGGGTACTATTTAATGAAGCTGCCAGTTGAGGACCTGTGAGGCATCAATTTCTCAAACTAGAGACTCTGATGTACTTGTCTTGTTGCTCAGTTGTGCAGCGGTGCCTCCCACTTCTTTCTACTCTGGTTAGAGCCTGTTTGTGCTGTCCTCTGAAGGGAGTAGTACACACTGTTGTAGGAAATCTTCAGTTTCTTGGCAATTTCTCGCATGGAATAGCCTTCATTTCTAAGAACAAGAATAGACTGTCGAGTTTCACATGAAAGTTCTCTTTTTCTGGCCATTTTGAGAGTTTAATCGAACCAACAAATGTAATGCTCCAGATTCTCAACTAGCTCAAAGGAAGGTCAGTTTTATAGCTTCTCTAACCAGCAAAACTGTTTTCAGCTGTGCTAACATACTTGCACAAGGGTTTTCTAAACATCCTTTAGCCTTCTTACACAGTTAGCAAACACAATGTATCATTAGAACACTGGAGTGATGGTTGCTGGAAATGGGCCTCTATACACCTATGTAGATATTGCATTAAAAACCAGACGTTTGCAGCTAGAATAGTCATTTACCACATTAACAATGTATAGAGTGTATTTCTGATTAATTTAATGTTATCTTCGTTGAAAAGAACTGTGCTTTTCTTTCAAAAATAAGGACATTTCTAAGTGACCCTAAACTTTTGAACAGTAGTGTATATTAGAAACCTCTCATAAATCACCCCATTTTCATAACTGCACTCGCAAGTAATTCAAAACAGCATTTTGAAAGTTTATTCATGTGGATGTAAGCTGCTGTTTATGCACAAGGCAGGGTGAAGAAGGGAAGGAGCACCACTGGGTTTTTGGATGGCAGATTTTGGTTTTCAGCCACCATGATGCATTTACAAAACCCCTGAGATACCAGAACAGTGGAAACCCCCATTAAATGACCCACTTTTAGAAACTACACCTCATAAGCAATTTAATAAAATTTCACTTTTGCCTCAATTTTTTTTTTTTTATTTGGTCAAGGGTTTAAAGGAGAAAATGCACCCTAAAATTTGTAACACAATTTCTCATAGTGAGCATTAGTTTTCCAGATGTGAGTGCACAGTGGATGGTGAAAAGTGAATATGTAAGATGTATGGAGTACATAATGTACATCAAGTTCCCCATTATTTTCCCACTAGCTCCTAGGCTTGGGGGACATTCTGCAGTCATTTGTGGTGTTTTTTTTTCTCGGAGACGCCAAGCCTTTGGCTGTACCCTGATGTATGCTTGCATAGCTTATTCATTGCTTACACTCCTTTTCCGGCTGCAGCCAGTTTTGCCCTAAATTTTTGTGTTTTTCGTTGGTATATTGTACATATTTTAGTTTTCCATTGATGAAGCCATATGAGAGCTTGTTTGTTGCAGGATAAAATGCACTTTTAACTCTTGGGGTGCCTATAACCTATTGAATAAATTTTATTAACTCTTTAGGGGGGATAAAAACATCAATTCTGATATTGCTTTTTAATGTCTTTAGTTTTTTTGCTGTTCACTACAGCATAAGTAACATTTTACCTTTCTATGGGTCGATACAACTACAGCGATACCTAATTTTTTTATGCATTACTAATTTTACAGAAAAAAAAATCCATTTGGGGGAAAAAATAAATTGTTTTTTCAATGCCATCTTTTGAGAGGCACCCCCTATAGCTATGGCCATGTTTTAACCCTTTCCTGCTGCAGCCATTTATCATATTTTGATTTTTGTATTTTACAAAAGCCATAGTGTTTTAATTTTTCTGTTCACAGCGTATTTTATGGTGGACAAATTGTACTTCATAATCATACCTTTCAATATTCCATACAATGTACAGGGACGCTAGAAAGAAATTCAGAATGCAATGGAATTAGACCGCATTTTGCAGAGGTTTTTAGAACATGTAAGTTTATAATGTTACAAAAATCCAGTTGATAAAAGGGGGAAATATTTTCTTTAATCAGCTGATTATTTTTAACTTGTTTTATGTGACCACGTAACAGCCTTACATAAAATGCGACTACATAACAAATTTATTACAAATAAACATTTCATCCATAGATGACAAAAACCACATTGAAAGAAAAGCAAAACAATGTATGTGAAATAGGAAGTAGCATTGACTGGCATGGTTCACAAAAAGTGTAGCTAGTGCTCAGCTGTCTGCACAGCTTACTGGATACAGCCAGCAACATATTAAACTTGACCTTCACCGCTCCTTGAAAATAGTGTGGAAACAACTACTCTACAATGGATATTATTTACAGATCATCATTGGTTTGTCTGTTGCATATTTTTATACCGGAATAACCTATTTCCTGCAAATGTCTTAAAATTGGCCCGGAAATGCCTGCAGGTCACATCCGCCAACCTTTCTGATAATACATGTTCTATATACTAAAGTTCAAAGATTATGTAAATGTTAATTTCCTTTAACCTTAGCAAAGACCCTTTGTTTGTTTCAGGAGATCTAATGTTTTATATTGTTTTGATTAACTTTTATTAACTCTTTCTGAGACAGAGTAGATAAAAACAACAATACTGCAATTGTCTTTCTACACTATAAATTTTGTGCCATTCATCGTGCAGCTTAAATGACATAAGTTTATCCTATGGGTAGATCTGATTGCAGCGATATCACATTTATATAATTGTTTTGTTAAAGGGGGTTTCCAGGCAAAAAAAATGTTTTTTAAAAAAATGTTTGTTAGTGCTATTAATGGGTTAATAAATGCACCCTAATACCTTTAGCCATGTTTTGAGTGATTTCTGGGTGTCTCTGGGAGCTCCTGGAATCTTCTGCATTTGTTTACATGGTTCAGCTTCCTGCTATGTAACTTCCACACTAACCCCTCTCACCTCACTCCCCCTCCTTCCTCTCTCCCTCCCTCCTCTCTGTCTCTCTCCCTCCCTCCCATGATCCCCTCCCTGTTTCTCTAGCTATCCTGCCCTTTCCTACCTACTTAGCCCAATCCCCTGACCCCATTATATATTTACCTTCCACGCTTCTTCCTGGGGGAAGGCCCCTCCTTCTTTACTGATGCTGAAGGCGTGCGTTCTTCTCCAGCACTGCTCTGTTCTCTGTAGCGATGATCCACTTCTTCTGCGTATGCGTGGAAGCTGCGCACTAGAGGTGGATTATCGGCAGCAGAGCGCCCAGCAGCGCTTGCAGAAGAGGAAGGAGCCATCTCGCAGGAAGAAGGGAGAGAGGTACAGTAAGTATAATTGGGTGGATGGAGGGGGGAGTAGTAGTGACGATCCATTTGTGGAAATAGGGAAACGGAACGTCACTGGATAATCAGAAAATCACATGACCGACCCAGGGATATGGTTAACTATACATTCTTGATTAATTATGTTATTTAGAAAGTAGGAGGGGGGAGGGTGTTTAGATTAGTGAAGGGATTTCCAATTATCCCAGACAACCCCTTTAAGTTTTACTACATTTCCACAATAAAAAACTCTTTCTTGTACAAAAATGTATTTGCATTGCTGCTTTCTAAGACCCATAACCTTTAAAATTTTTTGCCAACAGGCTTGTTTAACAGCTTTTTGAGGGGGGGGGGGGGGGTTCTGCAGGAAGACCTGATGTTTTTATTGCTACTATTTTGGGGAACATTTCTTTTTTATCACTTTTTATAACTTTCATTGCAGTCATAATTCTGAAATTTTTGTGTGGGATCAAAAATATGATAGTTCCATAGCTTGGGTCACTATGGACAATGCCTGTTGTGCATATTTTTTTTTTTAATTTACAAAGCATTTGGGGAGGAAAATAAATTTTAATATTTAACTTTTTTCACATCATTGTTTAATTTTCCCAGGTGGCTTTAATATACAACAGTTTGGTCACTTACATAATACATTGGCCTACTTATGTACTGCACTGTATTGTAATGTCACTGTAAAACTGACAGGCACACAATTCCTAACAGCCTAATAGGCACTCCCCGCCTACCATCTCTCGGTATTGGCACTCAGCAATTGTGTTTGTGGGGTTGGCGGTGCCTGATGGAGGGAGCCCCCTCCCTGTGAAATCAGGTAGATGCTGTGGTCGCTATTGACTTTAGCATCTAAAACGGTGCCACAATGCCGCCACATTAGTCCCCACTCTCTACCTGCCACTATCTATAGTTACGGAAGTTAGGGAAAGGAGAGGAGAAGCACTCCACAGCACAATCCAGGGACCATTTACAATGCCTTTTCATGTCCTATTTCTGAAATACGTCAGCAAATAAGATGTTGCAAGGCAGCGTAGTAGAGGTAACAAGTTTAAAAAGTAAGATATATTTATAACTTAAAGGGGTTTTCCAGGCTAAAAACATTGATGACTTATCCTAAGAATAAGTCATCAATATCAGATCAGTGAGGGTCTCATATTCAACACCCCCATGACTCTGCTGTTCTTAGCAGCTGATACATAGAAAAAAGAACAGGAAGCATTCGGTTATGTCTCTGCAGTGGCCAGACCAAGGTATTGCAAATCAGCTTCATTTAATTAAATTGGACCTAAACTGTAGTGATTCAATTTAACCATTATAAGGAGAAAAGCGCTGTCTGCTTCCTGCTCCATTATCTGTGTATCAGCTGCTGAGAAGAGCTAATCAATACAGGTGCCAGGTGTTGAATCCTCATCAATCTGATATTTGATCTATCCTTTGGACAGGTAATTGTGATGAAAGAACCCCACTTGTAGAAATCTTTAGTGAATTATACTGCTTAGATAGACAGACAGATGTCACTAGTAAATTATACTGTCTATGTATTTGTATCAGCATATTATATTGTTATATGTGTATACATATGTAATGTCTGGAACTGGTCAGAAATGAGACATTTCCTTCCTGTGATCACAGGATCAGATTCCCTGTTGTTCTATGACCTGGTCTGGCAGCACGCTCTTTGAAGTTATACAGGCCAGGTTTATTGCTTAACAACTCAGAGCCCTGTAGGTGTTCAGCTTTCCCAGGCAGAAATGAAAAAAATTATTCCCCAGCTTTCCCAGATGAGGATGAAGCAATGGTGGTTTATATATGCTCTATGATCCCATTACCTTTTTAAGCTAAGGCCCCATGTAGCAAAACGCAGCTAAAAAAATCTGCGAAAAAACGAAGTGGAAACGCATCACATTTTTTTCCACAGCTTTTTTGCTGAGTTTTTCTCTGCGGATTTTCTTCCCTTATTAAACATATAGTGAAAATGCCAGTGTTTCCGGTGCTATAATTGACATGCTGCGATTACGTATAGGATTAGCTAGAATCTCATTCACTTTGCTGGTACTGTAAAACGCATCATTTTTTTTTTTCCACAGCGTTTCTGCAGCGGCAAAACGCTGAGTTTTCACAATGTGGGGCTTTAGCCTTAAAGTGTGTTCGCTGTCTGACTGCTGGGAGCAGTGAGTGTGTGTCCTGGATTCTTATTGGTCCTGAATGCAATAGGTGGTGGCAGCGTATATTTGGGGTGTGTGGACTGTGTTGGATTGGGATTTACACTCAATTTGCAGTCTGAGTGAAGGGTGAGTGGAAACAAATAACCCTTGACAGTCGCACCTATGTCACATGCTAGGACAGTCCATACATGACAGTCATCAATAATTTTAGCCCAGAAACCCACTGTAGGCCGGGGCCTCACATGGCATAAACGCTGGCTTTACAATTACAGTCACAGCAAATCTAGCGAATCCCATCCCCACTTTGCGGGAAAATATGTGCAGCAGACACACTGTGATTTCCAAAACCGTTGTGGTTTTGGAAATCGCAGCATGTCAATTATGCCTACGGAAATGCTGGCGGTTTCCCTATACGTATAATTGAAGCAGAAAGTCTGCAGAGGAAACTTCTGCAAACTTTCTGTGAAAAGCACTGCGGGAAAAACCACAATGCATTGCTGCCGCGGTTTTTCCCGCAGCACTTTTTTACTGCGGGACTCCACATGGAGCTTTGCCTTAAAGGGGTTGCCAGGTCGATAAGATTTTTGCTTGAAAAAACTTACAGTAAGGCATCAAGACACAATAGAACTCATACTCTCTTGCACTGATCCCTTGCATTTTACGCTCCAATGCTCCCCAGGTCCCTGCTTCTCTTAGATCAGCTGGACGAAACCTGTACATTTTGTAGTAAGATCAAGTGCCAATGCATTTTGTATTTCATATACAGAACTTTCAGTCCCTTTAAGAGAACAGAGGGAAAGAACATGCTTCACAGGTAGCCACTGAGCTTAGATCTTCCTGGGAATAAAAACAGAACATCAGCCAGCAAGACAGTACTGTTTGGACGCTTACAAGTACTCACGCAGTTACAGTACAGTATGTAAAATTATTATTTTTTTCTTTCCAGTAAAACAAACCATAATTACTATATTTTCAGTTGTGACCAGGCATCATCTTAGGAACAGCTCTGTAAAATTAGTTTTACTTGAATGTATTTTTCTGTAATTGTCCTGTGATTAAATGTGTAAGCATAAATCACCTTACTGCTTCATACTAGCTCATATGTAATGACACTTTCTGTTCTTTTTCAACACCAAGTTTCCTTTTTCCTAGGACTGCCATTTTGGAAAGCGAAGGAAACATTAAAATAGTAACCATCATACGACTATTTACCCATTGCTTTCTTCATGAATATTATAAGGACAATGCAAAGGTATGTAAATATGATACTGTACTTGTTTCCTGTCACTGTATATTTATGAAAATTGTACTTTTTTTCCTGTAGTACACTGACTGCAAGGGCTTACATTACTGTATGACCAAGACAATTATGTTTTAACTAAACAACCTTGGAATATGATGTAACACAATATTTGTGTGTATGATGGAAATGAACCTAATAGACTAGGAAAAATACACAGTAAAAAAAAATATAATACAGTTGGAAAAATTTAAAGGCATTTTACAAGGAACATAACCATATTTAAAGGAAGTCTGTCAGCAGGAAAATCAGTATCAAACTAATGACTGTACCTTGTAGGGCTGTTCCTACACTTATCAAAGATGCCTTTCTTATACTGTATTGCAGCTTCATTTTCATGAAAATCAGCATTTCATTCTTATGCAGATTTGATGAAAAGGACTTTACAGGCTAGTGTTCCCAGGGCTGGTTATCTACAGCAGAGAGTGATGCCCCATCAGGAGAAGAAACACCCCTAAAGTCCTTTTCACCTAATTTTCATAAGAATAAAACACTGATTTTAATGAAAATGGAACTGCAACGCAAAATAAGAAAGTCATCTTTGGAAAGTGTAGAAGTTGCTGTACTAGGTACTGTCATTTGTCTGATACGGCTTTTGCTGCTGACAGATTCCCTTTAAATTTGTAGACAAAACTTAAAAATTTTTTGAAAATATAAGTAATTAATTAAAAAATTTGCAGTGTTGTAGAGCGTTTCTTTAATCATTTTAATGGTGACAGTCTGTTGTCTTCATAGGTTGCCATCAGGTACGACCATGAATGCAGAAACTTTCTGTGGTCTGGGACTTGTCAAAAACCCAGCCATAATTTTCTTTTTGTGGCTGGGTTATCTCCTGATGCATGTAGTATTCCTGCCTAATAATCCAGTCACAAAAAATGAAATCATGGCTGGTTTTCTGTGTTACCAAAAAAAAGTTCCTTCATTCAGTTACAGTGCTGGCCAAAAGTATTGGCACCCCTGCAATTCTGTCAGATAATACTCAATTTCTTCCAGAAAATGATTGCAATCACAAATGCTTTGGTAATAATATCTTCATTTATTTTGCTTGCAATGAAAAAACACAAAAGAGAATGAAAAAAAAGTCAAATCATTGATCATTTTACACAAAACTCCAAAAATGGGCCGGACAAAAGTATTGGCACCCTCAGCCTAATACTTGGTAGCACAACCTTTAGACAAAATAACTGCGAACAACCGCTTCCGGAAACCATCAATGTGTTTCTTACAATGCTCTGCTGGAATTTTAGACCATTCTTCTTTGGCAAATTTCTCCAGGTCCCTGAGATTTGAAGGGTGCCTTCTCCAAACTGCCATTTTGAGATCTCTCCACAGGTGTTCTATGGGATTCAGGTCTGGACTCATTGCTGGCCACTTTAGAAGTCTCCAGTGCTTTCTCTCAAACCATTTTCTAGTGCTTTTTGAAGTGTGTTTTGGGTCATTGTCCTGCTGGAAGACCCATGACCTCTGAGGGAGACCCAGCTTTCTCACACTGGGCCCTACATTATGCTGCAAAATTTGTTGGTAGTCTTCAGACTTCATAATGCCATGCACACGGTCAAGCAGTCCAGTGCCAGAGGCAGCAAAGCAACCCCAAAACATCAGGGAATCTCCGCCATGTTTGACTGTAGGGATCGTGTTCTTTTCTTTGAAGGCCTCTTTTTTTTTCCTGTAAACTCTATGTTGATGCCTTTTCCCAAAAAGCTCTACTTTTGTCTCATCTGACCAGAGAACATTCTTCCAAAAAGTTTTTGGCTTTCTCAGGTAAGTTTTGGCAAACTCCAGCCTGGCTTTTTTATGTCTCTGGGTCAGAAGTGGGGTCTTCCTGGGTATCCTACCATAGAGTCCCTTTTCATTCAGACGCCGACGGATAGTACGGGTTGACACTGTTGTACCCTCGGACTGCAGGGCAGCTAGAACTTGTTTGGATGTTAGTCAAGGTTCTTTAGCCACCATCCGCACAATCTTTCGTTGAAATCTCTCGTCAATTTTTCTTTTCCGTCCACATCTAGGGAGGTTAGCCACAGTGCCATGGGCTTTAAACTTCTTGATGACACTGCGCACGGTAGACACAGGAACATTCATGTCTTTGGAGATGGACTTGTAGCCTTGAGATTGCTCATGCTTCCTCACAATTTTGCTTCTCAAGTCCTCAGACAGTTCTTTGGTCTTCTTTCTTTTCTCCATGCTCAATGTGGTACACACAAGGACACAGGACAGAGGTTGAGTCAACTTTAATCCATTTCAACTGGCTGCAAGTGTGATCTAGTTATTGCCACCACCTGTTATGTGCCACAGGTAAATAACAGGTGCTGTTAATTACACAAATTAGAGAAGCATCACATGATTTTTCAAAGGGTGCCAATACTTTTGTCCACCCCCTTTTTTATGTTTGATGTGGAATTATATCCAATTTGGCTTTTTGACAATTCTTTTTGTGGTTTTCCATTGAAGACAAATTAAATGAAGATATTATTACCAAAGCATTTGTGATTGCAATCATTTTCTGGAAGAAATTGAGTATTATCTGACAGAATTGCAGGGGTGCCAATACTTTTGGCCAGCACTGTATATCCTTAGGCAAATTATCAAGGCAACGGACTATCACCACTAACGCTTGGTTCACACGTGCGCCTGGTATATGTCCACTTGCAAACCGTTTTAAGAGAAAAACGCTTTGGTACAAAAAGGATCCCAAATAGTTACACAGCAGATACCCGAATTTGTCTTTCTAGACGGTTTAATCAATGGGTGTGTGTTCAAAAAAAAAGTGACAGTTTGTGTCTGTTTTTGTCCATTTTTGACCAATCCGTTTTTTGTTTTTTTTTGTTATTTTTTCCACTTCTTCATTCTGAGCATGTGCAGTGGGAAAAACGTGTTGCAAAACAGACACAAATTGATTGCTATCCGTTTGTAATCTGTTTGTAATCCTTTCCATAGACCTCAATGTTAAAAAAAAAAAATGAATTGGTTGCTGTCCGTTTGGTATGTTTATTTCCCTTACGTCCTACAGCAGCACAATATGGGGTATTCCTGCCCCTGTGTGCTGGTAGGACAGGCGAACCTTTTAATTAATATAAAATATGCATGACTACGCTACCCTATAAGAGGGCAAAGAGACCTCCCCCCTTGTGTTTTTTTCTGTCCTGTGTGGTGGGACAGATGGAGGGAGGTCTTTTGCCCTCCATATTTTGTTTTTTACCCTAAAGTTTGTTATCTTACTTTGGGGAGTCATCTTTACACCTCTCTTCTCTTCTTTCTTTCACTGGATGCTTCTGTGGAAATGAAGGGGCGTTTTTATTTAGGCAGTTTTTTTTGTGCTAGCCAAGCTTTCAACCTTCGCTCTGAAAAGGTTGATTTCAGTAGTTCATGCAGCTATACAGTAGTTGCATGCTGCATGTTCAAAGACCTGTAGTGCAGGCCACTTGTGTGGCCTTGATGTGGTGCATTACCGTTTCACTTACCTTACAAGCTCTGCGGCCGCCGTCGGTCGCTTTGTTCCTCCAGAACCTTTGTTTGTGTTCCCGTTTTCCGGGAACTGAATTCTCGGACAGACTTTTTGCGGCTTTTGTTTTTACTCCTTTTTGCAAGTTTATATTTGCTGAGCCTCTTTTCTGGCATCGGTCTGCATATTTTTAGCTTAATTCTGTGTACAAGGAATTAAGGTTTGCAAAATTTGCAGGGGGGAGGGTTTTTTGTGTGCACTACTTGCTCATTCCTCCTCCCCTCCTATAGAAGCCTTCATCTCAATGCAGGAGATGGCTTGTCTCTTAGTGAGGAAGGCCTCAGTACTCCACTTGGATTACTGTTCTTGCTACTGCAGCTCTGGGCAGCACATTGGCTCAGTGGTTAGTCCTGGGTTCAAATCCTGGAAGGAGTTTGAAAAAAAAAAAAAGGGGTCTAGTTTGTGTGCATTGTGACACACTGTGAAGCTATTGAAGATTTCCAGGTGATTGAAGAAACGCTTTCATCTGATGATACCTTGGAAGATTCCAGCAGGCCTCTCTTTCCTCTTGAGAAGATAAATAGGCTGCTGAAGTCCATCTGGTCAAGGGACCATGATGTTGACGCGGAAGCCTCCTGTTCCACCTCTAGGGGGCCTAGGGTCTTCCAAGTGGACGAGTCACTGGAACAACTCATGCTTGCGGAATGGAAACATCCGGAAAGAGCTCCCATATATTCCAGGAGATTTAGAACCCTGATCCCTATTGTGGAGTTGCAGCAGGATCGGTGGGGTCTCCCTCCTAAAGGTTATACGTGGCAGTGGCCAAGTTGTCCCATCGTACGGTGATCCCGATGGATGATGGATCTAACCTCCAGGACCCCATGGATAGACGCAAGGGGAGTACTCTCAGGAAGGTTTATTCTCTGGCCTCCGGTCAGACTTCCGTGGCTATTGCCTCTAATGAAGTCTTAAGCAAGTTGCGTGCTGATTTAGCCCAGCTTGCAAGAGACATTGACTCTGGAGTCTCCAGAGATGATCTCCTAGCTTTTTTGAGCTCAGTTTCCTTGTCAGCAGATTATTTAGCCGAAGCCTCCCAACATCATTTAAGGCTGGCGGCCAAATCTTTGGCCCTTTCTAGAAGGCTGCTATGGTTAATGCCTCCAAGTTCTGTTCTCTACCCTTTGAGCCGGGTAAGCTTTTTGACAGAGGCCTGGATGAGATTATGGAAGACCTTGCTGATAAAAAGGGTAAGACTCTGCCTCAGGCCTTTAGAGGCAGGTCAAGACCTTCCGGCCGGGGTAGAGGTTATCAGCCTCAACCTAGACCTCAGTTCCAGAGACATCCTAGATATCAGCCTAGGGGTTCTGGATGAAAGTTCCCCAAGGATGAGGACAAAAAGAAGCCTAGCTTTTGACATCGGCTGCCTTCTTCCTGTGGCCGAGACTCCTGTCAGAGGTCGACTTTCCCAGTTCTACACTATCTGGCAGGAAAAAATTCAAGACCCTTTGGTCTTGCAGGTTGTTCAGCAAGGTTATGCGATTGAGTTTCTTCATCCGCCTCAAGATTGATTTGTCTTAACCCGTTCCCTTCCTGCGGTTCAGCTGGATATATTGGAGTGCTCCATTCATGATTACATCCGGAAGGGGGCCTTGGAAGAGGTCCCCCCTTGGAAGAAGGATTCGGTGTCTACTCCCCAGTTTTTCTGGTGCCAAAACCATCAGGCAGCTGGAGAATGATTATAGACTTAAGATATCTGAATTGCCGTTTCAGTTTCCGGCCAAAGGAAGCATCTTCAGTTTGCAGCCCTGCCCTTTGGCATCACTTCAGTTCCTCATTCCTTCACCAAGGTTGTGGCTCCTATAGCCGCCTCTCTCAGGCTTCAGGGCCTTTTTGTAGTGCCAAGGAAGGAAAGATTGATCAAAGTGGTCCGGTTTCTCTTCAAGACACGTCTGGTATCCATCAGAACATCCATGTGAGTCCTAGGTCTGATGTCATCCTCAGCCATTGCTGTCCCTTGGGCTTTATGACATTTGCGTCCTCTCCAGATGGAAGTACTAAAAGCCTGGAACTGTACTTCTCTCGGTCTCGACAAGAAGATCAAAGTATCTCCCAGTACCCGTCTTTCCCTCAGATGGTGGATACACCTGAAAGACGGAATGTCCATGGTCCAACCTCATGGACCCTGTTGACTACCGTTGCATCCCTCTCGGGATGAGGAGCCTACCTGTATGAGAAGACTGTACAAGGAGTCTGGAGCAGTCTAGAAGAAAAGACACCTTCCAATTGGAAGGAGCTCAGAGCCGTGTACCTGGCACTACTTCATTTCTCCTTTCCTCAGAGGGAGAGCGGTCAAGGTTCGCTCAGACAGCATGACGACCATAATGTACCTGAACAGACAGGGAGGCACCAGATCGTTATCTCTCCTCAGAGAGACAGATCTGATTTTTACCTGGGCAGAAAAAAATCTGACCCACTTATCCGCAGTTCACATCAAAGGTTCCCTGAACACAGTAGCGAATCAGTTGAGTCAGGGTCTTGTCGTATCAGGAGAATGGTCTCTCAATCCAGATGTATTCCATCAGGTTACCCTGAAGTGGGGTCTCCCAGAAGTAGACCTTATGGCGTCCAGACTCAGCGCCAAGGTTGAGACGTTCTGCTCACTGTATCAGGAGGACTATCCCTTGGCAGTGGATGCCCTGTCCATCCCTTGGAGGTTCAGGCTGGCATACATCTTACCTTCCACTTTCCATGATACCAAAGGTATTGATGAAAGTCAGACAGGACCAAGTCTCCATCATACCATTCTGGCCAAATAGGACTTGGTTTGCCCAACTCATGTACATGAGTCGAGGGACATATTGGAGGCTTCCCCCCACCCAGAACCTGATTTTCCAAGGAACTCAGAAGTGCCAGGATCTGAGGAGATTCAACCTGACAGCCTGGAGGTTGACCAGTCCCTACGGAGATTTAGTTGACTGTCAGAAGCCGTCCTGAAGACTCTTTCCTGTGCCAGAGCAGAGTCTACGAAGAAGAACTACCATAGGATAAGTAACATCTTCCAGCAGTGGTGCTCCAGTAGAGAAGCTAATAGTTCAAACCCTACAACGGCAGAAATTCTGGATTTTCTTCAAAGCGGTTTGAATACAGGCCTTTCTGCTGCTACACTGAGGGTACAGGTTTCAGCCTTATCCGCCTGTTTAGGCAGACGATTGTCCCAGGATTCCCTTATGTTGTATTCCTTAAGGGCACTACCAGACAGCTGCAGTTCCCCAGTGGGATCTCTCGACTGTTCTTTCAGGTCTTTGAGGTCCTCCTTTTGAGCCTTTAGAGGATGTAGATCTTAAATTTCTTAAATTTCTTTCCTTTAAAACCACCTTTCTATTAGCCATCACTTCAACCAAAATGGTGAGTGAGCTCCAGGCTTTTTCTTCCAAGGAACCTTATATATCATTTTTTGTGGATAGGGTCCAATTTAGGTTTCTTCCTGGGTTTAACCCTAAGGTGCCTTCCCGCGCCAATATTAACCAATTAGTCTCTTTAACCGTGTTTTTTCCAGCCCGTTCCTCTGAAGAGGAGAAAAAACTTCACACACTAGATGTTGTGAGATGTCTCCAGAAGTACCTCTTACGTCCACGTTCCTTTTGGAGAGCTGAGAATCTCCTTGTCGACAAAGGTCTCAGGGCTTCCAAGCCTTCCTTGTCTAGGTGGATCAAGGAGGCAATCAAAGTCTCTTTTTTTGCTCAGGGGTTAGCTCCCCCCGAATTTCGTACACCCCATTCAACCAGACCTGTATCAACCTCTTGGGCTGAGAACCGGGCCTTACCGCTGGATCAGATCTGTGCAGCTGCTTCTTAAGGTCGTCTTACCTAACCTTTGTAAAACATTATCGACTAGATGTTCGGAGTTCTGTGGCGATTGCCTTTGGACAGTCAGTCCTAGGTGTTGTAGAGCAGGGAAACACTCCCTAAGGGAATTACTTGCTATATCCCCATATTGTGCTTCTGTAGGACGTAAGGGAATCGTTGATTATGATGTTAATCTGTTTTCCCTTAGTCCTAACAGCAGCACAAGCTTCCCTTCCTAAACTTAGAATTTTTACGTTATAACTTACACAAGGGGGGAGGTCTCTTTGCCTTCTTATAGGGTAGCATAGTCATGCATATTTTATGTTAATTAAAAGTTCCGCCTGTTCTACCAGCTCACAGGGGCAGGAATACCCCATATTGTGCTGCTGTTAGGACTAAGGGAAAACAGATTAACATCATAATCAACGATTTTTGAATGGAGAAAAAGTCCTGCAAGTCTGACTTTTTTCTCCACTCAAAAGAGCAGATACCAGATGGAAATAAGGATGGATTTTACCACCCATTGAAATCAACAGGTTTTAAAGTGAACCGTTTGAAATCAGTTTTTGAGGGTTTTGAGACAGTTTCAAAAACTGATTTTGTGTGGAGAGCCAAACGCAGATGTGAACACAGCCTAAGATGGTTATTTACTTGCAAAAATGTTTAACTTTTAATTGTCTACAAATTTAAATACCATTATGTTCCTGGAAAAACCCCTTTAATTTTCTATCTATCTATCTATCTATCTATCTATCTATCTATCTATCTATCTATCTGTGTGCGGTGTTTGTGTATGTGATCCCTTGCTGATTTTGTAAGTTTGCCCACGGACAAAGACATGAACAGTCTATAATTTTAAGGGTAGGTCAATTTTAACAGTGAGATATGGAATATCAAAAATAAAATCCAGAAAATCACATTGTATAAATTTTATAAATGTATTTGCATTTTGCAGAGAGAAATAAGTATTTGATCCCCTACCAACCATTAAGAGTTCTGGCTCCTACAGACCAGATAGATGCTCCTAATCATCTCATTACCTGCATTAAAGACAGCTCTCTTAAATTGTTGCCTGTATAAAAGACTCCTGTCCACAGACTCAATTAATCAGTCAGACTCTAACCTCTACAACATGAGCAAGACCAAAGAGCTTTCTAAGGATGTCAGGGACAAGATCATAGACCTACACAAGGCTGGAATGGGCTACAAAACCATAAGTAAGACGCTGGGTGAGAAGGAGACAACTGTTGGTGCAATAGTAAGAAACTGGAAGAAATACAAAATGACTGTCAATCGACACTGATCTGGGGCTCCATGCAAAATCTCACCTCGTGGGGTATCCTTGATCATGAGGAAGGTGAGACATCAGCCTAAAACTACATGGGGATAACTTGTTAATGATCTCAAGGCAGCTGGGACCACAGTCATCAAGAAAACCATTGGTAACACATTACGCCATAATGGATTAAAATCCTGCAGTTCCCGCAAGGTCCCCCTGCTCAAGAAGGCCCATGTGCAGGTCCGTCTGAAGTTTGCCAATGAACACCTGGATGATTCTGCGAGTGAATGGGAGAAGGTGCTGTGGTCAGATGAGACAAAAATTGAGCTCTTTGGCATTAACTCAACTCGCCGTGTTTGGAGGAAGAGAAATGTTGCCTATGACCCAAAGAACAGCATCCCCACTGTCAAGCATGGAGGTGGAAACAATATGTTTTGGGGGTGTTTCTCTGCTAAGGGCACAGGACTACTTCACCGCATCAATGGGAGAATGGATGGAGCCATGTACCGTAAAATCCTGAGTGACAACCTGCTTCCCTCCACCATGACGTTAAAAATGGGTCGTGGCTGGGTCTTCCAGCAGGACAATGACCCAAAGCATACAGCCAAGGCAACAAAGGAGTGGCTCAAACAGAAGCACATTAAGGTCATGGAATGGCCTAGCCAGTCTCCAGACCTTAATCCCATTGAAAACTTATGGAGGGAGCTGAAGCTCCGAGTTGCCAAGTGACAGCCTCAAAATCTTAATGATTTAGAGATGATCTGCAAAGAGAAGTGGACCAAAATTCCTCCTGACATGTGCGCAAACCTCATCATCAACTACAAAAAACGTCTGACTGCTGTGCTTGCCAACAAGGGTTTTGCCACCAAGTACAGGAGCATCTCAATAAATTAGAATATCTTTGAAACATTTATTTTTTTTCAGTAATTTAATTTAAAAAAGTAACCTCCTATATTTTCTAGATTCTTTACACACAGAGTGTTCTATTTCAAGTGTTTTATTTCTGCAAATGTTGATTATGGATTACAGCTAATGAAAACCAAAATCTAAGAAAATTTGACCTGCCAAGGTTTCCTAAGCCTTTAAATGGTCCCGCAGTCAGGAAAACTGCTGATTATGAATTGAATTACTGAATTACTGAAATGAATGAACGTTTCAAAAATATTCTAATTTATCGAGATGCACCTATGTTAAGTCTTTTTTGCCAAAGGGATCAAATACTTATTTCTCTATGCAAAATGCAAATAAATTTGTAAAATTTATACAATGTGATTTTCTGGATTTTATTTGTGATATTCTATCTCTCACTGTTAAATTTAACCTACCCTTAAAATTATAGACTGTTCATGTCTTTGTCAGTGGGCAAACTTACAAAATCAGCAAGGGATCAAATACTTATTTCCTTCACTGTGTGTGTGTATGTTATATATATATATATATATATATATGTGTGTGTGTGTATTATATAAATAATGTTTATATATATTTATTTATTTATATACATTTCATGCAATGTCTGATGACATCATAGGCTTCCATGGCACTAGGACCAGGATCAGATTACTGCCATAGAAGTCAGGCCTCATTTAGCGTGATTTCTTACATAGCATTTTGAGGAAAACTGCCATTTTTTTCCTGATATCTTTGCCATCCCAGTCTCCAAAAGGGTCTAATTTTACATAAAACCATAGTCTTTTTTCAATATAACTGCCATGTGTGTATGAAAAAACCAAAGGCAAGCACTTTCCCCCAAAAAAGATAATTTTTGGAGCATTTTAAATGTTAAAATGCACAAAAGAAAGTGGCAGTGCAGTTTATGGTTAAACTAGGAGTTTGTGTCCATAGACATACATGTCACTGTCACATTCACTTTCATATAACTTTGTGTTTGCCTGAGAGAGCTAGAAATTGTCTAAATAAAGTCCTAGGAGCCCTGGCTTTGTCATACACTAGGTTTTAAGCCACTTTAAACTCTTTAAACTCATGACCATCTTATTTAATCTGAGACAAATCTTTCGATCGAACCTAAAAGTAAACAACTATTCTGAATAAATTTATTGCAAAATACTTCTGATTTAAGCAAATCTTGGGACCAAAGAGGCCAAACCCAAAAGAAAACTTGAGAGGTTCACCCATCAGTAGTAGTACTACAGTCATAGTACACCACACCATGCACTAGGTATGACTTTTTCAGGCATTTTCTTTTGATTTTTTTTTTTTTTTTTTGTAGGATAAAACATTTTAAAAATGTATGACCAAAAACACTAGAAAATGCTTGAAAATCATTAATTCAATCCCAAATAATAATCTGTAAATTGATAAAAATGAATGAGTAATATAGTCATTTAAATACTTCACAAAAATATTAATAGAAATGTGACATTGAGATCAGTGCTACACATCAAATGAACATGGTATGGGGAGTGTATGGCCTTTAGCGGTTCTGGTTACACTCATGCATTTCTTTTCTTATTCTGTAATTGCTGAAGTAACAAGTACAGAGTTGCAGTCATATGGACACGTGTTTTATTCCTCAGGCAATCAGTTGTTTTTGTGTGTTTTTTGGCCATCTTAACTTAAGAACTTTTGACATATTACCTAAAATATGTTCTGTTTCAATTCAGTTGAAAGTTTGATTGCTGTAGCCCCAGGTGCATTGGTTCTTACACCTCACTTACAGATGTCTACAAGTACCGTAGATGTTTGCGTTGCAGAAATTATCACAAATTTTACTTTGTGTGGAGAAAGAATCCTTCTTCTCTGTTTCTCACTTATTTTATTGCAGAATTTTTGTTTGCCACTTACACTGAAACTAACCACTATGTTTTTGCTATACATTTCAGGTAAACTGCACATTGCAAGTGTAATAATTTTTGAATAAACTGATAAACAACAATTTAATGTCTTTTTATTTTTATAATTTTTATTTCCCCTAATCTTAGGCCAGGTTTCCATTAAGAGCTTACTTTTCACACAAGAATACTCCACTAGTGTTGGCATTACTCAGAAAAGTTGAAGGTATGTGCTACACAGGATTTTTGGATCAGCTAGCCAACCTTACAGATAAGACTTTTTTATATATATACTTTTCATCTGTTTAATGACGTATGCTGGGTTCAAAACTTGCCCTGGGTTTCAGTGCGCAAATAGGGGGCCCCCCTTTGCTCCCGCGGGGGGGAAAAATTCCCCCCCCCCTCCTTTTGTGGGTTGTTTTTTTTTTTAACCATGCTTTGTTTTTTTTTTTTTCTTCTCTTTGTGATTTGTGGGGGGGGGGCCCGGCGGCGGTGTGTGTTCTCCCCCCTCCCCTTTTTTTTTTTTTTGGGGGTGGGGGGGGGGGAAAAAAAATTTTTTTCTCTCGCCCTTTTTTTTTTTTGGTGTTTTTTTTTGGTGGTTGTTTTTTGTTTTTTTCCTCCTCCCCCCTTTTTTTTTTTTTTTTTTTTTTTTTTTTTTTTTTTTTTTATTTATGGGGTTGGTGGTTGTTTGTTTTAAAAAAAAATTTTTTTTTTTTTTGTGTTGTTTTTTTTTTTTTTTTTTTTTTTTGTTTTTATTATAATTTTATTTTTGTTGGGTTGTTTTTTTTTTTTTTTTTTTTTGGGGGGGGGGGGGATTTTTTTTTGTGGGGGGGGGGGGGGGGGGGAAAAAAAAAAAAAAAATATTTTTTTTTTTGGTGGGGGGGGGTGGGGTGTGTCCGCCGTTGTTTCTTTTTGGGGGGTTTGTTTTTTTTTAAACTCGTTTTATTGAAAATTGCGTATCAGACAAAGGAAAAGAAATCAAAACAAATACATAACATGTTGCGCACCAAAAAACGAGAATTTCAATGTAAATTCACTCAACGCACCACATCCCACCTCGCCAGGTCCTCGTCCCATCCGGACCATATAACGTAGACTCGGTACAGAAAGAATATAATCAGGACATGCGTAATACTGTATACATCAGTTATCATGTACAAAACATGCAGTCAATAAGTCAAGGGTAACAACAAGGATACACTCCAAAATGAGAGGTCGTGGATACTCCTGGTGTCTCGCGCCCCTCACGGCATGAGTAAATTAATGGCAGAGCGCAATGAGGGAGCCGTATATTGGGTTACCGGAGAATTGCACCATGTTCCCCACACCTTATGGAATTTCTGAGGGCACCCTCTCCCTTTATACACAATCTGGTTATAAGGAAGAACAGTATTAACAAGTTTCTTCCACTGAGATACTGATGGGGGTTTCGGAGCCATCCATCGCAGTGCGATAGCTTTCCTAGCATAAAATAAAGACTCCCTCAAAAGGATTCTAACATGGTGTTGCCATATTTCTTCATCTAATACGCCGAAAAGGCATATCTCTGGGGTTAATGGTATAGGTTTAGCCAGAACTTCCGCCAGGAGATCCACGACCCCTTTCCAAAAACATTGTATGATCGGACATTCCCAAATCATATGCCAAAAGTCTGCCTGTGGACAAAGACACCTAAGGCATCCGGGGTTGGGCAGACGTCCCATTTTGTATAGACGGGAAGGTGTCAAGTAACATTGGTGTAGAATATACGTTTGAATCAGTTTGTTGTTAGCTGAAGGTGACACATGTTGAGGAGATTCAAGGATATCTTGAAACATCTCATCTGTGAGAGTTGGGATATTTATGCTCCATCGCGTCAAGGCCGGGGCGTCCAAAGTGGACACCTTGGCCTGTATCAGATGTGCATATAAAGTAGATATCAAACCCCCAGGGCCCTGTGAGCGAAGTATGCCGATAAGCGGATACTCAGATATATTGTCCAATCGATCCGGGAACTGAGAAGAAAGTGCATGTCTAATCTGTAGATATCTAAAGAACTGCGTTCTAGGGATGCCATAGGAGGAGCTTAGCGAGTCAAACGTTTTAAAAACCCCTTGTATGTACAGGTCACTAAGAGAGGACACGCCATACTGCGACCAGGCCCGGGCGCCAGGCAGGGCAAATAACGTCGGCAGACCAGGGTTGTGCCAAAGCGGGGTCTCCGCAGGTATATCAGAATAAGTGGACACCTTTTTCGCCTGACGCCAGACCTGTCCCGCCAGGGCATGGATGGGCAACAATTTCCCCCTAAACAAGGCCGGGTGTTCCAACACCGGCCACAGATTATGCAGACCCAGGTGGTGAGCCAGATGTGCCTCGGACCCCGGTAGGGAATCAGATGAGAGCCACTTCCTAATAAAACGGAGCTGTCCTGCTAGGTAGTAAAGAAACAGATCAGGGAGTGATGTGCCCCCGAGCTGCTTCGGTCGTTGTAGAGATGACAACCTAAGCTTAGATCTAGAGTTTCCCCATATAAAGGAGATAATGAGGGAGTCCATTTGTTTAAAAAATCTAAGGGGCACGGACACAGCAGAATGGCTTATAGCATATAGACATTTGGGTAGTACTATCATTTTAACTAGGTTGATTCTACCAGCCACCGACAAAGGCAGTGTAGCCCAAAGATTAAACTTAACCCTAAAGTGCGAGATGAGCGGAAAGATGTTCTGTTCCAAAAAACACCTATGGTCCCTAGATATAAAGATGCCCAGATATTTGCAGGTTGAGACTGTAGTCAATCCACATACCACATTCCCCTCAGCTACACTTGACGCACGGCCAATATGCATGTATGAGGACTTAGCCCAATTGGTCCGTAGGCCAGAATAATTACCAAATTCATCAATTATAGCCATGGCTCTGGGCAGAGACCGGGAGGGGTCGCTCATAAACAGGAGTAAGTCATCGGCATATAGTGCTGTTCTCTCCTCCCGGGTGCCTATCACTATGCCTTTATATATGGGGTCATTCCGAAGCAGTATTGCCAAGGGTTCCACCGCCAGAGCAAACAGTAGCGGTGACAATGGACATCCTTGTCTTGTACCCCTACCCAAAGGAAAGTAGGAAGACAACGCGCCATTAATGGACAGTGCCGCTCTAGGGGAACAGTATAGAAGGGAAATCCAGGTAACAAACCCCTCTCCAAATCCGTATCCTCGCAACACCTGCAATAGAAAAGGCCACTCGACAGAGTCGAACGCCTTTGTTGCATCTAAAGAAGCCATCGCCCAGTCATGTGAGGATGATGCCCCAATCTGAGTTATCACCTGAGCCCTTCTAAGATTATCCGATGTGGATTTTCCAGGCATAAAGCCTGTCTGATCCGGATGGACAAGGTCGAGAACAACAGAATTTAGCCTTTTCGCCAACATTTTAGTAAGGAGTTTATAATCTATATTAAGCAGTGATATAGGCCTATATGAGCCACAGTCCAGCGGATCCTTGTCGGGCTTAAGTAACAGGATAATGGTGGCGTCATAAAAGGACTCCGGGAGACTGCGACCCACAAAGGCAGCGTTATAACAGTCAAGCAACACCGGGAGAAGCAGGCCCCCATACTGGGCATAAACCTCCACCGGGATGCCGTCCGGACCCGGCGATTTGCCCCTTGCCATATCTGCCAGGGCACCCGATAGCTCCTCTAGCGTAAAAGGGGAATCTAAAAATTCACGTTGGTCTTCTGACAATGTAGGAAGGGGGATCAAGCCCAAATAGGTGGCAAGCTCTCCGTCAGTGACTCTAAGCTTGGAGAGGTATAACTCACTGTAATACCTATAAAATCTGTCACTAATGGCCAAGCTATTGGACAGTACCTCCCCCCGTCTCTGAATGCACTCGTAGTATGGCAGGTGAGGCTGTGTTTTGATGTATTAGTTGAGCTAAAAAGCTGCTCGACTGGTTGCCGAGTTCGTAAAACTTCTGTTTGCTAAAAAACAGAGACCTACGTGCCTTGTCATGCAGTATATGCAGATATTGTCTACCCGTCTGCAACCATTGAGACCTAGCCTCATCAGTTGGATTAGCCACGTATGCGGCTTCGAGCGAGGCACACTGGGTCGCCAAGGTGGTCTCCAACAGCGAGGATTCCCTCTTTACAAAGGAAATGGAGGACTTAATACAACCCCTAAGATATGCCTTCATAGTTTCCCATAAGAGGAGCGGAGAAGTGTTTGGGGAATTAATGGTCAAAAACGTCTGAAGTTGATCAGGTATTCGATCATGTGGTACAAATAGTTTCAACCAAAATGGGTGGATTCGCCAACCCTGTCGTGGCTTAGCAGCTGTACTACTATTTAATTGGACCAACAACGGGGAATGATCAGACACTGCCCTGGGTAAATAGGATATGGTCTGCAACAAAGAATATGCTTTAGTATTTCCAAAAGCATGGTCAATCCTGGACAGAGTATGTCTGTTGGCAGAGTGACAGGAAAAGGTGCGGGCCTCCGGAAACCGGACCCGCCACAAATCCAACCACCCCAATTCACGGATCACTCCGGCCATTGTAGTAGGGCGAGGCAGAGAGGGGGGAACCTGGCTCCGCGGAGAACCGATCCAATGCAATATCCATAACTTTGTTAAAGTCACCCAAACATAATGCAATAGCCCCAGGGAATCGGGTCGCAAACTGCGCAGCCTGCTGGAGCACAGCAAGATCAGACGCCGGTGGCAAGTACACACCCAGGATAACATACAGGACAGAGTCAACCCAGGCCTGGACAAAAACGTATCGTCCCTCGGGGTCCCTTACAATGAGGCCTGGCTCCCACCTGAGTCTACGATGCACCAAGATGGACACCCCCCTGGAATAGGAAGTGTGTGTAGAGTGAGCCGCCCACTGAACCCATGGCTTCTGAAGTCGCCTGGAATTATCTGGAACCAAATGAGTTTCCTGAAGGCATATGAGGTGTGGGTCAGCCCTCCTAATCTGAGAGAAAACCAACGACCTCTTTCGTGGGCTACCCAGGCCCCTCACATTCCAAGATAGTACACTAAAGGACGCCATGGTCGTCTAAGAGTGTAATGTAATCATGGCAATTCAGGACCCCAAAAGTGACCCGCCTATGAGTGTGTAGTGCGTGGCTGAGTGAGACACAAAGTGGTGTGCAGCAACCTAAGAACAATATACAAACGAAATGAACCATTACACCCCTAAAGGGTGTGAGACATACTACTGGCATAAACAAACAATATGTGTTAAATTAACCGTGGCTACAATTAACGGGGGAAGAAGTGCACCCAAAGTGGTTGGTATACGGGGCACTGTCTTAAAGGTATGGATAATCACTAGGCTAGGAGATATACTATTCAACAGAGCCAGGTTCACATGAGTAAATGAGATACACCGGCGCCCCGGGGGTCGCCAGCCCAGGTAACTATAAGACTACAGGATACTATAATAACAGAACCGCACTTTTCATAAAACTACTTATGCAATAAACAAGAGCATCCCGTAATACATAAGTCCTTATGTATGGTCCGATCGGACCTCTCACCACACGCCGTCAGGATCATCGTCTCGGAGATCGAGGAAGAAGAGATAGCCAGTCCTCCACATCCCTCGGTGAAGTAAAGAAAAGGGACCTGCCGTCATGGACGACCCGAAGACGTGCTGGGTAAATCATGGAGTATTGTATAGCCTTTTCTCTCAACCGCCTCTTAACGGCCACGAAGGATGCTCGGGTCTTCTGGAGAGCCGCCGAGAAATCTGGAAACATGGCCACTGCTGCTCCGTTGTACTTAAGCTCGCCGGCCTGGCGCGCAGCCCGCAACGCCGTATCCCGATCCGTGCTGTTAATCAGACGGGCCAACAAGGGTCGAGGAGGTGCGCCCTGAGGCGGCGGTTTAGCCGGAACCCTATGGGCCCGTTCCACTGCAAATATTGGTGAGAAGTGAGCCTCCGGCAGGACATTTTTCAGCCACCCCTCCACAAAGGCCCGAGGATCTTCACCCTCCGCCCGCTCCGGCAGGCCCAGGATACGGAGGTTGTTTCGTCGCAATCTATTCTCCAAGTCATCCGCACGCTGGGTCCACAAACTTGCAGCTCTCTCCAGCTCCTGGAGTTTGCCAGGAAGTGGGTTAACAGTGTCCTCTACCTGAGAGACCCGATCCTCCACCTCACACACCCTGCCTCGCAAGGTCTGAAAGTCCTGACGGAGCAGGCCCAGGTCGATTTTTACCTCCTCAATTTTCCCGGTCAGCGAGGAAGTGCCGGCATGGATCGCCTCCAGTAGCTGTCCAGTAACTTGCTTTAAAGTGGGCTCGGGGTCCTCCTCTGGAAGGGCAGGAGAGGCTGCCTCAAGCGATGGTGATGTAGAAGAGGATGCTGCCCTGGAGAACCCCCTCAGGCGATCAGAGACAGAGGTTGATTGCGGGCGACTCATTTTAGAGAGTCGGCGGCCGCTCTTCCTGCGTTCCGTACGGGTGGATATGTTGGCAGAGGAGGAGGTGTGATGGTAGCAAGACCGGGCCGGCCCCAGAGGATTATAGACAAGGTCTCTGGCTAATAGCAGTTGCACAGTAGGAGCCTCTATGTCAGGCCACAAGGGCCAATAAGCCAGCCGAGGACAGACAGTAACTCAACAGTCCAATAGTATCGATGGCAACAGACTCTGGATTATGAGCGATGTCTCCAAGAGAGAGCCGTCAGCAGAGTAATGAAATAAATAGATTGCCAGGAGGAACTAAGAGGGAACGGATGACAACTCAGCGATCCAATAGTGCCGATAGCAACAGTCACTGGATTATAAGTAAGGCCTCCAAGAAGGCCAGTAGCGAAGTGATGGAGTAGATAGATTGCCAGGAGGAACTAGAGGAGGACAGATGGTAACTCAACAGTCCAGTAGCACATACAGCAACCGTCATTGGATTATAAGTAAAGCCTTCCAGAGAAGCAGTCAGCAGGACGATAAATCGTACAGAGGCACACACCTTCAATGGGTCAGAGACAGTTGATGGCTGCCACAGATATTGCCTTGCACTACTGCCCAGAGGAGCCAGGGGATGGTCCTATCGTGCCCAGCAGCAAGCAGGAGAGAGGAATGCCGGCTCCCAAACTTCCAGGCAGGGATAGAAGGAACCGTCAGAGATAGGCTCAGCTCGCCAGGAACGCCAGACCCAGCGCCCCCTCATCAGCAGATGGCCAAACCGGTCAGGGTTAAAATGGCCGCCCGCCACGTGGAGAGAGGGGAGACCGCCGTCCGGGTGCCAGCAGGACCAGCGGCCCCAGCGGTGCCTGCACAGCCCAGGCCGGCCCACGAGCGCAGCCCCAGAACGGCAGCTCCACCCCAGCTCCAGGCCACAGCAGCGCGGGACAGAGCGGCTCCGGCAGCGGCGGTGGGAGTGTATGGCCGCCGGCCACGTGTAGCGATCACCGACTACCACCCAACGGAGAAGGACACCGGCAGAACGGGAGCTCTGGAACCAGGAGGAGGGCCTCAGAAGTGCGTTCCAGCGGACAGCGAACCCGGGCACCGGTAAGCAAGGATGGATTTCAGGATGGATGAGCGGCTCTAGCCGGAGCTCCGCTCACATGCGACCGTCCATGTCGCGCGCTAGCCACGCCCCCCTGGGGTATTTTTTTTGGCGGAAGTCCCCATCACATGTGACTGCTGAGGCCAATCAGTGGCCTAAGTAAAGGAACCAGGATGTCACACACATACATCACCTGTCATTTCCTGTGACCTTTCCTTAGGCCACTGATTGGCCATAGTGGTCATTTGTGGCAGGGACTTACACCAAAACAATATCCTGGAGCAGCAGGAACGGAGCACAGTGGGAGAAACCGGATCACCGGAGACAGGTGAGTATGGCTTGTTGTTTTTTTTTTTTTTTTTTTTTTTTTTTTCTCGGCCCTTTTTTTAATTTTTTTTTTTTTTAAAAATTATTTTTTTTTTTTTTAATTGGTTTTGTTTTTTTAAAAAAAAAGTTTTTTTTTTTTTTTTTTTTTTTGTTTTTTTTTTTTTTTTTTTTTTTTTTTTTTTTTTTTTTTTTTTTTTATCCCTCCCCCCCCCTTTTTTTTTTTGTTTGTTGGGGGGTTTTTTTTTTTTAGAGAAGGTCCTTTTTTTTTTTTTACATTACATTACAGCTGAGATAATGGCCATGATCCAGTCTGATCACAGGCATTGTAAGCCAGGATCCTCCCTTCCCCCAAAGTAAAAAAAAAAAAAATCGCCCCCGGAGCCGATCCCCACCAGCCCTGTACCTTTCTTAGTGAGATTGCAGGAGCCAACCTGTTCCTATGGCAGTCGGAAGCCTTATGAAGGCTTCCAGGCCTGAAATAGGGGATATTACTATTGCAGCTGGTCTATGACCAGCCACAATAGTAACATACCGAAAGTCCCATTGACTGCAATACAGTTGTATTGCAGTCTATGGGACTTGCAGTCAAACAACTGCAGGTTCAAGCCCCCTAGGGGGGCTAATAAAACAATAATAAAAAAAATAAAAATAAAAAGTTTAAAAAATATATATAAAAAAACCCCCAGAATACTAAAAGTTCGAATCACCCCCCTTTCCCTAGAATACATATAAAACTAAAAATATACTGTGCATTAGGTATCCTGTGTCCGAAAATGCCCGCTCTACAAACTTATAATAATATTATAATAATATTAACTTATAAAAATTATGTTTTCTATACGGTGAACGCCGTAGTGTGAAAGAAAATCAAAAGGCCAAACCAACGTTTTTTCGCTGTTTCACCACTGATAAAAATTTGAATAAAAAGTGATCAAAGTAAAGCACCAAAATGGTATAACTAAAAAGTACACCTGGCCCCGCAAAAAAGACACCTTATGCATCCCCTGATAGAGAAATATAAAAAAGTTATGGGTGTCAGAATATGGCAACTTTAAGAAAAAAAAAAAAGTTTTTTTGCAAAGTTTTAGATTTTTGTTTAAGGGGTTAAAATGTAAATTTGGTATCCCCGGAATTGTACTGAAACATAGAATACAGGTGATGTCATTTTGACTGAAGAGTGAATGCCGTAAAAACGAAGCCCATAAAGTCGCACAAATTCACTTTTTCTCCAATTCTACCCCATTCTGAATTTATTTCCAGCTTTCCAGTACATGGTACATAATAATAAATGGCACCATTATGAAGAACAATTTGTCTCACAAACATTAAGCCCTCATATGGCTCTGTGAACTGAAAAATAAAAAAAAGTTATGGGGTTTAGAAGGCGGGGGAGTAAAAAACGAAAATCGAAAAATGTCACCAGTGGGAAGGGGTTAATGGTCTTAGGTGCAATACCACACATAGCCATGGTCAGATATGGCATTTTTTTCTGGGGAAAACAAGCAAATCATTTTTCTTATCCCAGTTATATAGTTTTAGTTGAATTTCCCTTTAGGTAAGTAGTATGAAATCCAATGTATTTGTATGTTTGTTTGTTTTTTCATTCTAGGACTGGCATCTAATACCTGCATTCAGCATTTGCATACTATTGTGAAAATGTTAAGAAATGTAGACAGTGAAGAAAGGTAATGTAATGTGTCTTGCATTTGCACACATATATTGGTTTTCTAGTAAGGTTTTTCAGAATTACCTGCTCATGCATGTAATTTTTTGACAAAATACTGACTCCTGGGTGTGATGATAATCCTCTATTGTATCCTCTAAGAATTCCCAATACTTACCCCAATACTTTCACAAAAAGCTTATTTTTGCTTATTAATTTTTTTTTACATGAGGTAGCATCCATAGGTTCTTAGAAATTTAAGGAAATGGGGCAGAATTATCAAGATCCTCTGCTGGGCCATGCGCCTCTGCAGAGATCTCTGCCACAAAAGTGACCAAAATGTCAGTTAATTGGTTCCGCCTTTGCCCCGACCACTTTTAGAAATGTTGTAAGTCTGGTGTAAAAACACCAGAGACTATTTTAGTCTCAGTTGGAGTTTAAAAGTTGCAAACCAGTGGGTTATTTTTTAACACCAAAATAGTACAGTACCACACATTAGTGAATCTACCCCAATAATGTAAAAGTTGCTCTACAATTATAGAGCCATTGAACAACAAAAAACTGCAGACAGTATAGAGGAAGTGGATTGTTCCTTCAGCCAGTTGACTTACAAGCAGACTTACAGCAAGAGAATAGGAGGATGAGGAAGGACAGTGTACTTGGAGCCTTTACACCTTTTCTGAGCTGAGGCCAGATGGCATCCTACAACAGGCCTGATGTCTATGGAGCATGTTGGTGTTACAGATATAGATGGCCATATCACATTTCATTGAAAAATATGTTAGAGGAAACAGAGTTATGGAAGGGTGAAGTTTGAGGCATAAAGAGGGTACTGATAGTAGAGACAGACAGCTACTGATCTGAAACTAAGTTAGGGATCCCTGGATAGGGGTTATATTTTGAATTCTAGAGAATCCCTTAGACTTTGCTCCTCGGTTTAGCCATCACTAAATTTTGTCTTCGAGAGTCCACTTACCATTTGCGTGTAACAGAGAATAAATTTAGAATATTCTAGTAATAAATACTGGTACAAGAGTACTAAATAGTAGAATACTACTATAACCGGGGGAAGTTTGGACCACACGATATAGGATATTGACTAACTTATGTTAGGCTGTATGAATTTATGTGCATCTATTCCTTTTTTTTGCTACTACTTTATTATGTTTGATAATATGATACCTTATTGATCAGTGGATATATAAGTAGGTCCATTTACATCTGCCAATACACAGACTGATGAGCGCTGATCGATGATATAATACATTGATCTGTGCTTGTTTGCCTCAGCTTTTTACATTGGTCAGTGCAAGTGACATTGTTCCTGTCCTCCCAAGGACAGTTTCATTGATTGTTGGCAGTACACCTCTGTTAGGAAAAGGCGATGCACAATCTTGTATTGTTTCTGCTATATAAAAGATGCAGCCAGCTGACTGAGTTTTTGTTGGCAGAACATTTACACAGACCTATTATCAGGAAAGAATACCTATAAATGCTTGTTACCGATATTTGGCTGTATAATCGGGACGTGTAATAGAGGGCTTAGCCTGAAAGATATTTGATGCCTTGTCTGTGTCTTGTTAGAGACAGTCAGATGAAGACTAAATATTTGTGTGTTTTCTAATAATTTTTTATCTGCTTGTTTTGTATTCTGTAGTGACTTACTTAATTCTTTTCCAGATCTCATGAGAATGTCTTTCAATCCTGGTTTTTACTAATTCGTTTAGGAGGATGGGTGGACATTGCAGCAGAGCAGCTGTTGACGTCAGACCCTGAAATTTCAGACGACCTGCTGTGGCTTCTGGCATTTTACTACAATCCATGCAATGAGAGCCAAAGCAGAGGTAGAACAATGGTAGGTTGTGCTCTAAAGCAGCTTGTGTTTGGCAAGAAAAAATGTAAGGCTCCTCAAAGTGTAATTATTACAGCAGTGTACAGCAGTATATTACAGCAGTGTGTAATATATATATTTACAATTCATGTAACTTATTTAACATTAAATGAAGTCCAAGCAATTATATCTGTAGTTATATTTAACAGAGTAATAAAGTTGAGGGTTTCTGCCTTCAGAAATTTTAGCTAAGCTGCATATATTGAAGTAACAGTAAGGCAGGTTTATTGTTTTCACCCTGTCAACATTTTAATAGTCAGACAAAGGTGTTCTTTAGGCTTGATAACACTACTAAGGGGTCATTCACACTACTGCTGGTGACCGTCAGTAGTGTCCATTGCTATTGTCCGTTACAAGATATTAGCAACAAACACTAGCAGAACCGTCACAAATCCGGTAAAATTCCATTGATTTCAATGGGATTTTATGTGGTGTCCATTAGTGACCGTTAGTGTCCGTTTACACCAAATCCGTCACATGTCCATTTGTTTTTCACGGACAAAAAAATCCTGCATGCAGGACTTTTGTGTCCGTGAAAAATAACGGTTTCATGACAGACGTCAAACGTCCGTTATTTTTTAACATTAAAGTCTATGGATAACGGAAAAAAAACTGTCCGTTTTTTTCTGCGCCTGCTCAGAAAGCAGAAACAAAAAAAAGCAAAAAAACCTGACACTAACAGACACTAACTGATGCTAATAGATCAGTTAAAAAAACGGCAAATTAACATCAGTTAGTGTCCGTTAATGTCTGTTATGACAGGTGTCTGTTTTTTTTTTGTTTTTTTTTAACAGACAGATATCCACTCTAATACTCGGAAGTGAAGGAGATATTTCCTCGAGTAATAGATGTGTCCAAATCGAGAAAATTCTTCCAAGCTAAACTCTAGAGCTGAAATAGTTACATTCATTCTGTTTGTGGATTGTAAGCCTTGGTATCTGTAGTTATAGATGTTGGCTTTTCCCAGCACTGATTTGAATCTGTGAATTCTGAGGACCACCCATGATGATGTCTCTTAGTTTAGGATGTACTATATTTGTTAAACACTATTTATTTGCATTTTTGCACAAGGCTTAATGAAATTAAATTAAATATAAGCTGTTCAGGGGCCATGCAGCTCCATGCTTTCCAAAGGGTGAGTTGTTTAATGCAATCTCTCATTGATCCCACAGCATGAGAGAGATGGGGTCCTTGTATTACATTTTATTGCAAATTAGCTTTTTAGATTAAATTGGTAGTCTGTACATAATGTACAATTAAAATAGTTCAGTCCCAGAAGCAAAGATGCAAATCCACAATTATGATGTTTCATTATTTATATTCAAGAGGATCTGTTATCAATCCGGACATGTTTGTTTTAGTAAATACTTGTTTTCCCCATAACATGACAGTCATAGATCATCTTTTCTTAGAACTCTATGTTATGCCATTTTTCTGTTATTCCTCCTAGAAATTTATGAATAAATATACAACTGGGTGTTACCAGTTTAGGCTTTCACCCTACTCCGTCTGACATTGTCCAATCAGTCCTGAGAGTGTCAAGTTCTGTGGAAACATAACTCATTGACAAGGTTAATGGTAACGCCTGGTTGTCAGTTTCTTAATACATCTCAGGGTGGAGTAACAGATGAATGGCACAACAGAGAGTTCTAAGAACGAATGCTTCAGAAGTGTTATTTCCTAGGAAATACAATTATTTACTAAACAGACATGTCACGAGATCTGGTAGGTAATACGGCTCTCATACATAAAAACAACTGTTTTTATGCATCGTATGATTTCCTGTTTCTGTGACCACAATATTTACTTTATTTCCCAAGAATTTTTCCAAAAGTAGAGCTGCTCGTATACCTTTAGTGACAAGTGTGTGACTGACAGGTTTTTCTCTTGACTCCCACATACATATGTTTGGTGTGTTGTCAATGGAGAGAGTGAAGGAAATCACTGCCAGACTCCTGTCAGTGGCTTATATTGACACAGCACAAAAGGATCATGTGTTTAAATTCAACATTCCTAATGTTTTTTTCCCAAGACATCTTTCCATCAAGGAGGATCAGGAGGTTCTTATATACACATTAGATAGTAGACTGATCTAGCCAAAATTGGTGCATTTGCCTTATTTTTCTCTAATGTGTATGGGGTCCTTAACAATACAGATAATTGCCATAAGCATAGATGTCAGTCTGATCTTGCTGACCAAAATGTACAATATTCTGTCTGTTCTACTTAGACACCCCCCCAGGGCTGTGGAGTCGGTATGCCAAAGCCCCGACTCCGACTCCTCAATTTCCCCTGACTCCGACTCCGACATACATGGCGCATGTTTAAGAGATAACTTAATTTAAGCTTTTTATCATCCTTATGATACAATAATAAAGCTATTTAGGTAGAACATAAAATATATTTATTGGATACAACTTTAGAACACAAAAAACTTTAAGAAATTGCAAATATGCAAAACGCTGCAGTAAGTGGTAAAAAAACAGTTTTCAACAAAAACGTCCTGAATAACATTTGTGGAGTCTATGAATTTGTTCTGAGAAAAAGTATCGCCTCCATCAGATCCTCCTTCAAAGATGACCTCAAATCGGATCGAATTATTTTAAGGCTAGAGAACAGCCTCTCTACACTAACTTGGGTTGGTGGCAAAGCGGTGACCACATGGGCAAGATCTCTAACAATCTCGGGGTATAAAGGAATTGCCTCCTGCACAGTCAGTTTTGATGATCGGTTGAACTCTTCTACTTCTTTGAGAGCAAGTGAAAAATTTTGCTGAAATACAGTCAGTTTGTTTGCTATGGGAATGGAATCTTTTTCTCTGCGGCAACTCTTTGCCTGATCCATGTCATCCAAATACTTTTCAAAATTAAACTCTTCATCTGATGAGGCTGAAGATATGGTGGCAGTAGCACTGGCAAGACCCAATTCCTCTTGCTCTTGGCAGTCCTGTAGCCCACTCATCCTAATTGCTACCTCAGTCAGAGCTTCTTTTCCTTTAGTAATCTGTTGATCATTCAGCAATATACGATGACTTGGGTCCACATAAACAGCTGCCAGAAGAATTTTGTTATCTAATAACAGTGTCTCTCTCCTTTTCATTGAAGCAGCAATGCCCTCTGCGATTAAGCCTTGTCTTTGGGACATGCAAAACAGCAAGTTCTTCCACTCCTTTAAGAAAGTTCCAGGAGTTAAATCCTCAGCTTGTAATTTTTTTGTTACTGTGAATGGGTGATGAATCAGTTCCATTAATTCAGCCACCTGTGTCCGTTGACCTTCTGTTAATGTTACCTGAGGGTTGGCCATGTCCACAAGAAAGGGCTTCAGCTCAACTAATCGCTCAATCATTAAATAGGTGCTGCCCCACCGAGTGGCTTGATCTACGATTGCTCCTTTCCCAGCACGTCTCTTCAAGATGGAATCAATTTTAGGGGTTCGGGCAGCAATAGCCAATTTCCTCACCTTGCCAATCAGAGTTCCAGCATGTCCCTCTTGCAGACTGTCTCTTATTGCCTGCTGCAGTGTGTGCACAGCACAGCGCATGTGATAAATATGAGAGAATTTTGAAGCAGCTTCAGCAAGATCTAATTCTAAAGTATCATTATGCTGTTGTTCTGTAGTAATATCTGTTTGTTCCTCAGTTACAGGAACAGGACTGTGGGCTTCCATCTCAGACATACTGAATCCAAAGTTTTCTTCTAACTGTTCTTCACCTTCCTTATTCTCATTCATCAGTTTAATTGTACTTATCATGTTTGAAGCATTGTCCGTTACAATAGCAAGAACCTGTTCTTTTTTGAGTTCATAATCTTCCAGAACATTTTCCACTAAGGCCTGGAGAAACTGACTGGTGTGTTGAGCTTTAGTATCCTTTACTGCCAGTGTCTTGGTAACAAATTTTTTGTTGTCACAAACAAATCTTACATTTATAGCAAAATAGTTCACTCTGTGACGCGTGCAGGCATCCATTTTAAGATATATTAAGCATCTCTTGAGAATCTTTTTAAGATGTTCTTTTTGGTTAAGGGCTTCTTCAATCACTGATTTTCTAATACTTTGTCTTTCCAGAGAAACACCAAGTTTGCGGGCCATTTCTCCATTAAGAGCTTTAAAACTTGGTCGAGCAAATAATGATAATGGTACACCGTCCTTCACAACAAGCTCTATGAGCTGTCTTTTAAACACATCTGCTGTCATTGTTACAGTAATTTTGTCACTTAGAAAATATCTTGTTACTGATGTTTGAGACAATCTTTCATCCTCCGTTGCCTGGCGGGAAGTGCTGGGCACTGGTTTCTTGGTGTCACTCTGATCCTTCTCAGTCACAGATTTGAAAACTTCTGGGTGGAAGCGGCTTAAATGTCTTTTTAGATTGGAAGCTCTCGTAGGAGCATTTTTCTCGCTTCCGGAGTATGCACTGATTTTGACATCACAGCATTTGTTCTCATCTGGGTCACTTACCTTACACTGACACACAAAATATTTTTTATCTTCAGTTAGTGTGAAATGCTCAAATACAGCTGACTTCATAGGAAGCTTCTTAGACATTTTATAATGATATAAATTTGTTTTCAAAATAATTTTGTCCTATAGAAAAAAGGTATATTGTAATATCTGAAAGAATAGCGAGTATAACTTTGGATAGAAATAAAACAAACTATGCATAAATCAATAGTACAGCTATCAATATGTCATGATAAATAAAAAGTTTGTAATATATGTTTTATTAGGTCTCTTTACTCTGAACTTTCAGTATCACACTTTTCTCTGGATACAGCTCACTAAGGGCCTGATGTGTGAAAACTGTCTTGGTCTAAGACTTTCTTTGTTACCCATAGCAACCAGTCAGAGCTCACAGCAACCAATCAGAGCTCTGCTTTCATTTCTCCAGAGCACTACATGAAAGGGGGAGCTCTGATTGGTTGCTATGGGCAACAAAGAAACTTCTACACCTAGACAGTTTCATACATCAGGCCCTGGGTGTTTTACATCATACTGCTTCACAATCTACAAAGTGAAACTACTAGCAGTGCTAGATAACAAAGCCTTGGAAAGTGGCAACAGCTTCTACACCTATAGTACTTTCTCACATGTGTGTTTCTGTATTTCTAAGTTTGAGATGTTAGAAAACAGTTTCCCCCCTTATATTCTATGTATAGCATATATAAGCCATCTGAGCAGAGCAGCTAACCTCTCCAAACATGAGCTCAGAGGAGAAGCAAACTAACACAAAGCATACAGAGAGAACATACACTGGACAATTGATTTATGCAGTTTATTGAAAGTTTAGATATACTAAGAAGAAGTACTTACCTTAAAGGAGTTCTCAGTCTCAGCACAATGATTCACTTGCTGACAAGCAGTCACTCTGTGTCCTCGGGCTGTGGGTGGGTCTCCAGCACAATTACAGATAAAGTCAAGCTTTTCAGTCCTCACAATAACAACACTTGTATGTTTTGCTTACTCCAGATAATGGTACTAAACATTATAGGTTCACTCAGAACTCAGTCCCATCATTATATGAGGAATAGAACAGACCTTTACAGGACATTTCATCATTTTCAACATTTCATCATTTTCCCAAATTCTTATGAAAATATATTCAGCACATACTGCATTGTACTACTAACTGTACCAATTTATTATATATTTTGGGAGTCGGAGTCGGTCCATTTTATACCGACTCCGACTCCACCAAAATAGGCACCGACTCCACGACTCCGACTCCACAGCCCTGCACCCCCGTTAAAAGTCAGTATATGGATGTACTGTATATATAGATTTGAAAACATGAGGCACGGTTACTGCTTTGATTTTACTGCATAGTAAAACTGCTGCATCCTTTCAGGCTGTTCTAAAAACCCCGGTTAATACCTTCTTATTCAAGATTAGCAACACATGCTTCTTAAAATGATGGAATCTTATGTTATCTATAATATAACATATCTTTACACATCCTAAATAATCCAATATTAATTCTTCTGTATTCCTTGTACTCAGTATATGATTATTTTTCCAATACTTTTTAGGTTATGATCTTGCAATCCATAATGGCTCTTTCATCTGTTTCTTAAGTAAGGGAAAAAAAAACATACTCTGGCTAAATGCCCTGACAGCTTAATTGTAGACACTAAAGAAATTCCGGCCTTCACTTTTTGCCTTTTCAGAGTTAAATGTCAACTCATGTGCATTAATGCCTTAAATCTGCCTCTCCTTCTAGAAGTGAATGGTCTGCTGACTTTGTAATGTGGATTTCAGCAGTCACTAATCCCTCATTTGGAAAGAGCTATAGTCACAGAAGTTTCTTCTAGAGATGTCTACATGCTTGAGGTTCTGCTACCACTAAAGCTCATTATATTTCACCAGTACAAATGAATCATTGTGAACTGTTATCGTCTTTAGGTTGAAGCTAAAGCTGTTTATGAATGCTTGTTGTCACTCCGGAGAAGTTCAGCCATTTGTACCATGTCATTTCACAAATTATTCGCTGAAGGAAATACGTGGCATCCGTGTACTTGGCAGTTGGTTAGACATCTGTGTGTCACTTTCATTGTATTTTGTCCAGAGTGGCACATTGTCGCCAAAGACTGTGTTTCTCAAGTAAGTGCTAATGTGTGACAAGTATTCCTGCTGCTAGTAGTGGTCATGTAAGATTGCACAATATTTCATATAGGTCCTAATCATTCTAAGAGTCTTATCAGGCTTGGAAACTATAAACATGTAAAGCATAACAAGTTCTAAGTACTTAAAGGGGTATTCCCATGAACATAATCATATTTATATATGTAGATAATACAAAGTTAAAGATTTTTGCAAATATAAGTAGCTAAAAATTCTTCAGAGTTTTAAAGATTTTCTCTAACCATCTTAGTGGTGACAGTGTGTTGTCTTGATCGGTTGCCAATGGATACGACCACGTATGCGAAACTTTTTATGGTCTGGAACTTGTCAGGAACCCGGCAATGATTTTCTTATTGTGGCTAGTTTATCAGACAGGGACACTACACGTATCAGAAGATATCCGGCCACAATAAGGAAATCATGGATGACTTTCTGACCTTAGAAAGATCCTGCATTCATGGTCGTATCCACTGGTAACTGATCAAGACAACAACTCGTGACCACAAGATATTTCGATAAAATCTTTAAAACTCTGCAGAATGTTTAATTACTTATATTTGCAAAACTTGTTTAATTTTTAATTATCTACAAATTTAAAAATGGTTATGTTCATGGGAATACCCCTTTAAGAATGCATCTGGCTTTTAAGGGTTCTTCCCTATGGTCTTCTACTTTACTTTTTTACTATAGGAGTGGAAGTTGATATAGTAGTTAAGAAATGCCAGCCTGCCAGTACTCTCATGGGGTTCACAAAGTGTGTATGTTAATGTTATCATTCATTTCTAATAAGGCTATGATTTTTAAATAAATTATTACTTGATAGAAGGTGTTAAGATTAATTATTTTGGCTTAGAGCAAATGAGAGTCTGAATCATAGGTACAGCTTTGCTGTTGTATAGTACTGTACCTCTATTGTGTCATGGAGGCATTCTTCCTTGGAAGCAGTGCTACTAATGTTGGATACAACATCATTATTTTCTGTCTGACAGAGTCAATGAACATAAAAAAAATTTCTTTGTGTCTGTATGACATTTGATGCATATAGGGTTACAGTATGGCCCCAGTCTGTGCGCTAGATAGAATCAGTAAGGAGCCATAACATGGCCTTGTGCATGAACCCTTAACGTATAGATTTTAAAGATCTTTGACAAAAAAAGGCGTTGCACTTCACACTAGTGTCAGAGCCATTAGACCAGCAATGCATTTTTTGATGTTCCCTAAAGAATACTGTAAATGTTTTTCTTTGTTTTTAATCTATGAAGCAGTGCTGAATGCCTCTCCTGCATATGGCTGACCTTCCACCAAACATTAATCTTCTTATTACACTATCTCACACAACTTCGAAATGTTCCAGGCTCATCAATCTTAAAGTGCACCTTAAATAACCTACTTAATAACCTCTTAGGATATGTACCACAGTGTGTAAATATAGAACAGTTATTAAAAAAATGAATAGTGTGACTATTTTACCCAAACACGGATCAATAAACTTTCAGGAAACATTTTAGGTGATACGCCCCATGATGAAAGCTGTCCCATATTGTATTAATGTTTTCAGTACGGGACAGTAGAGCTGTAGGGAAGCAGGGACATCATAGATGACTCTGATGCTTAGAGCTCAAGTCCCTGCTCAGGATTTAGTGTGGGAAATACAGCAGACATTAAGTTTGGATCTCACACACTGAACCCACCCATGTGAATCAGATTATTTAGACAAAGTGGCCCAGACCAGTCTACATCTCCACTGTATCTGTAACAAAGCAAAAAAAAAGAAATCATAATGACTACTGCACGAATAACTAAGCTTTAAAGGGAAGAGAACTGCTGTTGCAGATGTAAGAGTAGTTAGAAGTTGTAGTTTTTCAGGAGATACACTCTAAGGCATGAATGAGAAATAATAATACTGTAAAATGAACACGAGAGAAGCATCAAATTGATGTCAAGTCTGAGGGGTTTATGGTTTACCACTGTCAAAGTATTGTAGTACTACATAATTCTAGAACTTCCCCAGTATTATAGTACATTTTTGAGCAAATACATTGAAACTATTAGAGAGATATGTACAGTATAGCATTACCTATTGTTACATACAGTGCCTTGTAAAAGTATTCATACCCCATTAACTTTTTCACATTTTGTCACCTTACAACACCTAAATGTATTTTATTGAAATTTTAAGTGATAGACCAACACAAAGTAGCAGATAATTGTAAAGTGGAACAAAAATGATACATGATTTTCAAAATTTTAATCAAACAAAAATCTGAAAACTGTGACGTGCAAAAGTATTCAGCCCCCTGTACTCTAATATCCCTAAATAAAATCTAGTGCAATCAATTGCCTTCATAAGTCACTTAATTAGTCAATAGAGTCCAGTGTGTGTGTGATTTAGTCCCAGTATAAATACACCTGTTCTGTGAAGGCCTCAGTGGTTTGTTAGAGAATACTAGTGAACAAACAGCATCATGAAGACCAAGGAACTCACCAGACAGGTCAGAGATAAAGTTGTGGAAAAGTTTAAAGCTGGGTTAGATTATAAAAACATATCCCAAGCTTTGAGCATCCCAAGAAGTACTGTTCAATCCATCAACCAAAAATGGAAAAAGTATTCTACAACTGCAAACCTAACAAGACATGACCGTCCACCTAAACGGACAGATCAAGCAAGGAGAACACTGATCAGAGAAGCAGCCAAGAGGCCCATGGTCACTCTGGAGGAGCTGCAGAAATATACAGCTCAGGTGGGAGAATCTGTCCACTGGACAACTATAAGTCGTGCACTCTACAAATCTGGCCTTTATGGAAGAGTGGTAAGAAGAATACCATTGTTGAAAGAAAGACATAAGAAGTGTCGTTTGCAGTTTGCCACAAGCCATATAGGGGACACAGCAAACATGTGGAAGAAGGTGCTCTGGTCAGATGAGACCAAAGTTGAACTTTTTGGCCTAAATGCAAAGGGCTTTGTGTGGCGGAAAAGTAACACTGCTCATCGCTCTGAAAACACCATCCCCACTGTGAAACATGGTGGTGGCAGCATCATGCTATGGGGAGGCTTTTCTTCAGCAGGGACAGGGAAGCTGCTCAGAGTTGATGGGAAGATGGATGTAGCTAAATACAGGGAAATCCTGGAAGAAAACCTGTTGGAGGCTGCAAAAGACTTGAGACTGGGAAGGAGATTCACCTTCCAGCAAGACAAGTGATCTTAAACATACAGCCAGAGCTACAGTGGAATGGTTTAGATCAAAGAATATTCATGTGTTAGAATGGCCCAGTCAAAGTCCAGACCTAAATCCCATTGTGCATCTGTGGCAAGACATGAAAATCGCTGTTCACAGAAGCTCTCCATCCAATCTAGCTGAGCTTGAGCTATTTTGCACAGAAGAATGGGCAAAAATCTCAGTCTCTAGATGTGCAAATCTGGTAGAGATATACCCCAAAAGACTTGTAGCTGTAATTGCAGCAAAAGGTGGTTCTACAAAGTATTAATAAAGGGGGCTGAATACTTTTGCACGTTACACTTTTCAGGTTTTTATTTGATTAAAATCTTGAAAACCATGTATCATTTTCCTTCCACTTCACAATTATCTGCTACTTTGTGTTGGTCTATCACTTAAAATCTCAATAAAATACATTTAAGTTTGTGGTTGTAAGGTGACAAAATGTGAAAAAGTTCAAGGGGTATGAATACTTTTGCAAGGCACTGTACATACCCATTCAAGTATTTATACAATATATCTCAGACATTCTTCTAAATTCCTCCAGCAGCTCTTATTAGAAGATGTAGCTTTTTCTTTACAAGATATCGTACCTCAAGTTCTAGGTGCTTGCTTAACTGTTGGAGCACATTCAGTATCTTGTATAGATAACATTAAATTGCTTTCTAGTAATTCTTGTTCTTTCTTTTCATAAAGACAACAGTAAAACATAAGGCTCGCAATATCAAATATAATAGGGAGAAAAGTCAATTACTGCCTAGACTGATATGAGAATGCACTGTTTGAAAGATTTGTTTGCTTTTTTGTTAAATTTATCTTCCTGCTTTGGTTGCAAAGCCTTTGATTTTAAGACCCAAAGTGAAGGTCATGGTCTGATCAAACAGTGGAAAGCCAGCTCTTACTTTGTGAAGATTAATTGGAAACATGAAAATTGTTGGTGTTATGGTCATATTTTGGCTTATTGGCATTTGGGAACACACACTGCATATTTGTTTGTGGAATATCGAAAGGCATTTGAGGATAATGTTACTTGTTTCCTTTCTCTCAGATGACTCAGACACAGGAAGCTGCCAGTGAAGTTTCTGACGTACTGGCTCGTACTTTAAGCAGACTTGATATTCCAGGAATGGAAAGTCAGAAGATAGTCACGATAGTGCACAAACTGCTGCAAAACGTATAATATGAAGCAGAAAAACAAGCCTTAATGTGTCTTCTAACATCACTGTATACAGGTTGTACCCTTCTCTCATGGTCAGTGGAATTTTCATGTGCTCTTGGCACTGGATTGTCCATGTCAATTTTTCCTGTACAAAAATGAAGCTATTTATTCACAGCTTTGACTCAAGAGAATTGCTTATTTAGAATGCAGATGTCAGGAAGTTGCTTGTGACCAGTTTAATATTAATGAGTGATATGGACATTTCAGCAAGATTATTTTTAAAATGATTTATTGTGGATTTATTTGTGTCTATCTGGAAATAAAATAAATGTGTTGTTGCAATGGCTTTTTACTAATAAATGTGACCACATTGAGTGCAGTTTGGAATTTTAATACATTCAAAAGCGCATTTATGTTCAGTGGCATTATATAGAGGATAATGTAAATTCTAAGAGTGTTAGAAGTTCCACAACCATCTGATATTCTTTATACTAAATCGTTCACCATTCCATATAGCACATACCTCAGCTTCTTCAGAATATCTTTTCCAAACTTTCTGCCTATGTTAATTTTTATGAAATGGATTCATACTTTCCTAGCAATAAGACATCTTTCTGCCTGTTAAATCCCCCCCCCCTCCTCTGCTACTTCCTTTCTGTCTGTTTGCTATCAATGTAATGCCTCTTACCTTGGAACATTCCTGTACATGTTGTATTTGTATCTGCTTATCTTTGCTGCTGTAACACACTGAATTTCCCCATTGTGGGACTATTAAAGGACTATTATTATTATTAACGGTATCAGGTGGAAATACCCCTTCAATAAAACGATTTAGATAGCACTTAGTTGTCTAGATGGGATTACTCTTTTTTGTAGCACTCCCCTCCAAAAAAAACACTGAATTAGGCCAGGGCCCCACATTGCGAACACGCAGTACTGCAGCAAAAAACGCTGCATTTTACAGTACCTGCAAAGTGGATGGGATTCTGGCTAATCTTAACCACACATTGCAGAAAAAAATCCATAGCGGAAAAGAAAAATCGCAGCATGTCAATTATACCGATGAAAACACTGGCGTTTTCCGTATAGGTATAATAGAGGAAGAAAGTCCGCAGAGGAAAACTCAGCAGACTTTCTGTGAAAAACGCTGCAGAAAAAAAAAGCAATGCGTTTCCGCTGTGTTTTTTTTTTTTTTTTGCTGCGGCTCGCTACATGGGGCCTTAGCCTAAAAGTGAAACTTGATCTCTGTTTTCTGAAAAAGTGAAGCAAAAAGGTGACTAGCAAGTGCCACTAAATTGTATCATGCTGCATGCACCAATTTGAAAAGGTTGACCCAATTAGAACCATTTACAAGCTTATAGACAATCAAATCTCTTAAGCACAAATATTTAAAAATGTCTTTTTTTTTCATTAAATGGCTTGTCCAGTTTCAGACTGAACAACAGAGACAGATGTTATTGTTTGTATAATAAAAAGTTGTACAATTTTCCAATATACTTCCTATATCAATTCCTCACTCTTTTCTAGATCTCTGCTTGCTGTCATTCATTCTGCTTACTTCTAGTGGATCCAAATCAGTCCATGGTCATGTGACACACAGATGCTCAGCTCATTAGTCACAGTAATCAGACACATGCCTGGGAACAAGCTTTCCACCTGTGTGTCCATCACATGACCATGGACTGTAAATCACATGACCATGGACTGATTTTTATCCACTGGAATAAGCAGAATAAATGACATCAAGCAGAGATCTAGAAAACTGTGAGGAATTGATACAGAAAGAATATTGGAATATTGTACAACCTTTTATTATACAAACAATAACATTTGTCTCTCAGTATTGGTCTGAAATCCTAGAGTGCATCTGGAGTGTCCATATTTTTCCATCAAATGGTTCTGATTTATTTATTTTTTTATACTACAGAAGCAAAGGAAGCAAATGCATGCCAAGTGAAGGACATGAAGCAACCATACTATATCTGAATGGCTTGCTGAATTGAGTAATAAACATAACTTATCATTGAACAGGTAAAGAGAAGTATAGAACATGCTGTACTGCACTAGACTGTAGATGGGCGCTACTAGTCAGCCAGTCATGCACTTTACTAATACTTTGGTTTTACCAGAAAATGACCTTGCTGATTTGTTGTAACCTTCAGCCAAGCATTGTATGTTGAATGTATGTTTGAAGTTACAATGTTCCAGAAAAGACCACTTCACCCTGAACATATTGTATCCTGAGCCCATTGTAATTTGAGGGACCATTGTATGTGTTTTATAGCTGTTGGCAAGTCTTCTCAGAAGAGTTTAGTCTCTTATGTAATTTGCAATGATGTATGTTGTATGCATTTTTTATCAGCATTTTGTATTCATACTATGTCTGACTAGTGACCTGATGAGAGGCTATATGCTGTTTATTATCCTTCACCACGTGTCTGGCATCCATATGGCTAGATAATTTTAGCTAAAGGACTTGAAATATACCTTTTTTTTTTCCAAGAGAATGTGAAATATCTGCCAGACTATAACAGAAGTGGAAATGCAATCATGTGAGGTTAGCATTCCTATGGAGTCTAAATGAGGATGCTGTCTGCATGCTTCAAAACGGATTGTTCCATCCAGTGGGAACATAAGTGAGGAATGCCATACTCTGTCCAAGGAATTTAAAGCTAGCTTGCCTGTTGCAAAAGAGAGTAAACACTTTATAGGAAGGTTATTTCCACCACTGTAAAATAATATTTGCATTTTCCCAAAAATGAATTTTTAACTCCTTGACCTCATGACCATTTTGGTTGTTGGGCAGTCATGACTTTTGTTTATTAAGATTGTCTCACCATAGCATATCAGTCAGGAAATAAAGTCGGGGCAGCAGTCAGCAGATCACTACTGGCTTCTGAAACCTGATCAGATATTGCCAGGAAAAGTTACAGCCAGCCATGTATTTCCGCTGCAGCAAAATGTATTACATGATGGTCATTAAATTGAATGGTGGCCATACATGTATGGGAAAAGTTTGGTAGAGTAGAAGGGACCATAGAATTCTGCTCATGAGCTATGCTGTAGATCTATTCCTTTCCATATTTAATTGTTGTTGTTTTTTTTTGTTTTTTTGTAATTAATTATTATAGGCAAACAAGTTTTTTTGACTGGCTAACTCAAAAATGGTCAAAGAATGACTATAATCACACCAGAATATAATAACATAAAAAGTGTTTAATAAATGAAAAGAGATAATACTTAGCTGCAGGTACAAATGATGCAATAGTTCACTGGATGGGGAGCCCCTTGTATATCAGACACTGCAATGCATTGTTTGATGACTTCCAAAGGTGCTGGACATCTTTCCCATTATTCCAGCTGAGGCTATTTAACCATAGCCCATACAGCTTTTTTTGTACCTTTGGGGGAGAGGCTTCATGGATGTGTATGCATGGTCAACTCATAACATGACCATTTGTGGTACAGGAATTTGCAGGGATGTTTAGCTACTGATCAGTAACAGAATAGTATACAAAAATATAGAGTGATCAATGACAGAAATTATTCTATAGATGGACAATAAGAAATACATACAGACTGATCAGTAAGACATTAACCCTGTCATATCACATGAATAAAACACTATAATTTTGTGGAAAAAACTTGTCCTATTACATTTGTCAAAATTTTATATAAATTTTCCTAGAAGGAAAATGGTTACTTTCACCATTCTGACAACTTGGGAAAGGGTGAAAACCATGCACAAATCTCATGTCTTTAGCCAACTTTGGGAACTACGTTTGGTATCATGTTATCATTCATTTACTTAGCCCGTAGAGAAAGTTACAAATATGATGTATCTTTGCCCCTCTCTCTCTCTCTCTATATATATATATATATATACAGCACAAACCAAAAATTTGGACACACCTTCTTATTCCAAGAGTTTTCTGTATTTTCATGACTATAAAAATTGTAGATTCACACTGAAGGCATCAAAACTATGAATTAACACATGTGGAATTATATACTTAACAAAAAAGTGTGAAACAACTGAAAATATGTCTTATATTCTAGGTTCTTCAAAGTAGCCGCCTTTTGCTTTAATTACTGCTTTGCACACTCTTGGCATTCTCTTGATGAGCTTCAAGAGGTAGTCACCTGAAATGGTTTTCACTTCACAGGTGTGCCCTGTCATGTTTAATAAGTGGGATTTCTTGCCTTATAAATAGGGTTGGGACCATCAGTTGTGTTGTTCAGAAGTCAGGTGGATACACAGTTGATAGTCCTACTGAATGGAGTGTTAGAATTTGTATTATGTCAAGAAAAAAGCAGCTAAGTAAAGAAAAACGAGTGGCCATCATTACTTTAAGAAATGAAGGTCAGTCAGTCCGAAAAATTGGGAAAACTTTGAAAGTGTCCCCAAGTGCAGTGGCCAAAACCATCAAGCGCTACAAAGAAACTGGCTCACATGAGGACTGCCCCAGGAAAGGAAGACCAAGAGTCACCTCTGCTGCGGAGGATAAGTTCATCCGAGTCACCAGCCTCAGAAATCGCAGGTTAACAGCAGCTCAGATTAGAGACCAGGTCAATGCCACACAGAGTTCTAGCAGCAGAAACATCTCTACAACAACTGTTAAGAGGAGACTGTGTGCAGCAGGCCTTCATGGTAAAATAGCTGCTAGGAAACCACTGCTAAGGACAGGCAACAAGCAGAAGAGACTTGTTTGGGCTAAAGAACACAAGGAATGGACATTAGACCTGTGGAAATCTGTGCTTTGGTCTGATGAGTCCAAATTTGAGATCTTTGGTTCCAACCACCGTGTCTTTGTGCGACGCAGAAAAGGTGAACGCATGGACTCTACATGCCTGGTTCCCACCGTGAAGCATGGAGGAGGAGGTGTGATGGTGTGGGGGTGCTTTACTGGTGACACTGTTGGGGATTTATTCAAAATTGAAGGAATACTGAACCAGCATGGTTACCACAGCATCTTGCAGTGGCATGCTATTCCATCCGGTTTGCGTTTAGTTGGACCAGCATTTATTTTTCAACAGGACAATGACCCCAAACACACCTCCAGACTGTGTAAGGGCTATTTGACCAAGAAGGAGAGTGATGGGGTGCTACGCCAGATGACCTTGCCTCCACAGTCACCAGACCTGAATCCAATCGAGATGGTTTGGGGTGAGCTGGACTGCAGAGTGAAGGCAAAATGGCCAACAAGTGCTAAGCATCTCTGGGAACTCCTTCAAGACTGTTGGAAGACCATTTCAGGTGACTACCTCTTGAAGCTCATCAAGAGAATGCCAAGAGTGTGCAAAGTTAAAGGTGGCTACTTTGAAGAACCTAGAATATAAGACATATTTTCAGTTGTTTCACACTTTTTTGTTAAGTATATAATTCCACATGTGTTAATTCATAGTTTTGATGCCTTCAGTGTGAATCTACAATTTTTATAGTCATGAAAATACAGAAAACTCTTGGAATGAGAAGGTGTGTCCAAACTTTTGGTCTGTACTGTATATAAGGGTGGGTTACTATATATATAATTGGGAAACTTAAATATGAGGGGGCTATTATAAGGGGGAACTATTATTTATAAAACGGGCTATTATTTATAAGGGGGGGGACTATTATATATAAGGCATCCATTATAAGGGGGAGCTATTATTTATAAGAGGGGAACTATTTATAAGGGGGGTATAATTGTTAAGTGGGCTTATTTATAAAGGTGGCTATTAGTGATAATGGGGACTATTATTTATGAGAGGGCTATTATTTATAAGGGAGCAGTATTATTTTTATGGGGTGACTGTTACTGATAAGGGGGAATATTACTGATACAGGGCACTATCATTTATAAGGGCGCTATTACTGATGTGGGTGTAATATTATTTATAACCAGGGACTATTATTTATAAGGAGGCCCTATAATAACTGATGACTGGGTGCAAAAATCTATTAGGTGGTACAAAGGTGCTCATTTGAATTGTGTGTGGTAAATGCGGCTTGTTATTACTTTTTTGTTGGCAGAAAGGAGGCGTTATTATAGGGGCTGCCACTGCAAAATGATGGTGTTGTTTGCATATCAGTATTTGGGGCCCCGCTTTTAATTTTGCCCAGGGCCCCACTTTGTCTAAAACCGGCCCTGCTCCCGGGGGGGCTCTCAGCTGCTATGGTTCACACTTGGAACAGGTTGGGTCTCTTCCATCTCGTTGACTTGGTTGACCTGCTAACTTTGGAGCTAAGACCCTATGACTACTTCACCACTGACCTGCACTTACCCATCTCTGAATGGTTTCATTATAATCAGATTGCTCACTTTGTGACCACCCTGTTTGGAGCTCAACGGTTCTCCACTCCCACAGCCTTCGAGAGGTTGTGTCGTTCTGGCATGTCTACCAAAGGCCTGATTACAGGTATTTATAAACTTCATTCGTCTACCCTTCCTCACAGGTACATGGTCAGATAGTCTGAGGCCCTGGATAGGCAGATCTCGCCTGGTCAATGGCAGATTATTTAGTCCCATGCGGCCAAGTCTTCCACATGCATAACATTCCAGGAGACCCAGTACAAGCTCCTCATGCACTAGTACCACATTCCAGCTCTGCTGCACGCGCTTAACCCCACAATCCTCTCTACTTGCTGGAGGTGTCTAACTGGCCTAGGTACCCTATTCCACATTTTTTGGGATTGCCCTGCTATATGTCCCTTCTGGCTGTAGGTAAAGGTTATTACTGACGCTCTCTTTATCCAAGGTGTCCCACTAGACCCCATTGTTTATTTGCTCAACTTACCCCCTAGGTATCTAGGTAAGAAGACTTCTAGATTATTTCTGTTCCTTTGCATGGCCGCCAAGACTCTTATAGCCATCCATTGGAAGGATGTCCCCTCCCCACAGGTGCTGCGCTGTTAGCCCGAATGAAGGATGTGCGCAGCCTGGAATTTCTGACAGCCACTCTCAATAATACTATAGAGGAATTCCAGGCTGTATGGTCCCACTGGGATACGTATTGCATATTGAATGGGATTTGATATCCTTCTCACTCCCATTTGTTCCCCCCCCCACACCACTCTTCTTTTTTCTCTTTCCTTTGTCTCGTCTGTACCCCTCCCACTGTGTTTTGGATTAGCTGTGACTGTGTTTGCGTGGTTTACCTACTTGTTGACTTTGGTGGCACAGGCCACGTCATGTTATTGTTTAATATGTGGTTATCTTTTTTTTTCTCTTGTTTTTACTATTGTTGTTCACTTTTTACTGTTGAAAATTCATAATAAAAATTACAGTTGAAAAAAAAAAAAAACATTTACAAACAATGTGGACTTAGGCAAGATACAACTCCATCCTCTCCCCCTCTCAAATACAGTAATAAGGCTACAAGAGAAGATGAGTACCTCAAAGGGAGAACACATCTCACATCACAACCGACATTTATCATCAACCCAATATTCAGGTGCCTAGATTAAGCTAGAACTCACTAGTAAGTAATAAGTAGACCACACATACTGTCAGATCTAGCAAGGCCCGGCTAGGCAATCCTGGAACATTCAACCATCGACCCCAAATGGCTTCAGATTTTGAGGAATATTTTTGTTATAATTTCTCTGGGGTATACACCCCATTGCAATCTAATAACATTATTTGATTTAGATAAAAGCTCCTGTTTCGTAGACACTGCAGATTGGATCTAGTGACCTCAATGTATTTATGAAACTAATATAATATCCTCTATATTCCAAGCAAAGTTGAATCATCCACATCAGGGACATCAAGGATGCCCAGAAGGCAGATTTTAGGCTCAGGTGTTAAGGCCTTATTCACACGAACCTCTAAAGTGTGAATCTGACTTCCCTTTCACACAGCCGTTTTTGGTACTCAATGGAGGGAATTTATCAATCCCTCCACCTAGAGGGATGATGTGGCACACATTTGGCACAGTGCCCTTTCTTGCACCAGACTTGCGGCACATGCCCCATTCTGTACCTCGCAGGGATGCCTCGGCCTGATATATTTATTATAACCCAGTTCCTAACTGGCGTAGATGTCCATTCTGGCTTATAGGTACAGTGGGGAAAAAAGTATTTAGTCAGCCACCAATTGTGCAAGTTCTCCCAATTAAAAAGATGAGAGAGGCCTGTAATTGACATCATAGGTAGACCTCAACTATGAGAGACAAAATGAGAAAACATCTAGAAAATCACGTCTGATTTTTTAAAGAATTTATTTGCAAATTATGGTGGAAAATAAGTATTTGGTCACCTGCAAACAAGCAAGTTTTCTGTCTGTCACAGACCTGTAACTTCTTCTTTAAGAGGCTCCTCTGTCCTCCACTCATTACCTGTAGTAATGGCACCTGTTTTACATTGTTATCAGTATAAAAGACACCTGTCCACAATCTCAAACAGTCACACTCCAAACTCCACTATGGTGAAGACCAAAGAGCTGTGGAAGGACACCAGAAACAAAATTGTAGACCTGCACCAGGCTGGGAAGACTGAATCTGCAATAGGCAAGCGGCTTGGTGTGAAGAAATCAACTGTGGGAGCAATAATTATAAAATGGAAGACATACAAGACCACTGATAATCTCCCTCGATCAGGGGCTCCACGCAAGATCTCACCCCGTGGGGTCAAAGTGATCACAAGAACAGTGAGCAAAAATCCCAGAACCACACGGGGGGACCTAGTGAATGACCTGCAGAAAACTGGGACTAACGTATCAAAGGCTACCGTCAGTAACACACTACATCGCCAGGGGCTCAGATACAGCAGTGCCAGACGTGTCCCCCTGCTTAAGCCAGTACATATCCGGGCCTGTCTGAAGTTTGCTAGAGAGCATTTGGATGTTCCAGAAGAGTATTGGGAGAATGTCATATGGTCAGATGAAACCAAAGTAAAACTGTTTGGTAGAAACACAACTCGTCGTGTTTGGAGGAGAGTGAATGCTGAGTTGCATCCAAAGAACACCATACCTACTGTGAAGCATGAGGGTGGCAACATCATGCTTTGGGGCTGTTTCTCTGCAAAGGGACCAGGACGACTGATCTGTGTACATGAAAGAATGAATGGAGCCATGTATCGTGAGATTTTGAGTACAAACCTCCTTCCATCAAAAAAAGGCATTGAAGATGAAACGTGGCTGGGTCTTTCAGCATGACAATGATCCCAAGCACACTGCCAGGGCAACGAAGGAGTGGCTTCGTGAGAAGCATTTCAAGGACCTGGAGTGGCCTAGCCAGTCTCCAGATCTAAACCCCATAGAAAACCTTTGGAGGGAGTTGAAAGTCTGTGTTGCCCAGCGACAGCCCCAAAACATCACTGCTCTAGAGGAGATCTGCATGGAGGAATGGGCCAACATACCAGCAACAGTGTGTGCCAACCTTGTGAAGACTTACAGAAAACATTTGACCTCTGTCATTGCCAACAAAGGATATATAAGAAAGTATTGAGGTGAACTTTTGTTATTGACCAAATACTTATTTTCCACCATAATTTGCAAATAAATTCTTTAAAAATTAGACAATGTGATTTTGTGGATTTGTTTTCTCATTTTGTCTCTCATAGTTGAGGTCTACCTATGATGTCAATTACAGGCCTCTCTCATCTTTTTAAGTGGGAGAACTTGCACAATTGGTGGCTGACTAAATACTTTTTTCCCCACTGTATATGCCTAATTTCTGAAGAGGCCAGAGCCCATTGATTTCAGTGTGTCTATTCACATGGTCGTTTTGTTGTAGTAAATATTGAATTTATGGGCACAAATTTTTTATAATGTAATGTTTTTTCATATACTTTTTGATGGAGTCTCACATAATACATAACAAAATTGAACATGCATTCAACCAAAAGAATTCTATCTGGACTCCCACAGTATCTACATGACCATCTACCAACTGCAACCAGAGTGGATGTAGGCACCAAAGTCATTCTCCTCCGATGGTCAGCTGAACCCAAATTGGTGAATGGTCTAAAAAGACAACAGTGAGGTATGTGTGAGCTGGAATAACACGAATATTGCCCTGCTGTCTGGTTCTTCACCATTCACGAAATCACACTCAAAAGATCATCAAAACTGTGGAATGGGTCCTGCCAAGTATAACATAATCAGCCGATGGCATTTTTCGTTTTTGATTCCCCGCATTCCAAACCCCTTAACTTTTTTTATTTTTCGATTCACAGAGGGCTTAATATTTGCAGGACAAATTTTTCTTTATAATGGTACCAGTTATTATTCTATACACTGTACTATGGAAGCTGGAAAAAAAAATTCAGAATGGGGTTGAAATGGAGAAAAAGTGCATTTGTGCAACTTTCTTAAGGTCTTTGTTGTTACAGCGTTCATTGTGCAGCCAAAATGACATGTTATCTGTATTCTATGTTTTAGTACGATTCGGGGGATATCAAATTTAAATATGTTTTATTTACATTTTAACCCCTTAACAAAAACTTTTTTTTGTTAAAGTTGCCATATTCTGACACCCGTAACTTTTATATATTTCTAGCACACTGAAGGCATCAAAACTATGAATTAACACATGTGGAATTATATACTTAACAAAAAAGTGTGAAACAACTGAAAATATGTCTTATATTCTAGGTTCTTCTAAGTAGCCACCTTTTGCTTTGATTACTGCTTTGCACACTCTTGGCATTCTCTTGATGAGCTTCAAGAGGTAGTCACCTGAAATGGTCTTCCAACAGTCTTGAAGGAGTTCCCAGAGATGCTTAGCACTTGTTGGCCCTTTTGCCTTCACGCTGCGGTCTAGCTCACCCCAAACCATCTCGATTGGGTTCAGGTCTGGTGACTGTGGAGGCCAGGTCATCTGGTGTAGCACCCCATCACTCTCCTTCTTGGTCAAATAGCCCTTACACAGTCTGGAGGTGTGTTTGGGGTCATTGTCCTGTTGAAAACGCAAACGGATGGAATAGCATGCCGCTGCAAGATGCTTTGGTAACCATGCTGGTTCAGTATTCCTTCAATTTTGAATAAATCCCCAACAGTGTCACCAGTAAAGCACCCCCACACCATCACACCTCCTCCTCCATGCTTCACGGTGGGAACCAGGCATGTAAAGTCCATTCGTTCACCTTTTCTGCGTCGCACAAAGACACAGTGGTTGGAACCAAAGATCTCAAATTTGGACTCATCAGACCAAAGCACAGATTTCCACAGGTCTAATGTCCATTCCTTGTGTTCTTTAGCCCAAACAAGTCTCTTCTGCTTGTTGCCTGTCCTTAGCAGTGGTTTCCTAGCAGCTATTTTACCATGAAGGCCTGCTGCACACAGTCTCCTCTTAACAGTTGTTGTAGAGATGTGTCTGCTGCTAGAACTCTGTGTGGCATTGACCTGGTCTCTAATCTGAGCTGCTGTTAACCTGCGATTTCTGAGGCTGGTGACTCGGATGAACTTATCCTCCGCAGCAGAGGTGACTCTTGGTCTTCCTTTCCTGGGGCGGTCCTCATGTGAGCCAGTTTCTTTGTAGCGCTTGATGGTTTTGGCCACTGCACTTGGGGACACTTTCAAAGTTTTCCCAATTTTTCGGACTGACTGACCTTCGTTTCTTAAAGTAATGATGGCCACTCGTTTTTCTTTACTTAGCTGCTTTTTTCTTGCCATAATACAAATTCTATATTTGTATTATGTCAGTGGATATGAAAAATATATCCTGTGGAAAATTACCTACATTCATTACATGTGAACATTTTATAATATTTTAACAATAAGGCAGGATTATTTTACGTAACATATAGACTTTTTCTTAGTCTAGGAGTAGAGTTACCACTGTAGCAGCCACAATAAGTGTTAAAGGCCATGGACCCCTTTGCATTGAATATGTTTTACTGCCTAAATAAAAATTAAGCAACATTCTTAATGATCTTCATTAAATAGTTCCTATTTTGCTGTTGCAGAGTCTGAGTAACTCCTTCATGTCTGCTGTTCTGCTGATTGAAATAGATAACACATTGCTACTCGCTACATCAGCGCTATCTGCTCTACCCCTCCTTTTTTCCAGTGCTATACATTGTAGCAAGGAGTAGGAGGAGGGTGTACATGGCAGATCAGAGTGCAGAGATGGGTAAGAGCACCAACGTTTTCAGGTAATGAAGACACTGGAGAGAAAGCAGTCTCTCTGGATCAGTGTCTTTTAGCACGAGAAAAGAGATCCCATATAAGCTGTCAAAGAAGAAATTAGTGCAAGGATAAAAATATAATGAAACATAGTTACATAGTAGATGAGGTTGGGTGAAGACATCAGTCCATCAAGTCCAACCTATAACCCTACAGTCCCCTACAGTGTTGAAATATATAATATACATATATTATACATATATAATGGCTAGTGAAGGCAGTTTCATTTTGCTACCATAGCAGTGGTAGAAGTCAACATGATTGAAGTTATTGTAAGGCATATTCTTTGTTGGAATTTTTTGAATTTGCCTTTTCCATCCAACACCAGCATAAATACACAAAATTATAGATGACACCATTATACTTCTGTTTTTTCCAGTTCAGATTTTCGCTGAAAAAAAAAAAATCACCAAGACTCCACTGTGTGAAAAAGACATTTTCCAAGGACTATAAGTGCATGCTAGAAAGTGGTCTAAGTTATGTAGCATCATTGAAAGTAAGATTAAGTAAGATAAAAACTGTTATTTAGATCTTAAAGGAAACCACTTCAGAACAACAGTTTTAAAAGCTTGAGAATGTATATGAATGGAGAAAAGGACATGATGTTACCCAACATTTTATACAGCTTTTTGTGGAGAATTACACTGTAAATTAAAGCAGAGCCACAATAAGATTACAAATAAGCCTTGGCACCAGTGGATATTGGCATTTTGCTATTGCCATTAATGATCCAGAGGTTCAGGAGAGCTAAGTGCAGACTGCTCAAAGGCTGGAACAATTTGGAAGTATTTGAGTGAAAAAAATGTTCAGCGTCTAAGCAGCCTATTTTTAGAAAAGTTCCATCCTGCCCACTAAAACCCACTGTCACGCCAGCCTTTCTGTTAAAAACAAGAGTTTTCAGATATCTACTGCAGGTTGGACCTTTATTACAGCACAGCGTATATACAGTCATATGAAAAAGTTTGGGCACCCCTATTAATCTTAAACATTTTTAGTTCTAAATATTTGGGTGTTTGCAACAGCCATTTCAATTTGATATATCTAATAACTGATGGACACAGTAATATTTCAGGATTGAAATGAGGTTTATTGTACTAACAGAAAATGTGCAATATGCATTAAACCAAAATTTGACCGGTGCAAAAGTATGGGCACCTCAACAGAAAAGTGACATTAATATTTAGTAGATCCTCCTTTTGCAAAAATAACAGCCTCTAGTCGCTTCCTGTAGCTTTTAATCAGTTCCTGGATCCTGAATGAAGGTATTTTTGACCATTCCTCTTTACAAAACAATTCCAGTTCAGTTAAGTTTGATGGTCGCAGAGCATGGACAGCCCGCTTCAAATTATCCCACAGATGTTCAATGATATTCAGGTCTGGGGACTGGGATGGCCATTCCAGAACATTGTAATTGTTCCTCTGCATGAATGCCTGAGTAGATTTGGAGCTGTGTTTTGGATCATTGTCTTGCTGAAATATCCATACCCGGCGTAACTTCAAATTCCTCACTGATTCTTGTACATTATTCTCAAGAATCTGCTGATACTGAGTTGAATCCATGCGACCCTCAACTTTAACAAGATTCCCGGTGCCAGCATTGGCCACACAGCCCCAAAGCATGATGGAACCGCCACCAAATTTTACAGTGGGTAGCAAGTGTTTTTCTTGGAATGCTGTGTTTTTTTGACGCCATGCATAACGTCTTTTTGTATGACCAAACAACTCAATCTTTGTTTCATCAGTCCACAGGACCTTGTTCCAAAATGAAGCTGGCTTGTCCAAATGTGCTTTTGCATACCTCAGGCGACTCTGTTTGTGGCGTGCTTTCAGAAACGGCTTCTTTCGCATCACTCTCCCATACAGCTTCTCCTTGTGCAAAGTGTGCTGTATTGTTGACCAATGCACAGTGACACCATCTGCAGCAAGATGATGCTGCAGCTCTTTGGAGGTGGTCTGTGGATTGTCCTTGACTGTTCTCACCATTCTTCTTCTCTGCCTTTCTGATATTTTTCTTGGCCTGCCACTTCTGGGCTTAACAAGAACTGTCCCTGTGGTCTTCCATTTCCTTACTATGTTCCTCACAGTGGAAACTGACAGGTTAAATCTCTGAGACAACTTTTTGTATCCTTCCCCTGAACAACTATGTTGAACAATCTTTGTTTTCAGATCATTTGAGAGTTGTTTTGAGGAGCCCATGATGCCACTCTTCAGAGGAGATTCAAATAGGAGAACAACTTGCAATTGGCCACCTTAAATACCTTTTCTCATGATTGGATACACCTGGCTATGAAGTTCAAAGCTCAGTGAGGTTACAAAACCAATTTTGTGCTTCAGTAAGTCAGTAAAAAGTAGTTAGGAGTATTCAAATCAATAAAATGATAAGGGTACCCAAATTTTTGCACTGGTCAAATTTTGGTTTAATGCATATTGCACATTTTCTGTTAGTACAATAAACCTCATTTCAATCCTGAAATATTACTGTGTCCATCAGTTATTAGATATATCAAATTGAAATGGCTGTTGCAAACACCCAAATATTTAGAACTAATAATGATTAAGATTAATAGGGGTGCCCAAACTTTTTCATATGACTGTAACTGTACTGTAAAGTCCCAATCGGTGGGGGTTAAGGATCTGGAAAAACATGCAATTAGAATTGCCATTATGACTGAAAACCAAAATAAAAACTTGAACATTCAATATAGATAACTGAAGTACTGTACTGTATGTAGATGAGACATATTGTTGAACAATGACTGGGAAACCTTTGATTTTATGTTTTGCACCGAGGATAAAATATTCCTGCTCACAGCGAAAAAATTCCATAAAAATTAACTTTTAATACTCCATTTAAAAATTCACATCACAAAATAAAATCCATGCAATCAGAAAAACTTACACGTTTCAGAGTAGAAACACCCCTTAGGGTGGGTTCACACTTGCGCTTGAGTCCGTCCGCTGCCAATCCGAGTGAAAATCTCGGGAAACTGGATAGGCACCGGATAGCGACAGGTTAGCGATGCATTGCTTAAAAACCCATTCATTTGAATGGGTTTTTAAAGCAATGCGCGGGTGTCCGATTGCACCGTCTGCGCCGTGAAGCCGTTTTTTTTTCGTCAGACACAAACTCCTGCATGTCCGACTTTGTTTCCGACGAAAAAACTGGATTCACGGTGCAGAGGGTGCAATCGGACACCTGCGCATTGCTTTAAAAACCCATTCAAATGAATGGGTTTTTAAGCAATGCGTCGCTAACCTGTCGCTATTCGGTGCCTATCCAGTTTCCCGAGATTTTCACTCGGATTGGCAGCGGACGGACTCAAGCGCAAGTGTGAACCCACCCTTAGTCATAGCATGATTTCATGTTATTATAGAGCCAAAATATTTTTTTCCACAGTTTAGGGTACATGCTGAAGTCTGTATTAAAACCATCATGCCAGGTTTTGTGGCTATATCATCATCTTAAAATAGTGATATTATGAAAGTAGTCCATATTTTTTTTTCAAAAAACAATTGTTGGCTACTGCATCATAACAATTCATAAAAATACTGCAGGATAATACACTGAACTGGACTGGACATCTTTTTTTTTCCAGTCTTACTGCATTTCTCATATATCTCCTTGGCCAGCTTTGCCCAAGTAGTGTACCCCATGTCACAGAGCAGTCACTTCCCCTTGTACCGACCTCTGTTGGCAGTAGATAATGCTAGTTATTCACTGTCTTCAATAGCTTTATTATACAAAAGAATTCCAAGTCCAAGAAATCATCCCAGTGAAAGTGGAAGCAGAACAGCACCCAAAATCTATGACTGACGGCCATTTAGTTATTTAGCATTTAACTTATGAGCAGAGTGTGAAGACCAGCAGGGACCTGGTAAAATGAGTATTTCATAACTCACTATGAGCCATTTACTGGACAGTCTCTTTTAAAAATGTACTGTTTTATGTTATGAATATACAGTATATGCTTAACTTACCCAGAGACCAATATAACTATCAATGTTGTGAAAGTAAATAACATCAAGGTGTAGGCTTGTAGGCTGTTCTAATAAAAAACAGTTTTAAGTTCTTAAGAGGGGTAAACTTATACAGCATTAGACATCGTCCCCAACATCTGCCACCTTGGAAGCTTTACCACAGCCCAATAGTGTGGGTGATTAATTCTTCAGCATAGATGTTTATTAGAATGATGACATATCTAGCAAAATAACACATTTCACACTGACCTTGGGATTTGGCAGTGTATACGTGATACCACTCCTAGACATTCATGATTAATATACAGAAAACACTGGAAGCTAAGCTCTAATGAAGCCAAGCAATTAACTGGAGCAGTAGTGAAAGAAGACGGGACTTGTAAACAACATGTAAAACTCTCTCCAATGATAGTGGAAGTTCCAGCATAACTTCTCACTGTTGAAGGACTATTCTTTCTTGAGTTGCTCCTGATTACCCAACTCCATGTCAAATAAGTGTACAGGATTCAGTGAGACAAGCTGAATGATACTGTTCTGATATGCGCGACGTTTATTTACAGGGCTTGTCTTAGGGGAATGCATGACCTTTTCCTAGTGAAGAGGGCTCCAGAAAAGCTTTTCCTATGCAGTCAGGGCCACTTTAAGACATTGGAGGGCCTAGTACAAAGGTTTTATAAGTGGGGCCCCCCATCACCACCACTTAGACATACCTCCCAACTTTCAGAAGACACAAAGACGGATTAGTGTAGCAGCAAATTTTTCTGTTTTAAGGTGTGTCCATAACCCTGTCCATGTCCCCTTTGACCCCACCCATTCCTATCATGTCCCTTTGTGCCCTAACACAGTTATAATGCTTTTCAATTTATAGCATACAGTGATGATGCCTCTACTACACAGTAGAATATCCCTAAACACAAATTATAATGCCCCCTCAGTGGCCCCCAAATAGTATAATGCCCCTTAGTGGACCTCACACAGTATAATGCCTCGTTAGTGGCCCCATACAATATAATGCCTCTCAGTGGCCAATAACACAGTCAAATGTCTTTGCAGGGGCCTCTTAAAACATAATGTTACCCCAGTGACCCATCACTAATTACTCTGACCCCCAGTGGCCTATCATACAATAATACGTCCCTCCAGTGGCCCCTCAGACTGTATAATACATGAAAAAAAAAAAACAGCCATACTGTCCTAGCCCTGTTCCCACAATGCTGCTTGCAGGCTCTGGCTCTATTGCCGTATGTGGCTCAGTGCTCATCACACCTCCCTGTCTCAGACAGCACTAGTCGAAGCCTAAATGGTGGAGCATGGAATTGATAGCTCCATGCACCACCAATGTATTCAACTCTATTTTCTTCCTGAAATTGTAGGTAAAGCTGAATAGGGACCTGCTGCACCCGGACAGTACTGCATTTCAGCTGTCTCAGGGTGTCTCCGCTGCCATAGGGACCAGTGCACATGCACCCTTTGCCCTATGGTTGAAGCGGCACTACATGCAGTGTTCAAGGAGCTGTAAGCTGCCTTTACCCAAACAGATGTGACAGCTTCACATTCTTATGAAGAGAATCAGTGCTTCCTTTAACAAAATGGCCCAGATTTACTATTGCGGTTATGAATAGGCACTGGCTTAAATGAGGCATCATGGTGCATCTAGTTTGGGCTAAATGTTTTCCAACTTACTAGACATGTGGGTGTTGGTTTTCTGAAAACAGGGTGCGACTTAAATATACCTAAATTATATTGTACAATTATGGCTTAAATTAAAACAAATAAAAGGTGGTAAAAACTTCACCTTCTCTCCTGCACTTCCTGGTTTCAGTACTAAGTTGGTGGATGTGCTACAGTGCTGATCACTGGTACTTACAGGGGTGCTCCTAAGGTCTTTTTCGATTTTCGTTTTTGACTCCCTGCATTCCAAACCCCATATTTTTTTTATTTTTCTGTTCACAGAGCCATATGAGGGCTTAATGTTTGTGGTACAAATTGTATTTTGTAATAGTACAATTTATTATTCTCTACAATGTACTGGAAAGCTGGAAAAAAAATTCAAAATGGGTGGAATTGGAGAAAAACTGTGTTTGTGCGACTTTTGACGGGTCTTATTTTTACAGCGTTCACTGTGCAGCCAAGATGACATGTCACCTGTATTCTATGTGTCGGTACAATTCCGCTGTACCAAATGTATATAGTTTTATTATTTAAAAAAATCCAAAACTTTGAAAAAAACATTTTCTTGGAGTCGCCATATTTTGACACCTGTAACTTTTTTACATTTTCATGTATTTCCGTATGCATAGGGTGTCTTTTTTTGTAGGGCCAGATGTGCTTTTTAGTTATACTATCTTGGGGAATGTCTATTGCCTTGATCACTTGTTATTCAAATTTTTTTGAGAAGCAAAACAGCAAAAAAATGGCAGGTCAGCTCTTTTGATTTTTTCATTTATCGCTACAGCATTCACCGCATGGGTAAAATATTTTTCAAAGTTTGTAGACCGGGCATTTTCAGACACAGGGATACCCAATGTATTCTAGGGAAAGGCCGAAAACCAACATTGAATGCCCATGACCTTCGATCCGTCAGGTGGCACTGCATTAAAAACCAACATTATTCTGTAATGGATATTATCACATGGGCTCAGGAACACTTCAGAAAACCATTGTCAGTGAACACAGTTCGTCGCTACATCTACAAGTGCAAGTTAAAACTCTACCAAGCAAAGCGAAAGCCATATATCAACAAGACCCAGAAACGTCGACAGCTTCTCTGGGCCCGATCTCATCTGAGATGGACTGACGCAAAGTGGAAAAGTGTCCTGTGGTCTGACCAGTCCACATTTCACATTATTTTTGAAAATGATGAATATTGTTTCTTCTGGGCCAAAGAGGAAAAGGACTGTCCAGATTGTTATCAGCGCAAAGTTCAAAAACCAGCATCTCTGATGGTATGGGGGGTGTTAGTGCCCATGGCACATCTCTGATGGTATGGGGGATGTTAGTGACCATGGCATGGGTAACTTGGGAGGTGATTCGAATTTTTAATTCCCTGTCTGATCACTAATTTAATGCATTACAAGGTTAATGAATTGTAATGCATTGCAAAATACTGCCACTTGTATTACAGGCTGCATAGAGTTATTGCGAGACAACTGATTGCCGGCCCCAGACCTTGTTTTGGGTGGTGGCGATCCACAAGAAAATGGCAGTGAGGACATGGCGTCACATGGAGCGAGGACTTATGCCGGAACAAGAACCTGTCAGCAGAAGGACCGGACCTCAGTGAGAGACACTGGAGCACCAGGGACAGGTGATTATGGGTTTTTTTTGTTTATTTTTTCTTCATCTTCCCGGCCTCCTTGTAAAAAGTTGTATATCCTGGACAGCCCCTTTAACATCTCAATATACTATAAAACACAATTCTAGTATGTATGGTACATATGTACATAAGAAAACAGAGAGACATTCATATGCTGTATATACTGAAACATACATTCATATACCATATTTATTTACACACACATTCATATACCATATATACTCACATATATACAATTATATACCATATATACTTACACAAACATTCATATACTGTATATCGTCACACTTATTCATTCATTTATCATACACTATATCAGTGATAGCAAACCTTTTAGAGACCAAGTACCCAAACTGCAACTCAAAACCCACTAATTTATCTCAAAGTTCCAACGCAGCAATTTAACCTTAATACTGTGCGGATCCACAATTGCAGACAGTTACGGACCAGCAAATACGGTCATCTGAATGAGGCTTTACAGCTTTCAATAATACAAACAACTTTGTGCTAAAAGGTAAAAGTTTGCATTTCGTATACTTTTGAACAATTAATGTTCACTATTTACATCGAACAGGATCTGTTTTATAGTGACCGTGCAATGTTATTACAGCCTGTAATAACATCACATTTCTGCTATAAAACAGATACTATGTGATATAAATAGTGAAGGGCCCCCAAACAGTACAATCTGCTCCACAGTGGCCCCAGACAGTACAATCTGATCCATAGAGGCCCCCATACAGTATAATATGCTCCACATATATCATACACCACAGTATAATATACTCCACAGTGGTCCCCAAACAGTATAATATGCTCCACAGTGGACCCACACCATGTAATATGCTACACAGTGGCCCCCACACAGTATAATATACTCCACAGTGGCCCCCACACAGTATAATATGCTCCTGTACTTACCTGCACTCCCATGAAGAGCAGCCGGGTGGCCTCCTTCCACCACAAAGAAGGCGCTGATGAATTCTGCATCGGGGCAGAGGTTACAATCTTCTGTCAGTGTAAGCCGCGTATAGGCCTTCACTCACAATTTTCAAAACCTGAAAGAAGTGCTCGCTTCGTCGCTGGAGAATCTGTGAGCTTGGCTGGGGCGACAGCGTGTGTGCCCACAGTGAGGGCTCTGAGTGCCCCCTCTGGCACGCGTGCTATAGGTTCACCACCACAGCACTATATAATCACACATGTACATTTATATGCCATATATACTTACACACACATTCATATACCAAATATACTCACACATGTATAACCCCAATTCCAATGAAGTTGGGACATTGTGTAAAACATAAATTAAATACAGAATACAATGATTTGCAAATCCTTTTCAACCTATATTCAATTGAAATATTTAACATAGACAAGTTATTTAATGTTGAAATGGATGAACTTTATTGTTTTTTTGCAAATATTCACTCATTTTGAATTTGATGCCTGCAACATGTTCCAAAAAAGCTGGGACGGGCAACAAAAGACTGGGAAAGTTGAGGAATGCTCAAAAAAACTGCTGTTTGGAGCATTCCAGAGGTGAACAGGTTAATTGGAAATAGGTGAGTGTCATGATTGGGTATAAAGGGAGTATCCCCAAAAGGCTCAGTCATTCACAAGCAAGGATGGGGCGAGGTTCACCACTTTGTGAACAACTGCGTGCGCAAATAGTCCAACAGTTTAACAACAACGTTTCTCAACGTATATGTAACGTCTCTGCGCCACCCTCCACTAGCACGTTGCGGCGAAGGAGGTGTGTTCAGTTTGATTCCTTGCGTAGGTTTCTTGTTGCTCAGTCTGAACACTGTCCTAATACCTCCTGTCTGTAATTGAATTTCTGCCACACCCGTCTCCTGCATCTTTGTTTCTCTCTGCTCCTCTAATAGTTAATCTCAGCCTTGCCTGTGTGATTGACAGTCTGTCTACCAATCCAGTCTGGGGCAGGTCCTGACTTTCTATAAACAGGTTGTCAGTCCTCACATGCTCCCTGGCTATTGATTCTGCCTTGTGACTTGTCCCTGCTAGCTCCTTTTCTGCTATTCCCTGTATTCCTATTTCTGACCTCTGGCTCTGTTTTTGACTATTCTCTTGGATTGTGATTTTGTACTGCATTGCTCGACTGTTGCCGACCCGTTGGCTAGCTGACCTCCCTTTGTTGTTTGTCCAGTCTGCGTTCTATATTGTCACTTATTCAGAGTAGAGACCGGCTCCAAGTTGTTCCTGTCATTAGGACAGTGAGACAAGTAGGCAGGGACAGGGTCTGGGTCAACTTTAGGGCTCACTGTCTCTGTATTCCCTTCCTCTCAGGTTTCTGCAGCAGCACTGGGGAATTGCTCAACTGGCAATTCCCTTACAGTACAATTGCAAGGAATTTAGGGATTTCATCACCTACAGTCCATAATATCATCAAAAGATTCAGAGAATCTGGACAAATCACTGCAAGTAAGTGGCAAGGCCGAAAACCAACATTGAATGCCCATGACCTTCGATCCGTCAGGTGGCACTGCATTAAAAACCAACATTATTCTGTAATGGATATTATCACATGGGCTCAGGAACACTTCAGAAAACCATTGTCAGTGAACACAGTTCATCGCTACATCTACAAGTGCAAGTTAAAACTCTACCAAGCAAAGCGAAAGCCATATATCAACAACACCCAGAAACGCCAACGGCTTCTCTGGGCCCGAGCTCATCTGAGATCATCTGACGCAAAGTGGAAAAGTGTCCTGTGGTCTGACCAGTCCACATTTCACATTATTTTTGAAAATGATGAACATAGTTTCTTCTGGGCCAAAGAGGAAAAGGACTGTCCAGATTGTTATCAGCGCAAAGTTCAAAAACCAGCATCTCTGATGGTATGGGGGGGGGGGGGGGGTTAGTTCCCATTGCACATCTCTGATGGTATGGGGGATGATAGTGACCTTGGCATGGGTAACTTGCACATCTATGAAGGCACCATTAATGTTGAAAGGTACATATAGGTTTTGGAGCAACATATGCTGCCATCCAAGCGACATCTTTTTCAGGGACGTTCCTTCTTATTTCAGCAAGACAATGCCAAGCCACATTCTGCACGTGTTACAACAGCGTGGCTTCGTAGTAAAAGAGTGTGGGTACTAGACTGGCCTGCCTGCAGTCCAGACCTGTCTCTCATTGAAAATGTGTGGCGCATTATGAAGTGCAAAATATGACAATGGAGACCCCGGACTGTTGAGCAACTGGAGTTGTACATCAAGCAAGAATGGGGAAGAATTCCACCTACAAAGCTTCAAGAATTTGTGTCCTCAGTTCCCAAACCCTTATTGAGTGTTGTTAAAAGGAAATGTGATGTAACACAGTGGTAAACATGCCCCTGTCCCAGCTTTTTTGGAACGTATTGCAGTCATCAAATTCAAATGAGTGAATACTTGCAAAAAAAACAATAAAGTTTATTTGTTTGAACATTATCTTGTCTTTGTAGTGTATTCAATTGAATATAGGTTGAAAAGGATTTTATTTATGTTTTACACAACATCCCAACTTCATTGGAATTGGGATTGTACAATTATATACCATATATACTCACATGCATTCATATACTGTATATAGTAACACTTATACATTCATATACCATACACTATATACTCACACAGATACATTTATATACCATATATACTTACACACACACATTTATATACTGTAGTCACACTTATACATTCATATACTTACACATACATTCATATACCATATATATTCACACTGTATACAAACATACATTACTCACACATATATCTATATACAAACATACTATACTCACACATACTTGTATACAAACATACAGTACTCACACATTTACCTGTATACAAACATACAGTACTCACACAGTATGCATCAGAGTATATAAGACACTGTAAACAAATGTACACTTTACACATATATAGATATTAAATATACATATTTTACCAGCAGCTACAGGAATGGCAGCAGTTAAAGCTGTTACATGGCAGCATCCTTCCTCACTCATACTCAGAGTCACTGCTTATGAAGAGGAGGGGGAGGGGGGTGTTAAGGTGGCACAGGCAGGTTTTCATAAGATGGCACCAGTATCTGTAGCTGCTAAGTAGTGGAAACCTTTATAGCATCCATTAGCAGATGCTGCAGCTGCCAATGGTGTCCTCTTCTCCCGATCTTTAATCCCCACAGTATGGAAAGTATGCCATTGGAAGGATGTGGGGGCTCTGGGAAATGGCCTGCGTTGGGGGGAGGGGGGGCAAAGTGGGCAATGTCCACAGCTATTAGTCATCAATCACAGTGAAGAGAAGAGAATAGATGTGGCCCAAAAGAAGGAACTAAGTGATGGACCTTCAGCTAGATAGTGGTCTGTAACCTAGACACCGAGCTGTAAACACTGAGGACACATATTTAGCTGTATCTGACAAACAGAGCAAAATACATAAAGCAATGTATTCAGTGAAAGTTATTTAAGCTAGTAGTTTAAGTATCATCCTAGAAATGGGAATATCCCTTTAAGTCTGGCCCTAATCCTTTCTATCTTGTGTTTATATCTTGTGTTTCTATCTTGGAGAGACTGGTTCTCACACATCTCCGCCCTCTAGTGAGCCCCGCTATGGACCCCCTCCAGTTTGCTTATCGGCCGGGCATTGGGGTAGATGATGCCATCATCCATCTTCTGCACAGGGCTCTGTCTCACCTGGAGAAACCAGGGAACACAGTGAGAATAATGTTCTTTGACTTCTCCAGTGTTTTTAACACCATACAGCCCAGGTTATTGAGGAACAAGCTGGGCCTTGCTGGAGTGGACCACCACCTCTCCAACTGGATCCTAGACTACCTCACAAATCGACCTCAATACGTGAGAGCCCGAGACTGTGTGTCAGGTACCGTGATCTGTAATACGGGGGCACCTCAGGGTACGGTTCTCGCCCCTTTCCTCTTCACACTGTACACTGCAGATTTTAGGTGCAACTCATCCAGCTGCTACCTACAGAAGTATTCTGACGACTCTGCAATAGTGGGTCTCATCACAGATGATGATGACAGGGAGTACAGAGAACTGAACCAGGATTTTGTGGACTGGTGCCACCGGAACCACCTGAAGATTAACGCGGGGAAGACCAAGGAGATGGTGGTGGACTTCCGCAAAGGCAGAAGCCCTCCTAAACCAGTGGACATCCTGGGGACGGGCATCGAGATTGTGAACACCTATAAGTACCTGGGTTTGTTCCTTCATAATAAGCTGGACTGGGCAGATCATATGGAGGCCCTGTACAGGAAGGGCCACAGCAGGCTCTACCTGCTTAGGAAACTGAGAGCCTTTGGAATCCGGGGGGCACTTCTTAGAACTTTCTTCAACTCTGTAGTGGCATCAGCCATCTTCTTTGGAGTGGCCTGCTGGGGGAGCAGTATATCAACCAGGGACAGAAATAAACTTGACAAGCTGATTAGAAAGGCCAGCTCTGTCCTGGGGAGCCCACTGGACCCAGTGCAGGTGGTGGGTGACAGAAGGATACTGTCCGTGGTGAGCTCCATGCATGAGACTGTGATCGCGCTGAGCAGTACTGTCAATGACTGACTGCTCCACCCTAGGTGTGAGAAGGAGCGCTATCGGAAGTCTTTCCTCCCCACCGCGGTTAGGCTGTACAACCAACACCGACCTAAGCGGAGATCATTACACACAGAGAACTGAAATATCTCTCTGCCTGTTAAATCCCCCCCCCCCCCCCTCCTCTGCTACGTCCTATCTGTCTGTCTGCTATTAATGTAATGCCTCTCACCTTGGAACATTCCTGTACATGTTGTATTTGTTGTATTTGTATTTGTATCTGCTTATCTTTGCTGCTGTAACACACTGAATTTCCCCATTGTGGGACTATTAAAGGACTATTATTATTATTATTATTTAGCTGATCTTTGACTATAGTTTTGACACTGTAAGAGATAGCTACAATTGGTAGAACACCCACAACAGTTTTTATTCTCTGGTAGATATGTACACGATGCAAACTGTGCCAAGGGTAGCCTTCTTACCAGTGGCTGTAATTGTGAGTTATCCAGTTGTGTCGTGGCCATAAATAAGGCTCTCCAACTGACTCAACTTCTTACTACTGTGTCAGTTGGAAAGTCATAATGATAGTGAGTGAGCAGGAGCAATAGGTGCCAGGTCACACTGGTAGAACCACACTGTAGGTACTGCACACAAGTGTCACTAGTTGTGAGTAAATTCAGAAAATTATAGCACAAGTTGGTTTTGGAAGTATGGTCAGGATATACTGTAGGTGGGGGTCTACATTGTAAAAAGCTTTTTTCGGTACATGGTTCTGTGTGACCAAGCTTGTTGTTTCTGAATAGCACATAGATATTATTGATCAAAAAAGTATCAAGTATGATGAAGGCTATATAAGAATATAGAAACAATTTCCATAATAACAACATATGGTTATTGGTGACATAAACAATAGTAATGCAGATTTAATAGTTGTTGAAGTCTTAAATACTACGCGCATTACAATAAGGCTCGGGGCCCCATGTGGTTCACTGGCAGTACAGTCAGAAGAGAAAATCTAAAACTTAACTTTCAATACTCCCTATAAAAATAAATAAATAGGAGCGTTACATAAGTCACTGCCAAACATCTGCAGCGCTCCACTGCTACAGAGACTATGTATACATCTGTATTATCCGAAGGAAATAATATGACACTATATAGGGAGATGGATTCTCAGCAGAGGGTAACAGATATATTATACCACTAAGGCTGGGTTCACATCTGCGTTTGGCTCTCTGCACAAAATCATTTTTTGAAACCGTCTCAAAATCCTCAAAAGCTGATTTCAAACGGTTCTTTTTAAAACCCATTGATTTCAATTAGTGGTAAAAACCATCCACAGATGAGCATTTGGAGAATTTCGTCTGGCATCCACTCTTTTGATCGGAGAAAAAAGTCGGACTTGCAGGACTTTTTCTCTGTTCAAAAATTAAGGATACCAGACAGACAGCAACCAATCCATTTTTTTTTAACATTGAGGTCTATGGAAAGCGGATTACAAACAGATTACAAACGGATAGCAATCAGTTTGTGTCCGTTTTGCAATCCGTTTTTACCTCTGCGCATGCTCAGAATGAAGGAGAAAAGAAAAAAACGGATTGGACAAAAACAGATACAAACGGATCACAAACAGACACAAACTGACACAAACGGTCAGTTTTTTTGAACAGACACCCATTGACTAATCCGTCTAAAAAGACGGATTCGGGTATCCGCTGTGTAACCGTTGGAATCCTTTTTGTACCAAAGCGTTTTTCTCTTAAAACAGTTTGCAAGCGGATGGATACCAGGCGCAAGTGTGAACCTAGCATAAGCAGTCCCTATATACCTATCTCCCTAAAGGTACATACAGTGGGGAAAAAAAAGTATTTAGTCAGCAACCAATTGTGCAAGTTCTCCCACTTAAAAAGATGAGAGAGGCCTGTAATTGTCATCATAGGTAAACCTCAACTATGAAAGACAAAATGAGAAAACATATCTAGAAAATCACATTGTCTGATTTTTAAAGAATTTATTTGCATATTATGGTGGAAAATAAGTATTTGGTCACCTACAAACAAGCAAGATTTCTGGCTCTCACAGACCTGTAACTTCTTCTTTAAGAGGCTCCTCTGTCCTCCACTCATTACCTGTAGTAATGGCTCCTGTTTGACATTGTTATCAGTATAAAAGACACCTGTCCACAACCTCAAACAGTCACACTCCAAACTCCACTATGGTGAAGACCAAAGAGCTGTGGAAGGACACCAGAAACAAAACTGTAGACCTGCACCAGGCTGGGAAGACTGAATCTGCAATAGGCAAGCAGCTTGGTGTGAAGAAATCAACTGTGGGAGCAATAATTAGAAAATGGAAGACATACAAGACCACTGATAATCTCCCTTGATCAGGGGCTCCACGCAAGATCTCACCCCGTGGGGTCAAAATGATCACAAGAACGGTGAGCCAAAAACCCAGAACCACACGGTGGGACCTAGTGAATGACCTGCAGAAAGCTGGGACTAACGTAACAAAGGCTACCGTCAGTAACACACTACGCTGCCAGGGACTCAGATCCTGCAGTGCCAGACGTGTCCCCCTGCTTAAGCCAGTACATATCCGGGCCCGTCTGAAGTTTGCTAGAGAGCATTTGGATGTTCCAGAAGAGTATTGGGAGAATGTCATATGGTCAGATGAAACCAAAGTAGAACTGTTTGGTATAAACACAACTCGTCGTGTTTGGAGGAGAGTGAATGCTGAGTTGCATCCAAAGAACACCATACCAACTGTGAAGCATGGGGGTGGCAACATCATGCTTTGGAGCTGTTTCTCTGCAAAGGGACCAGGACGACTAATCTGTGTACATGAAAGAATGAATGGGGCCATGTATTGTGAGATTTTGAGTGCAAATCTCCTTCCATCAGCTAGGGAATTAAAGATGAAACGTGGCTGGGACTTTCAACATGACAATGATCCCAAGCACACCGCCAGGGCAATGAAGGAGTGGCTTCGTAAGAAGCATTTCAAGGTCCTGGAGTGGCCTAGCCAGTCTTCAGATCTCAACCCTATAGAAAACTTTTGTGGAGGGAGTTGAAAGTCCGTGTTGCCCAGCGACAGCCTCAAAACATCACTGCTCTAGAAGAGATCTGCATGGAGGAATGGGCCAACATACCAGCAACAGTGTGAGCCAACCTTGTGAAGACTTACAGAAAACATTTGACCTCTGTCATTGCCAACAAAGGATATATAGCAAAGTATTGAGATGAACTTTTGCTATTGACCAAATACTTATTTTCCACTATAATTTGCAAATAAATTCTTTAAAAATCAGACAATGTGATTTTCTGGATTTGTTTTCTCATTTTGTCTCTAATAGTTGAGGTCTACCTATGATGTCAATTACAGGCCTCTCTCATCTTTTTAAGTGGGAGAACTTGCACAATTGGTGGCTGACTAAATACTTTTTTTCCCCACTGTACATAAGGATCAGAAGTATTGCTCCAATGCTACTGATAGAAGTCCGCCAAAGTTAAATCTGAAGCCTATATGGTTTGAGGATACGGGCCTAATGCCACACCAACAAACCGTAAGGCCTAGTGCAAAAGGCTGGACTAGCCACGAGCAGTAATTCTGTATACTCCTAATCTGAAACAACCCTACGTGTTTCAGCAAGATCATCAGGGGTTAGATGTTAAAGCAGTAAAAACTGCTAATACAATGCATAGAGAACACCATATAAACATTGGTGATGCAGTGTGAATGCTGCTGATGAAGGCGGTAACTAGACTGAACACTCACCACCCTTTCAAAGAGGCTAACCCCACCCCCAGAGAGGACGTGGATGAGGACCGTCCTATGTGCACAACGTATCAGACAAACCCCTGACTGAGGTGTGCATGCTCCTTCCAGGCCCCGCCTAAGCTAGAAGCAGACCTGAAAGGAAACCCTGGCCGAACCCAGGAAACACCCACAAGTCGGGGCAGTCTGGGACTTGGTGCATCGCCCTACCAATACCTGAAGTGGGGATTTATAAGTAACTAAGGGAACAAAGGACGCTGGTATTGGACATAGCCTCCGTGTTTATATAGTAACATATGAGGTATGTAAAGTGTACGCTGAGGGCCCGGGGCCCCCATGTTGCTAATACGCCGCAATTTGGCCATGGCATTTTACATTACCTGCAAAGTAGATGGTGTTCTGACTAATTGCAGAAAAATATCCGCAGCGGAAATGCTTTGATTTCAAAAACACTTGCGTAATTCGCAGCATCTCAATTACACCTATGGAAATGCTGGCGTTCTCCGTATAGGTATGATAGGGACAGAAAGTCCGCAGAGGCAATGCAATGCTTTTCTGCTGCAGTCTTCTCCGGAGCTCTTTTTGGCTGCAGCTTGCTACGTGGGGCCTTAGCCTAATGGATTTTTGCCTTAGCAAAAAAGGTTGCTCCATGCAAGCATACAGTGGGGAAAATAGTATTTAGTCAGCCACCAATTGTGCAAGTTCTCAAACTTAAAAAGATGACAGAGACCTGTAATTGACATCATAGGTAGACCTCAACTATGAGAGACAAAATGAGAAAACAAATCCAGAAAATCACATGGTATGATTTTTTAAGAATTTATTTGCAAATTATGGTGGAAAATAAGTATTTGGTCAATAACAAACGTTCATCTCAATACTTTGTTATATATCCTTTGTTGGCAATGACAGAGGTCAAACGTTTTCTGTAAGTCTTCACAAGGTTGGCACACACTGTTGCTGGTATGTTGGCCCATTCCTCCATGCAGATCTCCTCTAGATCAGTGATGTTTTGGGGCTGTCGATGGGCAACACAGACTTTCAACTCCCTACAAAGGTTTTCTATAGGGTTGAGATCTGGAGACTGGCTAGGCCACTCCAGGACCTTGAAATGCTTCTTACGAAACCACTCCTTCGTTGCCCTAGCGGTGTGCTTGGGATCATTGTCACGCTGAAAGTCCCAGCCACGTTTCATCTTTAATTCCCTTGCTGATGGAAGGAGATTTGCACTCAAAATCTCACAATACATGGCCCCATTCATTCTTTCATGTACACAGATTAGTCGTCCTGGTCCCTTTGCAGAGAAACAGCCCCAAAGCCTGATGTTGCCACCCCCATGCTTCACAGTAGGTATTGTGTTCTTTGGATGCAACACAGCATTCATTCTCCACCAAACATGACGAGTTGTGTTTGTACCAAACAGTTCTGCTTTGGTTTCATCTGACCATATGACATTCTCCCAATACTCTTCTGGAACATCCAAATTCTCTCTAGCAAACTTCAGACGGGCCTGGATATGTACTGGCTTAAGGAGGGGGACACGTCTGGCACTGCAGGATCTGAGTCCCTGGCGGTGTAGTGTGTTACTGACGGTAGCCTTTGTTACGTTAGTCCCAGTTTTCTGCAGGTCATTCACTAGGTCCCCCCGTGTGGTTCTGGGATTTTTTTTTTTTTTTAAACTCGTTTTATTGAAAATTGTGTACCAGACACAAGAAAAGGAAGCAAAACATATATATAACAGGTTGCGCACCAGAAAAACAAGAATTAGATATAAATTCACTCAAAGCACTACATCACCACCTCGTCAGGCCCACGCCCCATCTGGACCATATAACGTAGACTCAGTACAAAAAGGAGATATACAGGACATATATGATACCATATACATCAATTATACATGTACAAAAACATGCAGTCAATAAGTCAAGGGTAACAACAAGGATACACTCCAAAATGAGAGGTCGTGGATACTCCCGGCGTCTCCCACCCCTCACGGCATGAGTAAATGAATGGCAGTACGCAATGAGGGAGCCGTATATTGGGTTACCGAAGAATTGCACCATGTTCCCCACACCTTATGGAATTTCTGAGGACACCCTCTCCCTTTATACACAATCTGGTTAAAAGGAAGAACAGTATTAACAAGTTTCTTCCACTGAGATACTGATGGGGGTCTCGGAACCATCCATCGCAGTGCGATAGCTTTCCTGGCATAAAATAAAGACTCCCGCAAGAAGATTCTAACATGGTGTTGCCATAATTCTTCATCCAATACGCCGAAGAGGCATACCTCTGGGGTTAATGGTATAGGTTTAGCCAGAACTTCCGCCAGGAGATCCACGACCCCTTTCCAAAAACATTGTATGATCGGACAGTCCCAAATCATATGCCAAAAATCTGACTGTGGACAGGGACACCTAAGGCAACCTGGGTTGGGCAGACGTCCCATTTTGTAAAGACGGGAAGGTGTCAAGTAGCATTGGTGTAGAATATATGTTTGAATCAGTTTGTTATTTTCTGAGGGTGACACATGTTGAGGAGATTCAAGGATGTCTTGAAACATCTCATTTGTGAGAGCTGGGATATTTATGCGCCACCGCGTCAGGGCTGGGGCGTCCAATATGGATACCTTGGCCTGTATCAGATGTGCATATAAAGTAGATATCAAACCCCCAGGGCCCTGTGAGCGAAGTATTCCGATAAGCGGATACTCAGATATATTGTCCATCCGATCCGGGAACTGAGAAGAGAGTGCATGTCGAATCTGTAAATATCTAAAGAACTGTGCTCTAGGGATGCCATAGGAAGAGCCCAACGAGTCAAACGTTTTAAAAACGCTTTGGGTGTACAGGTCACTAAGAGAGGACATGCCATACTGCGACCAGGCCCGAGCGCCAGGCAGGGCAAATAACGCCGGCAGACCAGGGTTGTGCCAAAGCGGGGTCTCCGCAGGTACATCAGAGTAAGCGGACACCTTTTTCGACTGACGCCAGACCTGACCCGCCAGAGCATGAATGGGCAACAATTTCCCCTTGAACATGGCCGGGTGTTCCAACACCGGCCACAGAGTACGCAGACCCAGGTGGTGAGCCAGATGTGCCTCGGACCCCGGCAGGGGATCAGATGAGAGCCACTTCCTAATAAAACGGAGCTGTCCTGCCAGGTAATAAAGAAACAGATCAGGGAGTGATGTACCCCCGATCTGCTTCGGTCGTTGTAGAGATGACAACCTAAGCTTCGATCTAGAATTCCCCCATACAAAGGAGATAATGAGGGAGTCCATTTGTTTAAAAAATCTAAGGGGCACAGACACAGCAGAATGGCTCATAGCATATAGACATTTAGGTAGCACTATCATTTTAACGAGGTTGATTCTACCAGCCACCGACAAAGGCAATGTAGCCCAGAGGTTAAACTTAGCCCTAAAGTGCGAGATGAGGGAAAAAATGTTCTGTTCCAAAAAACACTTATGGTCCTTAGATATAAAAATGCCCAGATATTTGCAAGTTGAGACAGTCGTCAACCCACATACCACATCCCCCTCAGCTACACCCGACACGCGGCCAATATGCATGTATGAGGACTTAGTCCAATTGGTCCGCAGGCCAGAATAGTTACCAAACTCATCAATTATAGCCATGGCTCTGGGCAGGGACCGAGAGGGGTCACTCATGAACAGGAGTAAGTCATCAGCGTAGAGTGCTGTCCTCTCCTCCCGGGTGCCTATCACTATGCCTCTGTATATGGGGTCATTCCGAAGCAGTATTGCCAAGGGCTCCACCGCCAAAGCAAACAGTAGCGGTGACAATGGACAGCCCTGTCTTGTACCCCTACCCAAGGGAAAGCAGGAAGACAACGTGCCATTAATTGACAGCGCCGCTCTAGGGGAACTGTATAAAAGGGAAATCCAGGTAATAAACCCCTCTCCAAATCCGTATCCACGCAACACCTGCAATAAGAAAGGCCACTTGACAGAGTCGAACGCCTTTGTTGCATCTAAAGAAGCCACCGCCCAGTCATGTGAGGATGATGCCCCAATCTGAGTTATCACCTGAACCCGTCTGAGATTATCCGATGTGGATTTTCCAGGCATAAAGCCTGTCTGATCCGGGTGGACAAGGTCGAGAACAACAGAATTTAGCCTTTTCGCCAACATTTTAGTAAGGAGTTTATAGTCTATATTAAGCAGTGATATAGGCCTATATGAGCCGCAGTCCAGCGGATCCTTGTCAGGCTTAAGTAACAGGATAATGGTGGTGTCATAAAAGGACTCCGGGAGACTGCGGCCCACAAAGGCAGCATTGTAACATTCAAGCAACACCGGGAGAAGCAGGCCGCCGTACTGGGCGTAAAACTCCACTGGGATGCCATCCGGGCCCGGTGATTTGCCCTTTGCTATATCTGCCAGGGCTCCCGAAAGTTCCTCTAGCGTAAAAGGGGAATCTAAAAAAGCACGTTGGTCTTCTGACAAAGTAGGAAGGGGGATCAAACCCAAATAGGCAGCAAGCTCTCTGTCAGTGACTCTAAGCTTGGAGAGGTATAACTCACTGTAATACCTATGAAATATGTCCCCAATGGCCGAGCTATTAGACAGTACCTCCCCCGTCTCTGAATGTACCCGTAATATTGCAGGTGAGGCCGTGTTTTGATGTATCATTTGAGCCAGAAGGCTGCTTGACTGGTTACCAAGTTCGTAAAACTTCTGTTTGCTAAAAAACAGAGACCTACGTGCCTTGTCATGTAGTATATGCAGATATTGTCTTCCCGTCTGTAACCATTGAGATCTAGCCTCATCAGTTGGATTGGCCACGTAGGCGGCTTCGAGCGAGGCACACTGGGTCGCCAAGGTAGTTTCCAACAGTGAGGATTCCCTTTTTACAAAGGAAATGGAGGACTTACTACAACCCCTAAGATATGCCTTCATAGTTTCCCATAAGAGGAGTGGAGAAGTATTTGGGGAATTAATGGTCAAAAACGTCTGAAGTTGATCGGGTATTCGATCATGTGATACAAATAGTTTCAACCATAATGGGTGGATTCACCAACCCTGTCGTGGTCTGGCAGCCGTACTACTATTTAATTGGACTAACAAAGGGGAATGATCAGACACTGAACTGGGTAAATAGGATATGGTCTGCAACAAAGAACATGCTTTAGTATTTCCAAAAACATGGTCAATCCTAGACAGAGTATGTCTGTTGGCAGAGTGACAGGGAAAAGTGCGGGCCTCCGGAAACCGGACCCGCCACAAATCTAGCCACCCCAGTTCATGGATCATTCTGGCCATTGTAGTAGGGCGAGGCAGAGAGGGGGAGTCCGGCTTCGCAGAGAACCAGTCCAAAGCAATATCCATAACTTTGTTAAAATCACCCAGACATAATACAATAGCCCCAGGGAATCTGGTCGCAAACTGCGCAGCCTGCTGGAGCAGAGAGAGATCAGACGCCGGTGGCAAGTACACACCCAGGATAACATACAGGACCGAATCAACCCAGGCCTGGACAAAAACATATTGTCCCTCGGGGTCCCTTACAATGAGGCCTGGCTCCCACCTGAGTCTACGATGCACCAAGATGGACACCCCCCTGGAATAGGAAGTATGTGTAGAGTGAGCCGCCCACTGAACCCATGGCTTTTGAAGTCGTCTGGAATTGTCTGGAACCAAATGAGTTTCCTGAAGGCATATGAGGTGTGGGTCAGCCCTCCTAATCTGAGAAAAAACTAACGACCTCTTCCGTGGGCTGCCCAGGCCCCTCACATTCCAAGATAGTACACTAAATGTCGCCATAGTCGTCTAAGAATATAATCATGGCAGTTCAGGACCCCAAAAGTGACCTGCATATGAGTGTGTAGTGCGTGGTTGAGCGAGACACAGAGTGGTGTGCAGCAACCTAAGAACCGTATACAAACGAAATGAACCATTACACCCCTAAAGGGTGTGAGACATATTGCTGACATAAACAAACAATATTCGTTAAGATAACCGTGGCTACAAATAACGGGGGTAAGAAGTGCACCCAAAGTGGTTGGTATACAGGGCACTGTCTTAAAGGTATAGATGATCAATAGGCTAGGGGATATACTTTCAACAGAGCCAGGTTCACATGAGTAAGTAGGATACACCGGCGCCTCGGGGGCCGCCAGCCAAGGTAACTATAAAGATACAGGATAATATAATAACAGAACCGCACATTACCATAGAACTACTATGCAGTAAACAAGAGCATCCCGTAAAACATAAGTCCTTATGTATGGTCCGACCGGACCCCTCACCACACGCCCTCAGGATCATCGCCTCGGAGATCGAGGTAGAAGAGATAGCCAGTCCTCCACATCTTTCGGTGAAGTGAAGAAGAGGGACCTGCCGTCATGGACAACCCGAAGACGTGCTGGGTAAATCATGGAGTATTGTATAGCCTTTTCTCGAAGCCGCCTTTTAACGGCCACGAAGTTTGCTCGGGTCTTCTGGAGAGCCGCCGAGAAATCTGGAAACATGGCCACTGCAGCTCCATTGTACTTAAGCTCGCCGGCCTGGCGTGCAGCCCGCAACGCTGTATCTCGATCCGTGCTATTAATCAGACGGGCCAACAAGGGTCGAGGAGGTGCGCCCTGGGGCCGCGGTTTAGCCGGAACCATATGGGCCCGTTCCAATGCAAATATTGGTGAGAAGTGAGCCTCCGGCAAGACATTCTTCAGCCACCCCTCCACAAAGGCCCGAGGATCGTCACCCTCCGCCCGCTCCGGCAGGCCCAGGATACGGATGTTGTTTCGTCGCAGTCTATTCTCCAAATCATCCGCACGCTGGGTCCACAAATTTGCAGCCCTCTCCAGCTCCTGGAGCTTGGTAGGAAGTGGGTTAACAGTATCCTCTACCTGAGAGACCCGATCCTCCTCCTCACGTACCCTGCCTCGCAAGGTCTGAAAGTCCTGGCGGAGCAGGCCCAGGTCGATTTTTACCTCCTCAATTTTCCCGGTCAGCGAGGAAGTGCCAGCATGGATCGCCTCCAGTAGCTGTCCAGTAACTTGTTTTAAAGTGGGCTCGGGGTCCTCCTCTGGAAGCGGCCACCGACTACAACCCAGCGGGGGTCGACACCAGCAGAACGGGAGTCCCGGAGCCAAGGGGAGAACCCCAGATGTGCGTTCCAGCGGACAGCTGACCCGGGCACCGGTAAGTCAGGATGGAATTCAGGATGAATGAGCGGCTCTAACCGGAGCTCCGCTCACATGCGACCGTCCATGTTGAGCGCTAGCCACGCCAACCCCACCCCCCGTGGTTCTGGGATTTTTGCTCACCGTTCTTGTGATCATTTTGAACCCACGGGGTGAGATCTTGCGTGGAGCCCCTGATTGAGGGAGATTATCAGTGGTCTTGTATGTCTTCCATTTTCTAATTATTGCTCCCACAGTTGATTTCTTCACACCAAGCTGCTTGCCTATTGCAGATTCAGTCTTCCCAGCCTGGTGCAGGTCTACAATTTTGTTTCTGGTGTCCTTCCACAGCTCTTTGGCCTTCACCATAGTGGAGTTTGGAGTGTGACTGTTTGAGGTTGTGGACTGGTGTTTTTTATACTGATAACAATTTCAAACAGGTGCCATTACTACAGGTAATGAGTGGAGGACAGAGGAGCCTCTTAAAGAAGAAGTTACAGGTCTGTGAGAGCCAGAAATCTTGCTTGTTTGTAGGTGACCAAATACTTATTTTCCACCATAATTTGCAAATAAATTCTTAAAAAATTCAGACAATGTGATTTTCTAGATATGTTGTCTCATTTTGTCTCTTATAGTTGAGGTCTACCTATGATGTCAATTACAGGCCTTTCTTATCTTTTTAAGTAGGAGAACTTGCACAATTGGTTGCTGACTAAATACTTTTTTTTCCCCACTGTATATGGGTGTGATTGTTTACCCAGGTGCATAGGAAGTGTCATCTGATGTTATCAAGGTTTACATTACCTTTCCTCTCAGATAATAAATCCTTATGTTCTCTAAGGTCATACATATGATAAATTGTTTTACTAGTAAGCTACCTTCACACAACAGTGATTAATGGCTGTGTGACGTCCATTAAAATTACGGACTTCAGATGGCAGCATTAAATTCAATGTCAGTGAATGGGACACAGACTGTCAAAATATAGGTCGTGTCCTATTTTTGGCCATTTTCACAGATCTCTCCATACACTCAAATGTATGCCTAAGGCTACATTCACATAACAGTGATTAATGACCGTGTAACATCCGTTTTTTTAATGGACGTATTGAATTCGCATTGAATTCAATATCAGTGAATGGGGGCTATTCACATGATCGTTATTTTGACGTAACAGTCCATTGTAACCAACTGTCAAAAAATAGGTCATCTCCTTTTTTTGTCCATTTTCATGGATCCCTCCATACACTCAAATTTATGGGGGATCCGTGAAAATGACTGCCCCTCGGTGCAAGACGGCTGTTTCTTGGTTGTATTGCACCTCAATGGTCTGAATGTAGCCTAACAGTTGTCTGTATGTTTTATATACCCAGATACCAATAAACTGTTGCACAGAATTATCACACTTTTTATAGTTTTAAAAAGGGAAAAAGGATTCTAGTGAGAAAAAAAAAAGCATATTTTTTTAGGCAGGGTTCACACTACCATTGGATTCTGTTATGAAGGTGTCCGTTAACAAAAAAAAAACAAAAAACGGACACCTATCATAACAGACATTAATGGACATTAATGGTTCACACTACCGTTGGTGTCCGTCAGTAGTGTCCGTTGCTATTGTCCGTTACAAGATTTTAGTAACGGACACTAGTTGAACTGTCAGAAATCCGTTAAAATTTCCATTCATTTCAATGGGTTTTTATATTGTGTCCGTTAGTGTCCGTTTACACCCAATCCGTCAGAAGTCTGTTATTTTTTCGTGGACAAAAAATCCTACATGCAGGACTTTTTGTCCGTTTGAAAAAACGGATTCTTGACGGACAGCAAGTGTCCGTTATTTTTTTAACGTTGAAGTCTATGGGTAACGGACTTATAACGGACAGTAACTGATAGCTATCAGTTACTGTCCGTTATTTTATGTCCGTTTACTTTCCCTGCGCATGCTCAGAAAGGAGAAACAAACAAAAAAAAAAAAAACTAACAGTGTTAAAGAGGACATATCGTGTCCTCAGGCACATGCGGTTTTACATACCGCTAGAATGCCGAATTCCCGGTATGTGCCCCGGGGCTGGAGATATCGGCGGTGTAAGTTAACATGTTTTACTGTTAGAAGGGTGCTGCGAGGAACTCCCTCCCTGACACTTCTCTTCGTTCATAGACTTGTACTGAGGGGGCGTTCCTCACAGCTTGAGCGTCATCGCTGGGCTGTAAGGAACGCCCCCTCCCTCTGTTCTCGTCTATAGTGCTGTACTGTCAGAGGAACGCCCTCCCTGATACTTCTCGTTCGTCCATAGCGCTGTACTGAGGGGGCGTTCCTCACAGCTGAGTGTCATCGCTGGGCTGTAAGGAACCCCCCCTCTCTCTGTACTGGTCTATAGCCCTGTACTGTCAGAGGGGGCGTTCCTTACTGCCCAGGGATGACGCTGAGCTGTGAGGAACGCCCCCTCAGTACAAGTCTCTGAACAAAGAGAAGTGTCAGGGAGGGAGTTCCTCGCAGCGCCCTTTAAACAGTAAAACATGTTAACTTACACCGCCGATATCTCCAGCCCCGGGGCACATACCGGGGAAAGCCGGCAGTGCGCTGAATTCAGCGCGCTGTCGGCTTTCTAGCGGTATGTGACATGAAAGGTCCTCTTTAAAAAACGGACACTACCTCAGTTAGTGTCCGTTATGATAGGTATCCGTTGTTTTTTTTTTAACGGACACCTTCATAACGGACTCCAACGGTAGTGTGAACCCTGCCTAACTGATGTTAATGTTTCTGTTTTTTTAACTGATCCAATTAATGGATCAGTTAAAAAAACGGACACATTAGCATCAGTTAGCATCAGTTAGTGTCCGTTTTTTAACACTGTCCGTTTTATTTGTTGTTTTGTTTCTGCTTTCTGAGCATGCACAGGAAAAAAACGGACATAAAATAACGGACAGTAACTGATGGCTATCAGTTACTGTCCGTTATAAGTCCATTACCCATAGACTTCAATGTTACAAAAAATAACGGACACTTGCTGTCCGTCAAGAATCTTTTTTATCAAAAAAGACAAAAAAGTCCTGCATATAGATTTTTTTGTCCGCGTTAAAAAAATGGACTTCTGACGGATTGGGTGTAAATGGACACTAATGGACACAATATAAAAACCCATTGAAATGAATGGAAATTTTTATGGATTTCTCACAGTTCAGTTAGTGTCCGATGCTAAAATCTTGTAACAGACAATAGCTACGGACACTACTGACGGTCACCAAAGAAAAATAAGGAAGCAAAAGGAAAAAGAAGACATAGTACTTTATATTGAATAATGATAAAACAGACTTACTTTGCCTTCCTAACAAACCCTTCAATAAATGTAATAGGTCAATTATGGTAAATAGAAAAAGGCATAAAAATATAGAAATACTATGCAATACTTTTTTCATGTGTTTTGCCATTATAAAAATTAATAAATATTTTATGGTGATATATATGCACTTATCTAACAAAAAAACAAGGTTTCATAAACCACAGTAAACATAAAAATACTATAGTAGTCAAAAAGGTATGACTGAGAGAATACAGGGAGGAAAAATATTCTTTTGTCCTTAAAACTTGTCAGCTTTCCTGATATGTCTGTTGTAGTATATACTGATATTCTCCATAAAATAAGAATTCATTCATTTGGTTCTCTAATACTCACCATAGAAATTTATAAATAATTTGAATGGTGGGTGTTAGATATTAGTTATTCTCCTAGCCAATAGACTGTGTCCCTATAAAATCTAAAACAGGCATCTCCATCTCTGGTTGGACAGTATCAGACAATGTAGGGATTACAGAGGAACACTAAGATGCACTGTTCTAAGAAAGGGTGCAACATAATCATTACTTCATAGAGAATACAATTATTTAATAGAACATATGCATCAGGAGAGCTGATAGGTACAATTTAAGGCTAATTGTCTTGGTACTTAAAGTGTTAAAATGAGAAATGTGATGGACATGATGAGTTTCTACTGCCATGTAAAAGGAAAATCCATATCCAGTCAATACCTCATTGACTACATAAACATGTGCATCTCCTAAATCACACTTACAGTCCTTTTTCTAATAATCCACAAAGAGGTCACTTAAGGGAAGTGATCAGATACTGTATGTACTTAAAAGCGAATATCCCTCTGTATAGCTACCAAATTAAACAACTCGGGGAGCAAGGGAGAGCTAATACACTCCATGTTTTCACAAGTATCTTACGCACTTAAGTACACAATGATCTCCAAAGGTCTAGCTTTCCTTACAAGTTATGTCACATATCATATAGTTGTTGCAGCATTATTGACATGTGTGTATAAAGAAGAATTGCTTACAGTTTTCCATCTGTACGTCCATTGTACCCACCCATGTGATTAATTTTTAATTCATTCAAAACGGAAAGCTTTGGAAACAAAGGTCCTCTCAGAAAGTGTGACTTATCTGTCTCGAACAAAGCAGTAGTGAGTACCAAATCAGAAAACCAATGACTATCTCATACATTACAGTCATATCAGTTCCTGTTGAGCTTGTGGGTTTGGTTGTATGTTCATCTATTTATCAGCCTTTTCCTGTAAATGTTTTAACGCTTGGAGTTTACAATGAGTCTTATCAATTCTGTAGAGAGGTTTTCTGGAAATGGCATAATATTTTATTATTCTGGAAAGAATCCTAAATATGCTGATCAATTATTTATTGTAGAAATCTATTCACCACAAGCGCATTGACTGTACTTTACATATTGAGAAGCTCTGCATATACCTACTAATTATATTATATATACGTTGTATATTTATAGTTATACTATCAGAAGGACCCGGCTTTGTACAGGTATATTTCGTTTTTTGTTTGTGTAGTGGCCCCATAAGAATTGGCCAGTTTTGCACTTGACATCCAGTATGGCAGTCCAGTATAAATACAGTCTAGTTATGGTTGTGTTGTTATGGAAACCTGGTAAATGAAATGTGAACTTCTATTGGCTGATGCATGTCATATGACTGAATATTTAAGGACCTGCGAACTGCTATTGACTCATACAGGTCATAAATAGCTAAGTTGCTATAAAGACCTGGTGTAAAGCTGTGTGTATGTCAAGACTGAAGAACCTGCAATTTTCCATTGGTCCATAAGCGTCATGTGATCATGCGTATCTCAGTTTGGATATCAGTGAAAAACCTGCGATCGGTTGTTATGGAAAACCTGGAGTAAAGCTGTGTGTATATGACCTTGTGTAACAGTGTCATCCACAGCGCCCTGCCCCTTTAAAGCTGACCTACAGCAGTGAAGAAAAATGGCTGGGTTGTTATGGAAACATGGAGTGCACCTGTGTGCATGTGGCTGACAATGCCTTGTCAGATTGGAGATGGGCTTGGGTCTTACCGATCCCCGCTCCTGTTCACAGCCGCCTGTGCTTCACCTTCTGCGGAGGCAGCTGTGAGCAGGAACGGGGTTCGGTAAGTAAGGCCCCGGGCTGTGAACCCCACAAACACTGCTATCATTACACTCTGGGGTCTTTTCAGACCCCAGAGTATAATAATCGGAGGCCCAGAGGAGGTGAGGGAACATAAAAAACACTGTTACCTACCTTTCCTGAGCTCCAAAAGGCTTTGGGCCTCCTTGCTGACATCCCAGACGTCGGTGGGCCAGTCCTACATCATTATGCGTCGCGACGCATGCCTGGCTCACATGACGTCTGGTCCAACATTGAAGAGGTAGTGGGGAGTGCGCCAGAGCCAGGGAGAGGTAAGTAACATTGTTTTTTATTTTTGTATCCTCCCCTGGGTCTCCGATCATTATACTCTGGGGTCTGAAAAGAGTCTGAAAAGTCTGGGGTCTAAAAAGACCCCATAGTGTAATTATTGTTCATGGGTGGTCCACAATGGGGCATAATACTATGTGAAGGGACCACTATGGGGCATAATACTGTGTTCAGGGGCCACTATGGGGCATAATAGTGTGTGCAGGGGCCACTATGAGGCATAATAGTGTGTGCAGGAATGTGGTTTGTGCGGGGGGGGGGGCAGATGCCGGGGGGCCATGTCAAATGTTCGCCTTGAGGCCCAGCCATTCCTAGTTACGCTACTGAGTCTAGTATAGATACAGTCTATTTATGACTGTGTTGTTGTGGAAACCTGGTAAATTAAATGTAAACTTATATTGGCTGATACACGTGATATGACTGAATATTTAAGGACCTGTGAATTGCTATTGACCAATACAGGTCATAAATAGCTTGGTTGCTATGGAAACCTGGAGTAAAGCTGTGTGCCTGTGGAGAGTAAACGCCTGCGAGCTTCTATTGGCTGATAAGGGACATGTGACTGTGTGTATGGCAGTTGGAATATGAGTGAAAGACTTGCAGGCTTGTATTAGCTAATGCAGGTCATTTTTTGGGAATACTGTATCTCAGGAATGGTACGTCCTACAGGGCTGAGACCCAGTCTAAAATATTCCCAGACACCTAATGTAAATGTGTGCCAAATTTGGTGAGGATCAGTCCAGTCGTTTGCTCGCACATAAAGAACAGACAGAAACTCATTTTTTATATATATATATATATATATATATATATATATATATATATAAGAAGTGACATAATATATGGCTTATATATGACATAATATATGATAGTATTAATAGGTTAACAAACAACATTGAAGCTACAGGAGAAGAACAAGATTCAATGATTTACTCCAATGTAACCCAGTAATAATGTGGCAGATTTCATGATAAAGTGTTTCTGGCATGAGGTCAGAACTTCAGGGTGAACACAGTAAAAATATTAGTTGTCAAAAGTATGAGTTGTCACTGTACTGTTGTGGCACTGTTGTGAGACTGTAATATTGGGGGCAGCACAGTGGTTAGCACTGGAGCTTTGCAGTGCTGGAGTCCTGGGTTCGAATCCTGACAAGGACAACATCTGCAAGGAGTTTGTATGTTCTCCCCATGTTTACGTGGGTTTCCTCCCACACTCCAAAGACATACTGATAGGGAATGTAGATTGTGAGCCCTATATGGGACAGTGATTGACAAGATCTGTAAAGCACTGTGGAATATGATGGCACTAAATAAACAAAAAAACAACAACAAACAAACACAATATTGGAGGTTTGAAGGATAAACGAACCTAAACTTCTGATGTGTTTGATTTTTCTCTATATATGTACCCACTGATATATTGACACTATATGAATAAAATTATTATTATTCTGTAGAAGACTGTATACTCATTTTCAGCTAAGAATATTAGAAATTACTGTAAGTGCAAGGTGATTTATAATATAATCAGTAATGGAAGTGGATGGCACAGATGGTATCCTTGTGCAGTCCATGCTTTCCAAGAACCCATACACTTGAATGAATGAGCCGGATAACAAATTGGACAAGAACAGGACCTGCTCACGGACCCTACACAGACCTGTGAAAATCACAGCTGTATAAATGGAGCCATAGAAATTAATTGGTCAATGTGCTATCCAGTAATAAAACGGATAGCATACTGACAAACAGTACAATTGTGTGCATATTACAATAGAGCCCGCCACATCCCTTGAAAATGCATCCAGTACTTACCTTCCTCTTCTGCTATGGCATTTATAGGCTCACGCCACTCACATGTAGCTTCCTTTGCCAATACTCATCAGAATGGTTGGAGGAACTCATGACAAGCGTCATCTGTAAAAGATCACTTCTGCCAAGAGAGATGTGTAGCAACTATGCATTGCCACTTTGTCAGATCCAGGTGCCTCCCACACCAATAACATTGCCATGCAGGGGTCTTAAATAGCAGCAGAAACATGCCATCGTGCCCAAAAACCGATGAAGCAATGCAGAAATAATCATCTTTTATGGTCCTACAAATTAGATTGCAGAGGCTGAAAATGTAACTCACAGTAAAGGGTCTGCTTCTCCCTGTGTACAGTGTATGAGCTTGTGTGTATAATGAAGGGAAAAGGATGGCAGGCCCCTGACCCATGTGGGCCCCCAGCTCACCATGGCATGGCACAGTACTCTCATTGTACTTCACAGAGATACTCATTGTACAGCATCTCAACTCGAATATTTCTGGCTCACAGAGCTAAAGGGGCCCTAGTTCTAGGCACGAGCTGGACAGCAGGCTACTGACAGGACCTGAGGACGGAAATAAACAGCAGCAAGGGCTAAACAGGTCGGTAGTGCTGAAAAATTGTTGGTGACATTGGCAATATTTGTATGTAGCTGTATGGTGATCCCCCAGAATTCATTGTACTAGGCACCTAGGCACCCCAGTCTAACACTGGGTGGGTCACTTCGAAAAGTTATCTTGGGCATTATAAAACGTTGAAACGTGCTTTATCTACCTGTTCTATTTCCAGAGACATCACTGGTTGAAAATACAGTTGATATTGGGATATTTGTATGCAGCTGCATATAATTATCTTAATCATGACTATGTTTTCAATGGGTAATATCTCTGAAATCTTAGCATCTCCTAGTTCATACGACATCAGAAGAAAGTTTCTATGTTTTATAGTGGCCAAGATATCACTGAAGTGCCCCTCACCCATCATCATTTTCTCTTCATCACACTCAAGCCCAGACCCCCTACACAGTGAGAAGCAAGGGAAAGAAGAAACAAATGCAGGATTTCACAAAAAGGAGCCGAAAATTTGTTAATAAAGTATATCACAAAATGTATTACTGACACAAATACTGCCAAGAAATCAGGCGATACCTTTTAGGGGCTAAAAGGTATCGCCTGATTTCTTCACTCTTCCACTACTTTCTATGGCTAACATGGTACAACATTATACTACTAACAAATATTGCCAGAAATCAAATGTATGATAAATTTGTCTGAAAATGCCAATGAAACAAAGAACATTTCCATACATGCTGCCAAATATTATATACTTATAAAACAAAATTATATCGCAGGGGTGGAAAGGGGTGATGAAAAATAGCTATTATTCTATATCATATACTGTATATTTTATCCTATTATGCTCATGGCATATGTTTTGTTGCATGTTTTAGTGATCACTAACATTCCTGATACTTTCACAACTAATAAGGTTATATGAATACAGCATTTTTCTGATTTTACAACATGAATTAGGAATCTCATTTTCTAACTGAAAAGTGAAAGAAACGCACCTGATTCACTGCTGTAACCACCATTTCACTCCACTGGACCTGCCAAGGTCTTGTGCAGTGGGGCATAAATCTTTGATGAATACCATTTGTGGTTAGAGCTACAGCACATTAATGGCCACACTAAAAGCATTGCAGACTGCCTAGCTCCTCCACCGACAATACAGCCTGGAAATATTTGTTTTGTCTACATGTGAAAACCAACAAAAATATTTTTGCTACCAGCATTAAGTCCTCATTTTCAGGGTTCTGCTTACTTACGCTAAATTCATTATAGGTAGAGGGTCCGTGTATACATTCTTCTTTTGGATGTATTGTGCAGATCCATTCTCCTGTTTTTATACAGTACACCAAATGTTGGTACATGTCCTAGAAATGAGAATAGAAACATTTCTAAAGGGGTAAAGGATAAGGGATAACTAGCAGATCAGCGGGGGTCTGACTGCTCCAGCAATCTACAGAATAGGGGATTTGTGTCCACTTTTCTGACTGGAACAGTTGGGCATCGCACACTCTGCTCCATTTATTTCAATGGGAGTGCCAGAGTACTCAGCTATCTCTGGCACTCACACTGAGATGAATGGAGCAGTGTGTGCGCTGCCCGACCACCTCATAACCAGTGCTCCGTTTAGGACAGGGGATAAAAAAATTCCCTGTTCTCCTGATTGGTGGAGATCTGAGCAGTCGGACACTCACTTCTCTGCAAGTTATCTCCTATCCTTGCCCTGATGGGAAAATCCCATTAAATATTGACGACTTATCCTTAGATGGGTCATTGATATCAGAACAGTGGTAGCCCAAACTGCAGTCCTTTTCCAAGATGGCGCCGCTGGAGTGGCTGCCAGCTACAGCAGCTCTGAGACTCTCTATCTTATTTTTCTTTCTATGTCTCGTTTTGTACCTCTCTACTTAAGGACTTTGCACTATGAAGAAACACACACAAAGACTTGGACCCTTGTGATACTTTTTTTTTTGTTTTTTATCTGTCTTTTTGTTCTGCTTAAAAAATGGGATCTTTTGTGTATGCAGACAATTCCTTTGTCTATACAAGAGAGGAAATTCTGCAGCTCAGAGACACAGCAGGACGGCATACCATCTGGTCACACATCCCCCGCGAGCTTTGGAGAAAGAAAAAGCGGGGGAGGGGATGCAGAGCTGGTACTCTTCAGAGGATTAAAAAGAGGCATTACCGACCAGCTGTTCCCTCCATCATCATGGGCAATGTGAGATCTCTTGCAAACAAGATGGATGAACTAACAGCGCTCACCAGGCATCATCAGGAGTTTCGGGCGTGCAGCATGATGCTACTTACAGAGACTTGGCTCACTGAAGTTACTCCTGACCCTCTGGTCTCCTTGGATGGTTTTAAACTCCTTCGGGCAGACAGGACAAGGGAGAGCGGTAAGAGGAAAGGAGGAGGGCTGGCAATGTTTGTGAATAATAGATGGTGTAATCCTAGGCACATTGTGATTAAGGAGCAAACTTGCTGTAAGGACATTGAACTATTAGCTGTGAGCATGAGACCTTTCTACCTACCAAGGGAACTATCACATGTCATCGTGATAGCTGCATATGTCCCCCCCTCTGCGAAAGCTGACGCTGCCTGCGAGGTCCTACAAGCCATGCTGAGCCAGTTACAGTTAAAACATCCCCAGGCCCTCTTTCTTCTGTCGGGTGATTTCAACCATGCCTCTCCAGCATCCACACTGCCCAGTTTCACACAGTATGTAACCTGCCACACAAGAGACAACAAAACACTGGACTTGTTCTTTGCCAACGCGAGGGAGGCATATAACTCATCAGCCCTACCGCCCCTGGGGAGATCGGATCACAACCTAGTACATCTCCGACCTGTGTACAAGCCACTTGTACGTAGAGAACCAGCTGTCACCCGCACAGTGAGGATATGGTCCGAGGAGAGTGATGAGGCTCTGAGGGATTGTTTTGACACAACCGCATGGGAAGTTCTGCAGGATTCATATGGAGAAGATATAGAAGGACTCACACACTGCATAACGGACTACATTAATTTTTGTGTGGACAACACAGTACCCACAAAAGTGGTGAGGTGCTTCTCCAATAACAAACCATGGATTAACTCTGATATAAAAACACTACTTAAGGAGAAAAAGATGGCATTTAGGACGAGAGATAAGGAGGGGTTGAAGGAAGTACAAAAGGAGCTGAGGCATCAAATCAGGCAAGGAAAAGCCAGTTATAAGGAAAAAATGGAAAAGCAAATGGAAAGAAAAGACATAAGGGGGGTTTGGGAGGGGCTTAAGTCAATTTCGGGTCACAAACAGTCTGTCTGCCAGATTGAGGCAGATGTTAATTGGCTTAATGAACTAAACCTATTCTTCAACAGATTTGATCACACACCAGCTCCTCCCACCCCAGTATGTCCTTCAGCTTCCCCCACCACAATGACTTCTCCCCATGCGGCCACTTCCCAACAGACCAGTAAATCCAGAAATCCGGCTTTATCTGGCCACAGTCTGACCTTCACACGGGCCCAGGTGAGGAAGGAGATGAAAAAGATCAAGGCGAGGAAAGCCGCAGGGCCAGATGACATCAGTGCAAGGCTAATTAAGACTTGTGGGGACCAGCTGTGTGGTATAATTACATATATGTATAATATGAGCCTGAGGCAGGAAATAGTCCCTGAATTATGGAAATCTTCTTGTGTGGTACCAGTTCCAAAGAAACCCCACCCTATGGACTTCAACGACTACAGACCTGTAGCACTGACATCCCACCTGATGAAGATCTTGGAGAGATTGGTTCTCACACATCTCCGCCCTCTAGTGAGCCCCGCTATGGACCCCCTCCAGTTTGCTTATCGACCGGGCATTGGGGTAGATGATGCCATCATCCATCTTCTGCACAGGGCTCTGTCTCACCTGGAGAAACCAGGGAACACAGTGAGAATAATGTTCTTTGACTTCTCCAGTGCTTTTAACACCATACAGCCCAGGTTATTGAGGGACAAGCTGGGCCTTGCTGGAGTGGACCACCACCTCTCCAACTGGATCCTAGACTACCTCACAAATCGACCTCAATACGTGAGAGCCCAAGACTGTGTGTCAGGTACCGTGATCTGTAATACAGGGGCACCTCAGGGTACGGTTCTCGCCCCTTTCCTCTTCACACTGTACACTGCTGATTTTAGGTGCAACTCATCCAGCTGCTACCTACAGAAGTATTCTGATGACTCTGCAATAGTGGGTCTCATCACAGATGATGATGACAGGGAGTACAGAGAACTGAACAAGGATTTTGTGGACTGGTGCCACCGGAACCACCTGAAGATTAACACGGGGAAGACCAAGGAGATGGTGGTGGACTTCCGCAAAGGCAGAAGCCCTCCTAAACCAGTGGACATCCTGGGGATGGGCATCGAGATTGTGAACACCTATAAGTACCTGGGTTTGCTCCTTAATAATAAGCTGGACTGGGCAGATCATATGGAGGCCCTGTACAGGAAGGGCCACAGCAGGCTCTACCTGCTTAGGAAACTGAGAGCCTTTGGAATCCGGGGGGCACTTCTTAGAACTTTCTTCAACTCGGTAGTGGCATCAGCCATCTTCTTTGGAGTGGCCTGCTGGGGGAGCAGTATATCAACCAGGGACAGAAATAAACTTGACAAGCTGATTAGAAGGGCCAGCTCTGTCCTGGGGAGCCCACTGGACCCAGTGCAGGTGGTGGGTGACAGAAGGATACTGTCCGTGGTGAGCTCCATGCAGAAGAAGAAGTCCCATCCCATGCATGAGACCGTGATCGCGCTGGGCAGTACTGTCAGTGACCGACTGCTCCACCCTAGGTGTGAGAAGGAGCGCTATCGGAAGTCTTTCCTCCCCACCGCGGTTAGGCTGTACAACCAACACCGACCTAAGCAGAGATCATCACACACAGAGAACTGAAATATCTCTCTGCCTGTTATATCCCCCCCCCTCCTCTGCTACGTCCTATCTGTCTGTCTGCTATTAATGTAATGCCTCTCACCTTGGAACATTCCTGTACATGTTGTATTTGTATTTGTATCTGCTTATCTTATCTTATCTTTGCTGCTGTAACACACTGAATTTCCCCATTGTGGGACTATTAAAGGACTATTATTATTATTATTTGCAGCTCAGTCCCATTCAAGTGAGCTGCAATACCAAGCGCAGCTGCTATACAATGTACAGTGCTTTGTTTAGTAATCAGCGAAGAGGCCATGGGGCTCATCTGAATGTTATGACCTTTTCAATCAGCTGATCAATAAAGTCTAAAACATGCAAGATGAATATATTGGTATAATTCCTGTTTTTATATAAGGACAATAGGAGTTGCACTACTCTTCTATTTTCCATATAATTTTGCAACCTCTGGAGAGACATCCGATCCAATACTTTGTGAGGGACTCTTAACTATCCAACACACAGTATATAGTATAAAATGGGCTCACCAGCTCTTAAACATTTTAATTCTCCTACGGATTTGGTTATAAACCCATGAAACAAATAGCAGCTTCTTAACAGGTTAAAGCAAAGTTTAATTTATCAGGTACAGTGTTTATTTAATCAACGATTGAAGGCAAGTTTAACTTGACCTTTTCTGTGTCAAGTTAAACGGGTTAACTGGGTACTGAAAGTTACCAGTGTAAAGACCAGGTTCTGCAGGTTTAGAACCTTGGGTTTCTGGGTTGGTTCTGATACCCAATCTGGGACCCAGCTGACTCTTTCCCCGTGTACCATGGGTTTGGCAGACTTGCTTATTGTAATCACAAGGTCAGCCCTCTTCTTTGTTGTGGATCAGCAGAGCGAGCCTGCCAGCCCCCATAGAACATATTATTAACAAGAAATGGCATGGAGGGAACAGGGTGCGGACATGTGACCCTATATTGAAACCAGCACAGAAGCTGAGGGGCCAAACTTTCAGATTTGCTGTAGAAATTTCTGCCACTGAAAATCCATTCCATACATGTAACCGGGGTTGTTTTGGTGGCAAGCACATGGGGTTTAGCAAGCTCAGTTTGGATGGATGAGACAGGTTTTTTTTTAAGACAAATCTGCTCTTCATGAATATATGCTAAATGTGCGATATTGCCATTTACATCTAAAATCGACATCCTAACATTTACCTAACTGCTGGGAATGTCTAACAAGATTACAGACAATGTCCAACCACACTTTCCTGACAATGATAGGAGGAATGGGGTCATGTTTAATAGGAACAGGGCTTTGTGAATGTACAAATAAGTCAATTCCTGTCTTTTTACCTGCACTTTGCATTGATTTACAGAACATCCTTTTCAACCCTTTCTGGCACGTGCACTTACTTCAACATACATAAATGGATGATTTCCTGAGCAAATGTACATTGCTGAGAGAACACAAACAAAATAAAGACAATGTAATAAGGTTCTGTCTTGAGTTTTGTTCAGAATAAGAATAATTGAATTACTTAACTATGTTAGCGAGAAATGGTTTACATTATCCATACAGACATGAATCCATGTAAATGAACGTCCATTAACAAATGGTAGGACTTTTCTGTCAGTCTCTGATGGTAATGCCGAAGAGTCCCCCAAGTGATAGGTCTTTTCTAGCCATTAGAACGCTAGCAGGATGTTTCACCGGTATATATTGCATTTTACAGCAGCCATACAAAACATATGTGGTTATGTTCACACAGGGCTGATCCATTTTACAACTGAAAGAGACTCTTTAACGTCAATGTGAAGCAAATTTCTACAAAAGTAAATTTCTTTTAATTAAACACAAAATAATTGAATTCATATTTATTCTCCCCATTACTAAAACAGGTCATAGATGTAACAATCTTACAATAGTGATACAGCTAGACAGCTGGAAATCTGAACCAAGAGTAGGTTACTGCTTCAAAAATTGCACTTAGTTGTGGTTAAACCTATGATCATAAAGTTTACACATCTCCAATACAAGTGCATGCAGGCCAATGAAAAGCAGGTCCATTTTTTTTTTTTTTTTTTTTTTACAAATTGCTCTGTGTTATTATTGGAGACCGGAATGAATACAGGTGTTTTGTTATGGCAAACAGAAATCAAAATGCTGGTGGATATTTACACCTATGGTTAACTAGTTTCTATGGTTGGCTAGTCTTTTTATCACCAGAAACAGTATCACTATTGTCAGCTGAGAGTGCTTGTATCCTGAATAGGGAGAGAGGATTAAAGGGAGTCTATCATTGCCGTTTTGCATTTTTAAATAAGCCTATCTTAATTTAGCCCTTAGAAAGGCTATTCGAGACATACCTCTCCTTTTCTGATCCTTGCAGCCATTTTCCAGAAAAAACACTTTTATTCGTATGCTAATCAGTCTTCAGTGAGCGCAGGGGGCGTTACCCGTGTCCTGAGCACACCCACATCATCAGCCTGGACCTTTCTTCACCATCCCCTACATGCTTGAAGATCCCTCCAGCTCCTCTTCACTGCTTCCATGAGCAGCTAGTCCCATCGGCGGGTACAGTGCATGCGCAAGATTTTATTAATTAATTAATGACTAAAATAACTCATTTACACTATTCCCTCTGAAGCTATTTTTTTATTCTAATTTTTTTTTTTTAATTTTCTTCCCCACCTTCCAGGGGCCATAACTGTTTACATTTCTGTATGAGCACTAGTTTTCTGAGGGGCAAATGGTACCTCCTGCTGGCACCATACAATATTCCACATAATGTACTGGGAATACAGAAAGAAATCTAAGGCTAGGGCCCAACGTAGTGAAATGCAGATAAAATGCTGTGGATGTTGACATGCTGCGATTTTTTTTTTAAAAAAAGTGTTTTTGAAGCTGCAGCTTTTTCGCAGCGGATTTTTTTTCTGCAATGTGTGGATGAGATTAGATTAGACAGAATCTCATCCACTTTGCAGGTACTGTAAAAAGCAGCGGTTTTTTTTTTTCCGCTGTGGCAAAAACACAGTGTTTTCACAACATGGTGCAGGTTGGGTTAGGTTAAACTAAAGGGTTTCAATTGCTTAATTTTCTTGTGGGTTTTGTTTCCATGGTTTTCACTGTGTGATAAAAGTGATTATTCTGTGGATCAGTACGACCACAATGATTCCAAATTTATAGTTTTTGCTATATCACCATAACTTTTTTTTTTGTTTGCTGGATGAACCAATTTTATTTTGATTCCATTATGGTATATGACTTTTTATTCAAATGTTTGTTGTGGAGAGTGGCCACTTTGATTTTTTTTTTTTTCGTTACCACATTTACTACATAGGATAAATATAAGTGCACTATGTGTGTAGCGCCACATTTAGGTCATATTGTTTGTCATTGCTGACTATTTTTGTGTGTTTGTTGCCTTGTGCATTTGGGGGTATGGCTGACTTAAATTTGGTCGTGCATACCTCTGGTCTACCCAAGGTTGATTTTAATATATGGATAATCTACAGTCCCCCTTAATTCATTTAGCGTCTTAGCTGCAGAGAGAGGAGGGTATTTGGAGTGTATGTAAAGCATAACATGGCTGAAATACACTTGCCCTGAATTCACTGGAGACCAAGGCCCAAACAGAGGTAAGTCATTGTAGTGTTGGATCCCATCTGAGGCTGAGGCCCCATGCTGTAGAAATGCAGCTTTTTTGTTGCAGTTTTTTGAGACAAAGCCAAGAATGGCTACAAAAGGAATGGAAAATATATAGGAAGTTCTTATACTTCTCCATTCTGCTCAATCCACTCCTGGCTTTGGCTCAAAAAACTGCAACAAAAAAGCTGCGTTTCCACAACGTGGAGCCTTAGCCTAAAGAGGTTGCTGGCAGATGGGCTTATACATTTTGATCAAAATGCAAGGAAGAACCTCATTTATGTGTATTTATATACACAGTATGCATAGAAATAATGCTCTTGATTCCAACAGTGCTGTGGCGACATTTGTGTTTGGAAAATTCCACTGAACACAAACTTATTTTCAAATTCTAATTTTTTTTTTTAGAATTTGAAAATAATTTTGAATTTATACTTAGATCTCCAAAAATAGTCCAACTGTCCATTTTATTCAAAGATTTCCATAGTTGACAAAATGCAGAAAATGGAAAATTAGAAGGGTTGTCCATCCAGAAAAAAAAGTTGCTTAAGACTAAAGATCCACATTGCGGAAATGCAGCTTTTTATGTTGCAGATTTTGCTGCGGTTTTTTGAACCAAAGCCAAGAATGGCTACAAAAAAAAAATAGGAAATATAAAGGCAGGTCTTATACTTTCTGCTCAAATCACACCTGGCTTTGGCTCAAAAACTGCAGCAAAATCTGCAACAAAAAAAGCTGCATTTCCACAACATGGTTTCCTAGCCTGAGGCTGGGGAAAAGCAGATAGCATACACAGGTTAGCCACCACAAACTTATTGGTGACTGATGTACAATAGCAGTATACTAGATGAAATGTCCCATATATGTCCCAAATATGTTGCATATGTAAATTGATAAAATTTACTGATATACTTTCATCCTAACTCTACTTCTGGTTTCCCTGTCTGTGTCAAAACATGAATAGCTGTGTTTTCTGTCATGGTAGATTCAGAACCAGAGAAGGGTTCTAGCTTAGCTACTGCACATAGCAACAGCCAGCACCTCTCAAGCATGTTCATATTTACTTGCCAGCACAAACACTTTAAGGCTGGGGCCCCACATTGCAAAAACACAGCGTTTTGGCCATGGCTAATCCCATCCACACATTGAAGAAATAAATCCACAGTGAAAGAGTTGCGATTTCAAAAGCGCTTGCATTTTTGAAAATTGCAGTATGTCAATTATACCTTCGAGAACTCTGGTGGTTTCCGTATAGGCATAATAGGGGCAGAAATTCAGAAAAGTGAAAAGGGTGCAGAAAAAACCTGTGATGCGTTTTGGATTTCGTCTTCTGCAGTGTTTTTTTAGCTGTGGCTTGCTACGTGGGGCCTTAGCCTTAGGGCTCATTCACATGACAGGGTTTCTAGACCATGTGCTGGGTGTTGTTTTAACGGCCAGCACACAACCCCATAAACTTTTAATGGTTCTATTTACAGAACGTGTGAATGATCCGAGAATGATTGGAACATGTAATTATTCGGACCAAGTTCATGGACCCCTCAACAGACTTATGCGAATGAGGGATCTGTGAAATAGGATCACTCTTGGGTGTATACTCAGCTGTGAGTACAGGGCACCTATCGTGTGAATAAAGCAAAAAAAGTGGTGTTTTAAAAAAAACATGCATTTTTTAAAAATGTGGAATCATGAGCATTTCCCTACAGAATTAATAGAAGAAAAAATACATAGAAAAACACAGAAAAAAAAATGAAAAACATTGCGGAACCACATGGGTCCTTAGGCTTAAACAACTAGGTCCATAGTTGTAGTGTTGCATATAGTGGGTTAGCTGCTGGTGATTCCACTGTGATATACCGTACCAGTATAGTGGATGGGATTTAAAGAAATTCCATCCACAAATTGCAGAAAAAATGGCAGCGCAGATTTTTAAACCCACAGCAGGTCAATTTTTTTGTTGTGTGTTTGGCGTGGTTTTCAACCTTTGCAATAAAAAAAGTGACAACCAGCCCAGCCACAAGAGTAAAACCTGCAGTGAAAACCCGCCAATTTCACCTGCTTTTTGCCATAGGTGGGTAATTGTGGCCTTAGTCTTTAGGCTCAGGCCCCACGCAGCAAATCGCTGCCAAAAAATGCTGCGAAAAAGACCACGGTGGAAATGCATCATGCTTTTTTCCGCAGAGTGTTTCACAGAAAGTCCACAGAGATTTCCTCTGCGGACTTTCTGCTTCTCTAAAACCTATATGAAAAATGCCAGCGTTTTCATAGGTATAATTGACATACTGCGATTTGCAAAAATGCTTGTTTTTGAAATAGCAGCATTTCCACTGTGGACTTTTTTCTGCAATGTGCGGATGGGATTAGCCAGAATCCCATCCACTTTGCAGCTGATGTAAAACACAGAGGTTTTTCCCACAGCGTTTCCACCGCGGCCAAAATGCTGTGTTTTTGCAACGTTGGACAAAACAGGGTAAGTGTCTAATATATGGTGGTGCCACCGCTGGGCCTGCCACTGATAACAAGCACTGGGGTTACTTGTACCCTGTTTAAATGAAATGACAGCATGCAAGTATTGATCTCTATGGGACTATCGAAGGCAAGCTGAGTGCAGAAGAACATATGCTTGGAAAAAGAACTGAAGCAAGTGTAAAATCTCATTTATTTATTGATTATTGAATTGCAGGGAAAGAAGAAGAAAAGGATAACATGTAAAATCTAGTCTGTAACTGTAGCATAGGAGATTTGCAGACTTGTATGGCATTTCTGGAAACCTAAACTATTATCAATCTAAATAATCAGACCATGAAAAAAAAACTTTGCACCAAGAACACAAAACCTTGCACAAAATATCTTCACATGTTGATAGTCCTGCCATTCATGTTAGCCATCGGGTTTCTAATAATATCCTATAAATGTTGGAAGCACTGTGGATGAGAAGGAGCAGATGGGATGAAAACCAGGAAGACATGAGGCTTGCTGTATTATAAGTATGACTCCACTGCTCCCCGATGTAGTAACACAGGAAGGGCTATAGTTTCCAATCATTTATAATTAATACAGTTAATTCAACATAATTGTTATGGGAACATACTGAATCCCAGATGTATGGAATTGGTTTTGCTTTATGTGAACATAACTTTAGTCTATATCTGTTTGAAACCTTTTAATAATATATTCAGGCTCCTCCACAGGTTGCAAATACTGGGTAATAACTATTAATGGCAGCCATTCCAGTTACAAAATGCACAATGATGTAGATTTATATGTAATTCAAGATAACAGATAAGTGGCTGCATACAATATTAAAAGGCTCCCCACAACCCAGAGCTTATAAAAAGTGGATTTTCAAGTTTTCCTACAATTTATTCTTTGTTTCTCTTGTGGGTTATGATGCAAGAAACACAAATGTCAAATGTAAACTGTTTATTGGATGGTTTGAAAGCCAAACAGCGAGCAGGTCTATCAGGGAGGGGTTAATCGGAAATTCAGTTTTGTATTCTTGCCAAGATCTGTTGTCAGCTGAGGCTTTCAGTACACTCAGGAAATGATCTTAAATTGCATGGAGTAAAATGTTATAATCTGATTTGTGCTATTAGCAGACATGTCCAAACTCCATACCGGATTCAGTCTGCACTTCCAGAAAATAAGTCAATTGTTGTCCATTAGACGGATAAGAGTTGTACATAAAACAAAGCAGACAGAATGCAGCCTATGCTGTGCGCCACTGTAACCAGTTAACCCTCTTATGACTTGTGCTGTAACACATCCTTCCTGCACACAATGGAATGACGTCCATGCAACATTATTTACCTAGAAAGCATTGTTAGCCCTCTTATAATTTTAATGTGCTTGACTGCCACGTACTATGGTAGCTAAATATCCCCCGGTTAATGCTGCTGACTGTTTAATAGGGGGCTTTAACACATAATCTGCTCTTTGATGGGCAGAGGCAATGAAACCCTACTAGCCAAAGGCTGTTATAGAAGTGCAGGATAATAAAAATAAAGAAATCCTATGTGCTCATTTCTGCAAGGGGAAATTAAACAATTTATGGCACAGATTACATGCATGCATCCAATGTCCTGGACAAAGATACAAATTCTGTCAATTTTTTTTTTTTTTATCGCTAATTTACTGACTCTTTTATAAACCATCAAGTTCTGTAGTAAGCATAAACAATATACAAAAATACATGAGAGAGTAAATGACTGTAAACCCAGAAGTGCAAAAAAGTTTTAGGCATATGTGGAAAAATGCTTTCAAAAATGGAAGAAGAAATGCTAAGTGAATGAATAAGAGAAATCTACATCAAATCTACATTGGTTTCTGCTAGTTCTGTTGATGGCCCAGTGGGACGTTTTCAGATTTTGAAGGGAAGTAAGCATAATTTGTCTGTCATTTGCTGCTACTTTCATATGCTTGGCCGAACACAAAGTTTATGGTCCTCAGCGTTGCCTGTTTTTTGGTGCTTCATCAAATATGGTTGTAACAGAAGGCAGTTTGTACCATCAGGGAGGCGTCTGATTGGCTCCAAATTTATTCTGCAGCAAGACAACGACCCCCAAACATACAGCCAATGTAAAAAAACTCTCAAGTATAAAGAAGAAAGAGGAGTCCTGAAATCGATTATATGGCCTACAGAAGATCTGAGGTTAGCTCTCCAAGATGTCCATCCACCGAACATATCGGGTTAGTTCTCCGAGATGTCTGAAACAATCTCCCTGCCAAGTTCCTTCAAAAATTGTACACCAGTTTACCTAGAAGAACTAATGCTGTTTTGAAGGCAATACCAAATATTGATTTAATTTAGATTTATCTTTTGTTCATTCACTTTGTATTTTGTTAACTATTAAAACCTCTATTTCTAATGTAAAGCAACCAGTTGATATTTAAGCTCCTTCACTTACTGAGTATACCATGATTCTTTTTACCACATATCTGGTGGCAACATCGATAGAAAAGAAATGCAAAACAAAAAATAAATTTTTAAAATTCAGTAAGGGACATTTCTACAGGGATGAGGGGTCACAAAAGACTGTAAGTGGGTTTTATGGCTAAAATATTTAAAGGTTTTCTTAAAGGGTCTAGCGAGAGACTAAATTTTACCTATTTCCAGGCCATGCCCTGTCAATGCTGCTTCTGTCAGGTTTTGAGGCTGGTTCCAATTCAGGGTCATTTGATCCGAACCAGTTCCCAGTACTCAAGTCAATCCTCCTCCTATCCCAGGTTCTGTAGTATTACTATTGAGGGCCGGCAGAATAGATAATTATAATAACAACATCAGCCCCATGGTATTGGTAAAACATTGGTAAACATGGGAGAGGAGATAGGTGGATTGACTTGGGTACCAGGTACTGGTTCCAATCATGTGACCCAGAGTCAGAACCAGCCCAGAAACTGGATATGAAGCACTGTCAGACTCTTACTCAGGAATAGGTAAACTATAGTCCCCAGATTGCTCCTTTAGGCTAAACCCCACGTTGCGGAAAAGCAGCATTTTTTTGTTGCAGATTTTACTGCAGGTTTTTGAGCCAAAGCTAAGAATGGCTACAAAAGGAATGGGAAATAAATAGGAAGTACTTATACTTTTCCCTTCTGCTCAATTCACTCCTGGCTTTGGTTCAAAAAACTGCAGCAAAATCTACAACAACAAAAAAAAAAAAAAAGCTGCTTTTCCGCAACATGGGGCCTTATCCTTAAAGAGTCTATCCCTGAGTATGTAAATGAAAATGACCTTTTAACCTAGCATTTCCATGGGTTTATGAATGATTGGTTTTGATAAGCTAATCCGCTTATGTGAGAATGTAATTTTTAGACTGGACCTGAGAAAGGATGTAGATGTTGTACATCCAGACTTTTCAAAGGTGTTTGATACTGTATCACATAAGGTTGGTACTGTGCCACATAAAGGTAAGATTGCTGGAACTAAGGGGATACATTGTATATGAAATTGAATTAATAACTGACTCATTGATACAAAACACAAGCTCATCGACCCCTTCCTGTTTTTCAATTTTCATTTTTTACTCCCCACCTTCCAAAAGCTATAAATTTTTTATTTTTCCATTCTCTGAATGGGCATAGTTTTTGCAGGACAAATTGTATATCGTAATGGTACCATTTAATATTCCATACAATGTACTGGGAAGCTGGAAAAAAATTCAGAATGGGGTTTGTTTTTATGGTGTTCACTGTGTGGCCAAAATGACATGTTACCTATATTCTGCAGCTTGGCACAATTACGGAGAAGCAAATTTATATAGTTTCGGTTATGTTTTAACAAATAAAATTTTCTTCGAGTTGCCATATTCTCGCACCTGCAACTTTTTATATTTTCATATTCGGGGTCGCAAAAGGCGTCATTTTATGTAGGGCCAGATGTATTATTTATTTATACCATTTTGGGTAATGTCTGATGTTTTGATGCTTTCAATTTTAATTTTCTTTTGGAAGGCAAAAATGGTCAAAATACATTGGTTTGGCCATTTTGATTTTTTTTTCCCACTATGGTGTTTACTATATTGGAAAAAAACTTACACATTTGTAATTCGGGCAGTTTCGGATTCAGGGATACCCAATTTGTTTATTTATAGGAATACTTAAATTTGTTTACGTTTGATTTTGTTTATTTATTTGGGTTAAAAGTTAAAAGTGGGTTCCCACAAAGGTAAATATTGGGCCCTTTTTTTTTTTTTTTTTTTTAAATGTTTATTAATGACCTGGTATAGGGTTTTCTGAGAGGAGTTTGAATTTTTTCACGTGATACCAAGTTCTGCATACTAATCCACACAGTGGAGGATAAAATAAATATTACTGCGGATTATAAGGTAGGTGGAAACTTGGGTAGAGAAAAAAATAAAGTTTTATGTGTGTAAATATGGGCTGAAGAAATAAAATTTACAAGCGTATGTTAAATGCTACAATACTAGGTAAAAAGAACTGTCAATGAAAAACTTGACACAATGATATTGGTGGACTGCTGCAGCCAAGTCAAATAAGACATACAGTAGTTTTCCATCTATACAACTCACTAGTATGAGCACAATTTGAATATTACATAGGCCAACCAAGGTAATAAAGGATGAGTGGATTGCTGTACAGACGGGTTACCTTAGGGGTAACCTAATTACAGTGTACAATATATGTATGTACATTCAGGACCAGGGCATTTTTTATTTAAGTAAAAATGTTCATTGTAGTGGCAACAAAGAATGCATGACAAACATATTTGTATCACTACCACCATTAAACAGCCTGTGTGTGAATGAGGGATACATTATTATATTGCTGAATAGTAAGGTTCTGCCATGATCATGAGGCCTATACCAGACAAATTTCTATCTGAACACTGAATAAAAAGGTTAATAACTTCCAGGATAAACACACTGAAGGTCAGTGCAGAAGGATTTTTTTTTAAACAAACAATACACTTTTAACAAAACTCTTATTCTTAAGATCCCAACTGAATACCTTGTGTCAAAAACATTTTAAAAACTTGAATCTGTCATGGAGAAATCATCTTCACTAATTTTTAGAAATATACACAGTTTCAGAGCAGACAGGTCATATCATAATGGCCTATAATGCAATCCTTTGTCTGTTGACCATTCTAGACTGAAGATTTTTGACAACAGTGTTCATCAGTGTGGCAAACCTGGAAACCTAGAAAATGCTGCTCCCCTCAGAGAAAAATTTTAATTTTCCACTTTACACTGTTGATAGATGCACCATTTTATAATCACACTGTTATTATAGGTTCACAGTCTAGATCCAAATAATGCCAACAATGTCCATTTCTGAAGCAATAATGCCATACGTTGATCCATTATTGAAAAAGCTTGGTAATTCTGTTATTCACAGAAAAATCAATACCAAAATCGTTTAGGTACAATTACATTGAAAAGAAGTAAAGGAAATTTTATGCCACTATTTTAATGGAGAGTTTTCTAAAGTCCCCTTGCACTGAAGTCCATTTAGCCAACAGCATAAACTTTTCACTGTGTCGAGAATCATAACAAAAGGAGTAAAAATGTGCCTGAATCCGGGTAAAAAGGAAAGAAGAGTCCTTTACGCCTGTTTTCTGAAGAACTAATGGCTTATTGCTTACTGAGGTGAAGCCACAAAGGTAAAGCAAAGATAAAGGTTAAAAAAGGTCACATTTTTGTTGAGCGTTAAGAATTTCTGAACCATACCAAAGGCACAAAATATATGCAAAGTCCTGGCATATAGAATATCGGGATGTAGGAGAGTCCATTGTTCATTCCAATTTTCAGTCCTGTACTGAGATCTTTTAATTCTGATATTACATGGCCTGGATGAATAAAAAAAAGTACTGGCAGTCCAAAGCAATCTACAGAACTTTAAAGAACATTTAAAAAACTTCAAATTAGTGAAAAAAAAAAAAAAGAATAAGAAATCACTGCACTAGAAGATGTCAGAAATTCATTTATACTAACAATGTGGTCAATGAAAAGTGACCACTTAAAGAGCAGACTTACTGTACTTCTGACTTATGTTACTGATTGTTATTTAATATCTGTCCGACATTACATGTACACACCACATTTCTTCTACTGTAATAAATGATCTGAAAAATTCAACAACAGTTTATCAAATTTTATTATGCAAATAAATCCAAGAAAAATGTCAATATGTCATGTATTTTATGTATCAGTAAAGTATTTAGTATTTACAACAGAGCATTTGCAGTGCATGAAACATTATTTATGTACTGCATAGAAACAATAAAGACAGTACAGTAATGGAAATATATAATATTGATCAAACTAGGTTGCATATTCTGGTGGTACACTGGAACAGATGCTTTATTGCTCAAGGGCACGACTCCTGTTCCTGCTGAACTGAGCCAGTGTGTAGGTTAGAACTGATATCAGTTCAGTAGGCACAAGAGGACGGGTCCATCATATATGCAGAACTGGAAATTGTTGTACTGCTACAAATGCACTATAGTTGATCCAAGATCTCAGAATGTTGTTGGAAAAATCTAGATGGCATGGTTTGGTTACATATCTATTCACTAGCCTCCAATATCCAATGGTATAATTTCTGGAACAAAAGGATCACTTCTTTGCATGTTTTTGTCTCCTGTTTCTGGCAGATGCCCATCCGATAGTTACATTTTTTTTAATCTCAGAAATAAACAGATATAGGCCACAGTATAATACAGCACTGTCATCCTGTGCCGGCTCCATCTCACCCTCTCTTCAGGTGCAGAACTTAGCCACTGTGAACAAAGAGGAAATTAATCACTGTTCACCAATCAGCTAAGCTCTGCACCTTGCTAGAAAGGCCAACGCCGAGTGTGTAATGCACGCTCTCATGCTCTGCCAGCGAAGATTTTAACATTGTTTTCCTTTCTTCAGTATATCTGCGTTTACGGTCCCAATTTGTGAAGAGAGTCGGTGTTTCCATTGCAGCCGCCAAGGACATGGCTGTGTGGTAATCCCTGGCAATGTGATTTTAATCTTAACTCACAAATCAGCATGCCAGGAACCCAAACAACCACATCACTACTACAAAACAGCAAATTACACAACTATTTCCTTTCATCTTCCATGGTTATAATTCCACACACTACATGCAATCATGAGAAAGTACTTGGAAGCAGTTGCTATTTTGTGTCAGTTATGGCAATGCAAAACCGATGCGATCTGTTGAAAAGTAGATATTAACTGTATAAAGGAAACGTTATAGTATGCTGTAACAGCTCCTAAAAAGAAAAGACATGTTAGACACATGAAGTGTTAATTATGTGGTGTTCCATAGTGTGATATAACCCCTCACCTTTACTCTGTGTATAGTGTTATTAGCAGATGCGGTTAGAGTCATTGGTACATTTTATTGGCTAACTAAAAAGATCACGGCCAATAGCAAGCTTTCCAGAATACTTATGTCTCTTCATCAGGCATGGTATCGCATAAAATCTGAAGAGTCACATATTTTACACAAAATGTCAGGAATACATGATATAAAGCAGAACCATCAATATTAGGTGCCCTGATCACTACAACTCTGACAGGAAGATACTAGTGATAAAAGCGAATTTCAAATCTCAGAGGGACAAGGTAGTCTGTGAGTATAAACTTATATGTCACACGGATTTAAATCATTGTCCGTCACTTAAAGCATTCTTCCAATTATAAAATATTTTTTCAGAAATTAACATTACAAGTGAATATAAGAAATGTAATTATCCTATTAAAAAATGATTCTTTCTCCATTTATCTGGCTTCTCCATAATAATAATTAACTATAATTGAAATAAAATGTTAATAGGTTAAAGCAATGTATTTAGCATCTCTGTCCCTCCATATAACCACACCATACTCATGATGTTTTCTGTGTCCAATGTCAAAATCTCTAGATAAGAGGAAACTTCCACAAAGACACGCGGACAGCAAGTCTGTCAATTGTGTTCTTTCATTAGACAACTATCTGAAATATGCTGCACTACAGAAGACCTTCATACCAAACCAAATTGAATATGTGTTAAACTTGCAAGTGCAAACAGGGCTGAGGTTACCTCAGGGTATTCAAATATTGCTCCAATGAAGAGTGACTCCAGAACTTCATTTCACAAAGTGACTTCATAAAACTACTTTCAATAAAGAGCTTTATTCACAATGCCGTTCTGCGCCTGCGTGCAGCCATTGTATGTTTAATCTCATGAACAGAAGTGGATCCTCCCAGGGAGATCTTTTCAAAAAGTGTTTCAGTCCAGTTTTTGGAACTAAATATAATACAATGACCACAGAGGCATATTAAAGCAGTGTGAATTAAACCTTGATCTGACATCTATACAAAACTAATGTACTATGAATGTCTGGTACATAAACAGCCCACAATAGCTGTTTAAAGTAGAAGCCCAGAATACTGCAGTAGTATCTCGGTTTTACTGTACAGGATGGGAATCACTTGGAGACACAAAGATATGTAGGCACGTATTGCTTTTTTTTTTTTTTTTTTTTGAAATGTAGTAAATGGATTTTATTTTTAACTACTGCATAGAAAGGCAAAATACTGGATGAGGCATTACAGACAGTCTGAGGCTAGGATTACCTTCTATCTTTTAACTTACACTTGAAATATGCCACACAGACTTCTAGCATTGAGGTAATATGCTGGAGGCCAGGCTCCTACTATGGCCTTGTTCTAGAACAAGTAATCCACCCATAGTCCACAACTTAATCCCATCCAGTTTAACTTGCATTAAAATGACCACACTGAGAGCTTGGCCGTTTCAGTCACGGCATTGTTCTATGGAAGCCAATCCATTAAAACAACATTTCTCCCACCACTTTTACACAGGATACATCCATTTGATCTCTGACAGCAGCAAAGCATCTGTGTGCAAGTTCTTGCTGTTTGGCATCCTCGTTCACCATTAATTCTCCATAGAGATACACACCCATGGCCTGTTGAGAAGAAAAGAACAAATAAACACTTCTATAACAAGAAGATTCTGTAGTCATATACACTTATAAAGTTCCCATCCCATTCACACCCCATTAAGACTACGCCCTTTATTACTCACTATGGTGACAAAATAGTCAAGACTTTTTAAGATTTCCATAAAGCAATCCAAAATACAATGTTATACTGTATAGAGCATAACAATCCAAAAATAGCTCTGTGCTTGTATGCTTCTTCTAAACACTGGTTCATGCTGGGACTTCTATGGACTCAGAAATAGCCCTAAAGTATTAGAATTTGGTTTATGAAGCTCTTAACATTTAGCAATGCCTTTCAAAATACATGAGTATATTGCATATACAGTATCTGTCTACTAAGATCTCTAAGGCCATCGCAAATGTGGTGATGCCTGTATAAGGTCAAAGAATACAAAAATACAATTCCTCTCCTATGTAGGCTACAGTCATGTAATGTTATGAAGTGATAAATATAAGGTAATATTTAAGACATTTTCTTTCCCGTGGATTCTTTCAGACAAATTAGTAGGTTTTGATGTACTTTCAGGTCCAGAAGAAATGACAATACAAGTCATTTAGAAATAATCGTTTGTTAAGGGTTACAAAACCATTTGTAAGAATACGGGACCCCATCAGCTCCAAATGCAGAACATAAGGTGCGGCCCGCAAGTGAACATTAGTGCAAGATGTACTAAAACAACCCAGAGCTCACATAAAACATCTAGAGAAGAACCAAACAACTGCAAGGCTATCTAGTCTCAACTATTGTCCGTGGTCATGACTTTACAATAAAGAGGAAACTATGACAAGTTGAAGGTGGTGCCTCTGATAAAATGGATTGTCCTAAAGACATTTGGCTAGACTTCAGTGGTCACAAGTTGTTCTCTTTAGACAACACAGACGCCTTTGTTTCTGCCATAAAATAAATATCGCACTGTATAGTAAGACATCATACCACCACTAGTTAAATATTGGTGTGGTAATGTGATGCTAAAGGGATGCTTTATTCTTTTAGGACCTGGGAAACTGGTCACTATTAAAGAGTTTGTGTCACGTTAACTACTTATCACCCACCCACAGGATAGGTGAATGGAGCATTGGTCATGCAAGCACACTAACTCTCAAATTATCTCTGTGATTGCCATAGGTAAGTACAGCAGTTGCCAATCTCCAGCAGTCTCCCAGAGTTTATAGAAGTGGCAAGGCACCGGCACGACTGCTGCATCATTTAGACAGGGGGACCATATTCATATGATTCATAAGGGTTCCAGAGAATAGTCCCCCATCCATCAAACATTTACAGTGGGTACGGAAAGTATTCAGACCCCTTTAAATTTTTCACTCTGTTTCATTGCAGCCATTTGCTAAAAGCAAAAAAGTTCATTTTATTTCTCATTAATGTACACTTAGCACCCCATCTTGACAGAAAAAAAAACAGAAATGTAGATATTTTAGCAAATTTATTAAAAAAGAAAAACTGAAATATCACATGGTCATAAGTATTCAGACCCTTTGCTCAGTATTGAGTAGAAGCACCCTTTTGAGCTAGTACAGCCATGAGTCTTCTTGGGAATGATGCAACAAGTTTTTCACATCTGGATTTGGGGATCCTCTGCCATTCTTCCTTGCAGATCCTCTCCAGTTCCGTTAGGTTGGATGGTGAACGTTGGTGGAAAGCCATTTTCAGGTCTCCAGAGATGCTCAATTGGGTTGAGGTCAGGGATCTGGCTGGGCCAGTGAAGAATGGTCACAGAGTTGTTCTGAAGACACTCCTTTGTTATTTTAGCTGTGTGCTTAGGGTCATTGTCTTGTTGGAGGGAAGGTGAACCTTCGGCCCAGTCTGAGGTCCAGAGCACTCTGGGAGAGGTTTTCTTCCAGGATATCTCTGTACTTGGCCGCATTCATCTTTCCTTCAATTGCAACCAGTCGTCCTGTCCCTGCAGCTGAAAAACACCCCCATAGCATGATGCTGCCACCACCATGTTTCACTGTTGGGATTGTATTGGGCAGGTGATGAGCAGTGCCTGGTTTTCTCCACACATACTGCTTAGAATTAACGCCAGAAAGTTCAATCTTCATCTCATCAGACCAGAGAATCTTATTTCTCATAGTCTGGGAGTCCTTCATGTGTTTTTTGGCAAACTCTATGCGGGCTTTCATATGTCTTGCACTGAGGAGAGACTGGTGGAGGGCTGCAGTGATAGTTGACTTTGTGGAACTTTATCCCATCTCCCTGCTGCATCTCTGGGGCTCAGCCACAGTGATCTTTGGGTTCTTCTTTACCTCTCTCTCCAAGGCTCTTCTCCTACGATTGCTCAGTTTGGCTGGACGGCCAGGTCTAGGAAGAGTTCTGGTCGTCCCAAACTTCTCCCATTTAAGGATTATGGAGGCCACTGTGCTTTTAGGAACCTTGAGTGCTACAGAAATTCTTTTGTAACCTTGGCCAGATCTGTGCCTTGCCACAATTCTGTCTCTGAGCTCCTTGGGCAGTTCCTTTGACCTCATGATTCTTATTTGCTCTGACATGCACTGTGAGCTGTGAGGTCTTATATAGACAGGTGTGTGCCTTTCCTAATCAAATCCAATCAGTTTAATTAAACACAGCTGGACTCCAATGAAGGAGTAGAACCATCTCAAGGAAGATCAGAAGGAAATGGACAGCATGTGAGTTAAATATGAGTGTCACAGCAAAGGGTCTGAACACTTATACTTATCACTTATGTGATATTTCAGTTTTTCTTTTTTAATAAATTTGCAAAAATATCTACATTTCAGTTTTTTTTCTGTCAAGATGGGGTGCTGAGTGTACATTAATGAGAAATAAAATGAACTTTTTTGCTTTTAGCAAATGGCTGCAATGAAAAAGAGTGAAAAATTTAAAGGGGTCTGAATACTTTCCATACCCACTGTATTATGTATCATTTGAGAAGGTGACAGATTGTAAACTTGGCACAACCCTTTCAAAACTGTTTTGTTTTAGAAAACGGTAGTCAGGGAGTTGCCTGACGTTCTAAGTAATGGAGCTGCGCAGAATTAGAAAAACATAGTTCTTGTCTTTCAGAAACAGCTCCATACTTGTCCATTGGTTGTGTCTGGTACTGCAGCTCAGTGTGGAATAAAACAACCCCTACAAGGAGGTAATTGCTTTACACATGCATAATATTTATGATGGATAACTGTTTTCCTTAGCCAAATGCAGCAACATTTTCAACACTGTGTGCAGTGTATATTTAGGTGCCCTTTGCCTAATACACCAATTTGTTTAATAAAGGTCAGAAACTATAACAGTATTCTGCATACAAAATAATAGGGAGTATCAAAGCACTGATAATTTCAGCCATGCTTAAAACCTCCCAACCAAAATTCATTTCAGGGCACTGCTTTTTTGCCATTGATTCAATGTAGCCTCTTCTGCAGTACCTCCTCTACAATTATAAAGAACATGTAAATAAAAAACCCTCATTCACCACAGTAATACATGCAGGATTTATAGGGAGTCTGACAAATACTTTATTGCTACTAAGCTACACAGAGTACTGGGTAGAGGACTGAAAGACATGTGCAAACATATTGCAGATTGACTTCGCAATGCAGAGAAAAATAACTATTATCCCATATACAAATGAAGTGGTAAGAGCCCCAAAGCTGGACCCAAATTGTGAAAGAAATAAAACTGAACAGATACTTTACATACCTGGTCCTGGAGCAGGAATGTCTCTACATCCTTGTAAGATGCGGTATACTTATGTTTTATAACCAGCTCACACCATCTATGTCGGACCTGAGCAATAAATAAATTAATAGTCTTTAATAGTATAGCATATTAAGAATATTAATATTATACATACATATATATACAGTCATGTATATATGTTGGCATTCCTGACATTTTTCCAGAAAATGAAGTATTTCTCCCAGAACATTATTGCAATTACACATGTTTATTTCCTTTGAGTGTAATAGAACACCACAAAAAAAAAAATTGAGGAAAAAAAAAGCGAACTGGACATAATTTCACACAAAATTCCAAAAATGGGCTGGAAAAAAATTGTTGGCACTTTTTCATAATTATGGGTAAACAACTTTGTTTCAAGCATGTGATGCTCATTCAAACTCACCAGTGGCAAGTAACAGGTGCGGGCAATAAAAAAAAAAAAAAAAAAAAAAAATCACACCTGAAACCAGATAAAAAGGAGAGAAGTTGACTCAAACTTTGTATTGTGTGTCTGTGTGTGCCACATTAAGCATGGAGAACAGAAAGAGTAGAAGAGAATCAAAATTGTGAAAAAATATCAACAATCTCAAGTTTACAAAAGTCCATCTCCAGAGATCTTCATGTTCCTTTGTCCATGGTATGCAACATAATCAAGAAGTTTACAACCCATGGCACTGTAGCTAACCTCCCTGGATGTAGACAGAAGAGAAAAACTGATCAAATGTTGCAATGCAGGATAGTTTGGATGTGGATAAGCAGCCCCAATCAAGTTCCAAAGAAATTCAAGCTGTCCTGCAGACTCAGGGTGCATCAGTGTCAGCACAAACTATCCATCGACATTTGAATTAAATGAAACGCTGTGGCCGGAGACCAAGGAGGACCCCACTGCTGACACAGAGACATAAAAAAGCCATACTGCAGTTTGCCTAAATGTATGTGAGTAAGGCAAAATCCTTCTGGGAAAACGCCTTGTGGACAGATCAGACCAAGATAGAGCTTTTTAGTAAAGCACATCATTCTACTGTTTACCGAAAACAGAATGAGACCTACAAAGAAAAGAACACAGTACCAACAGTCAAATATGGTGGAGGTTCAAAGATGTTTTGGGGTTGTTTTGTGGCCTCTGGCACTGGGTGCCTTGACTATGTGCAAGGCATCATGAAAACTAAAGATTACCAAAGATTTTGGGTCTCATTGTAGGGTCCAGTGTCAGAAAGCTGGGTTTGCATCCAAGGTCATGGGTCTTCCAGCAGGACAATGACCCCAAACATACTTCAAAAAGCACCCAGAAATGGATGGAAACAAAGTGCTGGAGAGTTCTGAAGGGCCAGCAATGAGTCCGGATCTAAATCCCATTTAATACCTGTGGAGAGATCTTAAAATTTCTGTTGAGAGAAGGCACCCTTCAAATATGGGAGACCTGGAGCAGTTTGCAAAAGAAACAGCAGTTTACAAAACTTCAGTTGAAAGGTGTTGAAGTTTGTTGATGATTATAAGAAGTGATTGATTTGAGTTATTTTTTCCAAAGGGTGTGCAACCAAATATTAAGTTGAAGGTGCCAATAGTTTTGTCCGGCCCATTTTTGGAGTTTTGCGTGAAATTATATAATTTTTTTTTCTCTGTTTTTTTGTGTTGCTCCAATACACACAAAGGAAATAAACGTGTATAACAAAACATGTGTAACTGTAATAATTTTCTGGAAAAATTTCAGGGGTGGCAACACTTACGGCCAAGAATGTACATATATACACGTTGTATATGTATGTATATACATTTTTATACATATAATCAGTCAATCACAAACATGGTTACATGAGGTATCTGCATTAAAATTGTAGGCTATTACCCACTCTGTAAAGATACATTATAAATGAACCAGCACAGACCTAAAATTGACAAGGTCTTAAAAGGCGTTCATTCACCCCAAATTAGTCAGTTTTTTTTTTTTTTTTTTTTTGTAACTAGTCTTGTCTCAGTACAACATAATTTATTACTGTTATCAACTACATAGAAAGAAAAGCTACAGAAAAAAAGTCACAAAAGTAAAAAAAAATGTCACTTTATAAAATCAAAAATCATAAGAAAAATGGTTCAAAAGAGTTTGCATTGAGCACATTTCATACTGTGAATTAGTCCAAGAATTGCCATTTATTGGTTTCATACTAGGAAGCATATTATGTGTCCATATTAAACAAATAATAAAAATGCACTGCCCGTAGGTACCATTTGTTCATGGATTCTGCAAGGATAGGAGTTATTTGCACACATAATGCACATTTTATGCATCTTATGAAGGTTGATCATTGGTAGGCTGAATATCCATCATGTGTAGGAGTATAATGTGTATGTCTATATCACATGTATGCAGTATCAGGTCTATATTAAACAGCTTATTATTGACTACCTATATATTTGTGTTCTATATATTATATATGCTAGAATGTGCAATGGTTCAATAACCAAATAAAAGTTTGTAGTATCCACAGTACTGTGGTAAAAAGTACCATATACTGTACAGCCTGACTAAATACAGTCTAGTGACATGAATGACAATTGCATTATACTATAATAATATATAATGATAGCAGTACATTACACATGTCTGGATATCAAGGTGCATATCCTCAAACTTGACAGGTTAAGTGACTACCATTACAGGGCATTTTGAGGTAATGAACATGGCTCTGGAATTAGGAGAGAAGCTGCATCAGTGTGTTTGCCATTATGCTATGTATAAAGTAAATAGTGCAAGTCATTTGTCTTGGAAAAAGGGCTGTGGAGACAGTTGTGAAGGATAAACAAGATTAAATAAGCATCTAACATAAACACAATGTCAACATCCAGAGTTTCTCCTAATGTATACGGACTGCTTAGCGTTCTTCCAGCCATTTATTATATTTGAATGGAGGAGCATCTTGTGGGCTTTGCATGTGGAGTACCTGTATTTGAACAGACCTGCATAGTGGAGTTATGTAGACAGCCATCACCAGCTGTACATTAGCTGGAACACACTATGAGCTTAGCTGACGTCCTCATTAAAATGTTCAATGAGTGATAAATGGGCCACTCTGATAGATTTTTTTTTTTATTAGAAAGCTGTAGAGTAAAGCAAACTTGGCATAGCAGCTGTTAATGCTTGGTAGGTCATCAATATCAGATCAGTGGAGCAGAAACTCCTGGCATATCCGGCAGTCTGCAGCATCTTCATTGTATACCAGGCATAGTGCTGTACATTGTGTAGTGGCTGTGCCTGGTGTTGCAGCTCAATCCCAATAAAATGAGCTGCAGAACAGTCTTAGGTGACTAAGAATCGACTGCAGCATTCGCCCAAGTGCTGTTGCTCCCTCAATCAGCTGATCAGACGGAAGTTGTAACTAATTTTATATTGATGATCTATCCTAAAGATAATTCACCAATGTAATCCCCTTTAAGCTGGATTTTAACTGGACACAGCCTAATGTCACATGTGAGAAAAGGATCAGGCGGCTGGGTTTCAACATGTCTGATCCTATTGTTCTCAGAGGAGATAAGTTACCACCAGAGTTTTCTGGCAGTGGCTTTCTACCTCCCCATTCAGAATATATTCAAGCTCTACCAAGCCAAAAGTGTATGTGAGAGGAGGGTCAGTAGAGATATCTATAATTTTTCATTGCCTTAGAATTCATGTTAAATTTACATGAAAACCATGCACACTCTTTGTAACCCAAGAAATCTTAAACACAAAGGTCCAATGTTTTGTGCGGTTCAGACTACAGGTACATAGGACACCATTGTCACACTAAATGTTGTTCCTTGTAAAATAGCATTCGACTAGATTTAGGAAGTTCACTACAAGCAGTTTTAAAGAGCTGTATATTTAAAGGGGTTTCTCCAGACAAATGATATTGATGACCTATCGTTAGGATAGGTTTTCAATATTAGATTGGAGGGGGTCTGACAGCCGGAACCCCCTGCCTTTCAGCTGTTTGCTTCCAGATCTGTTTAGTAGCTGATGAGCATAGTTCTGTTTTATGTGTGTGTAGTGGCTGTGCTGAATTACTTCACTTACTACACCGAGATCAGAGTTATCCTAAGGATAGATTATCACTTTCATTTGCCCGGGAAACTCCTTTAGGCTAAGGCCTCACGTCGCAGAAATGTATCTTTTTTTGTTGCAGGTTTTGCTGTGTTTTTTTGAACAAAAGCCAAGAATGGCTACAAAAGCAATGGGAAATATATAGGAAGTTCTTATACTTTTCCATTCTGCTCAATCTAGTCCTGGCTTTGGCTCAAAAAAACTGCAGCAAAATCTACAACAACAAAAAAGCTGCGTTTCCGCAACGTGGGGCCTCAGTCTTATAAAGGTAAAGCTTCCTGGGATGGGCATCTCTGGTGGGCAAGATTCATTAATAGTGGCACAGTGTTGAAATGTGCACCAGTAGTTTCCCCCAGGAGCATCGACAGGGCAAGTTAATAGATTATATTAGACATTAAATTTTTTTTATATATGCTTTTTTACCCTGTGGTGGCCAAAAAAAAAAAACTTTCAGTTGTCAATAAGTGATCAAGTAGGGATCTGTGCTTGAAGTTCTTGTTAGGTAAAAGTCGATCCGAGACATTTGTCTACAACTTGATGTTTAAAGGCACATTATGGTTTTTTCTATTGAGCTGTTGCACTCCCCCATGAAGCAGTTTTCTAGCATTATGTTAGCTTTTCTTTGGATACAATAGGCATAATGCACATAATACAACAGTGGTTTGTGTGCAGCCTGAAAGATCCCTCTTTAGATGCTAACAGCTGAAATATTGCCATATACAATTCATATAAAGGCATCTAGCACGCATAAAACCTGTTTTAGAAATTCCATCTTCCCTCAAGCACTTTTACTTTAAATTCAATGCACTTAAAACAAATATTGGAAATTCGGATGCTAAAAACGATGAATTAAAACAAGATCTCCAGAAATCTCCCTGTGGTTTCAAGGAGTAATTTTTTTTTTTTTTTTTAATACAAAGGCACTTCTTGTAAGATGGTTGATGCCATAATCTCTACAACAACACAGGAAATGAAAGCGCTATAAAATACACATATGTCTTTTTCTACATCTAATACACACAGGGAACATAAATTGTGGACGCAATATGAGGACTGGCATTGTTATTACATCACTGTTCAACTTCTTCATACTTCAGGGACAAGGATAACTTGCAAGTAGCCTTTCCACCTGAGATATGTAAACAGATTTATCATGCTACCATATATTCTTCAAGCGACTGCTAGCCAGTTACTCCACAAAGATGCCTCCTTTGTCTCTCTTTATTAACATGGACATAAAAATGCAGGTGGTCTGTTTTACACCTCCGAGTCATATTGGTTCATGACAGGAAATAGCAGTGGACATGTCAAAAACTCACATCCACAAACATCATCCAGGTGAACCTCTACCTATACGGGAACTTGACAAGCACCGAGAACTATGCATGGATAACATCAGACTGGTTCATGCACCATTGAGTTACAGGCCATCTGAGCAGATAGTATAAGTCTTAAAATGGGACAAGGAATTATTTTTGAGGAACCACACCTAAAATAAGTTGAACTTCTGACACTAAACATGCTGCGCAACCTTCATTGATACCACATACACTGAGTACATTCAGTTCACAGGTTCTGAACAACAGTACACTAAATGTTCTCACTTAGCCCATTACCCAAAACTGGCTTATTCTAGAGACCGTTCTAAACTGAGAGGCTCCAGACATGAAATAGAGATCAAGGCTCGCTGTTACTGGAAAACACACAATATGTAAATTCCACAATCTATGTGCGATAATATAACGTATAATAAGTTGTATGCCCTTGCGGGCAGTTGGTCACTGTTAGTATTATCTGTTTTGTATATCTTGTGTATCGTATATAAACCCTCAAATGTAAAGCACCATGGAATTAATGGTGCTACATAAATAAACAATAATAATAATAATAATAATAATAATAAGTTCAGCTCAACAGTTTAACAGGCAGACGATTCTAGCAAACTGTTTTCTGGGAGACAAAAGGTTAACTCTATCAGGCAATGCCACACTATGAATGTCAGGGCAACTAGTTTGGCATTATTCTAGTCGGCAGACTCATTGGTTACATCATACATAATTTGTCCCCTGTTATCAGACAGTGCACACTGGTACTGAACGGATGTATGCTGCTGGAATAAGGCCTTCAGTTAATGCAAGCTATTTCCTCTGTCCCACACTTGATGGGTTGTCAAGAAATGATGAGAATGTCCTCTCATCTGGCAGCTGGAAATTCAATTACACTAAACCAGTTACTGGCAGAATTTTTTCACAATAAAAAAATTGTGAATACGAAAAAAAAAGTGTGTTCAGCTTACTTTTCAGGGGTTAGAACTGTGCATGTATGGCAGTGAAGACTAAATTATTCTGTGCATAGTCATATTCCATGACTTACTGTGTATAGCATTAACATATTCCTCAGCATTGTACAAAAATTAAAAGTCCCTCACAATCTTGTTTCTCTACAATACATACTACAGCAATCATCACGGAAATTAAGATGTTTAGGGGGATGGAGGAAGATCACAATATACATACACTACGGTGCCTGTTTTTCTCATTTGCTGACAGTTACTAATACCCTAAAAGTCCAGATAAACTGAACTGATGCAGAATTCTCTAAGAAGTTCAACCCCATCTTTCATGTAATAAGCTGTGTGTAGAGTATATGTAATATCTAATAACCATTTGAGCTTGCAAACTCCATGAAGCTGATGAAGGTGTTATAATGCAGAGGAAGCAGCTCATGAGAGGCCCATGTAAGAAACATTTGGGAGGAGAAGCAGTCTAATGCAAAGGCCCCACGTTGCGGAACACAGCTAAAAAAACACACAGTGGAAACGCATCACGTGTTTTTTTTCCACAGGGTTTTTCATTGCATTTTTCTCTGCGGTTTTTATTCCCTTATTAAATCTATATGGAAAACACAAGCATTTTTGAAAACGCAGCTTTTTAGCAGCCTATTTTTTTGACAATGTGTGGTTGGGATTAACCAGAATCTCATTCACTTTGATGGTACTTTAAAAAGCAGCATTTTCTTCTGCTGCGTTTCTGCAACGTTGGCCCTTATTTAAAAAAAAAACACCACAGACACTTATCCAACACCGGTTTCTTCCAACTCCAACTTATTGCCTAAACAAGCATGGTCATTGTCATGAGAGAAGAGAATAGGCTGTGGCCTGGATTTGTGGCCTGGACATATCTCCTGTGGACTAATACAAAGTTTGGGCATATCAAAAATACAGATTTGTCTGCTATCAGGGAACAGTTGGGTTGCACTAAAATCACTATCATTGGATCCCTGCATATATCCAATGTGCATAGCCACCTTCAGGCCTGCTCTAGCCTCCATGAGCCGCATGCAGTACAGGTTTTATCAGATGCCCCATGTACAGACCTACAGCTTCCTCCACTTAAAGAAATACATGTAGGGGAGAGATGCTCTGTACATACGGTACAGCACAAGATAGAACATGCCACATAATTGGAGGCATATAGGCATATAACAGAGGACTTATGCACATGAATGGGAGCCCTGTTACAGCTAAGTACTAGATAGAGCTGTAATACATTCATGTACATGAGGCATAACTCATGAAATCAGAAAATATGGTATCAGTTGACAACAAAATGTTATGTGCTGACAGAAATGAAATGGTCATCTCCTGTTGTCCAGATTCCAAATGCCAATTCTGACTGGAGATCAGTAAAGTCAGGATAGAAGGGATTCTGCTTTATTGTATGTTTTTACATTGCTTATCAGTTTTCTTAGGTACTTTTTCAGATTTCTAAAACTATTAAACCTAAGCTACAGTTTAGTTTGGTGAGACCACACTCTACATGCTCTTCTGTGTATAAAAAAAAAAAAAAAAAAAAAGCTCGTCATTCAGGCCATGGCAGTCATAACCAGAGACTGAAATGTCTCACAGCTCTTACCTTCTAGAACTTTCCTGTCACACAGTTTAGCTTTGCCAACAAGCCAGCATATAAAAACCTATCAAGCTGCCAAAATATTTAATGCATTAAAATGCCAGACAGCGTGACAGGATACACATCAATGTTTCCAACTACTCGTGATTCTCCATCACTACAGTCGCAAACAAACATCTGCCTCCATCTAGTCAAATGAAGGACCAGGAAGTGTCCAGCTCCTGTTTAGTATGAGGTCCACTTACATGTTCATTCACTCTTGCACTGTTGCATCTCGCTGCCATGGAATAAAGGCAAAAAGAAATGACCTGACACTGGATGTGTAAATGTTAACTAGTGCCACAAGTGCTGTATGAAGGACAAGGTCTTGTCAAAAGATATAGATTCCCTTTCCCATTGCTCTTTAAGGAGGAATGAATAAGTGACAAACTCTGTGAAAATCTAGTCACCGTCATTGAAATGGAAAAGTAAACCAAAAGACACGTTCAAACCACCTGTCGAGGCAGTGCGGGCCAACTTGTAAACATCTTGCCCTGTCGCACCCACCCAATCCTGATTTCATGCCACATTCATACTGAAATTCTGGAATTCGTTTCAATTACAACTGAAGAATCTTTGATTTTATAGGACATGTCTGTAAGCTCACTTCCCAGAATAGACTGGAGTATAATACATACAGTGTATTATGTATATACATATATATTTGTGTATATACACACACACACACACACACACACATTTATAATACAATACTTTTTACAACTCATGTAACGCATAATACATGTGGTAATTCATTATGTTCACCGTTATGTTTAGGTTTTCTACACATTGCCTTAGTGGTGAAGCTGACACAGCATCACTATATTATGCCACAATATCTGACACAGCAGAGGATGGGGCTGTATATTACTGTGCTCAGCATGTACAACAATATAGTATTACATACTGTATAATTTTTACCACATCAGCCACACTATAACCCCACACTATGACTAATGTCAATTCTTTGAGACAACCAATTAAGGCTTCACTAATGGTGTGACGTCGCTGTAATTGGTCACCTTTAGGCTAAAGCTACCTATCCAATAATTATATTTATATATATATATATATATATATATATATATATATATATATATATCTCTATCAAGTAGGAACAACCAAGACAGATAAGAAAGCCCTTTAAAAGAAATGCTTTTTAATGAACTATATTTCTAGAACCCACACTAGTATTAGGGATGACACACACAAGATCCAAGAATATCCAGAGAAGAAAGAGCTATGTAAAGATGGAAGAGAGAAAGAGCTATGTCATATTGATAAAATGCCCCTGCTGTGTGGTAACTGCCGTACTAGCGGGCATTACATAGAAAGCTGGACAAACAACTGCTGTGCCACTTATTTCTAGGCTCACACCTGTGCTTGGGTTTCCATTCCTTCGGTTCGCTTGGGGACCTGAAAAACGAAAACCCAATCTGCTTAAAAACCGGTTACCCGAGGAAACCCGCAGACCCCATAGACTATAATGGGGTCTGCTGGATTTCCGCCTGGTTTGCAGGACTTTTTTGCAAAAAGCGAATCTGGGGACGGAATCCCCAAACAGAAACTGCTGGTGTGAACCCAGCCTTAGAAAACAGTAACAAATACTTAGAGGGAGTCTACCACCTCCTCGCAGCTTATTCAACTGGCATCAGTTTTTTACAGAGCACATTACAGTGAGAAATAACATACCTTTATCATGTATGTCACTTCTGTAGATTTGGGAAAAACAACATTGAAGTTTTATGCAAATGAGGCAGTTGGTGCGATTAGAGTGGACACCTTCAGCCCTGGGAACGCTGCTGTTGCCACGCAGATGCCTACCATCTCCTGCCTATGCCTCCTTGTGCAGTGATAGGCGGTAGCAGTTAAATATGCTTGTGGACAGGGTTAGACTTCCTTTAATGTACCACTGCCTTCCATAAACACTGACTGTCCAGTACTCAATAGTGTACCAATAACCTCTAGAAACGAAATATTTAATGTATTGCTGCCAACTAGTAACCATGAACTGAACAACATGTCACTGCCACTTTATGGTAGTTATTATTTAAGATTGTAGAACTTATTACAGTTATGATATGCTGTGCTATAAGTTACGCTTCCAGAAATATATTTCTTTACAAAAAATATACAGATGGAAGGCTAAGTATAAACGTAGTGCAAAAAAATTTGCTGCAGATTTTGCTGCACAATACACAGTGATTCCATGGCAAAATTTGCATGTGTTACATGTGGATTTTCCTGTGGAATTCACCCCTATACATGGCAACATTGTAATATAGTAGATGTGGTTGGATGAACAGACAGATCGATCAAGTCCAACCCTATAACCCTAAATTGGTGATTCAGAGAAAGGCAAAAAAAAAAAAAAACTCATGAGGCTGATGCCAATTAACACATTTCATGTTAAAAAAAAAAAAATTTCCGATTCCAAATCCAGTATAAAACCATGGATAAACTTGTTTTTACCAAAATCCATAGCATTTTTGCAACATAATAAACTGCTGCAGTTTTAAAAATTCACAGCATGCTTGTTTTTGCACATTGAACTTTTCCAAAACATGTGGAAAGGGTTTTGAAATCCACTCCTAAGTATTGCATGTAATTTGCTGCAAATCTGTGCTGCAAAAACCACACCGTAAATCTGCGATATATTCACATTGTCAGAATTCACTAGAAGATAAATGAAAGCTAAATTCATAACTCTTCTACAATTGCAAGTCCCAGAGATCCTATTTCACATTTAGCAATGTACAGTATCTTATAAAACCCATGTCTTTGTATCAAAAACCTGATAAGCACCGAGATGAACTTTACTAGACATTTTCATTGCATCAGCACAGAAATGTACAAAACACCTACAAGCATGATCTCATATTACAGACAAACAGCAAACAATTACAATAAATTGAAACAAGAGGGTAAAAAAATGGGATAATGCACATTACTTTGCTAAATAGCAGATTATGATTGCTTTAAAACTATTAGGCTTCATGAGCCATATCTTTGGCCCTGAGCTAAACAAACAGGCTTGATCCTTTGGTCTTTAAGCCTTCAATATATGAAACACATTCCCAGAATCTGAAAAATCTATGAGAAAAAGAACTTGGCACCAGGAACAGAGAACAATTAAGGGGATATCTACCCATCGAAAATGAGGCTGCATAATTCTATTAAAATATTTTAAGAAGTCATTTATTATTTTTCATTAGCCAATTTGCACTGCCCAATCTGCTACTACTTCCAGTGCCGCTACCAAACAAATCCACAGCATTTAGTGGTCTTCTCTTATGTCTTCCTAGTAGACATTTACATTATCTATTACAGGAGAGAGATTGGAATTACTCTTGCAAAGTGAAAGAGCTACAACTGTGATTTTTTTTTTTTTATAACTAAATTAATAAATAAAAAGCAATATTTTCTAGATGTGTAAATAGTCAAAATGATCCATCATTTCCAATTATTGTCAGAGCTACAATGAAATCTTTCAATCTGATTGCAGTTAATGGTGATACAGTGGCGGGGAGGAGAATAACAATCATTTATGTCGCCCTCCTAACAAAATATCTGTCTGTATAAATGGAGAGCTCAGTCCAACATATACTGTAAGTAATTCATTTTTTTTTTTTTTTTTTTAAACTGAGTTTAATCTGAATGGGAGTCGGGCTCTGAACATGCGAATCCTGACCAAAAATGGCTTGTAAAGTTAAAAAACAATAGTTATTGTGCCTCTTTTCTACAGGATACACATCCTGTGATAAAATATTTTATAAATATACACAAAACTATAAATACCTACATCACTGAAACTGTGGCAGAAACGTTAAGCAATAATATTCTGGAAATATTCTGAGAGTGGAACGAATTCTGTACAAAAATTTTTTTTTGGCATGAAGGGATGATGAATGAAATAGGGTTTATATACAGCATCAGTACTCCCAATGTGATGTTCTGTCCACTAAGTGCACTTTATTGTAATAGTATAGTACTTTTAGCTAGTATTACTAATAACACTACATATCAGACTAATGTGCCAGTGTATATCATAAAGTGAAAATAATTATGTAGTACTTCCACATAAGGCTGGGGACAGATGTGATATACTCACAGCGGGTTAGCTGACACAAATCTCCAGTGGCTAGTAGCTGTTAATACACATAAAAAAAAAATGTCAAAATAGAGAAATATTTCCATCTACATTCTTAAAAATTCCATTTGAACAAATTCCAGGACATGTTTACACATTCAGGTTTTCAGATACAGTGCTTGAAGTCAATACCAGAAGTGAATTCAACAAAAGAGATCGAGAATCCTTTTCTATCACCAGGGGTAGGCAACCTTCGGCACTCCAGCTTTTTTAGAACTACAACTCCCAGCATGCATACTTGCTCTGCTGTTCTTGGAACTCCCATGGAAGTGAATGGAGCATGTTGGGAGTTGTGGTTTCACAGCAGCGGGAGTGTTGAAGGTTGCTGACCCCTGCTCTATACCTTCGCTCCCTTTATGATCCATACCTGGTTTTGGCTTCAAAAACAGCATCTGAAAACCTGAATTTGTAAACTCGCCCTGACGCTCTTTCACGTTTACAACAATTTTCCGTCCAGCTACTAATTCTTATTTACATTGAGGTCTGGACTATGCTTTGGCCACTCCCGGACACAACACTGTTGTTTGTAAGCCATGCTTGTGCAGAAATTGTCTTATCTTTGGGGTCATTGCCTTACACAAAAAAAAAAAAAAAAACTCTACTATGTAACAGACCAGCATTAAACCAGCCTTAACAAGCTGTCCTTGGTCATTTTCTTAAACATTTAGATCACCCCTAGATATTCCGAGGAAACAATATTTACATTAAACGTAAAAAAGTAACACTTCTGTGAATAATAGTAAAATGTATGTTGGATCTGGATAATATATGACATATCATATATGAAGTTTACCAACAAAAGAGACAGGGGCAAAGCTAAACCAAGAGGTATAATTGGTAGTGGTCTGCAGAACTGTTATTTATTAGCGAGATAAAGGGTAGTACAATGGTCTGGTTGATGAAAAGAACAACTTTCTTTCATATACCATATTTGTATGGCTTTATGAGTGCTTGTAAATTACAGCTGTGAAATACAATGCCACTGTTTTATAGTGCAGCTCTTTTTATAGGAGGACTACAGGCACAATGAGACATTTGTGTGCATGGCTCCATTCCACCCACACCATTGTTTAAGTCACACAGTCTGGTATACATTGTACACTGCCCTCCAGCAGGCTACACGTACATTCAGATTAATGCTGGAAATCTGCTACTCTTACATAACTGCCCCATTTGTACATACAGTATGTGTAGTGTAACTCTAGAAATAGAAATAAATTATTTACAAGGATTAAGAAATTAGACTGTGTTCACATGGCACATGCAGTGCTATATTTCCAATAGAACAATGAACACTTAGGCAAAACCCAATTATTATGCAGAAGTAAGCAAAGTTTATAAATCTCACATATTAAATATATTAACAGAACCTTATAAATACTGTATTTAAAAAACAAAAACTGCAATAACTACAGTATATATAGGCTGTTTGTATGTGGACCAAACTCATGCAGCACAAACATACAGTATACCAGTTCCTCGCTGAATTCTTGCATGCCATTTTGGTGCAGTTTGCAGTGGATCCAGAAGAAATGAAAGACTGATACTTGCTTCCACTTTCGAGTGTGTCTTAAAAATGCATTAAAAACCACATGTGTGGATCCAGTCTTATGGAAAAAAGATAACTATAACAAGAGTGGAAGATGACAAGGATAATAGTAAGATGGTCATGAGAAAAACAACGTACACCCTCTTTAAATTGTTTGGTTTTACCCATACATTTATTTCTCTTACTTGTATAGTGCCAACATATTCTACAAAGGCCTGGAGGCTTTTTGTTGAATGGAAAAATATTACAGGTTACAGATTTTATATTTTTGGTAAAGACAAATTGATCCAGGGTGTTATACCGATTTACGGATTTGGAGTTTGGAATTTTTTCCCTTGGCATCAGACTCATGTTTTTTTTTCCTTACTCTGGATGAACACTGTAGGGTTATAGATTGGACTTAATGAACCTGTGCCTTCATCCAACCTCATCTACTATGACATTGTCAGTCACAGTTCCATATAGGGCTCAAAATCTAATTCCTTATCAGTATGTCTTTGGAGTGTTGGAGGAAATCAACCTGTCCTTAGAACAACACCACACAGCAGATTCTACCATTACACTATTTATTCCACATTATTTCATTATTTATTCATGGTGTGCTTGGGATCATTGTCCTGTTGCATAACCCTTGTTTGGTTAAGCTTTAGCTGTTTAATAGATACCCTCACATTTGACTCTAGAATATTTTGGTATACAGGTGCCCAGGACCTTGAATAAACAAAACAAGCCAAATCAATATGCTTGACATTTGGTATGAGGTGTTTGTTCTGATATTCTGTGCTTGATTTTTGGCAAATTTGGCACTGTACATTATGGCCTAACAGCTACAGGATATTGTTCACAACATCTATTGGTTTGTTCAGATACAACTTTGTAAATTTAAGATATGTTACCATGTTCTTTTTGGAAAGAAGAGGCTTTCTCCTGCCAATCCTTCCAAACAAGCTATACGTGCATAGTCTTGCTAATTGTACTGTCATGAACTTGAACATTTAACATTTAACCTGAGGCATGAGTCTTAAATGTAGTGGAATTTTGCAATTTCTCTGAGCATGGTCTGACCTTGGGATGTATTTGTTGGGATGTCTGCTCCTGAGAAGATTGTCAACCGTCCTGAACATTTTCCACTTGTGAATAATCTTACTCACTGTGGAATGATGAACCTCAAATTGTTTGGAAGTTACTTTATAATCCTTCCCAGATTTATGGGCAGCTACAATTGCTTCTTAAAAATCATTGCTGATGTCTTTCCTTCTTCTTTCCAATACACCTGAATGTTCCAGAACAGTAAACTGCCAAAACATTTGCTTTCATAGAAGAGATTACATTTACTGATAATCAATTAACCAAGGGTATTTGATTAGCATCTCGCTGCTCATTACCCTCTTAATCACTATGGAAGCAATAAAAGTGTACTTTACACATTTTGGTGTCATTTTGTTAAATAAATAATGACAGCGTAAAATTTGTCATGTGTTTTTGTTCATTTAAGGTTTTTTAAATTTGATTGAAGACCTTCTAAGGAACAGATTTATTTTTTATTATGTTGTGATGCATAAAAACATATTCAAAGAGCGTGTACTTTGTTTATCTCATGACTGAATATGCATACTGAAAAACGTCTTGAGGAGACATTATGTAGCAAATGAAGCAAATAAACATACAGATGTCTACATTGTCATGTTTGGCACATAGGCATTATTTATAAAATGAGTTAAGATCTAGTGTTTGGGGTGGATACCAGATAATCTCAGTGGCAATACGGCACAAAACTTCCTGCACAATCCATTCTTGCATCAACTCCTTTCCACACCAGGAAACTGCTGAAGGCCTCACAATGAACTGCATGTGTGATCTGTAAGTTTCCATCTGGCTGTCACTCTACAACCGCAGTCTTCTACCTCTTTACCTTCATCCTACAGTAAACTGCCTAAGCACAATACTATGAGTAGCTTTTGTTATTTAATAATATGAATAATGTGTTATATAATAAAATGTATTTTTGATACAGAGATTGCTATCTAATATTGCTTAGATGATAGGAATTTTGTGAGCTCTGCATAGTTAAAGGACTACTCTGAGTTCACATCTGAATATGGTATTTATGAATGAAGTATAGTTTTAAGTCAGGTATAAAATCAGAACATGCTTAACTAGACCACAGAAACTGATCAATTCCAAAAGATTTGCATACTGTACCACTCACGAGGAATATGTCTGGCATTGCAGATACTGTACTTACAAGTTGTATTCAGAGCAAGATGGCAGCCCTCATAATTTTGTTTAGAAAATAGAATAAAAAAAAAAGTACAATCTGACATAAAAAATAGATGAGATAAACGTGACATATCTCACTATCTGGTTTCAATAAATGAGTAAAAAAAAAAATAGCAACATATTCTTCTTAAGGGAAGCAATATTGTTTCAGACTTAATATGTAACACACAGTGTTATCCTTCTAGAATAACAACATTAGTGTGCAGACTGAAAGAGCCATAATCAGATAAACTTATTAAAGAAGTCTATCCGAGCTGAGCAGCTGTGCCAGCTGTATCTCTCTATGATCTTCATTTATATTTCAAAACCATTATGTAGATACCATATTCACACACAACTCCATTGTACACACAAGGTTTGTTCACTAGAATTGTGTTCTTGCACCTACATTATTTCTTAAAGAGAGTTTTATATACAGACATTGACCAGATCTAGGAAAAATATACTGTAGAGTTATAGAGTATTATAAAACTACAATTATTTATAGACCAGGACATAGACGGTGGAGGACCCTGTGGAAGAAAAGTTTGTGGGCCCCTTTTTGTCTTAGAACAAATCTGTTGGCAGTGAGCTGTCCCTTATACCAGTTATATCTACCAGTTATTGTAAACCATGGAAATCACTGTCACAGTCCTTTCTAAGTAATCTGGTAAATAGTAGAAAGTGCTGTTATTTTTATTTAGGCTGTGGCAGGTCCCTTTACCTACAGGGCACCTGCATGCTGTTTCTGCCCCTGCAATGATTATCTGATCAATTCACAATAATCTTGGCGTATCACCATATTGTTTTTCTGATCTACATATGGCCAGGTTAAATATGTTTTCCTATCTCAATTCATTCACTATCAGATAGACAGGGGCTCCAACTGTTGGAAACCCCACTGACCGGATGAATGAGGGTGTTTTGCCTCCCGCTCTGAATGGAGCAGTGGTCGGACAGATCCCCCACATTTTATTAATTTCAATGGGACTTCTGGAGAGAGCAGAAGTACAGCTCTCAGCTATCTCTGGTGGTTCCATTAACCATTAAAAATGGAGTGGGGGCATGCCTATCAAAACAACGCTGTATTCAAAAGGGGGAGGGGGGGCAAAACACCTCATTACCAGTGAGGGTTCTAATGGTTGGACCCCCACCAGTCTCCAACTTATCCCCTATCCTGTTCTAGAAGCTCTTAATATCATGTACATTTTTGGCCACACCTTTCACATAGTTGTCATAGAACAAGCATATGTACAGTACTTGTTTGGGGAGTGTGCAGGTATTTTCAAAGAACAGGCATATTGAAATCCAAGTTGGCCTACCTGTTGTTCCTGTGGCATCAGCTATAAGGAAAGTCAGTCAGCTGCTTAAGTCAGTTTGAAACTAAAATGTTTAGCATCCTTATAGCCAAAACAGACTTCAGGCTGTCAACAAATCTGTCATCTGCCAATTATATGCAGAGACATACAGCATATCATGTATATGGCCAGCTTAAAAGTTGCCAAGACCTATTACATAAATATACATTATTACATACAAGCACTTTAGCAGTGATACAAAAGTGTTGAAGCTCTGTTTCAAGCTTTTAAAATAGAACTTGCTATATCAGTCCAATCTGAGTGTTACAGACAGTACTTTAAAATGGACTGGGGGCATGGATGGGCTCATATTGGTAGACTAAAAGACCTGTCAATTATATCCATTGCACAGAGCTAACAATGTTATCTCCACCTTAGAGAAGTCTATGGAGTCCTTGATATCACCTTGACTGATAAGATGAGAGTGGAAGATATGGACTTAGTAAAGGTCATAGTATCCTATTCTTTGGGGGAGCACACATACTTTATTGACAGTTGAGACTGATCTTTTCTCGTCTGTGTCCGGGATTGTTTTTTGTGTAGGTAATGAAACACAGTGACTTGTAAGTCTTACTTCACTGGCCTGACACACCAGAATGAGATCTGTCCTGCTTTATTCGCTCTTCTCCCAGTTATAGAACTGACATTTCACTGGTATTCAGCTAGGATGAAAATACATTCTAATTACTATATATAGTGAAAGTATGTTTGCATACTAATTAAAAATAACAGTCTGGCAACTGTAAATGTGCATAAACAATGTCAAAACGGCTGGAATAAAAGGAGACAAATCTCTATTGCCCTATAAGGATATTTAGTGCTCAGTTCTTAACTCTACCATATTTGTTCTTTCACCCTTTTTAAGTATCAGAGGATATGAAAAGTCATCAAAAAGAAAAGCTCCTGCGGAAAGGGAGTGAAAATACCTAGTTACGTAAATAAACACATTCCTACATGTCTACATCAGCAGACTATTACAATAGCGTTGTATGCAGCACAAGGCTGACAAGTAGGTTCTTACACAGTGCTTAAGAGCCATTATAGAGTCACCCTTTAGAAACTAGGAGGGTATGGACTCAAAATATGAATTGTTTGAGCAGTAAGTGCATGAAGCAAGGCTTCACCTATATAGCTGGAATGGACCAAATGACACAGAAGAGATTTCACATGATCGGTGAACTTTCTTTGTCAGTTTTCCTGGCATAGCATCATAATCCTACAAAATCTATGTCCAGTCTACTTGGTTTCTTAAGCAATTCCATATGTTTGTTGCCAGAACTCTCCTGATGGTGTTGGTGGTGTCAATGAACTGTGTGAAATTCATTATCATGCAGTAATCTACAAGAATAACAGCGGGCTATTGTACCCGGTGGGCATTGCCTGCACCCGGCAAACAAGGAAAAGCTATGAACCCTCCAGCTGAGTGCCCTATTACACAGGCTGATAACTGACTTGGGTAAATGTGCCTCTGGTTACCCGACAAATGAGCAAATGCTTTGCATCCTTCATGTGCCACAAATATGCAGAGATATGCTGCCATCAACAATAGAAGTATAATTTGCACCAGCCTATAAAAAAGATCAATCAGCATGTTGTATGATTGATCACTGCCAATATTCCCTTGCAGCAGCCCATGCGATAGGGCCTTAAGAATACTCTAAAAAGAATAAAGCAGCAATTCAAAAGGTGTCTGAAGATGTAGACTACATAATAAAACAACAGAGAATGGTAGCGAGTAATAAAAGATTGATCATCTTTTGCAGCTATTTGCACACTCCCTATTTTGTTGTCAATGAAAAGGAAATGGCTAGTGACACAGACGATGAATGTAGGTTGCCTGAATCTGTTTATGTTGTCTGTGATTTCTAGATTTGACAGCTATTACTCAATGTATTGTATACATATTAAAGTATACTAATGTACTGTATTTTTCCATCACAACATTATAACGAAAGAAGGAAAACTTGTAATGGGAAAATGGAAACATTTCTTATAAAACTGCAGGTCCTCACTGTCCCAAATATCTTTCCAGTTACATTGTCTGCAGGAGTACAAGAAAATAGCCACATGTTCGAAACAGAACCCAAGACAGTTCTGAACTCACTGCCTGAGAATATCTGTAAATTCCAAAGCAGTTACTCGAAATTCTCTCCTTGCCTTATTTGTTCTTCATACTCAGTCCAGTTTCTTAACTCCTGCTTCTCCCTCTACACTGCCTACTGTAGCTCTTTCTGGTATTTTAGACTGCTGACTCTTTCCAATAGGGCCTATTACATTGCCTGATTATTGAGCAAGTTATTGAGAAAAAGCCTTTATTGGAGCCCTCGTTCTCAATAACTTTCCCATTAAATTTTGCTGCTGATAAATGAGCAAACACTTGTTGATCAGCTGATATCTATTATGCAGTATAAATGATGCAAAGTTATCTATCGCCAGAAAATCCCCTGTATACAAAACAACATACTGCTGAATGATCGATGAAACTGTATAGGAGAAGTACAAGTCAGAGCACCACTTATACACCAACATCCCCATGAGGTCCACCACTAGGAACCTTCACTATCAGCTCTAACCCTATCAATAACAACCCCTGCTCTATTTATTTATTATGCTTACTTATATAGCACCATCATATTTCACAGCACTTTACAGACACTGACAGTCACTGTCCCATATAGGGCTCACAATCTATATTCCCCATCAGTATGTCTTTTGGAGTGTGGGAGGAAACCGGAGTACCCAGAGGAAACCCACGCAAACATGGGGAGAACATACAATCTCCTTGCAGTTGTTGTCCTTGGCAGGATTCGAACCCAGGACTCCAGGACTGCAAGGCTGCAGTACTAAACACTGAGCCACCGTGCTGCCCATATTACTCTATAATATTATAATATTACACAAATCATTTTACATTCTTCAACCCCTCTGTTTATACTTGTCAATTTTATGGAATCATGAAGTTCAAACACACCAGTGAGCTAGCGGAAGATGGAAATGGTTATTAATAGTATTTAGTAATAGGCAGAATGACAATTATTCTATAGCATAGATAATGTGAAACTATAAATACCTAAAATGCTCTGAAGCCTTTAATCATTTTCATAGGTCTTTACCAATATATGGTGATTAGGCCTCAGTAGAATGCACTACTAGTATTACACATGGCATGTGCAATCTGTGAGGTTACAGTTAGTTATACCAAGGACATTTTACTAACTAGTAAATGAATGCAGTGTGTCAATAATATGAAGGCATTTATTTACGATACAAACCAATTCTAGTGATAACTTATTTTCACCCTATGTTATGTAATCTAGCACTGCTAACATGAGCTAATTACTAGCTTAGAAAATATTTTGTACTCAATTTTTCAATGATATAGCAAATTTTAATCACTTGGTGGTTGCTCATGACATGCCTCAATAACTAGACAAATTCTTAAATTACGGATAATTTCATTTTTACATACAGTAACATTGCAGATAGACACTTGTAATAAATTATGTAGACACATTTGATAACAATCATTCCTCACAACTACAATCATCTTTCCACTGCTATTTCTACCTTAAGAAACAGCTGAATATGATAGACCTTCTGAAATAAATAACTACAGCTTGTGATTCATTTAACTGTAGATTTGAGGCTGTGGACAACGGCTAAATAATAATTTGGGTTTAGTACATCCAGAAGACACAAAACACAAAGTTAAAAGCAATATTACTCAGTTGGTCAATTGGTTCTCACCTCTGCATCCTGCTCCTGCAAGCTGTATGTCTTCTTTAAGCATTGCAGTGTCTTTACACATAATGTATTCTCCTCCAACAGCAAATCCAAGAGCAAAACCAGTTGATCAGGAACAATCTGTGAACAAATAAAAGATGTTACTGCACTATTTATATTATACTATTCCATTGAAAGTCTGTATAATGTAAAACAAATCAATCACATACATTAAAAGAGATTAGGAACACCACCCTCCTACAGTATAATTCATCATACCATAAAAATCACTCATCACTGCTATCACAAGCAGCGCTGTCTGTACTACTGAACATATGTGATTAAAAAGTGGTATTTTACAGTGGCCAATATTCTTTTAGATGTATAATGCATAGGCTCTGGATTCAGGGAAAAAGTGGAAAGTGATAAAAATGTCTGGGTCATAACCCAAACATACACTGCTCAGCGTCTTGTCACTTGTTTCCAGAATTGAAGTGACTAGGCCTTGTAATTCAAGGTGAAGAGTGTCTGCAAGTCTTCAGTCTAGAGAAGACAGCTCTCTGTAAACAAGTATGCTATACCATAAGATAAACATATAGATCAAATACAGAAATTTTTCTAAGTATTCGTTTAAATAATTTGCAGATTTTTCCATTCATTCTCACCTCAGCCTCACCTAGAATGAACTAAAAAAAGCCACCAGACTTTTCATGCACACAGAGCATCCGTTTTTTGTCGGAACTTTATAGAACGCAGAGATATGTTTCTACAAGGAAGACTTTGAAATGTTACACTGAGGAAATTCCTCACAAATCAGAAAGAAAGGGAGCGGTAGATACACATACACAATTAATTTAAAGACAACACATGAGAAGATCCTCAGTTTACCATAAATACGCATTTCTTTCCAATGGTCTTATTTTATCCATTACATATCTGACGGCTTCATGTCACACTCTCCTCTTGTAAATCTCTGCCAACTGCATGTTCTATCATTCTAAAGGCCAGGTGTTAGAGCCCAATATAAATTACCCAGTTGCCAGACAGCCTATGACAGCTCAAACCTTCATAACAACAATGGCTGCCCTCAGGCTTCCTATATCTTATCTTACCGCCACAACTGACTTTTAAATTATATACCATTTGCATTATACTGTATGAGTTTCAGTTTGCAACCCATTGTTAAGATTCTGCCCTCTAGGAACAACACCCTTTTTATTCAATAAAATGTAGGTATAAGATATCAAGAAGAAAAGTTACTGATATAGTTCAGGCCAGATGTGCCCAGCATATCTGAAGAGATCAGATATCAACAGCCTCATCTGAGCACCCTCACACATAAAAACACAATGTACTGTAAGTGCTACAATTCTTGTTTCAAATATGCCTTTTTTCTTCAATGACTTGCTGCCATTTTATGTTACAGAGGATATCATTTTTGGGACTGCAAAAATGCAAAAGAACGTCAAAATCTAACAGGAAAAAAGTTTATTTGCTATTGATAACATCTCAAAAGATAATAATAGTAATAATATAAAACTTGAGAATGTAGGCTATATTTATATTACTTTTCCTCTCAACGATGAAAGACGAGGTGTGCATAAACGATTAATATGAAGAAATGTGCTATTTATTGTGATCCGAATAAATCTCTTTTCTGCATTGGCAAAGTGTAAATTATCTCTAAACACTGGATGTAACTCATAAGAAAAGAATACTGCAAAGTATGTATTATTTTCCTATAAATTAAATCAAGTATACATAAGCATTCAAAAAAATTACGGAATGAAGCAATGAAGAAATTGTCAAATCTGAGGCTATAAAAAGTGAAGCCAAATATAATCATAATTTTGAATATTATAATCATATTGAAAAGCTATAAATGTAATAACTGGTGAAATGATAATGAGTATCATCCGTTTTCATACAATTTTACTCCACTGTTTTTTTTATATATGTCAGCTTTATAGTGCTATAGTTGTACAGGCTTTACAGTAACAAAAAGAAAAAAAAGTTTTAAATAATCTGGAAATAAATTATAATCCAAAGTATTGTTAATAGAAATGAATAGTCCAGATTATCATAGTCCATTTATTTATTTTTCATTAAATATTTTAACCACAATGAAGATGATGCTCAAACCTCACTGAGACATGACTTATCAAGTGCTTTAATACATACACATATTCACATTATTAGTAAAGTAATAAGAAGTGTAAAAATAATCTCCCATATTACAGAAAAACATGTCAGCATCTCAGCAAACCAATATTTTTTCTGTATTAAATTGGCATCAAATAACTTTAATAGAAAATATTTACCTGTTGCACAACATAAACTAAAGCCAAGATACCAATGGGCTATAACTATAAGTGTTATACGGTGATATTAAGTGTTATTGCCCTATCACAACGCAAACCTAAACTTTAAAAAAAATTCTCTAACTTTTGAAACATGCGTAATATTTGGCTTTATCTTTTAGCATGTAAATGTGTGACATTATCAGACAGGAAATTCGACCTAGCATTTGTGCAGAGAATTGAAACAATATGAAAGTTAAAGAAGAAACCTCCCTGTATTATACAAGAAAAAAAAAAACCTGTGGTTGCCGGACACGGCCCATCTGTCTCACAGCATAAAAAAAAAAAAAAGCAAGACCACCCACAAGTCGCAGGCATGATCTGTCAATCCATACATTACAGCAGGACAATTAATAGCAGGTTCTAGGTCTGCACTAGACACAGTTGAATACTGACCTTTCCACAGGCATGAAATGTGACATAATTCTGCACTTGAACATCCCCAGCTCCAACCCAGGAGTGGAGATCATACACATCGCACTACAGCTGGCATGCTGAATATCCCATTTGGTTCAGGCTGAACTTCAATGAGGGTATTGAAATCCTCCTCTGAGAGAAAATGTGCTGTGGACTAATGCAGCGAGCGATTGATAGTGGCGTGTTTTCTATTATTACTCCATTATCACGCTGGGATCTGTGCCTAAATGAGGCATACTTCCTCCCTGATGCCATTTCCTTTTATCCTGCCTGTAGTCTAAAAGCGGATCAATGGGAGTAATACATATGATGTCACTTCAATTTACAGACACTGCCTCCCTCTTTCTCATAGTTCAGATAGATCAATTCTTCCCAAAAATGGTTAAGAAATGCTTACGGATCTTCTTCTACCAGAAAAGGGTTCTCTGCTATATTTATCCAAGTTACTACAGCGAGAACTGTTTATACTGAATTAAAGGAAGAAAAACGAACATGAAAGTAGCACGAAACATTGACAGCATAACAATCACGTAAAATAACTAACAAAAGTCTTAACCATTTGTATACCATTAATAGACTATATGCATCTATGTAGACCATGCATAACCCTGCAAGAGTATTGAATACACATACATACTCCAACAATAGATTCTGCTATTTTGATGCTTTTATACAGTACACAAACCAAGCCATCCATTAGCGCTATGTGAAAAATACAGAACATGGATGTTCTACATCCTACATTTCCAGTGGGGTTGATGTGAGTTGTCACAGGATCACTAGAACTTTGTTTATGAATAATCTCTCACTGACTATGTCACAGTACAGAAAAGTATCACATTTGCCACAGAAAGTTTTGCATTCTTGCAAAATTTTGTTTCTGTAGTATGTGCAGCATGGATTTCTGCAATCTTCATTAAGATGTGTGGGACAGTTGTAGAATTTCTACAATAAACCTGCCACATGTGAATATACACAGAAAGCAGCTGAATAAAAAGATACAGTATACAACTACGTATAAGATATATTTTTAATATATACAGTACATAATTTAATTTTAGATTTTTTGCGACATACAATATGTAAAAATATATAAAATCTTATATTTAATGTACAATATGTCCAAGAAAAGTTTTTTCTGACACAGTGGAAAACTAAATACTGCATAAATTCATTACAAGCACCTCCCATATGTCCATGCATAGTCCAAGCAGGAACCCTAAACCTACAATTCACATATTAAAGTAAGTCTTAGTAAAACTATGTTAGGCACATATAGTAGTTACACATATGTGCCGTATGTGAATTTTTCCTATTTTCATTCTTTTACTCAATATAAAAATAAAATATAATATTAATAATAAAAAATAATTTGGATACACCGATGCGTAAACAATTTTAGTAACAAAAGAAATCTGCTAGAAGCCCCAAAATACCCTAGTCACAAAGCAGTGTAACTTTTTCTCTATATGAACATAACAATTTGCTTCAATTATTACCATTATTTTTTATCTTATCATATTGTAAGTATTGCTTTGTAGTTTATTTCGTTCATATTCGCTGCAACAGTGCCATGACCATGTCGTAAAAGTACCATACACCAAAGCTTCTGAATATTTGTTTTCAGCTGAAGAATTTGTTTCTCCTCTAGGAATTACAATACGAATCTAAAAGGTATAACATCACTTTGGGAAAATATAGTTTATTAGAATATTTGCTGTAATGGAGACACATGTATACACTGTAGAAAAGAAAACAACACTGTGATGTTACCCTTGCATACTACAAATAGCTAAACTTGATTTTAGGTTTCCTGCCCTTTACAACGATTGGTTTAGGCAATGATGACATTGCACTAAATGGAACAGTCACATGAGTTTATTCAAGACAGAAAACAGTGATGGCGTTAAGTATATATATCCTCATTCCACATTATGTATATATATATATGCAGAACAAAAAAAAAAATCATCACACAAAAAGCTCCGTGCCTATAAACCATTAAAATACAGTATACTTTGCAGTAGTATGACATTTGCTACCTTTCACACCTATATTATTCAGTGCTTCTGTTTTGTAATTGTACATTTGTTTTCCCTACCATTTCTACAGTACTACATACTGGAAATGAGTAATGAAGCTTCTTAAATTTTCTGTATAGACACAAGTGTACCATCATTCCGGTCACATGCAAGCACAGTCCCCAACACTGCCTTTGCAAAATGCTGAATATTTTTTTCAATACATGTTTAATCCATGTAAAATTTATAATAGAATGATTATAAGCAGACCCCAGAGCATGACGATGAAGGTTCTTGTAGTTTGGTTACAATTGCAGGTAAAGGGCTATATAACAAACACTACTAATGGTCCATTCTACAACAAAAACGTCTGAATATGAGCATCCTTGTAATGCCCATGTAATGCAAGAGTTGACGATATAAATGAAAAAAAAATAATCTTAATATTTTCCAGTTTTGCATTAAAACCCACAGTCATTTGAAAATTGTTTGGGGTGTATTCCAGGACAAGGGACGTCTGGATAAAGACAAGTAAAAGCTTCAGTTTCTGGGTAGTGTCTCGGTTGGAATGTTAAGTACATCGTATCCCTTAGGCAGTCACCAAATTTCATTTTATGGTTCGCTGACTTCAAAGTTAAACCTTTCTACAAATACTCATTAATCTCAATCTTATACTATCATTGTGATTTACAAATATATAAAGAATAAGCAGTCTTCATGGACAAATCAAGCCAGCCTCAGCCTGCCTGTACACGGATTCAAGTGGGCATTCATGCAAGCCAAAGAGCATCACCTACAATTATTCCTGTCTAGATTTTTTGTGCAATTTAACTTGCTGAATGATATTACAGTCTTTTATTTAACATTTCAGCAATCAGATTGCAAGTTTATATAACTTTTTTTTTGGACTGGGGGGTTTATCATAAGCACACATAAAATCTTAGCGCACACTTAATCTTTCCTCAATATTAATACGAAAAAATATTATAACATGATTATGATTATAGACTATGAGGTCCGCGGGTTTCTGCATGTAAGTGCTTTTTAAGTGGACAGGTTCTCCCTCTTTTGGGTCCCCATGCGGACTCGAATGACAGAAACCCGAAAGCTAGTGTCAACCTAGCGTATGCTTTGGCCACAGAAAGGAACAATGTGTGTGTCCAAAGGTATCATAGGGTCAATGCACCAAGGCTGTATTTTGGGTGTGGATCATGGTTTAAGGTCATATCATGTTAAGACTAGCCCCGAAAATATTTTCCATTTGTTTACAACTGAGCTAACCACAAACATGGACAGGGTAATGCTTTTGTGTTGTGCAGATGTTTAAAAGCTTCTATTCAGCCAGTGTTAAAAGTACATTGCCTTTATTCTGCTTGTACTAACAATTTACACTTGTAGACTGGTAGCAGTTGTTGTCACCTGGTAATGAGTTGTACTGATATCCTTTACAGATGCCAATCAAATCACAAAAGGCTTTGTTCTACAGGCTAGACTTATTATGGAACAGTAAGCTAAGACCATAGGAGGCCTTGAAAGCTGCAGCAGGCCCAGAGGCTATGTGGCCCTGTATAGCACATGTAAGGAAAGCATATGGAGGCATATGTCTTTATCTTGCTGTAATAAAATAGTTAACAAACTAAGTACAAATAAAATAGTGCATATTGATATATACATTGCTAGTCTGTACTAAAAAATTTGAAAAACAAAAAAATCCACTCCTGAAAGTCATGTGAGCGCCATCATATGACATGCGTTTTTGTTATATGACTTTTAACCTTAAGGTGGCCATAACCTTTCAGTAGTTAAGAGTTATTCTTTCCTACTCCCCCATACATATGCACACTTGGCTTAACTGATCATGCTTGTGTTCTCTGTAAGCAGAGGGGAATAAGCTACTTTTAGTCATGTCAAGCTTATTTGCCTTGAGAAAAATAGGTTTGGGCAAGTTGAAATCTAACTGCCCAACCCATCTTTTTTCTAATATCTGCTACCATCGAGGCAGAGTCAGGACACATAGATGGTGAACTGTTATTAATCTCACGTGTGGTCACCTTTAGAAGTGTGACCTCTAAAGCTAACCATGTAAAAAAAAATTGAAATTGCAACTGGCTATTTATCTAAACTGGGCTCAATTGTACATTGTCTGATTGTTACATTTGTCATTTTCTTTTTATACATAAGTAGAAAAAACTTCACTAAAATCAGTCCCAGCGACTCAGCACCTTCTGATCTTTCTATGAGGAAAGGCTGAAATGTAGAGAGGCAGACCTCCAGGCCTTTGCATTGGCTACATGGAAAGGGCCTATTGTCTCAAGCTTTCAAGGTGTTGATCATTTGCTGTATCCTATTACAAATAACCAGACATGTTTTTCATCAGTTACCAGCAAAAGTTATGAAATTTTTTTATTAACTAATTGTTATTCAACATTCAAATTTGTACATGCATTTGTATATTAGCACAATGTCATTTTTATTAATAGTGTGACATTGCTTACTCTTTGATCTACATGCACTATGTTTTTTTTATGTGTATACGCCACTTAGATGATGCTTATGTCTATTGATACATTCTTTTTTCACCTTTATTTGGCACAGATGTAAAAAGTTGCACAGTATAATTTATTCATTCAGTTCATTCCCTGCCCATAATGGAGCTTGCAATTTCCTTACCACAAACACTCAGTATCATCAGAATCTGCCATCATGTCTTTGAGATGTGGGGAGAAAATTTAGCATCCAGAATACAACAGAAAAAAATAACATTTCTATTAGATGCCCATGTTCACAATAAATGACTATCCTATCTTCATAAATTGTAAACCAGTTTTATACATTTATGCATGACAGAATGTAAGTATATAGTCTGATAAAAACATATACAATACATTTCTCACTGAGGTACTAATACTCCTTGAACCTAGTCAATTTACAACTTAAAGGACAAGGAAGGGCCTGTTCTTTTGTGAGGAATAGTGTAATGCTGTGGGAAACACTTCAGTCGTCATGCACACAAACTAAACATTACAATATTTGTTAATCCTATCTTTCGACAATACAGCATTCTTTGCGTTACATTATGTGTGTGGTCTACAAAGAACATCCAATCCGGGAGCAGGTAATAGGGGCTGTTCCTGCAGGTGAAGAAGCTTAAACCACATATAGTCTCAATACTTTCCCTTCTATCATTTCAAGTGCCATCTATGATGGAAGCATGTAAGTCTATCCATGGCCGTGAGATTTATTGAGTGCTTGCTCTGTATGCATTTAGTGCGCTCACACAATATGAGCAACTGTTGGTTAGTCCACAAGGACTACTTTAAGCTCTGCTACTTGCGTCATTCTTCTGAGCACACAAATCAGATGACATCATAGCATTTCAGCTTTGTCTCAAACACATGCCGCACTTTTTAAAATATTCCTTCCCAATTCCCTACATACTGGAAACACTTTACTATAGTTTGCACTACAATGCTTGAATGTAATGTAACATGCTAGAGCTACAGTACACACCTGAAAAGATTTATCATGAGGTGCATTTTTAAAGTTAGTTTTGCTGGAGTCTGTGTTGCCGTATTTTGTATAAAATTTATCAAATGTCACAGAATGCGAAAATTTAGCTCTATTTAAAAAAATGTGCATTTGATAAATTTGATGTATATCAGCTCGACAAGCTAACCAGACACACCTTCCCACCCATTTTAAAAAGTGGAGTAATATTTCAAAATAATTCAATAATTCAAAAATTTTGAATGTTTTTGTGAGAACACGACTAGTTTGACATCTGCTTCTTTTTTGTCCATTCTTCATCACAGGAACAAAAAAACTGGACTAAGCATTAAGGCAGATCCGTCTAATGACGGACAACAACATATCCCAAGGGACCTCATTTACTATAGTAGGGTCTGTCTGGTATCCATTGTTACTATTATTTTTATTACTTGTATAGCACCATCTATTCCGCAGTGCTTTGCAGACATTGTCAGTCACTGTCCCATATAGGGCTCACAATGTGCATGTCTTTGAAGTCTGGGAGGAAACAGGAGCACAAATTCCTTTGAGATGTTGTCCTTGGTCAGGTTTGAACCTAGGACTCCAGCATGGCAAGGCCACTGCGCTAACCAATGAGCCATAGCACTATCCCTTTTTTCCATGATTTCCTGAACAAAAAAGTTGAGGTTGTAGGACTTTTTGGGTAGCGATTTAGATTAATTTCTGGAGCTTTTGGTAGAGTTAAAAAACTTCCATGAACTACGATTAAAATATACTTTTATTGACATTGTCATTACATCAATACTCTATACTGAATATATATATGTAATTTTTTTTTCATTTAACCAATATTAGACTGAACCAAAGATTCAGAACATTAATAAAGGCTATATTATAAATCCAAGCAAATTAACATAACACTGTACAGTTAAGGTCAGAGGTCTGGTCTTGAATTATTCCCTGTATTAATATAGAGAAAACATATTCAAGATAAGTATTTTAAAATAAAGGATATTGGATTCTTGAGAATTTAGCATTTCATTCTTTTTCTTTTTTTTTTTTTTTTTTGCATCCAGGGAAGTAGAACTGCTTGCAGATTAGAAAGTCTTGGCAGACTAAACAAGCATTTTTATAATGTAATATATTTCATGTTATTACTATATTGGGCTAAACCCATGTGTACAATAATGATTTTTTTTTTCCAGATTCTCTATTTATCCAACACATTACACGTTGTCTATCTCACACTATGCTTTACAAGCTAGCAATGTGGCTGGATCCATTATTGCATACTACATTACTCAGATTAATATACTGACCATTAGTATGAAGAATTTAACACTATAAACTAATATCAACATACAACAATGTTCGAGTTATGAAAATATCAGTGTATAAGGCGTTGGCTATTACTGAGCGTTTACAGTAAACCTAGGTAAAACATATACAAGATTCACAACAGCAGAAAGGAAAAACAAAAATCAGAAATCCAAATTCACAAAAAAAAGACTGAATTCTAATTCTAATAAACTGTTCCAGTGAGCTTACACAAACTGCATGAACAATAGGTGTGTCACATGCACAGAAAACTTTTGTAACCTACAACCTAAAAAGCATAATAACAGATTAAAACACAATAGTGTTATCACTGACTATGGGCTTACAACAGATTAACAATTAATATTATGTAAATGTGTTTCACTTGCAGTATACGGTATGATATATTTAATAATTACTAATTACCTTATTCTGTAAAAAGACAGAAAATGCTCCTTAGATGTGCAGAAGACTGGATTTACTGCCTAAGCATGTGTTCTCACCTGGATTGCTCTCACCTGGTTATACCTTTTACGTCGGCACAATATTGTGCGTTGCTGTCAGACCAGGTGTCCACTCCCTTTACATCAGACCAATGGCTTTATAGCTTTGAACCTGCCCCACCTTAACAAAAAGGAAAAAAAAAACCTTCACAGGTTTAAATTTTCCACCCTATAGTTCCCATTATTATAACAGTGTCTACAGACTTTGTTCTCTGAGCCATCAACTCTCACCATGTAATTACATTAATGAAAAGATTTCATTCTTGTGTTAACCCTTATACTCCTGAAAGCTGAAGCAGCAGCTCACAGCACAGAAGTCATACAAGTAGAGAATAATATGCAGCTCTGATATAAAGTATTGCTATATCAGGACTTCTGTAACCTCAGAAGAATTTCTGCAACAAAGAATTAATGCTGCACCACATCAACGCTGGCTAAAGTCTTAGTATATTTTGATTTTGAAGGCTATCCCCTTATATCCACAGGGGAAAAACATGTTGTGTCCCTTAGATCCTTTGCCAAGTAGAAGCCTGCAGTTTATTAGGGACTATATAAGCTAAGACCGTGACACAAAACTCTAGTTTATAATTACATGGCACCAAGTACCTTATCAAAAAGGCAAAAAAAAAAGTTGCTTTTCCTGTTTTTAAAGTAATCATAACCAGAATACAGATGTACTATACAACTTCAGTGTTGGCTGAAATATACTGAAGAACTGGAGAAAAAGTACCAATGTAATATATATTTTTCATTTAATGCTGACTTAATACAAATGTAAGTATGGAGAACCACTGACAATGAAAATAGACATTGCGATTTTCTTTTAGTTTCAAATGAATTGACACACCTAACCTAGTGTATATCCAAAGGAGGATCCATTAAAAAGCAATAACAGAGGTTCGAATCTCATAATAAAGCCATGCTTAGCGGAGTGAAAAATTAGCTCTTTTCTTTCAATTCTGACTTTATTGTTGTCATTGAGTCCTCACAATAAACAGTGGTAGTTCAATGAGCCTCTACGGAAAGTCACCAGCTATTTTGCGGTTTTCCTTCTCTAAAAAACACTATTTATTGCAGTTTATACATAAGGAAGGTATATGGCCCTCACATTATATTCATAATAAGCTTGCACATAACACATGGCCAACTGGATTTCTACAGGTATGGATGTTTAAGTATATCCGTTTCTTTTCACATATAGCTTCCAGTGCAATGCTTATGGAAAAAAAGAAGCCCAGAGCCACTTTCTTTATCTGATCTTTTACCCCTCATTACTTTGGCTTCTCTTTATAAAATAAAAAAAAGCCATAACTTGTTATTTCCTGGTTATGTTATGGTTTTCAGTGCCACACAGAATAACTGCTGTTGACAGTGTGGTCACCATTACAGGAAAAATATTATCAAAGTTGTCATAGATGACTGGGCCACTGATGGCTAGAAAAAAGGATGACATGTACAAAGGGAGGATTTGAATAGAAAATGGATAGTGGCACATTGGCCTTTATTGTTACAGTGGAGTTTTCATGTAAAGTGGTTGTGTATAGACATGTTTGGTCAGAAAATAAAATTGTAAGCTTCTTAAATAGACTTGTTCCCTCTGGTGCATCATTTTTCAGTATTATAACTGCAATGTAATCAATGTTAACACTAAAAATGTTAGCTTATCGTTGTAAACAGATATCTGCATTGATTTTGTGAAGAGGAGCCAACATATTTTACAGGCAAAAGGTTAACAAATAAAGAAGAGAACAGACACCAACTATTCCTCAAAAACTTCGATGATGTGTACTTTTCTATTGAAAACATGGTCTCCAGATCCAGCCATGTCAGAGAGCATACAATTTTTTATTCTTTTATCTTCTTCTATTAAAAGGGTTGGTCATGATTGGGTAATATCTGGCCCGGGTAGACAGCATAAAATAACAAAGGTATTACCCATTAGGTATTTAGTAAATTACCAGACCATTCCAGCAGCACCCCTCTGGTGCTCCACAACACCAGTTTTTATTTACTTGGCTGAGACAATGAGCTGTCTTTCAACACACGAGTGCTACAGCCATTTACTGATCTCAGGAGTCCTGAGCATGCATTGCTGAGGCCAGTGACTGGCTCAGTGGTTAGCACTGTAGCCTTGCAGGGCTGGAATCCTAGGTTCGAATATGACCAACTCTGTAAGGAGTTTGTATGTTCTCCCTGTGTTTGCGTGGGGTTCCTCCCACACTTTAAAGACATACTGATAATGTAAATTGTGAGCCCTATATGGGAAAGTGATTGACAATGTCTGTAAAGTGCTACGGAATATGATGGCGCTATATAAGTAACCAAAAATAAATAAATTAACAGTCCTGTCTTCGCTGTAACAAAGCAGGCATCATTAGTGAAGTGATGTTATAATGACAGGGGATTTACCAAGTGACTGGTCTTGTATTATTTTATGTAACTTTGTCTTCCAGGCTAGATTTTGGCTAATCTCAGATAGTCCCTTTAAAACATTGTTTTTCCCACTATAAAAAGTATGACATGTTGGTTGTTTTATGAAATGTGCTAGGTGGGAATAGATTCCAATCATTTGGTCCTCCTGTGATCCCATGCTCACAGGAGAAGTGACCACAAGACCCTATTCGGGAGAAATGAATGGGAGACACAGGAACATTGATGTGCCCTAAAGGTTAATAGTTAGGACCCCCCAGTAAGTGATGTAGTTTGGTAAAGGACCAAAGAAGGGACTGCCATGCTTGGAGTTTTTTTTTACAAGTGATGAGAGTTGCAGATCATCTTCTCTAGATCCCATTATTGTCCTTTTTGGTGGGTTTTCTAACAATATGCATCATCTAAACTGAACAAATGGCAAATGTCAAAAGTTGGAGTTTGTAGATCAAAAATGTTTACATACTCAAAGAGGTTGTCCAATATTAGAAAAACATGCCTGCTTTCTCTCAAAAAACAATGCCACTTCAATGGAGCTGATCTGCAATACTAAACAATTCTGTACAACCCCTTTGTGATCTGTAAAGAAATGTTCTCAATATATGGCTATTGGATTCTTAATTTTGGCCTGTGCCACTTTTGTTTCTATACACAATTGGATGCATGTACTTGGGGCAAACCTCTGTCACAGACATAAAACATTGTCCATTTTCAGATGTATTAAGCAATTTAGTCTTTCTTCACAGAAATGAGAGTCTGCTAAAAACAGATTTGAATTTGTGACTCAGATCTACTGGATGACTCATTTTCTCCCTGAAACATTTGAAAGCACGCCCTCCCATTGGAATCTCAAGCCTGTACATTCCCATTTCACCTCATTCTCCTTCTTGCCAGTTGTTCTTAATCAGCAGACGTTGCCTTTTACAGGACTTTGCACCCCAAGGGGGAAAATAGGAAGGGAGTAGCTCAGTCAGTAGCAGAGCACGCTAAGGACCTGGCTCCACAAGTTTCTAGGCTCCTACTGCTTCAGGCACCAAACGCACAACTATATGGATAACGGAGCACAGTTAATCCTCAAACTATATTCACTGACAGCTGTATATCCCAATATGTATAACCAATGTTCCGGTGTAATTCTAAAAAAGTTGAAGAAAATCAATACAGTAGCTAATAAGTAAGCAGAACAGCAAACATATGTGAATTAGTAGTTTACATTACAAAGAGACTGTCATATAAATGATGTCCAATAACCCATTACAGCAGCAGGCAGGGGACACAGTACATATGTACTAAAAAACATACCTTAGTGGCTATTGATAGAGCTAAGATTACAGAGAAAATGAGCTTTATTATTATATGCAAATTACCTTGTAAGTGCGCAATGGTCGTTCCCAAGCATGGTAAGTTCTGTACATCTCCTCACTGAGTCCTTCATGACACATCCCCCTTTGGGTGACTGACAGCTGTCAACCAACAGTTCAACATCAGGGTAGAGCAGTTTTAGAGGGTTCAGTGAAAAGTGTGAGGCTACTTGCCATATTTGAGACTGCCGTTGGGCAATTTAGACCTTATCTGCATACTAATTGGTTTATTAGGTACACTTAATCTGACTCTCTTTAAGCCTCAAAGTTTATTATACTTTTGTCAAACAATAGTTTTTTTAAAATCCATCTATGTCAAAACATTGAGCATACTGAATTTGCAGCAATACTTGAAACAGTATAGTCTTACGCAGTAAACCTGGAGACACACATAGTATCTATATCAGCCTGCATAAATGTACTGCCATAAGATACCTAATCGAGACACGGTTTACTCCCACACAAGCCACAGCTCCATAAGATCGCAACTATGTTTTCTCATGGATTGATACAGGTTTCATAAGCGGAAACCTTCCCATACCTCTACATGAAATTTGAGACATACCAAGGTACAGTATGAACCTATACAATTCCTTGAACTTTATTTTCTGGATCTGTACCATACTGATTCATACAATGGCAAAGTTTCCATAAACTCAACATCATAAAGCATCAAAATCCTCAATAGAGCAATATTCTGTAATTTTTTTAATTGAAATGGTTTGAAAGAAGTAAAAAAAAAAGTTTCCAGAATCTACAAACTGACAGATATTATTATTACGATTATTAATAAAATAAACGATGGTCAGTATGAAATCTTCAAAAGAATCACAAGTTATTTTACAGTATTATATTTATGTCATAAAACTGAAAATCAGCTTTTTACAACTTGTTGAATAATTTATTTGAAATTGGTAACACGAACTCCTCAAAATGTGCATCTGCAAGGACACAGCCAGACATAGCCATATAAAGCTGCCTTCCTCAGTGACCTCTACCTCACAATACAGACTTGCACACACAACGTTGATAGCTCATGCCAAGTCCTTAATCATTGTTGCAAAAATCTGCTCTGATAAGTCAGCCAGTTTTATCATGACTTATGCCACAGCCACTCCTTTGGCATCTTTCCCCTCCAAATAAAGGTGAATTTCAGCTTTATTTTTTTTATTTTTTTAAAGAACTAATAAATATACATGTAGGATTACAAAATCTCTTAGCGGCTGCACACTTATACTTAACCCTATTAAAAGTACATTGGATTGATACTCTCATGAGTAACAGCTGGCTATATATATAAAGGTTTATTTGAAACATGTGTGTTATGTTTTCATTTCGACATTGTAGTAAATATCACTTAGGAAGAAATGGAGCATGAAAAAAAGAAAAGCTAACATAATGTGCATATATTATCTATCCATTCATTCATTGTAAAAGCGAGTGGACTGAAAATATCGATGGGTATTAAAATAATAGTGCATAATTGAAGCTTTTAAAAAAAAAACAAAAAAAATCTTTGATATATTATTGCTTCCATGCAGTCAGAATGGAAGAAAGCATGGATGGTAGTTTTCTAGGAAGAAAATCCCAGAAACAGACTTAAAACACACCCCATAGACCTGGTTAAATCTGTCCAATTAAATATGCCTGTCCTGAAGACATGCTTTCTTCTATTCTGACTGCTACCAGTGTCCAAGTATATAGAAGAAAACTTTTTGGCTTTTCTATTGTGTTAAGAATCTCCCTCTCCATCTCTGTTGAAGTCTTTAACAGGCTTTACGGCAACAGCTATTGTACTTCCAGACATGGGAAGTTACATCAATAAAAGCTCACAATAGACCGCCTATCCTTAGCACAATATGACCTGGTGGATAGATCTTGTTTATTAACCTTTTGGATATATCCTCTGCTGGCATGGGATACATCAGAATTGTTAAGGCTCCGGTCTCTTAATAATTCTGGTGCAACTCAGGAGGTCCTGTGTGCCAAAATTTTAATTGAGACCAGCCGGGAACTGGTCTAAATTTCAGGTATAGTTTTTGCCAGTTTTCTCGAGCAAGTCATAGTAAATATGTTGGGCCAATGAATCCCCGTCCTGCACACTTTTTGGAAAATGGACAAGTGGAATTTTTTGAAGCAAAATGGCCATTCTCTCTATATAAAATATCTCCTACGATTTCCTAACCTGCAACAACAGAATGAAGCATCATAGATAATAGTTTATATTATAAATTACAATTCTTCATTAAAATGTAAATTATATGTTGCCTGGAGCTCCTCTCAGTCTATACTTTTCAACTGAAAAGCACTTTCCATCTTTTTTCACCCAGGTTTACTCCACGCACCAGTCTGAGCTTTGGTCACACCTGTGTAAGGAAAGGAGAACAGACACTGCACATCACCTTCAGGGCTTACAGTTATTGGTCCTACTCACTTTCCCGAGGAAATAAAAATGGCAAAACCAGAAGGGAGGACATGGAGAAGGAGAACTGCATACATTATAAATATGGCACTGTTTGGCTGCTACTACATTTTTACTTGAATGGGTCAAAATAAAGGTGGTTTAAACATAAGCCCAGAAGGTTCTATGTGAAGTCTGTTCTCCTTTCCTGACTCAAGCTCCAATAACTTTGTGAAGTGCAATCTAGTGTGCTATAGATTAACATTAGCAATGTTTATATTGCTTATAGGAGTGTGTTCTCCCAGCAGCAGAACATAGACCGGAGCTGTCAATCACACTACAGAGGACCCACCCACACCTACTCTTCACATTGTGAACAGTACAAATATCCTAGCAGTGGCTAGTACAGAATACATGGCATGCAATATGTCCTTCCTTTAGTAAAAGCATGAGTAATTCAAAATTTCCACATATTGATGGCTGTGTTTTCTGTGTTTCAAAACAGATTTTCAAAAGTTTGTGAAAAGTCCAAAAACAGCACTTGCATATTATAATAACTATTAGTGGGACTGATGTTCTGATGTAGCAACAGCAAAATACATATCAAACTGAACAGATGTAGTTAGCAAATTCTCTGAGCTGAGTGGGAGACAGAAGCATAATTTATATTTACGGTGAAGCTCATTAGTGTGATTTGTACCTGTCCCTTCTGGGATTTCTCAAGCCAGACTGAAAGCACACAAGATCCCACATGCCAGGAATCCCACAATCTGATTTATGCTACTGTGTCCTTAAAGACATACATTTACATTACAGCATTCACTGTCTGCTCCATGTACAAATATGGGCCAAATGTAACATTTCTATTACATCTAAAGCCTAGTTACAGTCTCTCTAGAGGGAGAGACAAAAAAAACGTACCAAGAAGGAATTATTGGAATTGAATTAAACTTTATATGTGTGAAAGTAATGATTATATATGTAAGCAATTACAATATTAGATCAAAAAGATTTATATGGTTTATATGAGAAAACTGTACAGCTGAAAGGAGGCTCTAGTACCATGTTGGACTGTCGCTAGGGCTTGAAGGCATACAGGTTCTAAATGGCACATATCACTGAGTTGTTAGTGTCCCTCGTATCACTACTAGGGGTGACTGAATGTTTGATGCAATGGCTCCTCAGATTATCAAACCAGCAGTTTGTCACTCCACAGCAAACGCAGGATTGAAGCTCTCAACATGAGGCCTTCATGCACAAACCTGACCATCATTGGATTCCAAGCTTACTAAAGACAATAGTCCAGGTTTCTTCAGAACACCAGTGCAAACAAAGGAAATGGTGGCTGGCTGTCAATGGCAGGACACATAGTGGGCACCATGACACCAAATTTCCTTCTGGCATGCACCTGGAAATGGTCTGGGCATAGAAAGAGGTGTGTAATGAAGGTGCCACCTTTTTCAATGGGGTTTGTTGTGTTCTCTGATAAGATATTATAATGCAGCAAGTTAAATTTTGCTAAATTTGTACAATGAGATACAGATGTAGCAAAGCTGAATTTATCAGTTACTTGTAGCTGCGCTGGTACTGCACTGTGGTAACGGTGTTAAAAGGTTTGTCCAATCTGGACACTCCCATTGAATGTGCCTTATGGCATAGGAACATCCTAGAGGGGCCCTCCATCCCAAAGTAGAAATAACTGATGCAAACTGAACTTCTATGAAAAATTATACATCATGATATTACAATTATACTCCGTTACAAACCTAGCTTTACAATGGGTCAACAGCCCATACCTATACAAGTTTTATGAAGTCAAAAGTTTAATGAAGTCCACAACATAATTCACACACAGCAAATGTTTATAGCATGTGGATGAAATTTGCTTGCTAATGTAATCCATTGTGGATTTTAAATGTGTAAATCCGCAGCTAAAATTTGTGTCTTTCAGTCCCTTGTGGACTCACCATAACTTTATCAGTCATTACTTACGAAATGGCTTGCTTCTGTGTGATTAACATTGTGTAAATTAGTGGATTACTACAGCAAATTTCTCAAAGCAACTGCACTAGAAATTCTTTTTAACACTAAAGTCCTCAATGAACAGACAATGCAGCATTAACGTTACTGTGCCGTGCTTCATACATTGTGTAGAGCTCACTGGTTTATCACTCCTTTCCCTTGCACAGGAATCCATGCAAACATAGAAAATCTAGTACAAGCCATTAGTAAAAACGTGGAGTGAAAACGTGGACTGAAGACGTGGACTGAAGACGTGGACTGAAGACGTGGACTGAAGACGTGGACTGAAGACGTGGACTGAAGACGTGGACTGAAGACGTGGAGCGACGCTTTGATTCTAAACCGTATGCTAAAATGTTTTGAAATGTCTTTTGACTCAGACCTTTTACAGAAGACTATGCAGCGAGCAGGAAAAGGTTGTATTAGCTAATGTCTGTAAAGTAATCTTTGGAAAATAGTTGTATGTGTGTGTACTCAAGGAGCACAAGATCTATAAAAAGCATCAATCAGCTATATTTATTGAAAGCATAAATTCCTGGGATAGGTAGAAAGTGATTTTATGTAACATTTCTACTAGGGATTAAAACCGACAGCGCATCACTATGAACTATTCCTGGTAGCCAGTGAACTATTGGTAGCCCAAAGACACATTACAAGGGTCATTTCTATGCTGTAATACAACTTCTGACGTTCCAGTGTTACACTGAAACTCAAACATATGATAGCAAAGGCAAAAAAGGAATACATGTATCTCATGATGAAAGTGAACCGCAGAAAGAAGATACTAAAATGAGATTAACCTGCCCATTAACCCAGAAAACTTGTAAATATATATATATATATATATATATATATATATATATATTATACACATACAGACACACGTATTTCAGTTATAAGGAAGCCACATGAATGATGTGCACTTGTGCATCAGATACGCATAATACTGCATATATTGAAGAATACAAAGAACATAATACAGTGCACTGTGCAAAAGTAGTATAGAAAGGATACTTAAACAATTCCTAATGTTCACAATAATGAAGACAGACAGATGCCAGTCAGATACTCCTATTTGGGATCTAAGAATATTATGATACTAAAATATGGTGTTCCAGGATAATGTTCTAACCATATAATGGCTTCTAGAGATCCAGGACACTATCAAACAATCCCTTACTGCATAACATTCATTCAGTGGAAGAAATTTACCAAAACTAGTGCAGGTGAAACATGTAGGGAGGGATTTCCCACAGCAACCATTCAACTTTTCCAGAAACCCTTTAGAACACAAAATCTGCATTAGCTTTGATAAATCTGCCCAGTGTACTGTAGGATGTTATCGATAACCTTTATGGACAGCAGAAAAGGTTAAATTCCTTTTATTTGATAAGAATGTGTCTATATTTTGTGTATCTATTTTGTTCCATTACAAGAATTAGTACAAATAATACCCCGGATGTTCTCATCCCAGAGTTTCACTTTATGCATTGCGCCCAATGATTGTCCGAGACATTACGACAATGAGTGCACTTCCAACACTGACAAGCGAGGGGAGGAGAACATATTAATGTGGTGATGAATGTACATGAACAGTTGCAAGATCAAAGAGCCTATAAATGGAACAGAGTTAAGTTACACACTGACAGTATAAAAATATGACTTCCTTTCATCCCATCATTTCCCAAATTTCCATCACTCTTCATCTCAGTCCTACACTATAACCTTATAAATGTGAAATTTCAGGAAGACAGTAAATAGTTGTTTTTCCCTTAGTCAATGTGAACTAGTAGGTCTCACATAAAATACTTATTGCAGCTTTTTTATGGCTGCTCCTAGAGGAAGAGAACGCAATGATATTCAGCATTGCATTTAGTGATGAAGTACAACTTTTTACAGCTGCTCATTTGAATTTGGCTATGGACTCTAAGGATTTGATCTCATATCCCTATACTGTATAGTGTATTAACTTAAAGGGTTTGGTCACTTTCAGACCAATATTGAGAGACCGATATTATTGTTTGTATAATAAAAAGTTGTACAATGTTCCATGATCATGTTATATACGTCCATGGTCATGTGATATACAGTCCGTGGTCTTGTGCCTGGTAACGAGCTGTGCACCTGTGTGTACATCACATGACCATGGACTGATTTTGATCCACTGGAAGTAGAATGAATGACAGCAAGCAGAGATCTAGAAAACTGTGAGGAATTGATACAGAAAGTATATTGGAAAATTGTAGAACTCTTTATTATACAAACAATAACATTAGTTTCTCAATATTGGTCTGAAATTGGCCAACCCCTTTAAAGCTTAACAGGCTGCAATTCACAAGACAACCACTGGGTAGACACACATTTAGCATAGATATCTGGGGGGAATTTACTAATCTATCTACATCAGTTTTCTGGTGTGGCGCATCTTTGACACACAGACCATTTCTTGCGCCAAGATCCACCACATTGTTCCTTCTGTCATCCATTAACCACTTTTTATGAAAGTGGGGGCAATGTGACAGAGACCAAGGCTGGAGAGGGTAGGGGAAGTCTCGGCTTAAATTTACTAAAAGACATGCCAGAAAGCTGAAATCTATGCTAGTTCCTCACTGGTGTAAATAGGATGTGCCTGAATTATTAAAAGGCCGGAACCGCCTTATAATTCAGACGGATCTCACACCAACCAGGAACTTGATTAAGACTGTTGTACAGAATGCCAGTCTTAATAAAATCCACCCCCTTGTGACAGAGACTAGTAACATCATGTTACGTTGAAAAGCTGGTCATCTTGTGACACACGTATCTTGCCATGTCCAGGCAAGAGATTCGGTAAGAAAGGACACATTTTTATTCATATATTGTTAGTAGACAGACTTCTTTACAAGCTACATTTGCACCTGGTATCCAGGGCATATATATAAAAATACACAGTTCTTGTGAATCACACTGTAATCTCTGCCTGTTCGGGTCTCTGCGCCACCCTCCGCTCGCACGCTGCAGTGAAGGAGGCGTGTTCAGTTTGATTCCTTGCGTAAGTTTCTTGTTGCTCAGTCTGAACACTGTCCTAATACCTGCTGTCTGTAATTGAATTTCAGCCACACCCGTCTCTTGCATCTTTGTTTCTCTCTGCTCCTCTAATAGTTAATCTCAGCCTTGCCTGTGTGATTGACAGCCTGTCTACCAATCCAGTCTGGGGCAGGTCCTGTCTTTGTCAGCCCTCACATGGTCGCTGGTTATTGCTTCTGCGTACCTGCCTTTACTCCGTGCTGTTTTGTTACCTGTATTCCTATTTCTGATCTCTGGCTTTGTCTGTGACTATTCTCTTGGATTGTGATTTTGTACTGCATTGCTCGACTGTTACCGACCCCTTGGCTAGCTGACCTCCCTTTGTCCGTTGTTTGTCCTGTCTGCGTTCTGTGTTGTCACCTATATTAGGTAGGGTCTGTTGACCAGTTGCTGCTGTCGCCTAGGACAGATAGGCAAGTTAGCCAGGGACAGTGGGGGGGGGGGTTCAGCTTAGGGCTCACTGTCTTGTTGTGCCCCTCCCCCCAGGGTTCTGCAGCAGCACTGGGGAATTGCTCAACTGGCAATTCCCTTACGCACACGCTGAACAAATCTCCTCAATGGGAATATAAAGTATTAAATGGATATATCTTGCAATGCAAATATATTGGTTCTTTCTGCTCTGTCAAACTCTTATCACAGCAATTTGACAACACAGAGACTACCAACACAGTGAATGCAATTATTGATGCATGGCTGCAAAATATTATCATTTTCATACAGATATGAGGAGCATTTCATTTGGATTTTATAGAGATTGCTATAATTATTTTGCTAAGGAAAATATGTTACACTTGAAAAATATTTTGTGCTGCATTTGTTTATACAGGAAGGCAACATTGACTTCATTTGTACTAAAAAGCTAATGGTCGGTTCATACTAGCATTCAGGGATTCTGTCCCTCATTCCGCTTAAAATATGCAGATCATGGGTGGAAACCAGGCAGAAACCCAGCACACCACATGATAGTCTATGGGGTCCACGTGTTTCTGTGGGTAACCGCTTTTTAAGCCGATAGGGTTTCCATTTTTTTGGTCCCCAAGCGGACCCAAAGAATGGAAACCTGAACGCTAATGTGAACCTAGCGTAAGCAGTCAAAAAGCATTAAAGGAAACTTTTCAGCAGATTTTGGAACATTTAGGCCTTATTCAGACGACAGCATTTGAAATCTGCTGTGAAAAACAGACGAAACAGCCTTTTTCCAAGGCTGATTTGCATCTGTGGGGCACCTGTTTTGATGGCTCCATCACAGACTTCAGTTCAGTGATCCATGAAACAGACAAAAAACAACAACACATGTTCACACAGTTTGGCAAAAAAACAGGCATAGGACCTTGTTTTGAAATCTGCCATCACACAACGGTTTTCACATTCATGTGAACAGAGCCTAAACCATCATCATGCCTTTATGAACTGGTGGTTTAGTTTCCCAAGGGCTACTGACAGGTTCTCTTTAATGCTCAAGGAAAAACTGCCAAGTGTCAGGTTGTTTTTTTTTCTCCTTAGTGTACAAGTTTTACAGCTGATGCATTCAACATTGATACACACACTGGTTGTCCTCTATCTTGACCATTCAAGAGGCCCCTGTCTTGGATTGAACTTTATTAAATTAAATGATGACGTTTACACTTTGAAATTCTTCGAAGTTATCAAGTATGACGCTTCTTGGCAGCGAGGCACTCAGTTACATGCCGGAATCACATGGACTGGTGCTTATGGAAAAAGCAAACAGAAGGCGCTTCAGAAGCAGCCATTTGAGTCTGAAAATATAAACCACTTCAAACGGGGCATAGCAAGTCTGTGAAGTGAAATAACATCCAGCACAGTGGAGAGTAGCAGAACCCATCTTTCCTCTATACCCATATCAACTTACCTACATCCTATAGCCTCCATAAATGCAAAGTAGGAACACGGCATGGCAGACTTTACTGCATGTAAAATCAACTATATTCCATTTTTGTCAGTGACTATTAGGTATATTTTTTCATTCAAATATGTATTTTGTACTTAATCCATTGAAATTGTGACAAGGGAGCAAAATATGAACAGACCACAGATATGGGAAGGGTTCCTGGATTGCTATCACAAATGATGGCTTCCACTGCAAGATTATAGGGAGCTATCACAGCTGTACATTACAAGGTCAGGAAAAGTCCTTACTATACCAGAGTACACAAAGACACCAGTGAGATATAATACATGCCTGTATTTCCTTTCTATAATCTATTATTGTAATGCACGATAGTATAAGGATCCCGTGGGATTTCCAGTGTAAAATTATTTAATATCTAAAATATAAGCTATATGTCAGGATTCTCTATCTGGCTGTTGCACCTTTAACATTACCATGTCGACCTGAGAAGCATTTTCATATTCAGAGGCTTCCTGGCGTGGTCTGGTTAGCAGCTGAGGAGGCCTATATAAGACCTCGTGACACAAGCGCCGACTAATTTAGTTTGTAATTCCTAGTTTGGCTCTCCATTTTGTGTGTGTATACAGCTTTCCTTTGACCTTTGACTTGCTCTCTGTGTACCCTATTTGCCTCCTGATTTTGCTTAGACGTGATCCTTGGCTTGTTTTCTGAATATAGCTTTCATTTCCTGATTCTGCCTATTACATCCTTTCCTAGTTTTGACCCGTGTTTGTATGACTTCTCTTGTCTCCACTCCACTAAGTTTTAGTGGATTTTGTGTTGGGTTCTACAGCAGTGCATTTATTTTTGGTACACCTATCTGTTTGTGATAATTCTGACTACAAGATTCTGCACAAGTCCAACTCACCTTGTGGTGAGCTCTGGTGAAGGCATCTGGGAGTCTGTCTTGTCTTGCAGAGGTGTGCAAGGTGTCTCTACTGCTCACAGTTATCAGCCATTCTCCTGCTATTGCTTTTATTGTGGCCTTACATCTACAACCATAACACTATAAAGTAATTATTGCTAAAACAAAGGAGTTGTAGTGTTCCTTCTATCGACAAACTCCTTTGGCCCCTCCAGGATCATCTCAGAAGATACCTGGTTAGGTATTATAACCTATTTTCCTGGTTTGTGTAATGAAAGGCTTGCCTGTCTGTCTTTAAAACAGGAACAATCCAATGAATATAATTCTACTATTGACTTGGAATATTGAGTCTAACATTAGATGGAAATGTATTCAATGACCCTTTTCTGCCATACATGGCATTCACTCCTCCTTCACAGAAACTTATTACAAGTACTGTATTTTATACAATACATACAATATACCATACACATAGTTCCAGGGAAGCATTGCAGATCTTTAACCTGTAGACTTTCCTAGTTTATTGATTGTTCTGCATGGACCTTTACAAGCCAGCAAATGCAGAGTGCTTGATCTTAAAAGTAGTTATTGATCATATATAACCAATGCTCATTGCACAAATTTAGAGAGAACTTTTGCTAAAAGAATTCTACAAACAAATCTTGGTTGTACAGGAAACATTATATACAGTGTAAATTCATGTTTGTGGTACCTCATCTTCATTGTCCACATGTAACAGAATGCTAAAAGCAGTAACAGAATACCCGCTGTGTAAAACTGATACCATACTCTAGTTTTTCACACCTTCTCATACACTCCCAAAAGCACACTTTTCATAATGTAACCAGGTTGCCTCATGCAATGCATTTCTTGAAAGGTGCTTTCCAGCTAGACAAATGGGTCACAATGGGTCAAAAAAAAGAACCTATATACACTTCACCAATCCGCTTTCATTCCTTCCTGCTCCATCCTCAACACAAGAAATGTCTGGCAATGCCCACTCAAGCAATTACTGGCTGGGGTGAATCACCAATGAGAAAAAGTAGTTACATACAGATAGGATGCCTGCATGTACATGCTAGTCCAGGTTCCCAACACTAACTGTGGGAGCAATATGGGAGCATGGTACTGGGTTTTGCCTTAATACAAGGCAGAAATACAGGGACTGCAATATAATGAAGACACTACTATGAGGCTTGCCCGTGTTAATACTAGATGTAGTGTCAATATGGTTTTAAGAGTAGGGTTATGTAACTAAGAAAGTATGATCAGGACCAATCCCAAAATCTCAAAATAAGCATTATGGCATCCTGTATCTGCCACCTGATCCAATCCCTTTTCTTATTACAAATTTGTATGGGATGGAAGGGGTACAATTTTCACTTCTAACACTGGAGAAAAGCTAAAATTGCCCCACAATTTACCTAATGCATAGTATATTCCATTTACAACAATTGTACTATCAGGAATAATGTTCGTTCATGTTGGTAAAAGATATACCTATTTTCACTGTGGGATGGATCCCTATATTTGGAAACACTAAAAAAGTGAGACTTATTAAGAGGGACAGTGTTTATGTAGGTACAATTCATAAATTCAGTTCCCTTACTCTTCATATTTGGCATTCAGACTCCATCTGTTATGTTTTACACCTGTTTCTGGTATGTCTGGGATTTTGTGATGAATTATGCTGGTAGGGCAAAACGTCAAAACACTTCTACTGATATTTTAGTTTCAATATTTTTTTATCCTTGGGGCACAAAGAGGCGTCCCAATGCAGGTGTGCAAGAAAACATCACAATCGTTTACGACATATTAAAGGTTACAAATACTCAACATTTTTTCTCGACTGAACAGATGCAACATTGTTCAGTTACATATTCTCAATTATACATAGGGCATAAACTACATAATACGCTCCTTGCTCCTGCATTCATTTACTATGTACTAAAGGTTCCAATAATTATAGCACAGGCAGTCTGTAGTTTAGTTGGATGAAAAAAAGAGTAGGTACAGCAGGGCCAACCTATTATACTAGGTTCACACGGCAGAATTTGGCACAAAATTTGGCCTCAAATTTTGAATATGAGGCGTATTCTGCCTCAAAATAAGCTCCAAATTCTGCCTGAAACCGGCCTCCATCCATTTCAATGGGAGGCAGATGCTGATTTTTCCTCTAGCTGATTCTTTCAGCTAGAAGAAAAAAATAAGTATTATGATCGATCTTCAGGTGGATTCCGCGTGATATGAATGGGAAACGGAAAGTTTCGCCTGGCAGGTGCGGAATTTGAAGCAGAATTTGGTCAAGTGGAAGAATTTAGCTTTAAATTCTTTAAGCTGAATTTTTCAGCTAGGAAAAATTCCTGAGGCTGATCATACCCTTAGAGGGGAAATTCCTTCTACACTCAGAATATACCCCTTCTTTTGATATGTAAAATACAGTCATATGAAAAAGTTTGGGCACCCCTATTAATCTTAATCATTTTTAGTTCTAAATATTTGGGTGTTTGCAACAGCCATTTCAATTTGATATATCTAATAACTGATGGACACAGTAATATTTCAGGATTGAAATGAGGTTTATTGTACTAACAGAAAATGTGCAATATGCATTAAACCAAAATTTGACCGGTGCAAAAGTATGGGCACCTCAACAGAAAAGTGACATTAATATTTAGTAGATCCTCCTTTTGCAAAAATAACAGCCTCTAGTCGCTTCCTGTAGCTTTTAATCAGTTCCTGGATCCTGGATGAAGGTATTTTTGACCATTCCTCTTTACAAAACAATTTCAGTCAGTTAAGTTTGATGGTCGCCGAGCATGGACAGCCCGCTTCAAATTATCCCACAGATGTTCAATGATATTCAGGTCTGGGGACTGGGATGGCCATTCCAGAACATTGTAATTGTTCCTCTGCATGAATGCCTGAGTAGATTTGGAGCTGTGTTTTGGATCATTGTCTTGCTGAAATATCCATCCCCGGCGTAACCAAATTCGTCACTGATTCTTGTACATTATTCTCAAGAATCTGCTGATACTGAGTTGAATCCATGCGACCCTCAACTTTAACAAGATTCCCGGTGCCGGCATTGGCCACACAGCCCCAAAGCATGATGGAACCTCCACCAAATTTTACAGTGGGTAGCAAGTGTTTTTCTTGGAATGCTGTGTTTTTGGACGCCATGCATAACGCCTTTTTGTATGACCAAACAACTCAATCTTTGTTTCATCAGTCCACAGGACCTTCTTCCAAAATGAAGCTGGCTTGTCCAAATGTGCTTTTGCATACCTCAGGCGACTCTGTTTGTGGCGTGCTTTCAGAAACGGCTTCTTTCGCATCACTCTCCCAACAGCCTCCTTGTGCAAAGTGTGCTGTATTGTTGACCGATGCACAGTGACACCATCTGCAGCAAGATGATGCTGCAGCTCTTTGGAGGTGGCTGTGGATTGTCCTTGACTGTTCTCACCATTCTTCTTCTCTGCCTTTCTGATATTTTTCTTGGCCTGCCACTTCTGGGCAACAAGAACTGTCCCTGTGGTCTTCCATTTCCTTACTATGTTCCTCACAGTGGAAACTGACAGGTTAAATCTCTGAGACAACTTTTTGTATCCTTCCCCTGAACAACTATGTTGAACAATCTTTGTTTTCAGATCATTTGAGAGTTGTTTTGAGGAGCCCATGATGCCACTCTTCAGAGGAGATTCAAATAGGAGAACAACTTGCAATTGGCCACCTTAAATACCTTTTCTCATGATTGGATACACCTGGCTATGAAGTTCAAAGCTCAGTGATGTTACAAAACCAATTTGTGCTTCAGTAAGTCAGTAAAAAGTAGTTAGGAGTATTCAAATCAATAAAATGATAAGGGTACCCAAATTTTTGCACCGGTCAAATTTTGGTTTAATGCATATTGCACATTTTCTGTTAGTACAATAAACCTCATTTCAATCCTGAAATATTACTGTGTCCATCAGTTATTAGATATATCAAATTGAAATGGCTGTTGCAAACACCCAAATATTTAGAACTAAAAATGATTAAGATTAATAGGGGTGCCCAAACTTTTTCATATGACTGTATGTGCAGCCAGTGTTGGACTGGGGTGCCTAGTCCCACCAGTAAAATATATACTATACAGCTACATGCAAATATTACCTGACACTCAATTGCAATTTCCTAAAATGTCACAAACATAAATTTAATTTCAGTAGTGGCTTATTGCCTAGGCATTGCCTCTGTTTTTTTCCTGGGGTCTTGTCAGTAGTCTGCTGTGGTGCTCTTGCCTTGAACTAGGGCCCTTTTAGTTCTGTGAGCGGGGGATATGTACCCACACAACAGCAGACCTCAGACAGTAGCAGGATGTTGCAAGATGATTAGTTATTGGGGTCCCTGCAGTGTGATTGAAAAGATGGGACACAGTGGAAGAATTCTGGTTGGTCTGATTTTGCATTTGATGTCATCTCAGCTGTCCAATGTGTCTACAGTACATAAAAATAAACTGGGTAGTTTCTTAAATAATCTATCCAGTATATTATACTGATACATAGCCTGGTTGAGATGAATATCTATAAGAAGTACAATGTGTGTCGTGTGCCATATCAGAGTCAGCTCTAAGCCCAACTGGCTCAAGTGCTCACCAGGGAATTCACCTATGGGCTGGTCTGAGCTTATGTGCAGCTAACCAAAATAATCTGTATCTGCACTGATCATGCAAGCACATAATGTAAAGGGAATTTGTTAATGCCCTTGCTTCCTATGTAGCAATGTTAATAAATATTTGAATACCATCAGAATTAAAACATCTTTCATATCAAGGTCATTTTTATAAAAGTCATCTGATTTTAGTCTTCCAAACCTAAAACACTGCTGGGTACAGTAGGTGACATAAAAATAAGTGTAAACATACCTACAGTAAGTTCCCATTCATAGTGGTAGCATGCTGTAGCTGATAAAAGGAACTGTAATAAGATTATCCACTCTTTCAAAACTGATGGCCTATCATTAATGCCATCAGTTTTAGATTTGTTGTCATTCGACTGGCACAATCCAGTAGATAAGCTGTTTGGCATTGTTTACATGTCAGGCACTTCATTGCATGCTTGATACAGGACTCGAATAAGACACTGCTGCAGCACCTGTAACTACCACTATCATAATATGGTGAGCGAGCAGTGCAGTGCCCAGAATGCAATGTCGGGCAAATGTAAACCTGGGCAAACAGTTGATCTATGGGAGTCCAGACAGTCGGACCCCTGCCGATCTAATTTTAAGGATAGGCCATCAATTATAAAATGGTGGATAACTAATTTAATTCCATCTCGGACCATGCTAGCATGTGTTTGCTGCGGATTTCCAAAACAGGAAATTATACTGGGTTTTCATCAGAAAATCCTTCTCCAATCCTTCCTGTTTTATCTTGACTGACAGGTCCAGTTTTACCGTTTGTTATCCTTTGTGTTACTAAACATTGGACATGTCATTCAAGAAGAAAGTGGAGAAGGATTATTGACAAAAAAAACAGGACTCTTCCCTGGCTTGGCAATGCACAACAGACACTAGCCAGAATGGTATAAGGTGGAAAGAAAGTTAATTCCCTCAACTACGCTGCCACCATAAATGGCAACATATATGTATTTAAACTTGTCTTTATCTCACCGATCCGACTGAGTTAGCAGTTTGAGAGGCTAAAATCTGACGACAGACTCCCTTTAACATCTTCAAGAGGACCTTTCATGTCCTCTAAGATAGGGCATATTATATACCATTGCAAAGCTGATGGTGAGCTGAATTCAGCACACTTATTTCTGCTGGTATCTTCCCCCATTCAGTGATATCAGTGGCATTAGTTTCGGCTACTGATATCACTGCACTGTCAGAGAGGCCGACCTTAAAGCTTAGAGTGATCACTGAGCAGTGGGGAACACTCCTCCGGCGGTACTCTTCTGTAGTATTGTACTGTGAACGGGGTGCTTCCTACTGCTTTATAATGACGCTGAGCTATAAGGTCAGCCCTCCTGACAGTTCAGTGATATTGGTAGCCAAAATGAACGACACTGATATTTCTGCAACCAGAGAAGATACCAACAAAACTAAAAGTATGCTGAACAACATCTTAGTGGACATGAAAGGTCCTCTTTATGTAAGATTGGTGAGTTAATCTATATTATACGTTTTAGACCTCCAAATGTAATACTGATAACTTCACATGTATAGTAACTTTTGTACCAAGGTGCTTTCAGATTTGGAAGACTGCCTAGCCACCAGAAGTCACCACATTGTTTAGATTATATAGAACTATTTTTTGGCTACAGAGTGGTGGTCTTATTTATCCAAACAAGAACTTCTGCATGGTATTGTTGTGTGGTCACTGGATTACTGTATTGTGGAGACGTTCACTTAGTTGGGTATTACATCATACTATTACTTTTCATTGTACAATACTTTTTAGGCACTACATGGCAATTTTACTTAGCAGTATAATGGAAGTATTATTTTCCTTTTCTATCCTTTCACAAAAAAAAAAAAAGGTTCGAGTCAGAGACCTTAGTGCAGTCTTTGTTGCCAAAAAGTCAGAGAGGGAAATTTCTGAATATAATGCAAAAGGAAAAAAGAGGAATTACACATGGGAACCAGTTTCTAGCTCTACATTCAGATCACTTAAAAATAAAAGCTACGACCAGTTTCCCTGGCAAATTTCTTTAAATCTAGCCTGTAAATTAAACAATGTATTGAAAGAATGTCTTACTAACATTAAAATGAATTCAATTAAGAGTAAGTTTACATGGAGAATTTTTTTGCGGCAGAATCCACCGCAAAAATTCACCTTCTAATTCATTTCAATGGGAGGGAAACACTTCTTTTTCCGCTAGCTGAAAAAAAGAAGTGTCCTGCCCAATCTTTGAGTGGAATCCACCTGAACCTCCTATTGACATGAAAGGGAGTAGAAGATCTTTCTGCTGGTGGCAGGAAGCTTTCCATGGTGGATTTTGCATGGTGGGTCCTGTCATGTGAATTCACCCTAAGGCTGCATTCTTATCACATTTTTAATATCTATATAGCGGACCTGTTCAGCAAGCAAATGCAGTCTACAATGATTTTGCCTCCATTACCAAAAGTGGACAGGAATAGATCCATCGTTTTTTTCTTAACTCTGCACCGTATGTACAAAATCAGGTACTGCCTGGTATGCTGTGGATGCAGTAAGTGGCGCTCCCTCCTGTTACTGTTAGTATGAGGCACCACCTGTTTTAGCCACATCAAACCAGGCGGTTACAGTTGCAGATCGGGATGGCATAGTTAGCCTCTACTTCAACAATTCAACACCCGAAAATGTCAAGGCTCCGAGTGTGTTAGCTGTGATATGTTGGTGGGTAAAGCCTGACACACTGCACAGATGACACTTCTGCAGTAGGAGGTAGCGCCACCTACTGGATCCATGACACACCTGATTTTAAACCACTCCATTCTAGTCTCAACCGTAAACTGTGGCATTAGTTTGCATTTGTGTTTAGCACATCTGCTAAACAGGTGATTAAAAATAATATAACTATGGTAGCATTTTTAACACAATATTATAGTAGTTATAGTATTAAAGGGGTTTTCCGGGCAAAAAAATTATTTTTCAAAAAATGTCTGTTAATAGGTTAATAATATTAATAGGTTAATAAGTGCACCCAAATAACTTTAGCAGTGTTTTGAGTGATTTCTGGGTTTCTCTGTGAGCCCCTGGCATCTTCATTTGTTTACATGGGTATATATTCCTGTTCTGTTTTCCTACAACTAGCATGATGCCTTGGGCTTCACTCAGAGCTGACACACCACCTCCCTTTCTCACTCACACCCCCTCCAGGTTTCCCTGGCTAGCCGGCTCACTACTAGCCCTTCCTAAATAACTCGCCCCCCCCCCACCCCATCATACTTACCTGTTTTCCTGTCCAGATCTTCCGGGCACGGCACCTCACTTCTTCTGGGCGGTCGGCACCTCCTCTACTTGACATCTGCCGGCAGCCCATATACAGTGGGGAAAAAAAAGTATTTAGTCAGCCACCAATTGTGCAAGTTCTCCCACTTAAAAAGATGAGAGAGACCTGTAATTGACATCATAGGTAGACCTCAACTACGAGAGACAAAATGAGAAAACATATGCAGAAAATCACATTGTCTGATTTTTAAAGAATTTATTTGCAAATTATGGTGAAAAATAAGTATTTGGTCAATAACAAAAGTTCATCTCAATACTTTGCTATTCCTCCATGCAGATCTCCTCTAGAGCAGTGGAGTTTTGGGACTGTCGCTGGGCAACACGGACTTTCAACTCCCTCCAAAGGTTTTCTATGGGGTTGAGATCTGGAGACTGGCTAGGCCACTCCAGGACCTTGAAATGCCTCTTACGAAACCACTCCTTCGTTGCCCTGGCGGTGTGCTTGGGATCATTGTCATACTGAAAGACCCAGCCACGTTTCATCTTCAATGCCCTTGCTGATGGAAGGAGGTTTGCACTCAAAATCTCACGATACATGGCCCCGTTCATTCTTTTATGTACACGGATCAGTCGTCCTGGTACCTTTGCAGAGAAACAGCCCCAAAGCATGATGTTGCCACCCCCATGCTTTACAGTAGGTATGGTGTTCTTTGGATGCAACTCAGCATTCACTCTCCTCCAAACACGACGAGTTGTGTTTCTACCAAACAGTTCTACTTTGGTTTCATCTGACCATATGACATTCTCCCAATACTCTTCTGGAACATCCAAATGCTCTCTAGCAAACTTCAGACAGGCCCGGATATGTACTTGCTTAAGCAGGGGGACATGTCTGGCACTGCAGGATTTGAGTCCCTGGCGGCGTAGTGTGTTACTGACGGTAGCCTTTGTTACGTTAGTCGCAGCTTTCTGCAGGTCATTCACTAGGTTCCCCCGTGTGGTTCTGGGATTTTTGCTCACCGTTCTTGTGATCATTTTGACCCCATGGGGTGAGATCTTGCGTGGAGCCCCTGATCAAGGGAGATTATCAGTGGTCTTGTATGTCTTCCATTTTCTAATTATTGCTCCCACAGTTGATTTCTTCACACCAAGCTGCTTGCCTATTGAAGATTCAGTCTTCCCAGCCTGGTGCAGGTCTACAATTTTGTTTCTGCTGTCCTTCCACAGCTCTTTGGTCTTCACCATAGTGGAGTTTGGAGTGTGACTGTTTGAGGTTGTGGACAGGTGTCTTTTATACTGATAACAATACCAAACAGGTGCCATTACTACAGGTAATGAGTGGAGGACAGAGGAGCCTCTTAAAGAAGAAGTTACAGGTCTGTGAGAGCCAGAAATCTTGCTTGTTTGTAGGTGACCAAATACTTATTTTCCACCATAATTTGCAAATAAATTCTTTAAAAATCAGACAGACAATGTGATTTTCTAGATATGTTTTCTCATTTTGTCTCTCATAGTTGAGGTCTACCTATGTCGTCAATTACAGGCCTCTCTCATCTTTTTAAGTGGGAGAACTTGCACAATTAATGGCTGACTAAATACTTTTTTCCCCACTGTATCTAGGAGGTGTATTCAAGCAGCCAATGGGAAAAGTTGATACACAAATACACTACGCAAGCTGAGTATAATATTGATAGCAATCCAAAGTGCACAATATAAATGCAAGGGTTAACGGTAGATGAAACGGTAGATGAAAGTGTAGACCACACAAACCTATACATACATTCAATACTTCAATGCTCTACAAGCAGCGCTCTGTATATTATAGCTTACAAAACTGAAATGATAACTGAACTGTATATGTAGTCATGTGTGGATATGGCAGTATATAATACATTGCCAAGATAGGATTGTGTGTTATGAGCTTACAGTAGTGAATCACATAACTGGTGTCATCAGGATCAGTCAGCCCCTAAAAGGTTTCCGAAGCTGAAAGTTTCTGATGACAGTTTCTTGGTGTTAGAACAAGGCTAGTAAATGAGAAGCAGACTGCTGGAACAAACAGAAGAAGCGACAGGGGGCAAGCTACAAGGAAATGTAGAGTGTGGATATGACTCTACTGAAGAAGACCCAGCACTGCGCAATAACACAGCAGTGTCATAAATACTATAGTATGGGTGGCCAGAAGGTGCAAAAAACATGGTAAAGCTAGGGTGGGTGTACACTACCGTTGGAAGTCCATCTCAATAGATTAGAATATCTTTGAAATGTTTATTTATTTCAGTAATTAAATGAAAAAAGTGACCTCCTATATTTTCTAGATTCTTTACACACAGAGTGTTCTATTTCAAGTGTTTTATTTCTGTAAATGTTGATTAAGGATTACACGTAATAAAAATCAAAATCTAAGAAAATTAGAATATTGTAAAAAAGTTCAGTATTGTAAATTCAGTGTGTCACCTGCCAAGGTTTCCTAAGCCTTTAAATGGTCCCTCAGTCTGGTTCAGTAGGACACACAATCATGGAAGACGCTGATTGTGAATTGTATTACTGAATTACTAAAATGAATGAATGTTTCAAAGATATTCTAATTTATTGAGATGTAACTGTAACAGACACTAACTGATATGAATGTGTTCGTTTAAACGATCCATTTAATGGATCAGTTAAAAAAAAAACAAAAAAACGACACATTAACGTCAGTTTGTGTCCATTATTATACATTCTGTTTTTTGAATATTTGAAAAAAAAAACGGACAGTATATCGGACAACCGTTATCATCTGTCATATGTCTCCGTTAGCCAGACATTAATGTAAAAAAAAAAATATATATATATAATAATAATAATAATGGATAGTTCACATCCGTCATAAGTCTGTTATTTTGAATGTAGCCAAAAGTCCAGCACTCTGCGCTATTATCTCCGCCAAAATAACACACCTGTGATGGATTTGGTGAAAATGGACAATAATAGACAACAGATCAAATCCTTTTGAAATCAATAGGATGTTTAACAGATTTTTGACAGATCTCTTAGTGTCTGTTAACATTTTCTGACTGATGCTAACAACGGACATTAACAATGGTAGTGTGAACACTCCCTAAATACTACAATTACATCACATTTATCCTCTAATACATTATATATCTAACAATAAAGCTGACTCATTTATAGCAGTCATACTCTGCCTGTGGAGCACCAGACACTGCAGTATATATATATATATATATATATATATATATATATATATATATATAAGGAATTGCTGTTTATGCTCTTTGTAAACTTTCAGTGAAAAAAAAAACAAACTTCTGACTAATGTCAAAGCCTAAGAGGATAAATAGCATGACGGGTCCACTGCCTAGCTCCTTCATTCCATATTCTGCTTTTAGCACGGTAATACCAGCTTAAAGTTAAACAGCCAAGTCACTACTGGTATTTTGGTCACCCGGCATACACTGACTAGCAACTACTGGCAGCATGACCTTTGCAACCAGTCTGTCTCATTGGTCAACCACAGTTGCCATCTAACTAAGATGCTAAGAATGGGTAAAATAGGCATAACTAGAATGGATGCAGAGGTTGTCAAGAGACCCTCATACACATTAGGTTGTCAGCGTAGTTTGGTCTCATTGTTTGTTCCATTATTTGTTTCTGCAGTTTTATCATAACAGCACAGAAGGCATGTTGGAAAGTAAATTGCCTACATCCAAACAGTGTCCACCCTAGAATGTATGTCAACATTTGTCTCTGTACAGTTATGAGCCTATGGGCCAAATATCCCATTGTATGAGAGAGAAAGCAACAAAATGTTAAGCATAAATACAATAGGATTATCTGGCAAGCAACGTAATCGGAGCTCCTAGCACCCGCTCTCTTCATCTCAGTTTACTTCATGGACTGACATAATCAAATAATGTATGGTAAATGACTAGACTATGAGACAACCATGGATCTTAGGGAGTCAGATGAATGTCCTATGAATACTACTGCCAAAACAGTAAACTACAAGATCCTACAATATGTTATCGTGAATAATGTATATAGTAAAGACAGTTATGTCCAAGTGCTAAATAAAACATGTTGATATTAGATATGTACAATAGCTAAATACTATGACTTTTTTTTTTTTTTTATATAAGAGACATGACTACAGAATAGATTTTATGATGTCTGGAGCTTTAGTACGTTTACATTTTGGAATCTGAGAAGATTTCAGTGCAAGGACATGAAAGATGATTATATTTTTTTCTTTCTTAAATTAAAGTTAATATACCGACTACATAAAATGCACTACATCAATAAATGTAAAATCTTAATTTTGATGTATTACAATAATTTCACTGACAATTTCTTATAGTGTGGTTGTTTTTTGTTTTTTTAAGAATTGTCAGTCCTCTAGGTGCAGTGCATTACAGTGGGTAGCCTCACAAGTGCTGCGTGTTTTTTTAGATACATATCCTGGGTAAATCTGGTTTTACATGAAATATATAGCTGTGGTGTATGCAATTATTTGCCTAATGCCTAACTTACAGCATGTTAGTAAATATAGTGTGTTTTTTCTTGCAGGATCAACCACAATGAAAAGGACACTCAAGTATGCTTTCAATATGCTGATGCATATTTTTCACGAAATGTATACAGCTTTGATGTATGTCAGCTCCATTACATACTACTGTATGGATATGTTCTGTACATTTCCTGATATGCATAATGAACGTCCACCAGAACATAACCTAATTCTCCCTTGTTTCCAAAGTGAGACATTCTAGTCCATACACTGAAATAGAGAGGTCTTGGATCATCTAAATATCAAGCTACAATAGTACCACCTCTTACATTGCCCTGTATCTGTAACTTATTTCAGAAAGACTAAATAAAACCTTTTGCTGCCTTACACAGACTGAACATAAATCAGTAACAATATGGAAAGAGCAATGAACTGAAAAATAAGAGGAATTGTCAAAAATGGAGGGAGGGGAATGCAGAATGGACTAAAAGTAAAAAAATTTTTTGTAAAAGCAGACACACATTTTACAGCCAAAATGAAGAAGTGACCTACTTGTGGCATGGAATTTAAGGTGCTAGACAATCTGTCATATACATGGGATATTGGTCAATTATATTTCTTTAGCACCAGAAGAACATGTATCAAAAAAAATGGTAAAGGTTGGCTGGATCCAATGAAAACGGCGCCATCATGCTGAGAGCTACATATTTAATGATGTAACTATTCTTCAAGCACACAAAAATCTAAAGGGGACTGGATATTTCCATCTCCAGGTGAAAAACATGCCCAGATTTGAAGATATTTGACAGTAACAAAGTATAGGGGTGTTTTCACACACAATTTGATATGGGGGGAAAAAAAAAAAAAACAAAAACAAAAAACCACAGCAGTTTATTTTGCAGGTTTTTTCAGCCTAAACCATAAGCTGGATGCAAAAGCATTGGGAAATATAAAGGAATTGGTAATACTTGCTGCTGGATTCTCTTCTGGTCGTGGCTCAAAATATTGCATTAAAATCTGCAGTAGTTTATTTTTTTTTTATTCTATTGGCCTCAAATCCACATATACTCATGATCTATGGTAAATATACTTCAGGGGGAATTGTACTTAGATGTTAGATTTTATTATTTATATACCGAGCTTCCTAAGGATAAAGAGGACTAGTAACTACGAGAAATACTGTACATCACTAGGCTATTATTGAAAGTGCATGACGTAAATCTACTTGGTTTTTCACCCTACAGAAGCATTATGGCCTTTAAATGGAATCACTCTGACATTAAAAAGCAAGACCACACAGGTTCACTTGAAGCCACTTAGCTTTGGGAGGGGTCTATGAGACTAACCAGGTCTAGAGTGCATTCACTGATGTAGCCCAAGGGAAACAATTAAAAAGAATCCTATACTAAACAGGAAGAATGTTTTATTTCAAAGAAGAGGTAAGTATAGACATTTACCTGTAACAGTCCCCCAGCATGTCACAAGACCAACAGGGAATTCCTTCATTTTATTGTCATCAGATTGCAGTATGCAAATGTGCAGTTGTCATGCATTTCAGATGGTTATTTAAGATACACAATATTTCAGCACAAGATATGAAGCAAGTCAAGATTTATAAACATGAGGCTGACAATCTAGTAAACTTTATTCTGCACACTGTATGTAAATGTTCTACAGGGATCAACATATTAGACCTAACTAAATATTTCCATTTCAAAATAAATGCAATACTTAGTACTATATAAAGATCTCTATTTAAAATCGAAAAGACATACTGACTAAGAAAAAAGGTGATAATACGTTATCATAGGCTATAAGGCTTATCAAAAATCCATAGACTTCAACTAATAATGCAGGTTTCTATAAGTGGGTAGTAGGTTTTTTTTTTTCTTTTAATCAGTGTACACCGTCTGGTCCAGAAAAACAGCAATACTTACTAAATGATATGGAAAGCCTTTGACATTGTTCTATGTACTGTACTTTACAATGCTTCACCTTTTAGTAGAAAGGACTTTTTTTCACAGACGTAATGATAACAGCAAGAGGTCTATGTGTGGTCACTTAGTTCTCAATGAGGGATTACACCAAACAATTTTACCATTATTTTGCTCAATTGCCAAAAACATTACTTTCTTCTGCCTATTTGCCAAAAGTGAAAATTTCCAAAAACAATTTCAACCTTCAGCATTAATAAAAAAAATATATATATTCAAATGGCAATCTTTCACCTATTTGGTCATGCTTATGGTTACTATGCATTCTTACGTGCAAGCAAAGGACTGGCGCACGAGCACTCATAAAATATCGGAATTCAGTATATTTTTGAAACCATTATTCTTTTACCATACTGTGTTAACAGTAAAGAAAATAAAACCAAAATCAATAAAACTAAGCAATCTTCACGACACAGCCCATTCAGCATGCCTAGGTGTTTTATATAGCCAGATAAAGGCATGGGCTTATCCATATAAATCAACAGCCATGAAAAGGACCTTTATATGCAGTCCTCTGTGACTGAATAGTAGCCAAAACTGTTGTTCCCTTGTAGAATGTAACCTCATTCTATTCTGAAATCACTTAGGCAAATGTTCCTGTTTCTGTCCTGCTTAGATAGCTTCTAAACTGTAATCTAAATCATGTCTTGAATGGTCCCTTTGCATAAATAAATAATACAATCCATTTAATGGCAAAAGGATAGATTATACAGAGAGTTCACTTTTCACATCCTTCATTGTACACATTGATGTAAGTTAATGTGGAATATAACTAAAAAAAATATTGATCTCTGTAGCAAGGAATTAATAACTATTCAACCTCTTCCAGTCATTTAGATATTTATGCAAAAAGGTTTTGTGGCAAATTTGCCTTTTTCAGAATGGTTCTTGTGTGTAAGTATAGGAGTACCTAAACACAAGAGTGGTCTTCAAAGGGAATCTCCGTCACTGTGATTGAGAAAATTCAATGGTTCCACTAACGCATTTTGATGTGACAAGCTAAACTTCATATAATAATAATTGGCAAAGCAAGCTTATAATGGTATATAATGATACTAAATGCCATACAGGATAAACACTAAGACAACAGAATGACATTATTGCTGGTATTCACTAAACACACAAATGATTTGATTTTTAATAATATATTCTTATTACTTTACATTGCCACTACTGTGCTAGGACACGAGAAATGGGAAAATGAAATAAAATATCAGTTCCGAAATCTCATTGAAATGATCAAGACGGTGAAAAAAAACAAAATGAAGCATAAGGCCAAGAACTACTGAATAGTGATTGATGTTCCTCAAATCGACTTTACAGGACATTGAAATTACTATGACAGACTGTGACCTATTGGGCTTCATATAACATAGTTCCAAGGCAGTCTTCTGCAATATCCTAATAGCCTAATATATTAAAATCAAGACATGGAAGTAGCCAGTAAAGTGAAGGTCCCAGGGAGGCATGGTTGAGGACAAAAACCATGAGTATAAAGTATAGATTCACCTCATGTAAACCTACATGTATAGGGGCATTATCAAAGAGTAAGGTGTTGAGAAAATAAAATTCTTTCCATGTACCTGTCAAATGATCAGCAGGAATAGTCTGTTTTACAACAGGCATAGGCTACATAGCTGCTTTATGGCTACAGCATAGACTCTGGTTTTCCACCACTGACCTTCATTGATAGGATGCTCATAAAAGAAGAGTATTTAAAAGAGGAATGTACAAGCCAAAGGTTATCAAATGTAGAGTTTCCATTTAAAACATATTATAAGAATATCATAATTTGGTACTGACATTTTTTTTTTTTTTATTTATTTATTTTTTTCCATTTTCGGTTTCTGAAAAACCACACAGCAGTATTGGCTAAATGTACAAGAAAAAAAACTATTGCCATTAAAATGATAAGTCTGTAATATAACATACTAAATATACTGCTATAATCTTTTATTTTCATCATCCTATTGTACAGAATAAATAAAGATATTTCAATGTGATATTCTCATATACTAAAACACCAGCAAATTGTCTTCTTGATATGCACTCTAGCTGTTTGTAGCGCCAGACACTTTTGTCTGTGTACTTAAAAAGGCTTGGAGCCCTCACAAATATGATCCTAAAATCTTCTTAATACCTCCTAGACTCCCTTAAAAATAATGAGACAAGTCCTTTAAATCTGAAGCCAAATATCTCCATTACATGATTGCCATGAAGTCTGAGTGTGCATACCTAAAATAACACCCTACATACAGTAATCCATTAAAACTTTACCAACTGGTTAAACAAAGACAACATTGTCCAGATCATTGTGTGACTGCTTGGTGTTCCTTCTTTACTATGCACACTATGGAACGTACGCCACTAGCCAGGCATGTAAACACACACCAGATGCTTTATTAATGGATAACCATACAAGTAAGTCTTTTTAGAATAAAGGTTTGTCCGATTTAACAATATCCGAAACAAAAAACCCACAAAGCAATACTAGTAGGTACATGATAATGTTCATTTCTTGTCGTCTTAGTAAGAAAGCTGATATAGCCCAGATTTCATGTATAAGATAAACAGCATCTGCCATGATAAGTATATTGCTATGGCACACCTAACGGTGATTTCATGTATGCTGGTTTGATATAGTTTTTTGAGGCACTTTTTGAAGTGAATTTGAAAAAATAAAAAGAGTATAATCCTTTCCATATATAATTCTCCTCCCTTTACAACCCACTCCTGACATTGGCTTCTAAAACTGCATTAGAATAACATGTGTAAAAGCAACCCAACCCACAATGAAAGACATGACTGAATGGAGCCATAGTGACTAATAGATATAGTTTAATGCCATTTTTGTACATAAAATACTGGAAGACGACTAAATATTAGCATATTGTATGCATATTGTCACTGTGTATGTGGAATGTTCCATTGTCAAGTAGAATTTTACAAATCCCACAAGAAGCTGTGATTACCCAATTTAGGCAAAACTTTTCCAATTGTCCAGATTAACCTTTTGCTTGGCCAAGTGTTGTGCACCAGTTAAAGTGGGGAAATGCTGTTAGTGGGAATTATGAGAGGTGCCTGACTGAAAGGAGGGATGTTAGAGAGTGATAAGAAGTAAAGCAAGACAGATGTAATTATTGTGGCAGAGGAAATGGCTTAGACTGGGAGTAAGTAAAGGATGTTTGAAACTTTTAATTGCACATCTTTGAGCCTGCTTTGGACCAGAAGCACTTCATTATGTTGCTTTAATCTACGCTGCTCTGTTCTAGTGCTCGGGGCAGCAGACCAGCCTCCCTGTTGTTTCTGATTCCACAGCAAACTGACCAAACTACAGATGGCACTGGATGACTGGAAGGAGTGTTAACACCTTCATTGCCCTGCACCAACTCCATATCATATAATCCTAACTACAGCACTATAAAAGATACTTAAAGGTGCAATATGGAGTTCAGATTTCACAAACGTGTCAAGGTAGATACAACTAAAAATCCCAAGGAAATTGCTAAAAACTGTTATCGTTATAAAGTGTGTAAAAAAAATAAAAAATATATAGCTGGGAACAGACTATGGCAAAATGGAACAAGTCAACAAGCTTGATTTTTAGTGATGGAAACTTTTGTACTCTCCTTGTCCAGAAGCAAATAAGTTATTGACTAATGCTGATGGGGACAGTACAAGACACACAAAATCACAAACTATTATTAAGCAACTTTTGAAATTCCGTAAAGCACAGAATAAGCAGCAATGCCCCGGGCTTAAGTGGTCTATGAAGATTTTGGCGGCAAGGAAGCATGGATAGTAGTAAAGTGGCATGTCCTCATGAACATAAATTAAAGCTTCAAACTCTGTTATCAGTCATGAAATGTCCTGGCATTTTACAGCATACTTGAATTCATAGAAATTCATTTATTTCATAGCATTTGTACCAGGATAACAGAAATATACAACAAAGCAAATGTCAGTTCTTGAATGGAGCCCATTGATAACTGTTAAAATATGATTTCCTAAAACATCCATATTCTTAATTTATAGGGTCAAATTAAGGGCAATAAGGGATCATATAACATAAGATTAACACATCATGTATGTTATATATGTTGTGTAGGGGGTGGAAAAAAAACAGGTTTCCACAAAACAGTGGTAATATTATTCATAACCTCAAAGGGCCTTCTAACCTAACCCCATTATATCAAAGTCTGGATGCAGAAAATAAATCTACTTTATACTTGTCAGAAAAGCTGAAGCATTAGGTGAAATATTATCGTACTCTGTCATATACATTATACAACAGCCACTAAATCACACAAGGCAAAACTTGAGGAAGGAGCAGTTATTGTTTAAGAAAAAAAAATATGCAATCTAAAAGAAACCCTGAAGAATCACATGAAACCTTAACAGTTGCTCAGTCCTTCACTCTAAGAAGAGTGAATGTCTTTATATTTTCGTGGTTAATCCAAATACACAAGATTTGGTTGCTATAGAAAAAGTTTGTTGGGTGGCCTGCCATTTTTTGGGGGCCCCAGTCTATTTGCAGGAAACAATAGTCTATTTACACTCACCTTAGTGATTATGTTAAGAAGATCAGTACCTATGTAAATAGTATAAACCCCATTATATTATCTTATTACATGAAATCCATCATATAATTGCACAGTTTCAAACTACATATCTATCTGACTGTCTAGTTTTATTTTAGTTTATTTTTACCATTCTTACTATATAAGAATGAATCACACTGCAAACATTCACCAAAGTTTCTAACAGTTTTACTACTGTAGATTTAACATCATTTTGGTCACATAAAATTGTTTAAAAGGTAAGATATCTAATGTGAATTTAATCATTCAGGAAACCTCCGACCACAGAATGCACAAAAGATAGAAAAAAGAAACAACTTTACTACAAAACACAATATGAAATATACTACCTAAAGATTTAGAAAGATTCATGGGGAAGCGGGGGGAGTTTTCTTGAAAAAGAATACGATATACGGCATCAGATTTTTACCTTTTCATTAAATTCTTTGTTCCGTTGTCGTTTGCGTCCTGATCCTCCTCGTCTGTTTTTCTGGTTTAATCGAATCCACTTTGAGACCTGAGTTAGAGATTACAGAGTTTGTTTAGAGAGATACTCTACTTGTGTGCAGATGGCCCATGTGCGTAAGAAACTATAAACAGACGCTACACACATTTTTCCATTGCTTCACTGGATGGAAAAAAAAACCTCTTATCCTCTTCACCCTGAAATTACGTTCCTAAAATATGCATACTTCATATACTTGATAAGTGACAGAATGGAGCCTTATCTCTGGGAAAAGCTGCACTGAATAAAGATGACAGTAATCTCAGTAAACGTTGCATTCTTCAGTGAAATCATTCACAACGTATGAGAACAGAATGCAGTCTCTGTTTCCATCCCTGTACTCCTGTTCTCTAAAGTGTAGGCACGTAATAATCTTAAGGAACATAAAGTCACAGGTAGCAGCTGAAAACTTTTTCTGCTGAGTTCTAGAAATGAACAGTCATTCTAATAAGTGTACAGACATCTACATGGTAACACTCCATCGGCTAAGCCAGTAATTTATGTCTTGCTACATTATCTTGCTAGTCGACTTTACTGACCTTGAAGGGTGAATATGAAGTACTGATCAAAAGAAATTTTGCTAACTATGTTTTTTAATGATAAGGTAAAAAAAAAAAATATGATGTCTTACATTTCCAAAGTTGGGATAGGACTTGGGAGGAAATTACCTGCATGCTTCTGGAAGACAAAGGATGTGGCTCTCCTACCCCTGGCACGAAGTCTACCCTAACATTTCCTTTCTTCACTGGTTAAACATGCTTATTACAAGCCTGGTCACCTTGAGACGTGTTAGAAACTGTACAGAAGTGACCCAGTGACTACAATGTAAAGTTCCCCTCACATCTTCTTTTAGTGTGTTACAATACGTTGAAGACAAAGTACATTCCATGTCGCTAACAATTCCACAAAGCACGTTGTCCAGTCTGAAGCACTTGGGAGAAGTCTCATTACTATAGTTAAGGAGAGGTGCTTTCCCTGCAGTGTGACAGCAACAGGTACAGGACAAAAGATACAGGAATACAGGGTAAAGGCATCCTCTTCATGCTATCCTTACCTCTTGCTTGACTTGCTGCACTAGTCCATTTCCTGTCCATGTCTGGCTTTCCTCCAGCAAGGGCTACATAAGGAGACACAAGTAAAGAATAGCAATCTTTTCGTCATGAAGGCAGCCAATCAGCAGCACAAATAATATCATGAGGAATGTGTCTAAGACTCTCGTTGATCTTGTGTCTACACAGCCAGCAGTCACATCTTCTCTCATAGCTGACAGGCTGCTCTAGGCTGTGCATCCCAGCACTGACGAGAGAGATGAGGCCTCCCGCCCTCCTTCCCTCAGCTGCCTGTCTGCAGGGAAGAATGGTGAGCAGAGTGTACAAACGTGTCTTGTTAGGAAATGAAACACCTCCAGCTTGTGCTCTGTCTGCTGGGGAGGAGCCTGCACACTACAGTGGGCTGGAGGTAGAGGCTTTCCCGGCAATATTTGTTCAGTGTCAGCCTTAAATACTTTACTTGCATGACTGCACTCTCATATTCAAAGTTTTTTGTTGTTTTTTTTTTTTTTATCTTTCCTCTCTTCTTCAGAGAAACACACTGCAGGATTACTTGTGGAATGTACAGGGCGGCAATGTTTAGACTAGCAGCTATTAAATAATCAGCAAGCTCATCACAGCTCGCACACACCTCATGCGGCTAAATACCTAGAGAAATACACCTTGTGCAGCAACACCCTGCCTCCCAGCTACAGTCCAGACACCACGCTATGGCCTGCTCTTCACACAACTTACACCTTACACGATTTTCTACAATATACTGTGGAAAATAATAGAATCAGAACTTACAGAAATGTTTCTCTATCAGAAAAATCACATGATCGAGCAACAGTTCCTGATCATCGTCCAGTATAACTATGTCCAGCGATCAAAGGATCGGAGATTCATAGTTCATTTTTCCTTGATCGCAGGAACAGGAATGATAAGCCGTCTCATAAGCGACTGCAGGTACAAAAAGCACACAATTTTGGTGCCATTTAAATGTATGTTTTACATGTCTAAAAGACTTGATAAACACTAAAAAAAAACTTTCTAAAGCTCTTGTTTGGTGCTCGTTTTTAACAATTTATCTTCCTATACAAAACAATCCTCAGCCTCAACTCCAATTAACTTTAGATATATAAATATATGTCATAAGTAAGATAGATAGATAATATAACTTAGAAAAAAAAAGGTGACAGCACCAACATCAAGTATTTTATCCACCCACAAGATGCACGGCAGTGCTAAATCTCCTTAGAGCCTCAATAGAAAACCAAAATAAAAAATCCACCAGTGTCTTGAAAAAGATGGAAACTTCTTTAATGGAGAAAAACACCATGTATCGACTCTTACAGGGGTCTCAAGATCTTGATTGACAGATAGACATCTGTACAGAAACTAAAATGTGAAGATGACATCTATCTGATATCTAAGTTGGTTAAATCTGACTTTTTGGTTACTCCACAAACAAAAACTAGTAAAGGCGGATCCATATAATGACAGACATCAACAGATCCCAAGACAGTAATAAGGTCTGTTGGGTATATACTATGCATGCATGACTGCAATTAGTCTGCGATTTTAGACAAACTCTGTTCCTGAGGCTTTTAATGGAGCCTCCAACGCACATGTGAACATAACCTAACATAGTGTGTTTTAATCTACTCAGAGTCACAGTTTTTTTTATACTAGAAAACTATTATTTATTCATTTTTGCCAGTACACTTAGCACTGATGGATGTATTTTATGTTTTCAAGGGCTTTTGTGTTGAAAAATTAGATTACACTTTTTTTTTTTAATTCACATTTTTATTAGAATCTTTTTGCTTTATATAAACTGTATAACAAATATATCTTGTACAAAATGTACACATACAGTCATGGCCAAAAGTTTTGAGAATGATACAAATATTAATTTTTACAAAGTCTACTGCTTCAGTTTTTCTAATGGCAATTTGTATATACTCCAGAATGTTATAAAGAGTGATCAGCTTAACAGCAATTACTTGCAAAGTCAATATTTGCCTAGAAAATGAACTTTATCCCCCAAAACACATTTCAACATCATTGCAGCCCTGCCTTAAAAGGACCACCTAACATCGTTTCAGTGATTGCTCCATTAACACAAGTGTGGGTGTTGATGAGGGCAGGGCTGGAGATCAATCTGTCATGATTAAGTAAGAATGATACCACTGGACACTTTAAAAGGAGGCTGGTGCTTGCCATCATTGTTTCTCTTCTGTTAACCATGGTTATCTCTAAAGAAACACGTGCAGTCATCATTGCACTGCACAAAAATGGCCTAACTGGGAAGAGTATTGCAGCTAGAAAGATTACACCTCAGTCAACAATCTATCGCATCATCAAGAACTTCAAGGAGAGAGGTTCCATTGGTGCCAAAAAGGCTCCAGGGCGCCCAAGAAAGACCAGCAAGCGGCAGGACCGTCTCTTAAAAGTGTTTCAGCTGCGGGATCGGGCTACCAGCAGTGCAGAGCTTGCTGAGGAATGGCAGCAGGCAGGTGTGAGTGCATCTGCACGCACTGTGAGGCGGAGACTCTTGGAGCAAGGCCTGGTCTCAAGGAGGGCAGCAAAGAAGCCACTTCTCTCCAGAAAAAACATCAGGCACAGACTGATATTCTGCAAAAGGTACAGGGAGTGGACTGCTGAGGACTGGGGTAAAGTCATTTTCTCTGATGAATCCCCTTTTCGATTGTTTGGAACATCTGGAAAACAGCTTATTCGGAGAAGAAGAGGTGAGCGCTACCACCAGTCTTGTCTCATGCCAACTGTAAAGCATCCTGAAACCATTCATGTGTGGGGTTGCTTCTCAGCCAAGGGAATCGGCTCTCTCACAGTCTTGCCTAAAAACACAGCCATGAATAAAGAATGGTACCAGAATGTCCTCCAAGAGCAACTTCTCCCAACCGTCCAAGAGCAGTTTGGCGCTCAACAATGCCTTTTCCAGCATGATGGAGCACCTTGCCATAAAGCAAAGGTGATAACTAAATGGCTCAGGGAACAAAACATAGAGATTTTGGGTCCATGGCCTGGAAACTCCCCAGATCTTAATCCCATTGAGAACTTGTGGTCAATCATCAAGAGACGGGTGGACAAACAAAAAACAACAAATTCAGACAAAATTAAAGCATTGATTCTGCAAGAATGGACTGCTATCAGTCAGGATTTGGTCCAGAAGTTGATTGAGAGCATGCCAGGGAGAATTGCAGAGGTCCTGAAGAAGAAGGGTCAACACTGCAAATATTGACTTGCTGCATTAACTCATTCTAACTGTCAATATAAGCTTCTGTTACTCATAATATGAATGCAATTATATTTCTGTATGTGATAAAAACATCTGACAAACACACATAAAAACCAGAGGGCAGCAGATCATGTGAAAATATAATATTTGTGTCATTCTCAAAACTTTTGGCCATGACTATACACACGTGGTCAAAATTGTTGGTACCCCTCATTTAATGAAAGAAAAACCCACAATAGTCATAGAAATAACTTGAATCTGACAAAAGTAATAAAATATAAAAATTCTATGAAAATGAAAGTCAGACATTGCTTTTCAACCATGCTTCAACAGAATTTAAAAAAAAAGAAAAGTCATGAAACAGGCCTGGACAGAAATGATGGTACCCCTGAAAATAATGTGACCAAAGGGACATGTTAAATCAAGGTGTGTCCACTAAATTAGCATCACAGGTGTCTACAATCTTGTAATCAGTCAGTGGGCCTGTATATAGCGCTACAGATACTCACTGTGCTGTTTGGTGACATAGTGAGTACCACACTCAACATGGACCAGAGGAAGCGAAGGAAAGAGTTGTCTCAGGAGCTTAGAAAGAAAATTATAGACAAGCATGTTAAAGGTAAAGGTTATAAGACCATCTCCAAGCAGCTTGATGTTCCTGTGACTACAGTTGCACATATTATTCAGAAATTTAAGATCCATGGGACTGTAGACAACCTCCCTGGATGTGGCCGCAGGAGGAAAATTGATGAGAAATCAAAGAGAAGGATAATATGAATGGTAACAAAAGAGCCCAGAAAAAGTTCTAAAGAGATTAAAGGTAAACTTCAAGGTCAGGAACATTAGTGTCAGATTGCACCATCTGTCGTTGTTTGACTTCATGGGAGATGACCAAGGAGGACACCATTGTTGAAAACAAATTATAAAAAAGCCAGACTGGAATTTGCCAAACTAGATGTTGACAAGCCACAAAGCTTCTGGGAGAATGTCCTACGGACAGATAAGACAAAAATCAAAATTTTTGGCAAGGCACATCAGCTCTATGTTCACAGATGGAAAAATGAAGCATATCTTGAAAAGAAGACTGTCCCTACTGTGAAACATGGAGGAGGCTCTGTTATGTTCTGGGGCTGCTTTACTGCATCTGGCACAGGGTGTCTTGAATCTGTGCAGGGTACAATGAAATCTCAAGACTATCAAGGGATTCTAGAGAGAAATGTGCTGCCCAGTGTCAGAAAGCTTGGTCTCAGTCGCAGGTCATGGGTCTTGCAACAGGATAATAACCCAAAACACACAGCTAAAAACACCCAAGAATGGCTAAGAGGAAAACATTGGACTATTCTGAAGTGGCCTTCTATGAGCCCTGACCTAAATCCTATTGAGCATCTTTGGAAGGAGCTGAAACATGCCGTCTAGAAAAGGCACCCTTCAAACCCAAGACAACTAGAGCAGTTTGCTCATAAGGAGTGGGCCAAAATACCTGTTGAGAGGTGCAGAAGTCTCACTGACAATTATAGGAATCGTTTGATTACAGTGATTGCCTCAAAAGGTTGTGCAACAAAATATTAAGTTAAGGGTACCATCATTTCTGTCCAGGCCTGTTTCATGAGTTTTCTTTTTTAAAAAATTCTGTTGAAGCATGGTTGAAAAGCAATGTCTGACTTTCATTTGTTCATTTTCATAGAATTTTTATATATTATTACTTTTGTCAAATTCAAGTTATTTCTGTGACCATTGTGGGTTTTTCTTTCATTAAACGAGGGGTACCAACAATTTTGTCCACGTGTGTATAACATGGGTCAGCAGGGACTACCTGCATATGGAAAAAAAAAGTCAGATACTGTGAGGGACAATTCAGTACTCAAAAGAACATGTACTGTTGTGAATTAGTCTCTACAAGAGATAAATTCCGTAAATCCAGGAGGATCTAAGTTCCTGCTGACAAAGTGAAACTCAAATTACACAACAATATTAAAAGTAAAAAAAAAAAACCTAGAAGAAAATTAAGTTACAAAATATCATTGTTACCTATTGAAAGCAAAAGTGTATATGTCACTAGAAAAAGCCCAATGAAATCTCCCTATCCTTACCACTGTTTGAGCACTGTTGTCAATGAATATGACCTGTAGTCCATCTTCATTCAGGATGAACATGCCCAGTTTGTTTCTTTCACTTTCCTGTAGCTGCTTATTAGATCAGGGGTATATAAACATGCATGTGCAGTCCATGAATGATTTATGTTATGTAATGGTCAGTGCGATAGTTAAAAAACACAGCGCAAGGCATACCTGGGAAATGTAGTTTTTACTAGTAAGCAGAAAGTCACATGCTCCATAGTAAGGACCACCCACTTTGGCTGTTGCAAGCTGAAAATGTAATGGTGCTCTTGAGAGGGAGGGCACAGAGGAGATGGGTGAAGTCACAGGTACCGTACAGATGGTTTATGTGCATGGTTGTTCAAGTTTAAAAAAAACAATGTATTTAGGGAAAACCCCTTTAAAGAGGTAAACACCTAGTTAACTGAGGTGTTGTCAAGAGGCTTGCCTTATTAAGATATGTGGGGATGATCTCTAATCTGGAGCCATGGTTTCCAAGTCTCCAGGAATTTGGCTCTAGAATGTGATTCCCGAACAAGTATTTCCTCATATCTACACAAATTAATGACTTTTGCATACCATTATTCAATTGATGAGGAGTCCTGTGAACTCTACTTCGTTGGGATCACTAGTTTTGATGCAGTGAGTAGCCAGGTAGCTAGGTCACTCTTTGAGGTAGAGAAGATAGTAGTGGGCATCCAAAGGAGAACCAGTTCCAGGGTAAGGGTAAAATCAGCCTGACTTACAGAACAGATTTCGATCTGTATAAGACTCCAGAAAGAGCGTAACTTCAGGCATGAATACCATATGCTGGAAAGAGAATTGGGAGCCAGGGAGCAGAGCCAACATATGTCATGTGGTGAAAGACCTGCCCATCTCAGGAAGGTCTTTGTTCTGTACCATCTATTTACCATTTTGAATGAGTTTTCCTGGACTTTCACACAGGTAGAAAATACATGGTAGGTGGCGAGAATAAAGAAGACCTTGTGGTCTGAGAACTTCAGGTCCAGTTAATTCTCGGATTTGTAGATATATAGAGGTTGGGAGGGTGCCTCCAGTGTCACTAGCTCATTGTATATCCATGAGAGGAGTTTTCGTGGGGGTTTGGGAAGAAGGAGGTAGCTTTCATGCCAATTCAATTTTCAAAGTAATAATTGTAAAGATCTGTTTAAAATTCCATATTGTTGTCTAAATGAGAGTTTTCCAAGGAACAGGAGGGGCTGCAAGTCAACATCAGATCAGACTTCATTTATCTCAAATTGTTCCTAAAGATTTTAGCAGGATCTTGTGTAATGAGTTTCAGGGGGGAGCAGGAGAAGTATGAAATGGTTGTAGGAATTGCCAAGCCTCGATTACCTCTCTAATTAGTGATATATGAACCTGTTGCGGGATGATGGAGTTCAGAGGCGTCCAAAGGTAGATATAGTTTATTTGGCCCAGCAAGTAATTCTCAATATCTACATGCAGAGATACTTGGGAGACTAAATTAACCCATCTAGCAAGTTGATTGGAAATGTAGTATGAGAATACATCTGATAAGGCAAATCTTCCCTTTTTTTTTTTGGTTGTGTCATTGGAGAGGACGACAGTCTAGGGCCGTGATGGTGAACCTATGGCACGCGTGCCAGAGAGGTCACGCAGAGCCCTCTCAGTTGGCACGCGCGCCGTCGCCATGACCGGTCACTAACGGGGAATCCGGTACAGGATTCCCCGTTAGTGAGCGATCGCTTCTTTCAGCTGTATGTGCATATGTACATACAGATGAAAGCTGTCAGTGTAGGCCGCGGTCCGCGGAACTGCGGCTTACACTGATTGCAGAGTGTAACCTCTGCCCTGATGCAGGCGTGATGACGTTAGTCATCAGCACCTGCGATCAGAAGAAGAAGGAGGATGCTCTTCGTGGGACTACTGTGTGGGGGCCTACTGTGGAGCATATACTACTGTATGGAGGACACTGAAGCATCTAATACTGTATGGGGGACACTGTGAAGCATCTAATACTGTGTGGGGACCAATGTGAGGCATCTAATACTGTGTGGGGTGCTTACTGTGAAGCATATAATGTTGGGGGGCCCAAAGTGGAGCATATAATACTGTGCAAGGGCCACTCTGGAGCATATAATACTGTGCAGGGGCCACTGTGAGCATATAATACTGAGTGGGGGTCACTCTGGAGCATATAATACTGAGTGAAGGCCACTCTGGAGCACATAATACTGTGTGGGGGCAATTCTGGGCGAATTGTACTGTCTGGAGGCCACTTTGGAGCACATTGTACTGTGTGGGGGCCCTTCACTATATATATCACACAGTATCTGTTTTATAGCAGACATGTGATATTATTACAGGCTGTAAAAACGTTGCACGGTCAATATAAAACAGGTCCTGGTTAATGTAAGGTTAAATTGCCATGTTGGCACTTTGCGATAATTTAGTGGGTTTTGGGTTGCAGTTTGGGCACTCGGTCTCTAAAAGTTTCGCCATCACTGGTCTAGGGTAATGCTTAAAAAAGATCAACGAAGCTGGATTGTGACCGCTTACAAAATGCACAGAAGAATGTATGTTTTTAACACGTTCTTCCTTCCAATCCATCATGTAAAGGGGAAGTTGCAGAGTTGTTAAGTTATACTGGAGACCAGGGGGGCATAATTCATTGAATAGAGAAGATAAGCATCCAAATATCTGCAGACCCCTAAGAACTTTATGGCTTCATCCGGACAGCAGAATGTCCACATTTTATTTAATAATTATGAAAATAGGAGAATGCTTATTAAAATTAATAATAAAAGGTTCTGTCCACATCTATCAGATAAATATATGTTCTTCAATTATGAAATTAAAACGTTAAAAAAAAGTATTAAAGTCAATAAACCTTTATCAGTTTATTATAGAATAAAATGTATATACTCTATATTCCCTTGAGAATCAGAACTGGCTATGAAACAGACATAAATGCCTTGATCTTTTGCTATCGTATATTGATACTACAGTATTTCAATGTATAGAAAATATTAATACATATTATGAAAAGATCACGTGACCTGATCACAGTGTAGTATGCGGCGGTGTAGAACAATAACACCTTTTATCCTTCCTCCTCTGTTCCCCAGATCCTGGACCCTCCATCTAGAAGTTACACTGCACTCCTTGCACTTATTATCTGTTTATTCACAGATACTGGCTGATGAAAGGTTCATACAGCTTCAGTTACATAACCTTTTCTATTAAAAGATGGCTGGACCATTGTAGCAAACAAGCCCTCTGACCTCTTGTGTCCTCCTATCTCCTCATAGATTGTAAGCTCATGCGAGCAGGACCATCACTCCTATTGTTTGATATGTTTATTTATTTGTCACATCATAATGTCTCATGTGTCCTCTGATTTGTAAAGTGCTACGGAATATGTTGGAGCTATATACTGTAAATAAAGTTATTATTATTATTATTATTATTATTATTATTAATAAAAGATCTTATGTATAGAACCATCATAGTGAAGTTCTGCCTTGAAGATACTGTATTGATTATACTATACAATTGCTACAATTGTGTTTTTCTAATTATCTGAGGCCCAATGGCCATTTCCCACTTGTGACAGAAAGTACCAATTTTAATGTAACCAGAGACTGGTGGCTCTTAACTGACTTCAACCTGTCATTAACAGCTGCCAGCGATCTGTATCCATGCACAGAATGGACAGCTGTGAGAAATATCAGTTCTAGCTGCTGCCAGTTCACAAAGGGGTACATACACAGCCACATGGAGCTACTTTCATCAATTTGCTAATATTTAGTGACACTAAAATAAAAAGAAAAATTGTGTTTATTTAGTATGAAGACTAAACTAAATCTGCACCCTGGAGCTGGTTTAAGACATATATTACAACCTGCATCATCAGCAATTGTTTATGTATTACCTGAAATGCAGAGGATGTAGGGAGAATCAGATTTCCTACTGCTTTCTTGTACACAACACCTGAAGAATGTAAGTGCAGGTCAAGGTGTCCTGTTCTCTATGAATAGAGTAAGGGTGGGTTCACACTTCTGGCGGCACTCCGTCCGCCGCGAATCCTACCTAAATGTCGGAAAACTGGATAGGGAAAGGTTTTTGACGCTTTGCTTAAAAACCCATTCACTTGTCCCTATCCAGTTTCCCAAGATTTTGGGTGTATAATCTCTCCACACCAATTTGTTTGCTTGTTCATGGTTTCCAGGTAGAAACACAGTTTTTCTAGTCTGCACATGGAGAAAACAAGTTCAAAAATAGGTGTCTACCAAATTTTAAAAAAATTCTGATCTTAGATTTTACATTTCCCAACTAAAATGTATTATGCCATATTAATTAAAGGGGGTTATTTTAATACTGTATGTTTTTCTTGTATCTGATCTGTGCAAATAAACAGAGAAGCCAAGACCTGAAATTTTGCACGTACAGTATCTAATTATCAGAGAACTTCTAGAAAACACTAAACAGATAATAAATGAAATAACTAGTGCATCTGCTGAAAACACTACATACAGTACCAGCTGATTTCACGTTTCTCTTAAATGTGTATCCATGGTATTGGCAACTTGTAGCTGGCAGGTGAGACTAGAACAGCGCTTCTGGATGGGGACGTGTTTACAGTAGGAGAGCTCTAATCAATACATTAGCAAACTGAACCCTTTTTTTTTTTTAGTATTATCAAGCAAGGGCAGATTAGGTGGACACTGAAAATAAAGCCCCTGCACAACACTATGTGGCCTCTTTGTTTTCCAGATGATAGATTAATGACAGTGGGTTGCTAGCCACACTCCACCTCATTCATGGTTCTGCAGAAGATCCAAAATTATTTTACCAATCCGCCACTAATTGTGAGGCATGGATAGGAATGAATGTAGCCTTTTACTTGTGATAATAGATGGAATGTGCCATGGGTGTAGCCTCAATGTGTCACAGAACCAGTTTGACCAAGTGCATTGTCTAAGTGGTACCCTGATTTTCACCCTTTAACTCCCATACAGGGATCTAGTGTTTACTGCAGGGGACCACCAAGTCACTAGTCCTAGGAGTATTTCTGTTGTTTGTGAAACCGGCGTGTAGTTCCGTTGGAACAGGCAAGAGCAAGTTCTTGGTAAGGGCCGAGGTCAGGGCTGGCAGAGTGTGCTCTTAATCTGAATTCCAGGCAACAGGTCAGGCCAGACAGCATTGGTTCGTAGGTCAGGTAACAAGCTTTCAAACATGAGAAATCAACAGAAAACAGGATAAGCACACCTAGACAGAACTAGAAACCTAAATTGCTTAGGACACACTCCTGCAATCCTTCCCAAGCTTATCCCATCAGTCTGAGTGCTTAAACGTCAGCTTCACTAGCCACACCCTGACTGAACAAAGGTTCCTAGCTTTTCTAGTCCCTGCTGTATGGTGTGCTTCTTCCCAAGTGACATACATCTCTGTGTACCAAACTCCTGTTGTGCTCTTGACCTCATTTCCTACTATACTGAACTGTAAACATTACTGATTTTTGAGTTGCTGACACAGCCTGCTCCTGACAACCGATCCTTTGTAGACTACTTAAAAGTCCACATGGCCCCAAGTCCATCTTATACTACGCTTGAAATATACCCATCCTGACCTTCGACCTGTACCTTGCTACGCTATTGATGATCCCTTCATGGCCAGCTGTTACCAATACTGGGATCACATCAGGATGTGCAACCTGGCAGTCTTCCCACAGCAAAGTCCAGATCCCTGTTGAGGGATTAAAGGGTGAATACTGGGGAGGCTGCTTACACAATGCCCTTAGAGGTGGTCCAAAGTCAAAGAAGTTTGGTAGTGCAATAGATCCACAACTTGTTGACTGTTGTAACTGAACCCTGATGTCTCCAGCACTACAAAAGATAATATAAAGCACAATTTGATTTTTATGTAGCAGTGGGCCCAGTAGCCTGTAAGATCCTCCCTATGCAGCTTCACATCTTAAAGATATGCATATATGATATGTTGGACCCTGAGATAAAGAATTAAGCTAATTTAACAATGCTAATCTGTCTGTACTATAATGTAGTAGTGTACACAGAGAATATAGTGCCCCATAGCAAATATGGGCCAACCTAGAAAGACTGCTCTTTCCAAGGCTCTCATAAAGGTTGCATAAGGGGCTCTAACACAAATGCCCTTTAATACATTATTTGCAGTGTAGCATATACCAAAAGTACAGTTGTGTTCATCCTTAATTTAGCTTGAATTTAGATAAGGTCTCCAATTTCTCATGAAGCCTATTGAATACAAGATGTAACACAACATGCTAACAAAAACATTATTGTCTTGTCCTGACACACATATCTGTACATGTCCAGGTAAGAGAAAAGGTAAGGGAGGACACAGCTATATACTACATACATACATATGACCAAAGGACAACCACGGCACATTGCTCACTGTATAATTTCACCCTATAATTGTTCACAGTGCCACAAAGATTAAGGATTTTTAAGATTTTGTCAATCCCAAGTAGCCATTACCGTGTGTATGACTGCAGATGATTGCATTGGCAAATCTGCTGTGTCTGCATGATCAATGGGACCTGAAATCAATGCATCTGAATACTCACAAGCAAGGAACAGTTGACATGAAGGATATCAGAAATGGCACAGAGGTATGATAATTACTGTAATGATGGATGAAAAAAATGTTACACGTTATTATGAATTATTCACTTTTCTTTGAGCTTATCACTTTATACTTTTTTTGCTTTCAAATACAGTTATTATACATTTAATATGTCCATGGCTTTAAGGTGTGATAATCTTCCCACACTTTTCTGTGTGTTGTACAACAGTAGTACAACAAGTCTGATTCTTGAGTAATGTTTGTACATGCATAATGTATGGATATCTACAATAGTAGATCAAGCCCCGCAGGGTTTCTTTTCTTGAAATGCTGCATTGTGCTGATCAAACATGAACCAATCCTGCCACGCAGTCTTAACTTTAAGTGACAAGGATCAACATCTAACACATGGATAGACAATTTGGCTGTGATCCAGATATTTGACTCTTAGACAGAGCGTATGGGTGTTTTGAGGCATCGATAAAAGATGACAACATATGATATTAATCTGCTTGAGACTGGATACGCAATAAGAAAATGTCTAGAAAAACCTAAACTTTTGGATGTCTTTTCAGGATACGTCACCGTGTATGTACATGAGAAATAACACTACTTCTCATCATTATGTGACTTGTATTCTGCATTTTTAGCAGTAAGGGCTGGTGTCAGCACTTGGCAAACCCGGGCAGATGCCGGGGATCATTGAGCTGAGCCCACTGCTGATGAAAAGATCAGTTTTATTAACAAAACCCTTGCTAAACTTGCTGTCGTCTGTCTGCAACCCCATGTTCTAATATTTCCCCTCTCTGACATCTGACCCCTGTGTAACTGCTGTCTTCTCCAAGAGATGTATAGTGCTTCTGTAACAGCTGGCATGTGATTGATCACAGATAAGTGATAGATAAGCAGTGAAAGTTTTAATCCTGTTAATTATTAATGTTTATTAATCTGTTCACTGTACATTTGTTCTGCTCTGGGACTTGTAGTACCTCACCCTTGTTACACAGCTGTGAGTGATTGTGTATATCTGTAGTTGTAGTGAGGACTCATTACAACAAATGTCCAGTGTAAAGGCATGAAATGATAAAACTCAACGGACCACAATGTAAGTCAATGGGATCTGTTGGGTAAAGGTGGTGTTTGCTATGAGACTAAGCCAACACTATGTCGTGGTTTGCATCTATAACAGAATCCAAGATGCAGATGTGAACAGAGCCTTTATTTGTGTTTTTTGGATACAAAGTTTGTTAAAAAGTGTATTGACACTGACAATTAATGTTGTACATGTATGATACTAGTATTGATTTATACATCCTGCCAGTCATTACAGTACTGTATGAGTAAGGCTCCATCTTAAATTCTTAATTATACCTGAGGTAGTGGGCTGGGACTAACTGCAATTATATCTCCAAGGACACAGAGAAAACAGGGAATTACACTCACTAACTCCTTTTCACTCGCTCAGAAGCAGCATGGTGGACATTAGAGTACTGAACATTTTCTATGTGAATAAAGCACTGGGGTGAGATACAAAACTTACTGTTAGCTGAAGTACCATGTCTGTCAGCTCCTCCTCTCTCCCTCCCTCCAACCCTCTTCTTAGACTTCTATATGCAACTGCAATTTGATACCTCAGTGAGCTGACAGTCCAATTTCAGAGCAAGCCAAGAGTTTGTACTATTAATTTATTTTATATTTGGTGACCATTTAGAGAGGTTGGCCCTAAACAATAATTAGCACCTGTCCACGGGATAGGTGATAAATATATGATCACTGAGTGATCTCATTGCTGGGATCACGCAAATACACTACAGCTGTACTCAGCTAACTCCTTCAGTCCCTTAGAGGTTGAATTTAGTGGAAGCATGCATGTACATTTACCACCCTATCTTTTCAATAGCTAATACATGTTGAACAAGCCCTTTAATTTTCCCAGATTATTTAGGTTATTTTGAATTAACACAAGTTTTTCTTAGTGTCTGAGAATATCTGAAAACCAAATGGTGAAGTAAGAATTATATTGCTAATTTGGCAACCGTTTTGAGCAGTCTGCAAAATGTGTAGATCCCATATGTGAAACTTGTATAAAACAGCAAAGAAAAATATTGAAATAACGGAAATAATGAGTTGTGTAATGCTAAGAAAGAAAATACTGCTAGAGTGCAGGTGTAAAATTTTATTGGTGCTGCTTCTGTTTTATTGCACTTATTACAGAACTTCATGTACTTAAATGTGGCGTCACTGTTTTTGGAAAGTATTGTGGACCCAACTGGGAGCTGGAACACTTAAATAAAACTGCTTTGATATACTGAATCCTTATATAAGATGCTTCATATGCTTCTCTGTGGTACATTAAATTTTGCTGAAGAAAAACTACAAATTGTAGTAAATATAATGCTACAGGACATTCCCTGTAGAACGTTGCTGAATTCTACTCTATTATATACAGCAATTACAATCTTTTTTAAGTTGCAGACCCTCACTGAATAAAACTACATGTGATGTTTCTAGTAAAACAGAAAATGTATCTACTTAAATGACCAAGTTGGTACTGACAAAGGAAAAGCAAAACAGGTAACCATATGGAAAGCAAAAAGTTTTATTGTTTATTACTTTTGAAGACTTATTAGGGCAGAAATTTGCATTGGAAAATTATGCAAATTTACTTTTCCACAGAATCTAGTGTATAGTACTTATACCACAAGATAAAGTGCTACTCAGACAGCTGGACACACACTTTCAATGAGATTGGCAGAATGAGATTTGACTGTGTTTCATGTTTTACTTAAAGAGGTTGTGCAGGATAAAAATTATTTTTTAAATTAGGCCGGGGAAGGTGAAAAAAAAAACAACAACAAAAATAATATACATACTCACCTGTCCCCGGATGTTCCGCAGCCTCCCAGCGCGGTCTGATTCTGCTGCTCGGCTGTCTTTTTTTGCTGGAAGAAAACAGCAGAGCAGCAGGACTGGACCATGGTGGGAAGCATCGGAGCATCCGGGGACAGATGAGTATGTTTTTTTGGAGGGTTTTTTTTCACCTTCCCTGGCCTATAATGAAAAAATAATAAATAAATATCCTGGACAACCCCTTTAATATCCAAGATCCTGGGCCTCCTTTTAGTGGTATATTTCATAGCTCTCAATAGTTTATGGACCTTCCTTTATCAGCAGTAGCTGAATCTGCTACCCTGGTGACTTTTATGACAATGCCCATGGTTAAGACATGGTATTGATTTCATGTTAAATCACAGCAGTATTATTTAGAAGAATGGAAAATAATAATGTAGTCCGTGTTGTGGCTAAGCAAACACTGGTTAGGTTACTATTTCCTGGACAGACAATTCATAACAAAATATTTTTAAACAACAAACATTTTAGGACTCTGCTACAAAAGATTAATTAGACTTAAGACTTCTACACTGTAATTACTACAGTACACAACTACATATCTCATGAGTCATACAGTAAGACTGCTGCAGATCACACCTAATAAAACAATTGGTGATCAAGATATTGTACATTCATTGCCCCTTAGCTCAGATCTTTTCTGCTCAATCGGTTCCATTTACTTTATGTTCCAAAAATAAAATTAGCCATCAAAGATGTCCTTGACAGAACAAGGACTCCATTGATCACTAAATCCTTCTCGTATCTCTAGTTTACACATGCTTGTTGACGTTCTCTTGTAAACAAGTACTTAATTTATAGATAAATTCATACAGTGTAACAATCATTGCATAATAATTGTGAATGTGGAATTGTATCTGCTAATATGTATAATTTATTACTATATCTGTTACATTAACCGCTTATCAACTACCATATAGCGGTATTATAGTGGCCATTAGGGAACAACTTCTGCAGCACTGTAATGACACAGTACTGCAAAAATGGCCTATGAGCAGAGGATTGTGCAGTCACAGGTTAGGTTCTCAGCTGTCAGACACAATTGGGCACCCAGAGGTGAGGGCAGAAATGTTTTTACGGTTTCTATGACACCTACAGAGGAAATATGCAGTGTAAAAATAATGCCTTCCAAAAATCTTTTCAGTAATTTCAATACAAAAAATTAAACATAAAACAAAAAAATAACAATATGTTAATATGGTATGGTAAACCATATAAAAAAAACTCTAACTATACCCTGCCAGGACAAAGCACTAGTCGCATTGAAATTGACTAACTCGGTCATATAATATAACAAATGCAAACATATGCTACAGGACACCAATGTAAGTTCTGTTTAAGGTGCTTCTACATGACTAAAACAGTTTAAACTTGAAAAATGTCATCTTTGTCACACTCCAAAAAATATTTGTTTTATAAATTATAAAAACTATAAATTCTATATGTATAATAATTTTAATAAAATTGAAACTCATGTCTGTCACAAAATAACATGCAAAACTTTTAACACCATAAAACAATATTGATTTAACACTATAAGTAGAAAATAGCAAAGAACAGAGGCCAGAACATTAAGGCCCAACATATGTGCAATATTAAGGGGTAAAAGTGACATGGCAGAGTATTAAGAATAAGAGAACATATACAGGGTACTAAATATTAAGCAAAAAATTGTCTTCAACACAGAATATAAGTACATAAGCAATAATAATATTATTTAGAATACAAAGTGAAAAGTGATAAATATTTTGTACAAGATATGCAATATATAGTTTTATTTCAATTTATGTAATGCACTATGATTGTTAAAGAAAATGACGGTTTATCAAATAAAGTTAATGAAGTGCATTAAAGAGGATGTCCATTTCCTAATAAATATCATGTCAGATGTCATAAGATAAAAAGCGATGACACGAATTCCATATGTTCTCAATCTTCAGTTGGAAGATTTATAACATTCTGTGTGGGACAGAGGCACATATAAACAATTTTGTGTGAAAGTAATGTAGGCTAACATGTGATGAGTCCACAGCATTCTCTGCATATGCATTTGTACTAATATACAAACAAGGCCAGCGTTGGGAGGGGGGGCAAACTGGGCAACCGCCCAGGGCCCTGAAACCCAAAGGGGCCCCCACTGGATCCAGGGCACCCGACGTTTCCCTTGGTGCCTCCGATCATGAGAGCACCACTTTCAACTGAAGCGGAGTCCTCAGGACTCCGTTACAGTTGAAACCTGTCACCTATTGCAGAGCATGGGGATATATTCTCCATGCTCTGCCATGATGTCAAGCCACTGTATAGTGCGCACCTAACGTCTTGACGCAGGCCACGTGATGACCTTTTCTGGAGCAGGGGAGACTTCATCAGCTTCAGTCGTTACGGGAGCAGGTTAGGTGAGTATAAGATTTTTATTATTTTTCTGTAGGACAGAGTGGAATTAAAGCTTAAAAGGAGCGCTGTAACTAATAAGAGGCACTATAACTGAAGGGGAAACTATAATAAGGGAAAAGGAGAGGGCTAGAATTAATAAGGTGGCACTATAATAAGGGGAATTAATAAGAAGGCACTACAATAAGGGGGAACTATAATAAGGGGCAACTAATAAGGGGGAACTAATAAGAAGGCAGTATAATAAGGGGGCACTATAATAAGGGGGAACTAATAAGAAGGCACTATAGTAAAGGGGAACTAATAAGAGTGCACTATAATAAGGTGGAACTAATAAGGGGCACCATAATAAGGGGGGCTAATAAGGGGGCACTATAATAAGGTGGAACTAATAAGGGGCACCATAATAAGGGGGGACTAATAAGGGGGCACTATAATAAGGGGGAACTAATAAGGGGCACTATAATAAGGGGGAACTAATAAGAAGACACTATAGTAAGGAGGAACTAATAAGAGTGCACTATAATAAAGGGGAACTAATAAGGGGCACCATAATAAGGGGGGCTAATAAGGGGGCACTATAATAAGGGGGAACTAATAAGGGGCACTATAATAAGGGGGAACTAATAAGAAGGCACTATAGTAAGGGGGAACTAATAAGAGTGCACTATAATAAGGGGGAACTAATAAGGGGCACCATAATAAGGGGGAACTAAAAAGGGGCACCATAATAAGGGGGACTAGAACTAATAAGATGGCACTATAATAAGGAGGAACTAGAACTAGTAAAGGGGCACCATAATAAGGGGGAACTAGAACTAAAAAGGGGGCACTATAACAAAAAGGTACTATAGCTAATAAGGGGCACTATAATTTAATTGTTGCTACTGTAATCTATGAGGAGACACTATTACCCATTAGGCGGTACAAAGTGGATCATTATTATTCTGTGGAGGCACAAAGAGGGTTGTACTGTTTGCAGGACAAAAAGGGAGTGTTATTAACAATAATAATAATACCCCCTTTCTGCCCCCAAAGCAGTAATAATCCATTTTTTGCCCCCACATAATAATAATGCCCACCTTTATTACTTTGTAAAGGACACACAGGTGGGCATTGTTAGTGTGTAGTGGGCAGAGAGGGGGATTATTACTCTGCAGGGGCATGACGGTGGGAATTATTACTATGGGCATCATTACTGTGCAGGGGCACAGAGGTGAGCTTTAATACCATGAGAGGAATTGCTAAATCATTATTTTAATTATATAATCAAATTTGACTAGGATAAAATTGTGTGGTCACCATTATTTTATTCAGTACAAAGTTGGCACTATTACTGTAGTGCATTTCTACCGTCTGCAGCACAACTAATGTTTTGGGCAAAATATGAGGCACTATCTGGCATTATATGTTATTAGGGGCAACAGAGCATCTGTGTAGAGGAGGTTTCCGTCACTGTATTGTGGTAATATTGGTTTTTGTACAGTGGCAGTAACAGTATGGTGATATTATCTTCACACTAGCGCTCATTGTCCGTTCAGGGCTTTTGTCCCCGAATCCGCTTAAACAATGCAAAGAGAAAAAGACTTTTTTTTCTCCGCATTTTTCGGGCAGAAATCCGGCCTTGTATAGAGGTATTATTGGTAACATTAGTGCATGGTGTGTTTTGTTCCATAACAATATGGACATAATATTTACATTTGTTTTTTGTATAGCATTATTCTTCAATAAAGATATATGTCTTTTAGGATCCTAGCAAATACCCTAATGCTAGAAATCAATTCAGCAGCACTCTGCACAGTGTGTACCAACTGAATGCGTTTGTTTTGTTGGAACAATATGTGAGAATTTGTGGCCCCACTTTTAATTTTGCCCAGGGCCACACTGTGTCTAAAACCGGCCCTGTATACAAGCAATTACCAAACTAGTTGTACTCTATTTGCGCATATATACAGGCAGAGGTGCTATATTTACCGGCCTTATTAAGTAGGCCTTATAAGTAGTTAAGTGTTTACGTGATTCCCCCATCCCAAAGCATGTTACAAGAATACATGGCATTAATATGTGTATTAACTTTTTATTTTATTACATTTAACAGCTATGTACAGTATTAGGAACTTGCCACCCCCTTCAAGCATATATAAAGTTTGTGATGTCTGTCAGCAATAGCTGTCAACAAATGTACAGCAAAGTTTAAAATAGCCTAAGAGAAACTATACTGCCTTATGGCCCATCTTTAATCACATTGACATTGCAACCCCATAAACAAGGGTATTTGATGAAGCAAATGGATCAATATTACTCAAGGTATTACCACCAATCTGATTTGATTATTGACTTATGACCTGCACTGTAGCTTCCTTATGGAGGAAACAAATGTGCTTAAAAAATTAAAATAATTAAAATGTGCATTCAATTTTGTGATCATTTTAGTTTTTCATTAAATAGCTATATAAACAACAGATAACTGTTACTCTCTACATTTTATTAGTCAGAAGTCTTACAATTATAGTTTAAACAAACACCATTAAACAATTAGTGATCAAAGTCAAGGTGTCTTCCGTTCCCCTCCCAATGGCCACATGTCCTTTTTAGTCTTCAATGTATAGATGGACTTGCTGATATTTTTTTCAATAAGCTATTGATTTGTTTCTCTCAGTTGATACAAGTGCTTTTTTGAACCAGGAACGGATAAATTCACACTCAACAGATTTATTGCAGAAATTTCTGTGACTGAAAATCAGTCCTATATGTGCGTGAATGAGGATTTTTCAGCATCACGCACATGGTTTTTTACAAGCACCATTCAGTAATGACAAGTCACAGAAAATTCTTTAACATATCTGGTACAATTGAATTAATTGCAACTTTTTAAGATTCTCTTTGTATTTCAAAAATACAGGGTTATACTTTGCATTAAAAAATGGCTACATGCAGCATACAGTATATTTTGTTATTTTTTGAGCACCATCATTTTTCATTGTCTAAGGTTTCTTTCATTACGTTTTACATGGCTAGTCTCTTTGATCTATAAAAAAAAAAAAAAATCAAATATGCCACAATTGTGTAGCCTTGTGGACCTCAGAACATATCAAACATATACAGAAGGATGTCTTAAAGGGAATCTGTTACCAGGAAACTTGCTATCAAAGCAGCCACAGAGGGACTTTATGCTAAGCACTATCATACCTTTACATAGTCTAATATATGTATCACCTATGAAATAAGTGTTTTTATTAATATTCAAATGAGGGTCAAGTGCAATGGGTAAAATGTTAAGAAGTAGAGATGAGCGAATCGAAGCTGATGAAGTGGAACTCGATCCGAATTTCAGGAAATCTTCAATTCGCATCGATTCCGGATTTCCTCACACTTTGTGGTAACAAATCGCACAGCTCCTATCGGGGGGTTTTAACCCCTTGGATGCCGCGGTCAAACATGACCACGGCATCCAAGGGGTTCCGCCATGCTACCTGTCCCCCTCGGCACCCCCCCGCGGTGATTAAAAATAAAAAAATACTATCTCTCTGGATGATCCTGCCCCTCTTCTGCTTTCCATATTTCCCAGGAAGTTTAAGAGACATACCCGTAGGCTACTTGGATTTATGCTGCTTGCTGCTCGAACGGTCATTCCCTGATTGTGGAAATCATCGTCTCCACCTTCTCTGGTATCCTGGTTGCAGGAACTAGTCCGCATTCACAGTATGGAGAACCTGCTGGCTGAGCTGAAACACAATGGGATACTTTCTACTACTCTGCTGACTTTCAGTCCGCCTTTGACCCTCCTCTCTCATGATACTCTCAGCAACTCTTCCTTTCCTCCCCCCTACACTAACCATATACCTTCTGTTCCTTACTCCCGCTGACTCTTTCCTATACCCTGTTCTCCTGCAGCCCCTCGGATTCTAGGGCGGGTGGCTATGCCTTCTTCTTCCTTTCTTCCCTTATTTCTAATTGGGTTACACACCTTCTACTGTTCATCCCTTGTTTTGATTGTTTTATTTTTTTTTTTATATAATGTTTTACTCTGCTGCGCCCTGATGTCCCTCGGTTACCCTTCTCTCTTCCCCTATCCGTATTCAGTTGTGATGTATGTTGTTTTTTTCCATTTGTGCAACACTAATAAAAACTTTAAATGAAAAAAATAAATAAATTAAAAAATATATATATATTGATACTCACCTGTCCTGGGCTCAGCATTAAAGGGGTAGTCCCATGACCATAACCATTTTTACATTTGTAAATAATTAAAAGTTAAATATTTTTGCAAATATAAGTAATTAAACATTTTGCAGAGTTTTAAAGATTTTCTCTAAATATTTTGTATTGACAAGTTGTTGTCTTGATCGGTTGCCAGTGGATACGACCATGTATGCAGGACCTTTCTAAGGTCAGAAAATCAGCAATGATTTCCTTATTGTGGCCGGGAAATCTTCTGATATATGTAGTGTTATCAGCCTGATAACCCAGCTACAATAATAAAATCATGGCTGAGTTTTTGACAAATTCCAGACCATGTAAAGTTTCTGCATTTGTGGTTGTATCCATTGGCAACCGGTCAAGACAACAGACTGTCATCACTAAGATAGAGAAAATCTTTAAAACGCTGCAGAATTTTTAACTACTTATATTTGCAAAAATGTTTAACTTTTAATTATCTACAAATATAGATATGATTATGTTCATGGGAATACCCCCTTTAACTCCAGAGCTCTTCTGGCCTTCCCCAGGCGTCACTGCTGCGGCCTGTCACTACGCCGGCGAGCTCCACGTGACCGCTGAAGTCCAATCACAGGCCCCAGCAGTGACGTCTGGGGAGCAGGACTTGAGTCGCAAGGAAGAAGAGGAACGAGAAGGACGCTCAGACAGCCCGATTCCCAGGAGAGGTGAGGTTAAGGAGAGTATAAGTGTTTGTTCTTTTTAATCATTTCCCCTGGGCCTCTGATTATTATACGGTGGGTTATGAGGAGACCCCAGAATATAATAATAGCACCAGCTCTAGGAGTGGGGGGAAGGGGGTCTTTTCTTTTTTTTCTTTTTTTTCTTTTTTTTTTAACATTTTTTCTTTTTGTCCCCATAGCGGATTGAAGCAGCGATATTCTGATCTCTGTTTCAATAGGTATACACTGCAATACACGTGTATTGCAGTGTATAGGAGGCTGTCAGCCCGTGCAGATGCATAGGCTGACAGTCTCCATTCAAGGCAGGATCAACCAGGTATGCGGAGGGACAGTGATGGGGCAGACCCGGGGTCACTGGTCATACCCCGGGCTGCCAAATAGGAGCAGCAGCACCCAGCGAAAACTTTGCGGGGGGGTCCGATCGGGACCCCAATATATAATAAAACACCTGAGATGCCGCGGTCAAACTTGTTTGACTGCGGCATCTCAGGGGTTAACAACTGCAATCGGAGCTCAGCTCCGACCGGGGGTGTTAGAGGACAGTGTCAGCCATTACATACTAAGGTCAGTGTGCTAGGTCAGTGTGCTAGCTGGGTTTTTCCCGGATAGCACACTGACCCATTCATTTCTGTCAGCCCACGCACATGACCGTGTATTACACGGATCAGTGTGCGGGCCAACAGTCCGGGCCACAAAATTCAGGACAGGTCCTATTCATATCCGTTTATGTGGCCGTGCCTCCGCAGACCCAAATCATTGAATGAATGGGACCACGGAAGCACAGCCATGCACGTGCGGCAGAAGGATCACATCCGTGTGCCGCCCGTGCCATTCAATCACGTTCGACGGCCTGAACACTTTCGTGTGCAAGGGTCCTTAATGAACACTTTTTAATGCCCTAAAACATAATTCAGCCCATATTTGCGTTACACAAAGACACCTGAAAAAAACCCCCAGTAGATATCAAAACCAAAACCTACCAAGTATATGCAAAAAGGAGATACTTTTGGAAACTTGCAACTCATGGTAAAGTTAAGTGACTTTTCTTATACATGTTGAACCCTTTTTATTGTTCAAATCTTACTATTAGTCACATACTTTATAAACTACATTTTGCAAAGGTAAATATTCCTTTTACATTTCTAACATACCGAAAATTAAAGATAATGGAGCTCCACATTATACCATTCACATTATTTCTGTAATATTCACTATTTTTTGTACAGTAACCAGAATTTCTTGAAGATTTAAAGCAAAACTTTTTCCTAAGGAAAATATGACTGCTGGTGTTTGTCAAAGCATTAGATGGGAAGGACATGCTACAACACAGTGGTTTTTTAGGACTAGAAGGAGCTAAGGGACCTGATTTCTCTTTGAACTAAAGCTTCTAAAAACACTAAGTCTAAAGAAAAAAAAAATCTATAAAAGTGCATTATACAAAGCTCTATCAAATCGTTTCTAGTTCAATTAATTCTTATGTATGCCAGGGTCCTCTTCCATTCATTCTACAGTTTATACTACTTGTAGTGGAATTAACTACATTATTAGAAAATGACATATTTTAAAAATAAAATTGGTGTTTTTCTAATTTTCCATGTAACTTCTTTATTTAAAAAAAAAAAAAAAATATATATATATATATATACACACAGTATATCTTGTAATTTTCACACTACCTAACAGTCTGAAAATACACACTATTGTAGAGATCTATATTCAGCAGTCATCTCATTATCATCACAGGTAGAATTACAATAAAAAGGAATCATATATGTCTATCTAGCTAAAAAAAAATTGTAAGAAAAACGCAAAGAAAAAAATGTTGCGAGGAAAAACACAGCACATTTTTTTTTTTTACACAGCGTTTTTTAGCTGCAATTTGCTACATTGGGCTTTAGCCTAAATTAGATCTGAAATCTACCCTTGCCTCTAGCTGGCATAGACTTCAGTTTCTGGAGAATGGACAACCCAAGGCAGTTCACAATTATTAATTGTGGGAGATCTGATGCCAGCAGCTCCAGAGTATAGAATCCAGGTCTTAATAAATTCTTCCTATTGAGTTATCTCCAGACTACAGTTGCTATAAAGCATCTCTGTTAACATCAGTTTATGCTGCTCCCATAAGCATGTACAGAATACTGATTTACATACAGAAAAATTATTTAAACAAAACATACAGGGTGATTCAAAAAAGGTGCAAATGCATAGTCCTGTAGCTAGGTAGCTTTCATTTCATAGTGTGACATAAGATGGTGACACCAAAGCAAGAAAAAGCTTTCTGTGTGTTGGAATTTGCGAGAACGGGGTCGGCTGTGACAGTAAAGTGAAACTTTCAGAATACATTTGTGCTCCACATAGAATCTGCATTTTATGTTGGCTGAAACAATTTGAAACCACTGGGTGCTTATGTCATGGGAAAAGTCCGGGCCGCCAAAAGATTTCAGAAAAGAGTGAACAGGATTCAAGCGTGTATGAGTGTAGCTCTAGAAAGTCGACCAGGCTGACTAGTATGGAACTACGCTTACCACAAACTATGGCATGACGTATCTTATGAAAATGTCTGTGTTGTAAATCATACAAATTACATCATCTTCAGAAAATGAAGCCAAATGACAAATTGAAACACTGTGACTTTTGCATTATTTTGCAGGGTTGATTGGTAAAGGATGAATTCACTGAGAGGCTGGTGCTCAGTTATAAGGCTACATTACATCTCGGTGGGAAGGTCAATCGCCACAATGTTTGAATTTGTGGCTCAGAAAAACCATGTGCCTATACAGCACATGAGGGACTTGCCCAAAGTAAATGTGTTCTATGCAATGAGCAGGTGCAAAGTCTATGGTGCTTTCTTTTTTGCCAAGGATACTGTCACTGGTCCCTCCTAACTGGACATGTTAAATGAATAACTTATGCCACAGATATAGGATAATACAGGATGGTGGACCTCCACAATTCCATTTGGATGTTTGCACATACCTAAATGAAACTCTACGAGAACATTGTTGGATAAGCCCTGCCAGAAACAAAGATTCACCAATGGTGTGCTGGCCTCCACAATTTCAGACCTAACACCCTGCAACTTCTCTCTGTGGCGATATATCAAAAACTTTCCCAACCACAGCATCTGAACGACCTGAGATGAGACATTACTAAAACAGTGGAGTTCATATGTGAGGATATGCTGGCATATGTCTGGACAGAACCTAGACATCTGCCATATCACCAAAAGAAATGACATCAAACATTTTTAGTGTATAGATAAAACTTGGATTGATAGTGTGTCTTTTCATGTAAAAAAATTTGTGTTATATTCTCTTGGTTATAAATAAGGAGGATATAATTTTGCATCACCCTGTATTACAGTGCCTGATTTTGATGAGTTAACGATTTAGTTGACAAAGCAAATATGGCAGCTCTTGTTGATCCACAACGTACAGTATGTCAGTATTTTTCTACTTCAATCTTGAGTAGCTCTCTTCTTAAATCCTCCACTGTGGCAGTAGCAGATATACACATGTGGACAAAATTGTTGGTACCCCTTGTTTAATGAAAGAAAAACCCACAATGGTCACAGAAATCATTTGAATCTGACAAAAGTAATAATATATAAAAATTCTATGAAAATGAACAAATGAAAGTCAGACATTGCTTTTCAACCATGCTTCAACAGAATTTTCTTAAAAAGAAAACTCATGAAACAGGCCTGGACAGAAATGATGGTACCCTTAACTTAATATTTTGTTGCACAACCTTTTGAGGCAATCACTGCAATCAAACGATTCCTGTAACTGTCAATGAGACTTCTGCACCTCTCAACAGGTATTTCGGCCCACTCCTCATGAGCAAACTGCTCCAGTTGTCTTGGGTTTGAAGGGTGCCTTTTCCAGACAGCATATTTCAGCTCCTTCCAAAGATGCTCAATAGGATTTAGGTCAGGGTTCATAGAAAGCCACTTCAGAATAGTCCAATGTTTTCCTCTTAGCCATTCTTGGGTGTTTTTAGCTGTGTGTTTTGGGTCATTATCCTGTTGCAAGACCCATGACCTGCGACTGAGACCAAGCTTTCTGACACTGGGCAGCACATTTCTCTCTAGAATTCCTTGATAGTCTTGAGATTTCATTGTACCTGCACAGATTCAAGACACCCTGTGCCAGATGCAGCAAAGCAGCCCCAGAACATAACAGAACCTCCTCCATGTTTCACAGTAGGGACAGTGTTCTTTTCAAGATATGCTTCATTTTTCCATCTGTGAACATAGAGATGATGTGCCTTGCCAAAAATTTAGATTTTTGTCTCATCTATCCATATGACATTCTCCCAGAAGCTTTGTGGCTTGTCAACATGTAGTTTGGCAAATTCCAGTTTTGTCAGATTCAAGTTATTTCTGTGACCATTGTGGGTTTTTCTTTCATTAAATGAGGGGTACCAACAATTTTGTCCATGTGTGTAGTTTAGTATATTTACTAATAGTTCTGTTCAGGGGCTTCAAAACTACTCAGATTTCATTTTCTTTGGCCTATTTTGCAGTTTTGATGATATATTCCCAAAATATACCCATATGATTCAATTAACTTTGAAATGGTATACTTAAATGTATCTGTTCAACCCATCTGTATTATCCGTGTTTAGGATCAAAAGACTGTGATCAAAGTGAAGCCAAATTCTATTCTTATAAAAAAAGTCATTTTTGAGGAAAGAAATGCTACAATAACCAGACAGCTCATATTCTAATCGCACTATTTTAATACAGCTGTTTTTCAGTATGACAAGCGCCTAAAACAGATTGCTCAATCTCAGTATATTGTCTTCTAAATATACTCTTGTAATGGCCGAAATATTCACTTTTCTGCGTTTACTAGTTTGCTACTGCATACATAGTTAAGCGTTTTATAAACATGTATCGCTTAGTAAATATGTTGTTTAGTGATTTCAAAATTCAGTTACATCAGAAATATCTATGTATGTATTGTGACAACTGGGGGAATTAGACTCAAAATGGCGGCTTTTCCTGGTCCGGACAGCGGTGGTTCGTGGTACTGGGCGCCGGAAAAATAGCTTTCAGACGGTCCATGTGTAAAATAAAACTGGCTTTATTCAGCTTAACTGCAACACAGCAAAACAACAAAAAAACCTATGCCACAGTTAGGGCCTAACTCACTCCTTGAGCCCCTAACTGTCCTGACTGTTGCTCAGCTCCATCAACAGTCCTCTATGGACGCCAGCCCTTTTGGGACAGAGCCTGTCTCTCTGTCCTAGCTGGTCCACCACTTCCTGCTTCCTGCAGGACACTCCAGCCCTCCTGGAGTTACGTGCCACTCCCCCAAAGGTGTGGCTGAAGGCCTTTTCAGGGCTGGGCCTGGGTCGCTCAACAGCGCCCTCTGGCTCACATGCTTACAGTATGTACAGTGGGTACGGAAAGTATTCAGACCCCTTTAAATTGTTCACCCTTTGTTTCATTGCAGCCATTTGCTAAAAGCAAAAAAGTTCATTTTATTTCTCATTAATGCACACTCAGCACCCCATCTTGACAGAAAAAAACAGAAATGTAGATATTTTTGCAAACTTATTAAAATTTATTAAAAAAGAAAAACTGAAATATCACATGGTCATAAGTATTCAGACCCTTTGCTGTGACACTCATATTTAACTCACATGCTGTCAATTTCCTTCTGATCCTCCTTGAGATGGTTCTACTCCTTCATTGGAGTCCAGCTGTGTTTAATTAAACTGATTGGACTTGATTAGGAAAGGCGCACACCTGTCTATATAAGACCTCACAGCTCACAGTGCATGTCAGAGCAAATGAGAATTATGAGGTCAAAGGAACTGCCTAAGGAGCTCAGAGACAGAATTGTGGCAAAGAACAGATCTGGCCAAGGTTACAAAAGAATTTCTGCAGCACTCAAGGTTTCTAAGAGCACAGTGGCCTCCATAATCCTTAAATGGAAGAAGTTTTGGACGACCAGAACTCTTCCTAGACCTGGCCGTCCAACCAAACTGAGAAATCGTGGGAGATGAGCCTTGGTGAGAGAGGTAAAGAAGAACCCAAAGATCACTGTGGCTGAGCTCCAGAGATGCAGTAGGGAGATGGAAGAAAGTTCCACAAAGTCAACTATCACTGCAATCCTCCACTAGTCGGGGCTTTATGGCAGAGTGGCCTGAAGGAAGCCTCTCCTCAGTGCAAGACATATGAAAGCCTGCATACAGTTTGCCAAAAAACACATGAAGGAGGGGGCGTGGCTAGCCGGCATAGAGAGCAGACGTGCCGAATTCAGCTCTCCAGGAACTGTCGTCTCAATCACACCTGATCCCCTGCATCTGCACCCGCTCTGCCACCATAGTACCCGGGGACCGTGCCCCAGGTCCCAGTATACCAAATTGGGGTACTATTCGCCTTCCCTGCTGACCTCTTGCCGGCTGGTCCGGCCTGAGGCCTACACACACCGGCGCCCGGGCGCCCGCCATCTTGGGGCCGGCGCTGCTCCGAAGACGGGGACACCCTCCTCCTCACCGGGAGTGTCGCTCTGGACAAAGGCGGCTCTCCGGTTGGTGGGCGCCGCCATCTTGGGCCTACATCAGTTCGGGCCTACAGCATCCTGGGCCTACACCGCCTGCTACCCTGAGGAGTTTCTCCATCCGGACACCCAGTCACTCCTCCTCCAGTCAACATTTGCTGCAGGGCGAGGGGAGAGGTGAGCCCCTGTTTCACCATCAGAGGGGGCTCCTCACCTTCCCCCCTTATACGGACACTCTCTTGCATCATACTCGGGCCTTGTGGAGGCCTTCACCTGCCTGTGTGATCTTCAACAACAACAAAGAGCTGCTTTCCTTGTGAACGGACATTCTACATACTCTTCTGTTCTGATGAGCTAGCGAGGTGAGTGCTGAGACCCTACATAAACATCAAGGAGTTTCCTCACCTCGCCTCTCCCCTCCCCCCCCCACTCCATAGGGGGAGTAGGCATTGGCGCTACTGGACTTTGCTGTAATGTTCTGATCATGAGTCTGTGGCTCCTCATCATGACCAAATAATCTAGCAAGACGTTCGCCTGTAGCAGCTCACCGCTTCCCTGTATACTACTCTGGGCTCCTGAAATATTCTGAATAGATTCTACTGATTCTTGGGGGCCACAGATTTATCTTTAGTCTACATACCCTGCTGCAGCTGTGTCCAGCCTTTATATTGATCCTTTTTATCTGCTTACCTAAATGTCCAGTGAAGCTGTGGAGATGTCCTGGAGAAAATCCTCTTCCTCCGGGGCGCCTAGGAAGCTCACAGTGTTTTTCATCAACCAAGCTTCAGACCGACGCACCTCACCTGAATTGGACTCTCAAACACGACTGCCGTCCCCACTTAATTCAACAGCCTTGTCGCAGAACATGGGTTCAAAAAATGTGGACATGTCTCCCCCTGCCTCCTCACTATCAGCCCAAGAAGGCAACAAAAGAGGTCCAAGTACCTCCCCTGCTTCGTCCCCAGCCAAGGAGGGTCCTGCACGTAAAAAAAAACAGCCGGGCGCAGGCCCCTACACCAGTTGACGCCTCTCTGATTAGTCACACTGACATCTCCGATTTTCCAGCGTCCTCAGACCCAGTCACCTGTGACACATTGAAGGGCATGCTGGTCCTATTGCAATCGGACATTAACAAAAGTGTGACCTCGCTGGTTGGGAAACTACAACACAGTATTGACGCGCTGGGGGAGAGAACTGACCACCTCGAGCAGAAAATGGCGGAATTCTCCACTGCTCATAACGAATTGGTGGACACTCACAACACACTGGAGGCAGAACTGCGCTGGCTAAAGATCAAAGCAACAGACTCTGAGGACCGCTCCAGACGTAACAACATTAAGATCCGAGGAATCCCGGAGGACATTGCATCCATTGACCTCCCGGCCTATATTAAATACATGTTTAAAAAAATTCTTCCAAATCTTTCAGAGCTTGACCTTACCCTGGATAGGGCCCACCGCATACCTAAGGCAAATTCAGCTCCAGCGGACGCTCCCAGAGACACCGTGGTTAGGGTCCACTTCTACCATATCAAAGACTCTATCCTCGCTGAAGCGCGTAAATGCGATACTCTCCCCGCACCATTCTCAGCAATTTCTTTATACCCGGATCTATCTGCTGCCACCATGCAGGCGAGACGCAACCTAGCACCTATTACGAAGATACTCCGAGAGAACGGCTTACGATATCGCTGGGGCTTCCCTACCAAGCTTCTGGTTTATCGCAATGGAGTTACCCACTCTACACCTTCCGTAGAAGATGGAATGTCTCTTCTCCGTAGGTGGCGTATGATCTCTGCTGATTCTGAGTCCCAGTCTGGCAGACCTGCTCGTCCTCCGCGGGTACCCAAGGACTGGCATACGGTTGGAGAACCCTGAAAGAACTGCGAGACTCTCTCTCTCCCTCACCCAGGGAGATCAGGTGCCTTTACAGGATGTTAAATGTCTAGTTTTTTCTTGGCGAACTATTTATCATTTTTTCTATACATTTTTTATAATTGTGGTTGATCGATGAGTGAATTTTGTTTCTCACCCCCCACGGTTTATCCGGTGCATTTTAGCACTAAGATGTTTATTTTATGTTTTTTGATCTTGTATGCTTTACTGTTTTTTGTTAAGTTTGTTTACTCTATCATACATAGCTCATATTTGTGCGCACCATTTAATTATGTCTTCAGTGCAGATCCGGATTGTCTACCATGCTGGCTTAAACCCCATTTATATAGTCTGGCACCCTTTTATTGGCCATTACCATGGTCATTCGAATCTCTTCTATAAATGTCAAAGGGCTTAATAGCCCTTACAAAAGGAGCTCTGTTTGGAGGGAGGCACGCCATTTGAAATGTGATGTGCTCATGCTCCAAGAGACACATTTTCATGCTGAAAAAAGTCCTCTATTTACGAACCCCTCCTTCCCTCATATTTTTAAAGCCTCCTGTACGGCCAAACGCAAGGGAGTCCTCATAGTTGTCCGTGACTCAGTTGCTTTTAGCATGGAGTCTATACTAACGGATTCCCAAGGCCGGTATCTCGGTCTTAATTGTACTATTAATAATTTGAGATATACTTTGATCACAGTATATCTCCCTAATAAATCTCAATCTTCATACTGGAGATCTCTCCTGCCCAAAATCCAGTCATTTGCTACGGGAATCTTGATTGTGGGGGGAGATTTTAATTGCCTTATGGATAACACTCTCGATTCGTCTAACCCTCAGAGGAAATCTCCTGTACTTACCCCTTCCTTGATGGATCAAGGGTTGTATGATGTATGGCGGTGCCAGCATGGTGGCGAGAGGGACTACAGCTTCTTTTCTTCCTCTTCCTCCTCATACTCTAGGATAGACTTTTTCTTAGCGGACAAATTGGGCTTACTACAAACTATCTCATCTCATATTGGTCTGATTACGTGGTCAGATCATGCCCCGGTGTCCTTGGTCCTCCGCGAGAAGTTTGCCACAGCCCTGCCATCTAGGTGGAGACTAAATGAATACATCCTCGATCACCCCTCCCATGGTGCCCAACTCCTTAGTGCCGTAAAAGAATTCTTTGAAATTAACGCCCCTACGGTCTCAGATCCCCATACTTTGTGGAACGCCCATAAGGCATTCATGCGCGGAGTGATTATCCAAGCTTGCTCCAGGGCTAAGAGGCAACGCTCTAAAAATATCGATGCCTTGCTTCAAAAGATAGCTGGGTTGTCGGCGACGAATAAATTATGCCCTACTCCATCTCTCTCTAACGAGATTAGACAGCACCAGCTACAATTACAAAGATTGCTGGTCCACCAACAGGACCTTGCCTTTAAGAGGTTTCAGTGTCAGGCCTATATACAAAACAATAGAGCTAGTGCTTTCCTAGCAAGGAGAATCAAGCAAGCCCAACCTAGCTCACGTATCGCATATCTTTTAAATGCCAAGGGGGATAAAGTTGTGGACCCTCGTCTAATAGCTGACCAGTTCCGAGCTTACTATAAATCTCTATATAATTTAAAAGAGGATACTGGGGTACATCAACCCTCACTGACAGACATGGATAGTTTTCTAGAGTCTGTTTCTCTTCCCCGCCTCTCTGAGGAACAGTGTCAGGCACTAGCTACACCTATATCTCTGCCAGAGCTCCATAAAGCTATTGCATCCCTAAAGCCACTAAAGTCCCCGGGTCCTGATGGATTTTCGGGTATTTATTATAAAAAATATAGGGAAATTTTGTCGCCCCAACTATTGAAAGTGTTTATGAGGGCTGCGGAGGATCAGAGGTTCCCAGAGGAGATGCTTGCCGCTACTGTGGTTACCCTTCCCAAACCGGGCAAGCCCCCTACTAACCCAGCAAATTTCAGGCCTATTTCCCTACTGAATGTGGATATTAAGTTATATGCGAAAGTGCTGGCGGAACGCCTGGTGTGTATCCTACCCCAGCTGATCGAACCAGACCAGGTGGGATTTGTTATGGGTAGACAGGCCCCGGATGGCACCCGTAGGTTTATTGACTTGATTCAGAGTGTGGAGCGTAGTGGAGGGCCATCTCTTCTATTAGCTCTTGACGCAGAAAAGGCCTTTGACAGGGTCCACTGGGGCTATCTGGATCGACTGCTTGATAAGTTTGGCATAGGTGTTTTTTTTTTTTAAAACGGCCATTTTGGCTCTCTATTCTTGTCCGTCTGCCCGGGTTCTATCTTCAGGGTTTCTGTCTGAACCCTTTCAAATTAGCAATGGAACCCGCCAAGGCTGCCCTCTTTCCCCCATTATATTTGCACTAGTGATGGAGCCGCTGGCCGAAGCCATCAGACTTAATGATAGTATCACAGGCATTTCTGTTGGGCAACATCAACACAAAATTGGCCTATATGCTGATGACGTGATCCTCTCCCTGACCAACCCTGTGCCATTCTTGCGAGCTACTACAGATATTTTGGAGTCTTTTGGTAGGGTCTCCTATTATAAGGTAAACCCTTCCAAGTCCCAGATACTCCCAATTGGTATTTCTCCGTCCCTAAAAAGAGAAATGAGGGCCCAATTCCCATTCCAGTGGGGTGAAGGTAGCATTACCTATTTGGGAATTTCCCTAACGGCCCTGAGCTCCAACCTCTTTTCTCTAAACTATACACCGTTGCTTACCAGGGTGTCCTCCCTCTTGGCCGGCTTCTCTAAACCTATGTTATCCTGGGCAAGTAGGATTGCCATTGTGAAAATGATGGTGCTCCCCATCATACTTTACTTGTTCCGCACTGTGGTTATCCCCCTCCCCAACTCCTATTTGACAAAACTACAAAAGTTACTTTTGGATTTCATTTGGGAGGGAAAGAGAGCAAGGATACGCATGCGAGCCATGACTAGACCCTGGTCTGGAGGAGAAGCGGGTGTCCCTGATGTTAAGAAATACTACGCTGCAACTGTTTTGGAGCAGCTGAGGGTCTGGTGGGGGAAAGATGCGGGATGCCGCTGGCTGGAAGTTGAGGAGTCCTTGATGGATCTCCCGTTGATTTGTCTTTTGCGACCTAAGTCATTCTGTCCTCCCCACGCTCCAATTCCCCTACTAAGTATAAAGGCCTCCGTCTGGGCATGGCGTTTTCTGACCTTACACACCCCTGTGACAGAATTGGCTCCTCTGTCAGACCTGCCATTACGCTACCTGGCTTCTTTCCTACCTGGTCTGAGCCTGAGAAGTTGGTCGGACGCCGGCCTCCAGAGAGTTGATCAGTTGTTTAAAGGGGTCCAACTAAAATCATTCAATACATTAATGGAGGAATTTCGAATCCTACAGCGAGATTTTTATAAATACTTACAAGTTAGACATCTCCTTCAACCCCACAATGTCTCAGACCCCGTGTTCCCTAGACTGGCTCTCCGTATGTGGTAGCCATCGGTTCCTACCAGGGGTGGCTCCTCAGCTTTCTATAAACTCATCTCCACCCCTTCGGAGCAGATTAAACCTCTCTGCCTGATACACTGGGAGACTGACCTTGCTAGAAACATCTCACTCCAGGAATGGTACGGAGCCTTTGAGTTCGTTAAGCGAGTATCGAAGGGTGCTGCCCACTGGAAGACGGCATGTAAAATATCTCTCCGTTGGTACAGGACACCTACCCAGCTGGCACATATAGACCCCTTGTGCTCAAATCTATGTTGGAGGGGCTGTGGTGAAATAGGTACACTTTTACACATGTGGTGGGATTGCCCCCCTGTGCTTGCTTTCTGGACTGCCACCTTCCAGCTAATGTCCGATCTGGCGGGCATTGATGTCCCATTGTCTCCGGGTCTGGCGCTCTGCTTCTTGGATGCTGAAACTTTCCCGGGGGATATGGCAGTGGTCCTGGGTCAGATTATTTTGGCGACCAGAGCGATGATAGAACGCCAGTGGAAGAACACATCCTGTTTGACGTTGTCAGAATTAATACAACACGTCAATCTGGCCTATACTCTGGAGAAGATGCTGGCATGTAAAAGTCACAGGTACTCTAGCTTTCACTTAAAGTGGGCCCTCTGGTCTGATAATGTAGATCGTAGGGTGGGTCTGCCTTGTAGAGGACTCAACCCCTCTCCTCCTACATGACACTCTATTGTTCTGCGGTCCTAGATGTATAGTGATGAGAGCGTTACAAACCTTTTTTCTAGATAACTTACTGAGCTATGTGATGTTGAACTTTTGCTCTTTCCTTTGTTCCCCTTAATTTTTCCCTCTTCTTTCAGGCACCAACTCTGACTACACTTCGGCACTTTCAGACTGTATTATTTATTTCTTTTTTCTTTGCATTTCATGTTCATTATTGTGTGACTTACAAAACTCATGATGATTCCTACGTGTTGACACAAGATGTGACTTTTGTTTTACTTTACTACAACAATATGTGTATGGATTTTGTTGGTGTCTTACTATCAGTGTTCACTGTTCTTCTCTTCTGTTATCCCTTTAAAAAAAATTCTTTCAATAAAAATTTAAATTTGGAAAAAAAAAAACAAATGAAGGACTCCCAGACTATGAGAAATAAGATTCTCTGGTTTGATGAGACGAAGATTGAACTTTTTGGCGTTAATTCTAAGCGGTATGTGTGGAGAAAACCAGGCACTGCTCATTACCTGCCCAATACAATCCCAACAGTGAAACATGGTGGTGGCAGCATCATGCTATGGGGGTGTTTTTCAGTTGCAGGGACAGGACGAGTGGTTGCAATTGAGGGAAAGATGAATGCGGCCAAGTACAGAGATATCTTGGAAGAAAACCTCTTCCAGGGTGCTCTGGACCTCAGATTGGGCCGAAGGTTCACCTTCCAACAAGACAATGACCCTAAGCACACAGCTAAAATAACAAAGGAGTGGCATCGGAACAACTCTGTGACCATTCTTGACTGGCCCAACCAGAGCCCTGACCTCAACCCAACTGAGCATCTCTGGAGAGACCTGAAAATGCCTGTCCACCAATGTTCACCATCCAACCCGCCAGAACTGGAGAGGATCTGCAAGGAAGAATGGCAGAGGATCCCCAAATCCAGACGTGAAAAACTTGTTGCATCATTCCCAAGAAGACTCATGGCTGTACTAGCTCAAAAGGGTGCTTCTATTCAATACTGAGCAAAGGGTCTGAATACTTATGACCATGTGATATTTCAGTTTTTCTTTTTTAATAAATTTGCAAAAATATCTACATATCTGTTTTTTTCTGTCAAGATAGGGTGCTGAGTGTACATTAATGAGAAATAAAACAAACTTTTTTGCTTTTAGCAAATGGTTGCAATGAAACAAAGAGTGAAAAATTTAAAGGGGTCTGAATACTTTCCGTACCCACTGTATGTATGTATGCATGTGTATTTTCTTTGTCAGAAAGATCAATTCATAATAAAGGAATTTCTTCATTGCACATTATAGGCAAAATAACCACACAACTAGACTGGCACAAAAGGAAACAATCTAGGCTGCTTAGGTCAGACTAAGTTGTAACTACATACAGTATTATAGTAGTACTGAAAAAAAAGCTTGATCATCTAAGAATGCGTGAGGATAAAGAATCCATGAAATGAAAGAAATAATCACTCCTACCTTATGTTTATACTTTTATATATACAGACATTTATATGTATACACATTCCTTTATATAAACTACAACACAAAATACATTCAAACAAAAACTAAACATGTATAAACTTTATATTAGGAACCTTTAACACCATGCATAAAATAGGATGTGAGAGTCTAGACAATTCAAAACTTCTGATAATGTCAAGGAATGTATTTATATATAGTACTCTTGACAAAATGTCTATCACTGAAATACAACATGTGTCTAAAGACGTCAATGGAATGTCTGCTAACTGGGCCATGGATAATCTGGATAAGAAGGAAGTACTCGTCTGAGGGAGAAAAAGTGGTTTGACACTTTGTGTTGACAGTGATTGGAGACCTATAGATTAATAGGATTATGCCTAGGCTTGTAGATAAAGCTTGTAGCTCAGGGATCATCTTTGATCAATCAGATCAAAAGTGACTTTCACCTTCCCTGAATTCTTCAGTAATTGCAGCCTATACGAGAATGAAAAAATGAATGATAGAGAAGTGATAATCTAAAGGATTCATTGAGTACACCTAGATTCACTTACAAAACACTATTGTAAACGTGACATTCATTTTCTAGCAGAAGAGTCTCTTAATAGATTTAAATGGATTTTTCTAACAATTGACATTTATCACCTGTCCAACTGATAAGTGATCAGTGAGATATTATCCCCTGAAAGCAGAGTCCCAAACCACTCACATCTACACCTTGTGCTACCACAGTGAAGATGAGTTTGAATGAAGTGACTTGAGGGTTGAGCATGCATGCTGCTACTCCATTCAGTGTCTAGAGGATTGACAAAGACAGCAGAGTAGTGTTTCCGACAGTCCTATAGCCATTGGATATAAGTGGTGAAGAAACTGAACTGAAGGAGTTGGTTGAAGGGTCCCAACAGAGGGGATATTAATGATCAGACATTTACAGTACAGACTGTACAGGAAGGGCCACAGCAGGCTCTACCTGCTTAGGAAGCTGAGAGCCTTTGGAATCCGGGGGCACTTCTTAGGACTTTCTTCAACTCGGTAGTGGCATCAGCCATCTTCTTTGGAGTGGCCTGCTGGGAGAGCAGTATATCATCCAGGGACAGAAATAAACTTGACAAGCTGATTAGAAGGGCCAGCTCTGTCCTGGGGAGCCCACTGGACCCAGTGCAGGTGGTGGGTGACAGAAGGATACTGTCCGTGGTGAGCTCCATGCAGAAGAAGAAGTCCCATCCCATGCATGAGACTGTGATTGCGCTGGGCAGTACTGTCAGTGACCGACTGCTCCACCCTAGGTGTGAGAAGGAGCGCTATCGGAAGTCTTTCCTCCCCACCGCAGTTAGGCTGTACAACCAACACCGACCTAAGCGGAGATCATTACACACAGAGAACTGAAATATCTCTCTGCCTGTTAAATCGCCCCCCCCCCCCCCTCTGCTACGTCCTAACTGTCTGTCTGCTATTAATGTAATGCCTCTCACCTTGGAACATTCCTGTACATGTTGTATTTGTATTTGTATCTGCTTATCTTATCTTTGCTGCTGTAACACACTGAATTTCCCCATTGTAGGACTATTAAAGGACTTTATTATTATTATTATTATTATTATTATTATTATCATCACCTCTGTGGATAGGTGATAAATATCAATTGTGGGAAAACCTATTTGGAGGAGTTTCACCTTTTCAAAATTGATCTGATCAGCTGTTTCCCCAGGAGTACAGCCCTCAACTCATGCCAGGTGCTGCATAGGGCACACCTGTGAAGTGAAGACCATTTCAGGTGACTATCTCTTGAAGCTCATCAAGAGAATGCCAAGGGTGTGCAAAGCAGTAATCAAAGCAAAAGGTGGCTACTTTGAAGAACCTACAATATAAGACATATTTCAGTTGTTTCACACTTTTTTGTTAAGTATATAATTCCACATGTGTTAATTCATAGTTTTGATGCCTTCAGTGTGAATCTACAATTTTTATATTCATGAAAATACAGAAAACTCTTGGAATGAGAAGGTTTGTCCAAACTTTTGGTCTGTACTGTATATATATATTTTTTTTTAATTAAACTCATGGCTGGGATTGTGTCACAGGGCTCTTTGGATCACTGAAATCAATCTCAAACACCTGTGATAATTTTTTTGCCAGGTGTGCCCAATTAACCCCTTCCCACTGATGACATTTTTCTATTTTAGTTTTTGACTCTCCCCCTTCCAAACCCAATAACTTTTTTATTTTTCCGTTCTCAAAGCCATATGAGGTCTTAATGTTTTTGGGACAAATTTTTCTTCATGATGATACCATTTATTATTCTGTACAATGTACCGGGAAGCTGGAAAAAAATTCAGTATGGGGTGGATTTGAAACAAAATTGCATTTGTGCGACTTTCTTACGGGCTTCGTTTTTACGGCCTTTGCTCTACAGTCAAAATGACATGTCATGCTTCGTTCACACCTGCGCTTGCTATCTGTCCGTTGCCAATCCAGTGAAAATCTCGGCGAACTGGATTGGCATCGGATACAGACCGGTCAGCGACACATTGGTTAAAAACCCATTCATTTGAATGGGTTTTTAAAGCAATGCGCGGGTGTCCGATTGCACCCTCTGCGCTGTGAATCCTTTTTTTTCGTCGGAAACAAAGTCGGACACGCAGGACTTTGTGTCCGATGAAAAAAAACGGCTTCGCAGCGCAGAGGGTGTAATCGGACACCCGCGCATTGCTTTAAAAACCCATTCAAATGAATGGGTTTTTAACCAATGCGTCGCTGACCGGTCTGTATCCGATGCCAATCCAGTTCGCCGAGATTTTCACTGGATTGGCAACGGACGGATAGCAAGCGCAGGTGTGAACGAAGCATCACCTGTATTCTATGTTTCGGTATGATTCCGGGGACACCAAATTTATATGCTTTTATTTACATTTTAACCCCTTAACAAAAATCTAAAACTGTGCAAAAATATATATTTTTAAAAAGTCGCCATATTCTGACACCCGCAACTTTTTATACTTCCATGTACGGTGATACATAGGGCATCTTTTTTTGCGGGACCAGGTGTACTTTTTAGTTATACCATTTTGGGGAACTACTATTGCTTTGATCACTTTTTATTCAAATTTTTATCAGAGGCAATACAGTGAAAAAATGGCGGTTTGGCACTTTTGATTTTTTTTTTCCCGCTACGGTGTTTACTGTACGGGAAAAATATTTTTCTAGATTTGTAGACTGGGCTTTTTCGGACACAGGGATACCTAATGTGTATGTGTTTCACAGTATTTAACTACTTTTATCTGTGTTCTAGGGAAAGGGGGGTGATTTGAACTTTTAATATTTTTTATATATATACAAAATTGTTGGTACCCCTCATTTAATGAAAGAAAAACCCACAATGGTCACAGAAATAATTTGAATCTGACATAACTGGAATTTGCCAAACTACATGTTTACAAGCCACAAAGCTTCTGGGAGAATGTCCTATGGACAGATGAGACAAAAATCAAAATTTTTGGCAAGGCACATCAGCTCTATGTTCACAGATGGAAAAATGAAGCATACCTTAAAAAGAACACTGTCCCTAATGTGAAACTTGGAGGAGGTTCTGTTATGTTCTGGGGCTGCTTTGCTGCATCTGGCACAGGGTGTCTGTGCAGGGTACAATGAAATCTCAAGACTATCAAGGGATTCTAGAGAGAAATGTGCTGCGCAGTGTCAGAAAGTTTGGTCTCAGTCGCAGGTCATGGGTCTTGCAACAGGATAATGACCCAAAACACACAGCTAAAAACACCCAAGAATGGCTAAGAGGAAAACATTGGACTATTCTGAAGTGGCCTTCTATGAGCCCTGACATAAAGCCTATTGAGCATCTTTGGAAGGAGCTGAAACATGCTGTCTGGAAAAGGCACCCTTCAACCCGAAACAACTGGAGCAGTTTGCTCATGAGGAGTGGGCCAAAATACCTGTTGAGAGGTGCAGAAGTCTCATTGACAGTTACAGGAATCATTTGATTGCAGTGATTGCCTCAAAAGGTTGTGCAACAAAATATTAAGTTAAGGGTACCATCATTTCTGTCCAGGTCTGTTTCATGAGTTTTCTTTTTTAAAAAATTCTGTTGAAGCATGGTTGAAAAGCAATGTCTGACTTTCATTTGCTCATTTTCATAGAATTTTTAGATATTATTACTTTTGTCAGAGTCAAGTTATTTCTGTGACCATTGTGGGTTTTTCTTTCATTAAACGAGGGGTACAAACTACAGATGAGCAAATTTCTCAAAAGTTTGATTCGGCAGTTCGATTCGAAGTTCCAAAAAAATTTGCTTCGATCCAAATCACTTTGCGGCGAATAATCAGCTATTTCTGTGCTGCAGAGAGCCAGGGTGGGCGGCAAAATGCCAGAAGCCCTTGGATGCCGCGGTCATGTTTCTCGCTCTCTCTCTCTTCAGCACGGACAACTTTTATTCATGTGGAAGGATCTGCTAACAAGGAAAGACACTCCTACCCAATCACATCACTGGAGAATATCTGATGTCACAAAGGTCCTTACTAAATATTCGTTACCACGAAGCATCAGGAAATCCGGAATTGTGGAGAATCGAAGATTTCCTGAAATTCGGACAGAATTCCACTTCTTCAGAATCGATTTGCTCATCTCTAGCACCAACAATTTTGTCCACGTGTGTGTGTGTGCGAGCATATATATCTATATCTATATATACATATAGATATATATCTATAGATATAGATATATATCTATATACAGTGGGTAAAAAAAGTATTTCGTCAGCCACCAATTGTGCAAGTTCTCCCACTTAAAAAGATGAGAGAGGCCTGTAATTGGCATCATAGGTAGACCTCAACTATGAGAAATAAAATGAGAAAACAAATCCAGAAAATCACATTGTCTGATTTTTAAAGAATTTATTTGCAAATTATGGTGGAAAATAAGTATTTGGTCACCTACAAACAAGCAAGATTTCTGTCTCTCACAGACCTGTAACTTCTTCTTTGAGAGGCTCCTCTGTCCTCCACTCATTACCTGTAGTAATGGCACCTGTTTGACATTGTTATCAGTATAAAAGACACCTGTCCACAACCTTATACAGTCACACTCCAAACTCCACTATGGTGAAGACCAAAGAGCTGTGGAAGGACACCAGAGACAAAATTGTAGACCTGCACCAGGTCTTTTTTTTTTTTCTTTGCATTTATTAGACCCTCTATGGGTCTTGAACCCCAGGGGGTCTGATCACTAATGCAATGCATTACAATTCTAATGCATTGCAAAAAAACGGCGTTTCTATTGCAGGCTACATAGAGTAGCCTGCAATAGCAGTTAATGAAAGACAGGTCTGGGAGCCTTCACAAGGCTCGCGGCTGTCATAGCAACGGGACGCTGGCCCCAGAGCTTGCTCCGGGTGCCAGTGATTATGGCGGATGTCAGGAAAGGGTTAAAGGAAACTACTTAAGGCTAAAGCCCCACATTGCAGAAACGCAGATTTTTTTTGTTGCAGATTTTGTTGCGGTTTTTGAGCCAAAGTCAGGAGTGGATTGAGCAGAAGGCAGAAGAACTTCCTGTACAATTCCCATTCCTTTTGTAGACATTCTTGGCTTTGGCTCAAAAAACCGCAACAAAATCTGCAACAAAAAAAGCTACGTTTCCGCAACATGGGGCTTCAGCCTTAGAAAGATGTTCCACATTATTTAAGCAGCCCACAGGTTTCAAGCAGTATGGGAAAGAAAAAGGATCTCTTTGCTCCTGAAAAGTGTAAAATAGTCCAAAACCTTGGACAAGGTATGAAAACATTAGGTATTTCACGAAAACTTCAATATGGTCATCTTACTGTGAAGAGATTTGTGGCTGATTCAGAGCATAGAAGGGTTTGTGCAGATAAAGGCATAATGATGAAGGTTTCTGACAGACAAATTCATCGGATTAAGTAAGCAGCTGCTGAAATACCATACCAAAGCACCAAACAGGTATTTCAAGCTGCTCGAGTCTCTGGAGTCCCACGAATCTCAAGCTGTAGGATCCTCCAGAGGCTTGCAGTTGTGCATAAGCCTACCATTTGGCCACCCCTACACAGTGCTCACAAGCAGAAACAGTTGCAGTGGGCCCAGACATACATGAAGACTAATTTTAAAATAGTCGTGTTTACTGATGAGTGCTGTGCAACCCTGGATGATCCAGATGGATGGAGTGGTGGATGGTTGGTGGATAGCCACCATGTCCCAAAAAGGCTGCAACGTCAGCAAGGATGTGGTGGAATCCTGTTTTGGGACGGAATCATAAGAAGAAAGCTGGAAGCCCCTGAAGGTGTGAAAATAAACTCTGCACAGTATATAGTTTCTGACTGACTTCTTTCTTCCATGGTACAAAAAGAACCGTGCCTTCCGTACCAAATCATCTTCAGGCATAACAATGCACCATCTCATGCTGCAAAGAATACCTCTGGGTCAATGACTTCTATGGACATAAAATGAGAGAAACTCACAAGTTCAATGAATGCGAAAAAGCAATTGATATCAAAGAAGGGATCCTTAGGGCGTGACTATGGCTGTTGACACTGCAGTTCCTGACTCCCCTGCTGATTTATCTGAAACCACCACCTTGAATTCACTCTGATGGGGAAGAAACTCCCTCTGAAGGAGGCCCCTGGCACCCAAGCTTCTTCCTTCGGGGCCTCCATCCTAGAGTCATTCCTGCAGTGCCGGCACCATGTGGCGCTGAACGCAGTCATTCTCTCCCACGGCTGGGAATGGAGCAGCGCTCTCTCCCTTCTCCCCCATCTGCACAGGCCGTTTTAACTACAGCTGCTTCTTCACCCTCTGTGTCGGATGCCTCTGGTGTCTCTCCTCCCACATCCCCAGCTCTCTCTCCTTCTCCTGCACCATCATAGTTCCCCCACGTGCCTCCTCTGACTGGCCAGCGCCATCTTCAGCATGAGCGTGTTGGCCAGACTCAGCACAGCAGGTGAGCTCCATGCCTGCTTCTTCACCCTCCTCCCTGCTGGATTCAGCATTGCCACAGAGCCTCCTAGCCCACCCTTCCTCTCCAACTCTGCAGCAGGGGAGCCCCCCTGAGCCCCTCCACTCTCTCTTGCACATCTGCTGCATTTTCTGTGGGATCCTGGCCCCCATCAAACAGCATTGTCTTGCACTGACCACCCATTACAAGGGACTTCTCACTCACTGATTTCACCTTCAGCTGCCTCCGCTGAGACTGATGCACTTGGCTTACAACCACCAGTGGGGCTGGCAGTGGTGAAGAACCCCTGTGATACACTACCATCAGGTCCCGTGACAGCCCCCATTCTTGTGGCCCACCAACCTCGATCTTTTCTCCAACTGGCAGACCCTCATTCAACAGTTGCCTACTAAACAGCATTACAAGGATCATTACAGTGCGGCTGTATTTGAGATAACTTGCTGACAGAGTAGATACGCTTGAGACTTCTCATGATGAGACCCATCAATATGTCTCCCAGATGAAGGAGATAGTTTCCCTTCAGGCTGAGACCCTCAAAGCTGCGACCCACCATATTGAAGATCTGGATAACAGAGGCAGGCGTCACAACATCAGGGTGCGGGGCTTTCCCGAGGCCACGGGAGAGTAGAATTGGAAAGTTACACTGGAGGCTATCTTTAACATGCTCCTGAGCAAACCACTGAACCATCGCATCAAGTTGGATAGGGCCCTCAGAGCTCTACATCCCAAAGCAATCACCTCTACAGCACCAGATGTGATTTGCTGTGTTCAGGACTTTGAGCTTAAGGAGGCTATCATGGAACAGGCACGTTCCAAGAGGGACTTTGATGGAACCCAAATTCATCTGTACCCTGACCTCTCCTGGATTACACTGCAAAAGAGGAGACATCTGCAGCTTCTCCTGTCTGTCCTATGGGACCACCAGCTGCCTTACCACTGGGGCTTTCCCTTTGCCCTTACAGACTGAAGGGCTGGTCACACTTACTCTATTCTAGGCTCAGATGTTCAGTTGTACTTGCATTAGTCCTTGATTTTGTTACCTTTATAACTGTTTTATCTACCTGCCCCTCTCAGCAGTGTTTCACCCTGGATATATAGATGGTTTTCTTCTTCTTGTATTTGTTTTGCCTTTTGTCCTGTCGTCTCCCCCCATCCCCCCCCTTCCCCGTTTCTCTCCTTGGCTATCAGAGAATTCGGCAATTAATGTCCAGGATACTTCCACTCTTGCGCACTATTCTTCAGTAGGTAATCTAGCTATATCTTGCACTGTTCACACTGTTATTTACTACAGTTAAGATTGTATTAATTAATGTAAAGGGTCTTAACTCAATGGCTCTTGCAGAATTATGCTCCCTTAAGGCAGATATTGTGTTTCTTCAGGAAGCACATTTTGATGCCATTTTTGATTCTGGTACATTAACCATCCCACAGACCGGTGATATACTTTCTACGATTCTCCTCATAAAACCCACACCAGAACTACCACCACCATTAGGTACCTTGCTGGCCCACTCAACACTGCACCAACTCAGGAGGTGGGCTAGAGGAAACAATTGAGTATTTTGGCCACTGTTGACAACAACTACTTCTCCCATCCTCCAAATTGCCAGTGGATTTCTGCAGCAGACATTTTGAGCATTTTTCACCTGTGCTTCCTTTTTGTGATTGGTGTTAAGAGGCATAGTTTGGTTTCCCTCAGTGGGTTTAAGCCACCAAAGAAAAACAAATATGTGTTGGGGAGTTGCATTCCCCCACATTCTGGTCTGTATACATTCCTTTTATTTAGCATTGTGCTTTATGGTTAACATAGAGTGACGAGCAAAAGGGTAACAATGTTTTAAACTTTTGACTTTCATGCTCCATATCTCACCATCCACTACAGCTTCGAACGTGAGACTACCATCATTTTATAGACAATCATCTTGGCTATACGTAAATTTGACTTGCAACTATTTAGCATATGATTAGTTATGCAGATTTTTGTCATGTAACTGCATTGTTACTGTTTTGCTCCTGGTGGTAGAAAAATCTTTTTCTTCTTGTATACTACAAATTATAACCTGTTCTCACATTCCCTAATAGCTTGGTGTGTTATTAGGTTGATTCCCAAGCGAAAGGTCACTGGTTCAAATAGAGGATCAGCCATGAAGATTTCCCAAGAAAAGAGAAAGCGAATCATCCAGCTTCATTCATAGAATGTAAGCTCTTGCGAGTAGGGCCCTCACTCCTATTGTTTGATATGTGTAAGGGAATTGCTAAAGGAGCAATTCCCCAGTTGCTGCTGGTGAACCCTGGGGGGAGGGGCACAACAAAACAGTGAGCCCTAAGCTGAACCCCTCTGACCCTGCCTACTTGCCTGAACTGTCCTAGGCGACAGACGACAACTGGGCGGCAATCCCTTCTTGTTATAAGTGATAACACAGAACACAGACAAGACAAACAACAACAAAAAGGGAGGTAAGCTAGCCAAGGGGTCGGTAACAGTCGAGCAATGCAGTACAGAATCTAAATCCAAAAGAGTTGTCACAAGAAAGCCAAAGGTCATAAGTCAGAAAGTACAATACAAAGAGATCGAGTAGAAAGCTTAGCAAGGACAAAGTCTCAATAGCTAGCAAACATGTGTGGGCAGATGACCAGTTATAGGAAGTCCAGAACCACCCCAAACTTGATTGGTAGATGGGCTGTCAATCACACAGGCAAAGCTAAGATTAACTATTTGAGGAGCAGAGGGAAACAAAGGTGTAGGAGATGGGTGTGGTAGAAAATCAACTACAGATAGGAGGTAATAGAGCAGTATTCAGACAGAGGCACGAGTACCCTACGCAAGGAATCAAAACTGACATGCCTCCTGCGCCGCAGCGTGCAAGTGGAAGGTGGTGCAGAGACCCGAACAGGCAGAGATGTTACAATATGTTTATTTCTTTGTCACATTGTTATGTCTCATATTGTCTGTTCATGTGTCCCCTGATTTGTAAAGTGCTGCAGAATATGTTGGCGCTATATAAATAAAGTTATTATTATTATCCAGCTCATCGATAGCGGTCTCTCGGCCAAGAAAATTGGCAAACAGAATTTACAAGAATTAGAGTTAGAAGAATACAAAATGAAGTCCATCCATCCATTCAAAAGCCAAGAGGTGGACGTCCAGGCAAAACAGAGGAGTCAGCAAGTCGGCTTACTGGTATACCAAGTATATATAGCAGACCTATTACTGCATGAGAAGCTGACAATCTAATGTGTATGGGGGTGTCCTATATTCTTCCCTGATGGTATATGTTCTGGGAAATTACTTTCACAAGGGAGATATGCTGCCACCAGAGTCTGACAACAGTTTACTTTGCATTTCCTATTGAGAATACATGAACACTCACTTGTGTATATGGAGAAATTGTAAGGAATAGGAATCAACCAGACAAGTGTTCAGCTGCAAGTTATGGAAGGTGTATGGTCATCTTAAGCCAAGGTCAAGAATGTTGCCATTTATGCTGTTGTAGAATTTCTAAGTAAATTGCAATTTATCATACAATAAATTATTGATGATTTTGACAGATTGATAAATGTTCCTTATTTGCAAGGTGCTATGGTTGTTCACAACTACTAATCAGGTCAGTGACATGAGAGGATTTTTATCGAGCGTTAAGATGGCCACTTGCCTTAGTCTGCCAAACAAGCCATTCCTCCAGACCCACTAAACACATATACACTCAGATTGGCAATGCATGTACAGTCATGGCCAAAAGTTTTGAGAATGATACAAATATTAATTTTTACAAAGTCTACTGCTTCAGTTTTTCTAATGGCAATTTGCATATACTCCAGAATGTTATAAAGAGTGATCAGCTTAACAGCAATTACTTGCAAAGTCAATATTTGCCTAGAAAATGAACTTTATCCCCCAAAACAAATTTCAACATCATTGCAGCCCTGCCTTAAAAGGACCACCTAACATCGTTTCAGTGATTGCTCCATTAACACAGGTGTGGGTGTTGATAAGGACAGGGCTGGAGATCAGTCTGTCATGATTAAGTAAGAATGACAACACTGGACACTTTAAAAGGAGGCTGGTGCTTGCCATCATTGTTTCTCTTCTGTTAACCATGGTTATCTCTAAAGAAACACGTGCAGTCATCATTGCACTGCACAAAAATGGCCTAACTGGGAAGAGTATTGCAGCTAGAAAGATTGCACCTCAGTCAACAATCTATTGCATCATCAAGAACTTCAAGGAGAGAGGTTCCATTGGTGCCAAAAAGGCTCCAGGGCGCCCAAGAAAGACCAGCAAGCAGCAGGATCGTCTCTTAAAAGTGTTTCAGCTGCGGGATCGGGCTACCAGCAGTGCAGAGCTTGCTGAGGAATGGCAGCAGGCAGGTGTGAGTGCATCTGCACGCACTGTGAGGCGGAGACTCTTGGAGCAAGGCCTGGTCTCAAGGAGGGCAGCAAAGAAGCCACTTCTCTCCAGAAAAAACATCAGGGACAGACTGATATTCTGCAAAAGGTACAGGGAGTGGACTGCTGAGGACTGGGGTAAAGTCATTTTCTCTGATGAATCCCCTTTTCGATTGTTTGGAACATCTGGAAAACAGCTTATTCGGAGAAGAAGAGGTGAGCGCTACCACCAGTCTTGTCTCATGCCAACTGTAAAGCATCCTGAAACCATTCATGTGTGGGGTTGCTTCTCAGCCAAGGGAATCGCCTCTCTCACAGTCTTGCCTAAAAACACAGCCATGAATAAAGAATGGTACCAGAATGTCCTCCAAGAGCAACTTCTCCCAACCGTCCAAGAGCAGTTTGGCGCTCAACAATGCCTTTTCCAGCATGATGGAGCACCTTGCCATAAAACAAAGGTGATAACTAAATGGCTCAGGGAACAAAACATAGAGATTTTGGGTCCATGGCCTGGAAACTCCCCAGATCTTAATCCCATTGAGAACTTGTGGTCAATCATCAAGAGACGGGTGGACAAACAAAAACCAACAAATTCAGACAAAATTAAAGCATTGATTCTGCAAGAATGGACTGCTATCAGTCAGGATTTGGTCCAGAAGTTGATTGAGAGCATGCCAGGGAGAATTGCAGAGGTCCTGAAGAAGAAGGGTCAACACTGCAAATATTGACTTGCTGCATTAACTCATTCTAACTGTCAATATAAGCTTCTGTTACTCATAATATGAATGCAATTATATTTCTGTATGTGATAAAAACATCTGACAAACACACATAAAAACCAGAGGGCAGCAGATCATGCGAAAATATAATATTTGTGTCATTCTCAAAACTTTTGGCCATTACTGTATGTATTCTCAATAGGGAAGATTTATAACCCTTGAGTACCAGGACATATGCTGTTGGGGACATTAAGTATGTTTAGTATATTTTTATTAACGCAGCAATTATAAGACAAATGAAGAAGAGAAAAGTTGTATATTTATAAGTTACTTTTTTAGTGTACAAAAAAAAACTGGCTTTTATCCTGTCTCCTAGAACTCCCCAAAGTTATCTACATTTCAATACCTACAGTCCCTATACTAGGTCACAGTTGAAGACTGTACATGACAACTGAACAGCACTTGTGCCAGACCTTTGGCAGGCAACTTTTGTAGTACTTGCTATACTGCCTGCTAGGTGGGTCATGCCAGTTCTGTGGTGTACTAATGTATATTGCAATGTATCTAAACATTTCTAATATAGTCCAAATAAATTGCACAATTATTAAATGTATGACACTTGATACATAGGGTTATATAGCTTACTACATGATAAATCTCCTCAGTATGCAGACTCCCTGCAAGTTTCAAATTCATTGCGAGTCTGAATAAGGATTCAAAGTGACAAGCATGAGTAAGGTAAATGAAATGTCACAGGCATGCATGATCATTTTAATGACATCTTAATCACACAACATCAGAGGCAAATCTACATGCCACATTATAGGGCCTCAGATGCCAATAAGTAAAAGAGAAAAAAGCTAGTTAAAAAGGAAGCAGTCCCATATACCAGTGTTATCTGGCCAACATTAAATAAAACTAATCCCAGTATTGAATGACAATGTAGCCAATCCATGCTCCTATTTGACAAGATCTTTTATTACAGACACGGTCAATTATTAAATTATTAAAACAGAATTCAATTGAAAGTAGAAATTTCCATGAACAAATTTTTCTGCTAAACATGGAGGACAACTAAATCTGTCATTTGCTAAACGAAATAAACATGTTATGATAACCTTAAAGGAAAGGACAACTCTACACTAAAATAAAAATTATAAAGTGGTCACTTCAGTGTGATATACGAGGCTTGTAGGTTTTATGTAAAGTATGGCTATTGGAAAGAAAAATACCTTTTCGACAAAAAAAAAAAAATAAAAAATCACGTTTAGAAAGAAAGATAAAAGGTGTCCTGTTTGATGTGAGGCACGTCATGTCACTTTCCAATTTAATGTCTAAAAAGTTGCAATACTGACCACTGAGTTTCATTCTTTGAACCCTTCAGGACTAAGACCTTCAGATGCCTAAATGTTTACTCCACATTTTGACCTTTTAGAATGACACAAGTTTAGACAAAAACGTTTGTTGGCTATTTTCAGTATATCTCCCTGTCTCCCAGTTTACAGTATGTCACTGGTAGACAGGGATAACTACACTGCTAGGAGTCCCTGTTCCAGCATACTGTTCAGACTGGTAAATCCAGCCAACACATGGACAGCTGGTTGTGTGAATGTGGGGCTAGACAACCCCTTTATTGGCTCAACAGTGGTGTGAATGAGGCCTAACAATTCAATACATATTGCTTATGCATGTTGCTTTAATAAGATTTATGAAAATTATAAATTCCTATATTCTACCTAATGGAAGGCACATTTAGAATGCACATTGGAGTCGCCTTTGAAGAATAACTGTTATGGGACTTTACAATCAATAGATCCAGACTTTCTGTCTCTGCAGATCGGTTGAAATAGTCTTAATATTAGGTGCCATGATGTTCTTCCTGTATTGATATTGCAATGTCTAAATTATCTAGCGAACGTCTTGTTATTAATCTTGTGTTGTTTTCCACTGAACTGCGGTTAGGTTAAAATCTGTCGCCTTTATTTTTAACCTGCCCTTCTATTTATTAGATTAAACAGTGTACTCCAATACATCTATACCATTACTTTTATATTGCATTCGGATAGTAAGTTGTGCTAGTAATGTAGTCTAGAGAAGGATAAAACTATATGGTGTAATACCTGAAGTCATAGTATCTGAAGCCAGTGATGATCTATGAGGTGTTTCGCTACAGACCATTAAAGTCCGTGGAAGCACTATGTGACAAATAAGGGCACAGCTATAGGGGTGCAGAGGTAGCATATAAATGTAGTGAACAAGCAGGTAATAATCAGATTTCCTTGAACTGTTCTTTCCTGATCATTGCCCCACTTGTTGGTCCATGTAAGGCTAAGGCCACGTGTAGCAAAACTCAGTTTAAAATAAAAAAAAAAAAAAAACACCAAAAACATAGAGGAAAGCATAATACCAAAATGGTTTGCATTTTGCACTGTGTTTTGCATTTTTGCCTCTCCCCATATAGGTCTATAAAATTAAACACTGCATTTTCTGCAGCACATTTTTCTGCAATGTGGGGATGAGATTAAATAAAATCTCAATTACTTTGTTGGGATTATAAAATGTAGCACTTTTTACCACTGCATTTCTGCAAATCTCAGTGAATTATAGTACATGAATTATACTAATAGTGATGTCATGGTACAGAGATAATGCATACAGTATTTTCATAGTGCAAAGATAATCTCAGTGAAGTTAGAGCACAGGAATTCTACTATTACACCGTGTTCCAAATTCAAATTATTATGCAAATCGGAGTGTCATAAATATTTTAATTTTTGTTTTCAATTAAGCTCATGGGCTTTCTGAATCAAAATCAGCGTGATCATCATACTTTGAAGAGATTTGTGGTTGATTCAGAGCAAAGATGGGTTCGTGCAGATAAAGGCATAATGAGGAAGGCTTCTACCAGATAAATTCATCAGACTAAGTGAGCAGCTGGTAATATATCATTACAAAGCACCAAACAGGTATTTGAAGTTGCTAGTGGCTCTGGAGTCCCACGAACCTCAAGGTGTAGGATCTTTCAGAGGGTTACAGCTGTGCCTAAACCTACTATTCGGCCACCCCTAAACAGTGCTCACCCACATCAGATCACCCCTACACAATTAAACAAACAAATATGCAACACGTGCAAAAAAAATAAGAAAAAAAAAACAATAAAACAGAAAATATGCAACATGTACAAGAGAAAAAAAAAACAAAAAAACAATTATGGAATATGTGCAAGAAGAAAAAAAAAAACATTAATATTTTAAAATCAATTCATTTCTAATAATAAGGCCATGTGGCCAGATTGTATCCATCATTAGAATCCAAAACCCCTCTCTGGAAAGGAGGTTTTCCTTCTATTACCGATCTGATGGGCACATGCATACAGTGCTGCCACATTCGCAAAAAACTTCTAGACAACCAATTACTGTACCTGTAACTGCTACCTGTTCTGTTACAAAACTAGGGGAAAGGGAATTTCTTTGTTTGGACTTTCACACTGAAGGAACCATTGGAGCAGAGAGACACCAGAGTGTAATAATAGCAGTTTCATTTCAGATGTGTTAGATCTGAAAGAAGTTGCAGGGCGAACCTCACAAGATGAATCTCGCGAGTTCCGCCTTAATACTGTCAGTGTTGCCCCCTCAGGGACTCAGCAATCTGCTGCCTGAGGTGAGATACTCATCTTGCCTCATGGCAGATGCGGCCCGGCACACAGAGGCCGTGCACCCTGGAGAGGAGCTGCATATTTTTTCTCTTTTTGATAATGCATATAATAACACAATGGTACTGGAATAATACCACAGAAGAAGGATAATGCATACAAGCAAGGGGTCTTCATACCAAAATTTGGAATGGCTTCTTAATGACATTTCCATAACAAATACTGTAGGTGTCACTAACTATTTATTACCTCTGTGTGTAGAGAGATGCGGCTATACCTGTCACTCTGCTAGTTATGTGACCAGTGACCCCCTGAATATGTGCACAAAGGTATGTCACCTTCTCAGTAATATAATTTATTTTTTTTACCACACTAGATGTATTCCTTTTTATACCTGACTTAGTCAATGTAAAAATATTATCTATTTCTGTACCTGTGTTGATCAAAGAGGTTTCATATACTTCTGGGTTTTAATTAGACACATAAATGAATAGTACAGGGGATTAAAAGAAACTTTGTAATATATCTTATTACAGACAAATGCCTATTTCTGTTCTTATGAAGCTGCTTTCTTGCTTCAGTCCGCATGCTCAAGCAACTTTTACTGTGAAAATTGACATTCACTCCATCACTAGATGGATTGCAGGTAACATGATTCAGATTTGAAGAAAAACAACTATGTATTATTATGCAAATGAGGCATTTGGTGTACTGGCAGTGGGTCTTCATTCCTAGAAGCACTGCCATTGCTGCTCAAGTGGGATGGGTGATGTCATAGCAGTGGGAGGATCAACTGTCACTGCCCAGGGTAGCACAGGCAGGAGATGGTAGTGGTCTGAGTTGCAAGAGCAGTGATCTCAGGGCTGAAAGCCCACCCCCAATGCACCAACTGTCTTAAAGTTGTTTTTCTCCAAATGTACAAAAGTGACTGAATATGCTTGGGGGGGGGGGGGTTAGTAGACTCCCTTCAAGTATATATCCAAACATGGGTTCTCTACATAGAAAAGCTAGTTAATTGTACATAAATCTAGAGGTACAAAGCTCCTCATGCTATATACACACTGATAGGCTGCCATGAAATACTTTCAGTACGTGAAGCAGCACTATCTGCTGTTTATGCTAGAGTGGGCAAAACCAAGGCCATATTTGGAAAGCATCAAATCAATGTGTATAAAATACCCAGCCTCTCATCACATTGCAGAAGTTTCCAGCCTAATGTATGTAGGTGGGAGAGTGGGAACTCGGGAATGTGAACTTGATCCAACACTGATCAGTGAGGCAGCAAACCCTCATTGTTCTTTAGATACCACACATAACTCGGCTCAAGTAGGGATAAGCACTGTCTTTTGCATATAACACAGCTTTTGTATTCAGCAGCCCTGCAACTCACTAAAAACATGAAGGATTTACAAACAATACATCACAGGCATTTTAAAAGGCAAATGTTCCCATCAGTCACACCTGCCTGAAAACAAGCCAAAGAATAAGTGTGTATCTCAAGCCAAAGTGATACATTTTAGCATTAGATACTAGGTAACTATGTTGAAAACACTATTGTGTATCACAGTGTATCATGTCATGCAACAGTGGGAGGAATAATCTGGAAACTTGATCTTTACAGTACTTTATATAGATAGTACTAAGTCTAATGACTGATGCACAGGGTCATATTACATTTACAGACCTTGTATGGTAAGTGCACATTACAGACCCAAAAGCCTTTATCACTGAAGGCAGAGATGAAGAAAAGAGAACAACACTGCTTTTAAATATAATATAACAATGCTGATGTATAATGATAAATAATCGTAAAATAAGGAGGAAAAACATAATGATAGCATTATTAGAACAGTTAGGGACTCCGCAAAAAAACACCTCAATTCACTTCAATGAGTCAGGCAGATTTTTTCTCTCTAGCAGATCTTATCAGCTAGAGGAAAAAAGAAGCATCATGACCTATCTTCATGCGGATTCTGCCTTGCAAACCCCATTGAAATGAATGGGAGGCAGAAAAAAAATGTAGCATTTTTATTTTTAAGTGGTTTTTGGAAAAAAAAACAAAAAAAAAAACTCTCCAAAAACCTTTGCAATAAAACGCTAGCGGTTAACCCTCATCTACAGTCTCTCCCCATTCACTTATAGACCCTTATAGGTCACCAGCTTAGTTCTTGTTCATTGAAATCACAAATCCCAGCTGTGCCCTAATGGAGTTGACATAAAAAATATAATTTTTGAAGCTCACGATTGAGGCATTTTCAGACTTTATTTTAACTTTTAAGTTTACTTTCCTAGGAGGTTTGATCACTCAATAAACAAACAATATAGTGCAATACTTCTGCATTGCAATATATTGTATATATACTGCACTTCAATTACACTCTGCCTGATAGGCTCTGTGGTTGTTATTACCAATCACAACCAACATTTGATGTCTTGGGTGGGATTTGATCCTTTTCAAGATTGTCACAATTGACTGTGGTATCTAAGTGGTTAACAACGACACTTGGTCTGGAATTGATCATGGCTGATACCAGTGGCAGCCTGCTGTATAAAACAGCCAGCTCCCGTTGTATATGGAGAGGACCTCAGCACCTGGACCCTTTTCATATCCTCTGACTTAAATTATGACATACAGTGGTGCTTGAAAGTTTGTGAACCCTTCAGAATTTTCTATAAATTTGGTACAAAATCAGATAAAAGTCGATAAAGAAAACCAAATCAAATTAATGAGTCCAAAATGTAAGGCCTTATTCACATATCTGTTTTATACATACGTGTGCTATCCATATTTTTACAGAGAGAATTCACATATTAATTTTTATTTATGCATCGGTAAGTTTAAAAATAGAGTTCCGCACTTGCATTTGCTTCTTTTTGGTGATATTCATGTATAAAAAGTTAAGAAAAATAACAGTTAAACTATGCCTATTAAAGTCTATGGGTTGGTGAAGATAAGCAAACAGAATACAGAAGTCATCCGTTTTCTGTCTGTTTCAAACTGATATAACTTAAATGGGTTGTCCAGGAATTTCAGAAACTCTGGGAGGAGGCCGTCACCGATTGTCCTCAGCAGTCACATGCAGCACAGGACTTTCATCAGCACAAGCACTGGAGTGCACTGCACTGCGGACAGCAGCAGCAGACAACGGAGCACCAGTGAGAGTTTTTTTTTTTTTTGTTTTTTTTTAAATGCTTTCCCTTATCTGGCCTCCTTCAGGGTTTCTGAAATTCCTGGACAACCCATTTAATACAGTTTTTTTTTTCTAAAACTGTTTAATTTTGAATTTCACCACTGACTCAAGAAGTCTCAAAAATGAAGGTGTCCATGTGCTGTCAGCAGAAAACATTAACAGCACAAAACGGATGTGTGAATAAAGTATTTGACTTGATGTATTACACTTGAAGAAAATGATGTGAAAGTGGCACAAGTATGTGAGACTTTAGGATTAGCAGATAATTTTAAAGTGAAATTAGAGTGTCAATCAAGTGTGAGTGAGCAACTCGTTTTATTTAAAGAACTGGGAGCTATCAAAGTCTGATCTTCACCACACATTTGTGGAAGTCTGTCATTGCACAAACAAAAGAAATTTCTGAGGACTTCAGAAGAAGACTTGTAGATGATCATCAGGTTGGAAAAGGTTACAAAAACATCTCTTAAGGGTTTGTAGTCGACCATTCTACAGTCAGACATATTGTGTACAAATTACGGTAATTCAAGACCATTACTACCCTACATGAAGTGTTCAATCAGCATAGATCATGCCAAAAGCAAGATGTATAATAGTCGGCAAGTTCACAAAGGAACCTCTAAGCAATTAGAGGCCTTTCTCACATTAGCTAATGTTAATGTTCATGAGTCCATCCTCAGGAGGACACTGAACTGGAGATAGGAAAACACCACTTTCCAGCATATAAACATCATACCATCTGTCATGGTGACGGTAGTTTCATCGTTTGGGCCTATTTTACTGCATCTGGGCCAGGATGGTTTGCCATCCTTGATGGAACAATGAATTTTGCACTATACCAACAAATTCTAAAGGAAAATGTCACGACATTTACCTGTGAGCTGAATCTCAAGAGAATGTGAGTCATGGAAGCAAGATGTCTCCAAGCATATAAGTCACTCTACCAAAGAATGGTTAAAGAAGAATAAATTTGAAGTTTTGGAATGGCCAAGTCAAACTACTACCCTTAATCCAATAGAAATTTTGTGTAAGGACCTGTAGCAAGTAGTTTATGGGAGGAAATCCACCAACATAACAGAGTAGAAGCTGATTTGTACGAAGTAATGGGCTAATATTCCTCCAAGCTCATGTGCAGACTAATCAACAATTACCAGAAACATTAAGATGCAGTTATTGCTGAAAAACAGAGTTACATCAGATACTGAAAGCAAAGGTTGACATAATTTTGCCATTCACAGATATGTTATATTGGATCATTATTTTCCATAAATAAATGACCAAGTAAAATATTTTTGACTCATTTCTTTGATTTGGTTCTTTTCTTTTAGGACTTTTGTGAAAGTCTGATGTAGTTTTACAAGTTTCAAGCACCATGTTACATGTATGTCAAATGTCAGATAGGGTTAAATTAGCCAGTAAACAATGAATAATATGTTACATTATAATAGGTAAACGAATAATAGATAGAATTTGGGAAAATATCTGCAAAATGATTTATGTACAATGCCTCTAAAGCTTTTACTATGATACATAAACTGCACACATACAGTAAAAAAGAAAAGGCATATATATGTACAGTTTACATACATACAGTTTTCTGATTCTTCACCCATTACTGTTAAAGATGATAAAATTAGAAATTTTTAATATTCACCTGTGGCATCCCTGGAGGGTTGAGCCAGATTTGGTAGATGACCTCAACAGACAAGCCATGTCTATAAGAGCAGAGGGAAAAAAAAACAACAACTCAGCATTTTGCACTAAGAATCATAAGAAATGAGCAGCTACAGCTATTTGTTAAACAGTTTTTCAATCAATACAAATCTTATGCAAATTATTTTAATTTGGTATGATTTATCACTTACTAATCCACTGTATTTATCTGAAATGCTCTATAGACCAGTCTGATATACAATCATAAGACCATGCTCCTTGTGTTTATTTCTGTTATGTTTGCACATTATTTGTTACAGAAGATACAGTCATCAGGCAATTGGTAGGTTCAACATACAGTAATGTTGTAGCGGCAATGGGGACTAAAACTGTCTAAAAGCAGAATGGTATTCATTTCCCATAGTAACCAATTACAGTGCAGCTTTCATTTTGTATTCTGTTCCTGAACAAAAAAGCTAAATTGTGATTGGTTGCTATGGACAACAAAGACAGTTGTGCTTTTAGACAGTTCATTGGGGCAAATCTGCCCCAATGTAAGAGGGAAGAGGAATCTTGAAAGCTTCACATTGGTAATTGTGTCATCAGCAAGCCCTGGAGGCATTAAAACATCTGAGTTGCACAGACCTGGGCATGGTAATGAAAATGTCAGAACATTTAGTATTATGTCATATTCAAGCATATATGACTTTTTGAACTTAAAACCATTTTAACTTTCAAGTTGTCACTTATGGTGTCTATTCTCTATATAAATCTAATGGTGCTAAAATTATCTGTCTATAATAGAAAAAAAAAATCTATTTTTTTGCACAACCAATATAATGATGACACATGGATATTATAGATAGGATGAGTTTCCTTTTTATAACAATCAACCAAAGTAAACACACATTCAATATAAACTGCAAGTCAACGCACATCATGAATGACACAATATGAATGGCTTATACTTTCATTGTGATTAACATTAAAGGGGTATTCCCATCTCAGTCAGTCATGGTTGTGATACTAATACAGTGCTGTAAGTACTAAACCCCAGGCTGGGAGTTATGGAAACATCCAGAAGAAGCTGTGCTATGCTGTATCTGTAACTCCTATAGAAGTGAATAGGAGTTACGGAAACAGCATAGCTCACTGTGCTACACTGTTTTCAGAGGAAGCCTGTTTAGCAGACGATACATGTGGGGTGATGGCGGTGGATCTATCATTTGGTAGGCGTCATTATTTTTAGTGATATCCATGGTATGTCTTTTCAATAGTGACTTACTGTATATTATGATTTATATTGTCTTTGTTGTATGACCTGTTCTTATATATTTTCACGATATATATATATATATATATATATATATGTATATATATACAGTATATATATTGATCACAAATCACGTGGTTACTTGTATCGGTATTATTTATTCATTGTTTTTCTTTTCTTATATTTCACAGATGGCAATTGTTTGTATAGATTGTGCGCCTCAGGATCTCCAACCTGTGCTACATAGGGACAACAGACTCAAGGACATATTTCCAGTCCCCCCTCTCCTCTCCTTTCGACAACCACCAAACCTGAGGCGCATTATCGTCTGGAGTGACCTGAAGGCCCCAACTGAAAATGGCACCTCACCTTGCCTACATAAAAGGTGCATGACCTGCAAGCACATCCACACCGCTGACAGTGTACCTATCCCACAGTCACAACAGGTGCACAGAATTAGGGGGACATTTTCCTGCAGGTCTTCCAATGTGGTGTACCTCATAATGTGTGTGCAATGTCCCACCACAGGCCTCTATGTGGGGGAAACAGGGCAGAGACTCAGTCAACGAATGAACTCACACAGATCCACCATTAATAACAGCAGAACAGATCTCCCAGTGGCCGCACATTTCTCCGGAGAAAACCACTCTATTGAAGATTTGCGGGTTGTGGTTTTAATGGGACATTTTAAGACACAGGAGAAAAGGAAAGAAATGGAGTACAAATTTATGCAAAAATTTCAAACTCTGCAATTTGGACTTAATATTCATGCCAGCTTCATGTCACACTATGTTTGAACCATGAACTGAACTCAATATTCATGCCAGCTTCAAATCACACTATGTATGACCTGTGAGGGACACAAATCACCTCCTGATAGCAAACAGATAACAGCAAGAATTACTGATCCCTCCGTCACGCACCACAAGTTTCCAGACTGTTTTTTTTGACCTGTTGTAAATAACTTCTCTACTTAGATTGCAATTTTTTTAAGGACTCTAAAATGCTTTGAAAACCATGTGTATAAAAATCTGTTAATTTTCAGTTCTTGTATCACACCATGTATGATGAAGGGAGCGAGTACTCCTGAAAGCTTACTTATAAATATACTCAGTTAGCCTCTAAAAGGTATCGCCTGATTTCTTCACTCTTCCAATACAAACTTATGTCATCATGTAAACTCTGCAGGATCTATATGTTGAAATATATGTATACTTATATCAACCTAATAACTATGTACTGTAACTAACCATGCACAAAAAGAAAAGGTACAAAAAGTTGGAAGCCATCTTTTTCGTATCTTTTGGGCCATTTGCAATGAACATCCAGCAAATAGGTTAGCAGTTAATTTTCTTACCGATCACTTTCTTCTGCATTATCACTCTCTATTCTTACGATGTCACCACTTGCTGACTCTCCAAATCATATTGTGTCTTTGTTGTGTAACCAAAGTCAGTCTCTCCATGCAAGCCTATTAGATGCACTTAGAAACTTATAGCATGCATAGATACACTTCTGGTCCAGGCTGACTTTGGCTCATGAACCAAAATATATTTTTTCACCAAAGTTCTTATTTAAAAGGGGGTGTTTCATGAAGACAAATCCTTTTAAAAATTAGGCTAGTCTGATATATAGAGAAGGGTCTTAAGCTGGAAACCTACCTCCTCTGTAACATCCATATGACATCATATGCCATACAGAGGTTGTCATGAAGAAACAGAATAATAATATAATATAGTATTCTAAAGAGGACAACCAATTGTCCTTGAGAAGAACAATCAAAGAATCTTCGAGTAAAGCTTCCTAGCATAATATGTATACTTATCTGTCAAAAGAAAAACTACTGGAGCCGAATTATTATGAAACTGAGCTAGAATTCTGGAACACATGCCATCCATCATCACATCTATTAAACAGAAAAATGTTTGGCTTGACTGAAAAGGAGAATGTCTTATGAAAGTTTGGTACAAAAAATGGTTAAAAATAAGTCAACCAAAAGATGGCATACGCAAATACAAAAATATGTAAAGGTATGCCAAATTTATCACCCACCATGAGCCATTGTTATCATTTTGGCACATTCAGTCTGTGTGTAAGCTGTGGAAATTTTACTAGGTAATAATAAATGTGACCCATTGACTTTTTTAAATAGTTAAAAGAAAAAATAAGCAAAACCAAAATTATTTTTCTTAATGCATACGGATGTACTCAGGGCAAGTACTTAGCGTGTGTTAGCAAAATATTGTGGTTTATGTTACAAAAATTAAAGTAACTCAAGAAAGAAACAGCCAGGACCGTTATATGGCAGTTATATTTCATAAATGTAATGTTCTGTAGTTCTTTCACATTTATAATATAACTGCCTAATATTTGTGAAATCAAATCAAAATGATCTACAAATGTCATAGATAAACAATAGTGGATCGCATCGATGATATCCCTAGTCTCGCGTCACACCTTATTTCCAGAATTAAAAGACTCTATAGAGATTTCAAACCGTTTGGTCATGCTGAAAATCTGACAACATTACAAGGCAGTTGAAAAGGCTATAATGTTTAATAACAAGCAACAGTTGTAATAGTAAATCAAATGTGAGCTTACTTTGATTCAAGTATAACATAGCCTCAGTCTAGATCTGTTATAAGACCGCACTTTATATATGAGGCATAGCTTTGGGATCCAAATTGTATAAAGGACTTGGGATAAATGAGAGAGGTTTAAAAGCAAGGAACTAAGACACATAGTAAAATTAAATGGAAGTCTGTCTTACAATGAACGTCTAGAAAACTTGCATGGCATGGCAATATAGAGGTAATATTATTTGAATGCATTTACTGAATAAGTATTTAATATAAAGAAATTGAGCACCACCACCAATCAGCTGTTTGAATGGGGTTGCAGTACATTTGTAGTGGCTGTGCAAGTTACAGCTTCCCCATAAACTCTAATGGGGAACCTATAATACCATGCACAGGTGCTACAAATGTTAAGGCATTATACAAGTACAAACACTGAAGAGGCCAGTCAAACAGCGGACTGGAGGCGTGTTGAGTCAGATTCTTACCAATTTGATATTGATGGCCTATTGTGAAGATAGAACATCAAATGTATGTCACTAAAAACTCCTGTTTGTGAATAAACAGAGTTTAATAGATTTTTGTAAGTAGAACAGTAGAACAAACAAAAAAAATGAAAAACAAAAAAAGAAAATAAACATCTAGAGGTTCAGAGCATGAGAACAGAGGAGAAAACACACTACAATTTGGTTCGCAGAACTTAATAAAAATGCAATACGCTGTTGAGAAAAGTACAAAGGAGAGTGGGAAAGACAGGAAGAAATAGAGGGAGGCAGAAGAAATAAATAGCGGCATAGACAGGGAGAAAGGATAAAGGGACGAGAAAAACTAAGGGAGAGCTAAGATAATAATAATAATAAAAAAAGTAGAAGGGAAGTAGAGGGAAAGAAAAAGAAAGTGAGGGAAAGAAACAGAAAGACAGAAAGGACCCATGGGCCTAGACGAAAGTTCCCAGTCTGAATTGTCAGCGAAAGTCTCTCCCTTTAGGGGGTTCCCCTTCAAAAGAAGGTAAAGGAGGAGTGATGCACACCATTGGAATGACCAAGAGGGATAGCCAGAAGTCAGCACAACCAAGAAGTGAAGGAGAGATTATTTTTAAAGATGACTTAAGGGAGCCATTGGAGGGATAGGACCTACTCTGATTCTCCATGGTCAAAAGCTTCATTCAGTATATATGGTCTACTTCTACAGACCATTCTCTATTTGTTTGAAACTTATCGATTTTCCAGTGGCATGGGATGACCGTGTGAGCTGTAGTCAAGAAGTGCCATTTTTGAGTGCAGAAATCTTTTGCACTCAATCTTGTGTGCACCTCCTAGCAGGGGCTCCCCCAGATGCCCAGCGGATTCTGATTGGGAGTCAGTCCCCCATCCAAAAAGTCCCTCTTCTGCTCCCCCCATGCCTCAGGGACAACACTACGCCAAGGACACTGAAGTATCCTCAGAGGATGAAGCTACCCCGCCATCGCAGAAATGCTCCGGGAATGCAAGTGGCTCCTTCCCGTTGCTCCTCTGTCATTCCCTCCATTCTACTGCTGCCACTGCCAGAAGTCACCTTACATGCTCTTCAGGGCCACCCAGAACTACAGGCCCTCCTCGCCCTACTCCCGAGCAAAAGGCACATGGACAATCTAGCTACTGATCTCAAAAGGGCCTGGCACCAAGAACTTAAGGTGGTGAAGATGGATATCTCTAACCTACAACAGAGAGTGAATGACTTGGAACAGTTTCAGGCCTCTATCTTGGACTCGATTCAGTCGCTGAAAAAATCTACATCCTCCAACTCCTCTCAGTTCCGTAAACTACTGTCAAGTCGATGATATGGAGAATTGCAACCGCCGCAATAATATCAGAAAACGCAGCCTCCCCGAAACCACTGTACTCTGATCTTATTTCAGCTCTCACTGGCATCTTTAATGGCCTGCTGGGCCACCCCCTGAAACCAAGATTGAAATTGACCAGGCCCATAGACCCAGAAGGTCAGACCTGACCAATCCAAGCGTTGTCATCTGTATGGTCCACTATTATGCTCTCAAAGAAGAGATTATGACGAAAACCAGGGACCCTAAAATTATTGATTTTTATGTGCTCAACTCTCTTTGTTCCCAGATCTGTCCCGCCATACGCTACGACAACATACAGCTCTCAAACCTCTGCGCATGCTCCTCCAAGAGAGAGGAATTCCCTATCGCTGAGGCTTCCTGTTCGCTCTGCAAGTACTGTATGCCATAAGGACAGTCTTTTAACCCTATCCTCTCCAGACGATGTCCCTACCTTCCTACGGGATCTGGGTCTGCCTACTATCCAACCCAGGCTGGGAGCTACTTCTGAACGACGCCAAAACACTGGGGAACCATATCTTTACTAGAGACACCAAGGACAATTGCCATCTGGACTCCCTCAGACCCCAGCAATCCAGACACAGATGTCGCATGACATCCAAATGAGATCCTCCTACCTGCAACAACCTCTGTCAGGTGATCTCCACCTTATGGACATATCTCTAATGGTTCTATTGTTGCACTGTTCTAAGTTTACGTTGCCTATGTATTCTGTTTTATTACTCTAACTTCTTCTCTTGCTCAAACTGCTCGTTAACTCCTCTATACCCTGGGCTACATCAGAGATTGTCTCTTGAGATCTCCTACACACATCCACTGTCCTCCCCTGAGACTCCTTGATTGTCTCTCACGTACCCCCCATAGACTGGTGGCCACTTCTTAGCCCACCTTGAGACTTGTGCTCATCTATTTTAGCCCTCTGAGTGTAGCTGCACTGCCCTTTACTTTCTTTGAAACCCTCATACCTGAACTGTTACCCATCTACCATTAATCCTCTTCCATCCTACCCCTACATTCTCCCTCTCCCTCTCCCTCAGCCTTTTCTACCTCCTCTCTCCCTACCTCTCCCTTCCACATAATGGCAGATATTTCTATCTCATCCTTCAATGTGAAAGGCCTAAACACCCCTTAAAAGCGGTCACAAATTCTATATGATTCACATAAGCGCAGAATCCACATCCTATGCCTACAAGAAACTCACTTCCTCACCTCTCATTTACCTAAGATCAAAAACCAATGCTATACTGACTGGTACCACAGTAGTATCTCCCAAGAAAAGACTAAGGGTGTAGCCATATTCAGGGATGGCGTTGGGGGGAGGGGGCAAACTGGGCAATTGCCGGCTTTTAGCCTGATGGCTTGAATCTGGGGAGCTCCACAGCTGTATCGGCGTGCTGTTCAATCCTATGACAGGTCCCTGCTCTGCCATAGAGGACCGATGGTAACGCACAGGACGACGCGGTGCAGGTGGCGTGATGACGTCACTGCATCACGCCACCTGTGCCACTACTACAGGGAGAATCTTCGGCTGCTCCGTTCATCGTGGGAGCACGGTAAGGTCACAAAAGATTTATTGCTTGATCTGATAAGGGGGCAAACTTATTTATAGGGGGGGGTCTAATATTTATAGTGTGGAAACTATTACATATAAGGAGGGCTATGACATATTATACAGTGGGGAAAAAAAGTATTTAGCCAGCCACCAATTGTGCAAGTTCTCCCACTTAAAAAGATGAGAGAGGCCTGTAGTTGACATCATAGCTAGACCTCAACTATGAGAAACAAAATGAGAAAACATATCTAGAAAATCACATTGTCTGATTTTTTAAGAATTTATTTGCAAATTATGGTGAAAAATACAGTAAGTATTTGGTCACCTACAAACAATCAAGATTTCTGGCTCTCACAGACCTGTAACTTCTTCTTTAAGAGGCTCCTCTGTCTTCCACTCATTACCAGTAGTAATGGCACCTGTTTGAAATTGTTATCAGTATAAAAGACACCTGTCCACAACCTCAAACAGTCTCACTCCAAAGTCCACTATGGTGAAGACCAAAGAGCTGTGGAAGGACACCAGAAACAAATTTGTAGACCTGCACCAGGCTGGGAAGACTGAATCTGCAATAGGCAAGCAGCTTGCTGTGAAGAAATCAACTGTGGGAGCAATAATTAGAAAACAGAAGACATACAAGACCACTGATAATCTCCCTCCGTCAGTAACACACTATACTGCCAGGGACTCAGATCCTGTAGTGCCAGACATGTCCCCCTGCTAAAGCCAGTTGCAAGAGAGCATTTGGATGTTCCAGAAGAGTATTGGGAGAATGTCATATGGTCAGATGAAACAAAAGTAGAACTGTTTGGTAGAAACACAACTCGTCGTGTTTGGAGGAGAGTGAATGCTGAGTTGCATCCAAAGAACACCATACCTACTGTGAAGCATGAGGGTGGCCACATCATGCTTTGGGGCTGTTTCTCTGCAAAGGGACCAGGACGACTGATCCGTGTACATGAAAGAACAAATGGGGCCATGTATCGTTTGATTTTGAGTGCAAACCTCCTTCCATCAGCAAGAGCATTGAAGATGAAACGTGGCTGGGTCTTTCAGCATGACAAGGATCCCAAGCACATCACCAGGGCAACAAAGGAGTGGCTTCGTAAGAAGCATATCAAGGTTCTGGAGTGGCTTAGCTAGTCTCCAGATCTCAACCCCATAGAAAACCTTTGGAGGGAGTTGAAAGTCCATGTTGCCCAGCGACAGCCCCAAAACATCACTGCTCTAAAGGAGATCTGCATGGAGGAATGGGCCAACATACCAGCAACAGTGTGTGCCAACCTTGTGAAGACTTACAGAAAACGTTTGACCTCTGTGAACTAGTGTTATTGACCAAATACTTATTTTCCACCATAATTTGCAAATAAATTCTTTAAAAATCAGACAATGTGATTTTCTGGATTTTTTTTATTTTTATTTTGTCTCTCATAGTTGAGGTCTACCTATGACGTCAATTACAGGCTGGCCTCATCTTTTTAAGTGGGAGAACTTGCACAATTGGTGGCTGACTAAATACTTTTTTTCCCCACTGTATATAAGGGGGAGCTATTGTATATAATTGTTCCCCCCTTATATTAGTCCCCTTAAATATTATAGTTCCTCCCTTATAGTAGCACCTTTATAATTAATAGTTCCCCCTTATAATAGCCCCTACTATAAATAATAGTATAATAGTACCCCCTTATAATAGCCCCCCTTAAAATGAGAGAACTATTACAAATAAGTGGGACTATTATAATGTTGAAACTATTATAAATAAGGGAGGAACTATTATTTATAAGGTGGGAGGAACTATTATTTATAAGGGGGCTATTATAATGGGGAGACTGTTATATATAAGGTGGTTATTATAAGGGATGACATTATATAAGAGGAGGATATTATAAGGGGGCACTATTTTATATAAGGGGCTATTATAAGAAGAACTATTATATATAAGGGGGATATAACAGATAAACTAATATATCAGGGGGTTATAAGAGGAACTATTATATAGAAGGGGGGCTATTATAAAGGAACTATGATATATAAGTTATAAGGGGTGACATATAAAAGGGGGCTATTAATTATAATGAAGGAACTGTTTTATATAAGGAGCACTATTATAAGAGAGGAATTATTATATATAAGGAGCACTATTATAAGGGGGGACCGTTATATATAAGGGGGGCTATTATAGGAGAGGAACTATTATATATAAGGGGATATTATAAGGGGGAACTATTATGTATAAGGCTGGCTGTTATAAGGAGGAGACTATTATATATAAGGGGGCTATTGTAGGAGCGGAACTATTATATATAAGGTGGATTGTTATAAGAGGGATATTATGTATAAGGGAGGAACTATTTATAAGGGGGCTATTATAAGAGGAAATTATTATGGGGGGGCTATTATTTATAAGGGAAGAACTATTTATAATAGGCCTATAATAAGGGGGGACATTATATGGGTGGCTGTTATAATGTGGCCACTTTTATTTATAAGAGGGAAACTTTATAAGGGGGAACTATTATTTAAGAGGGTTATTATTTATAAGAGGGTATTACTGTTAAGAGAGCTATTATTTATAAGGGGATATTATTGTTAAGAGGGCTATTATTTATAAGGGGGTATTATTGTTAAGAGGGCTATTATTTATAAGAGGGATAATATTGATAATGTGGACTATTATTTACAAGTTGAACTATTATTTATGAAGGGGGCTATTACTGATGAGGGGAAACTATTACTAATATGGGGCACTGTTTATAAGCATGGACTATTATTTAGAAGGAGGTGCTATAATAACTGATGAGGGGGTGTGAAAATCTATTAGGAGGTACAAAGGTGGTTATTTGAATTGTGCATGGGCATAAGGGGGTGTGGTTGTTACTGTTTTGGGGGCAGAAAGGGAGCTTTATTAGAGGGGCTGCCACTGGAAATATGATGGTGTTGTTGGTATATCAGCATTTGGGGCCCCGCTTTTAATTTTGCCCTGGCCATATTCTTCCACAAGAATCTACCCCTTACTGTAGTTGACTCACTTTTCGACTGTGAGGGACTCTACCTATTTCTCATCTGTGAGATCTATGGAGTTACGTATATGATAGCCCATGTCTACACCCCTAACATGAGTCAAGTATCTTTTTTCCTCTCCACCCTCACTGCACTGCAATCTTTCGCAAGAGGCCACATTCTCCTTTGTGGAGACTTTAACCTTGCCTACAACCCTCTCATAGACAACTCCTCCGGCAGAACCAAGATCCCCTACAATAAATTACGTAAGTGTCTAAACTCCATGCTGCTGTGCGATGCCTGGCATATCCTACACTAGTACTCGAAGGATTATTCCTTCTATTCCCACGCTCACAATTTGTACAGCAGATTGGACTATATATTCCTCTATCACACTCTCCTATCACAAGAAACCACTGCTAGAATAGGCGCTACCTTCTCTCTGATCACGCTCCTGTCACCTGCTCCCTCACTGTCCACCCACCCACTCCACGCGCTAACTCATAGAGACTCAACAAGTCGCTCTTGCGTGATGCTCAATGCCTGACAGATCTTAAACTTTCTATTACCAATTTCATTCAGGATCATCTGCATGATGAGACCTCTCCAACTATGCAATAGGAGGCCCTGAAATGTGTTTCGCGTGGGATCCTGATCAAGCACGGGGACAGACTCAAGCGTGAGGCAAGCACGAAATTTCAATTTCTCAAGACACCGAGTGATCTGGAGGGTCAACATAAGCAAACCCTTCAACATGCTACCCTCACAGACTTGATGATGACCCGTCACAAAATCAAATCCCTTCTTGAGCACAAACAACAGAGACTCTGCCAACACTCATTCTATGAGTGTGGCCGTCTGGTTAGGGATCGTCATTCTGCCCTGCATATAATGTCCATTAGAGAGCCCCAGGGACGCATTTCTCACCCAACCCCGGACATAACCTCTGCTTTCCGAGACTACTACAACTCCCTGCATCAGATAGACCTAGGGTCCACCATGCTCATATGCATACAAGCAATGTATAACGCCCCACAAGCACATCTCAGGGGCAGCGGCACTCTCGTCGCACTTGACCATTCACAATGGTACTCGCCAGGACTGCCCCCTCTTCCCAATTCTCTACACTCTGGTAATGGAATATCTCCTTTGGCTAGAACTATCATCCCCAAATTATGGAAGTATCCCTTTCCTCCAATCCTCACGCTCTGACCTCAAGAAATCCTGCACATTAGACGCATGATTGATGAATTGAGACTGGATGATAGTGCTCATGAAGTGTGGCTCCTCTGGAACACCTTTTACTACTCTCCCGCCTTTCAGACATTCTTTTTCCCCCCATCTTCTTACCTTTCTTTCCGCCTACCTCACCCTGTCCTACCCCCAGCCCTCCCCATATCTGCTACTACTACACCCCCTCCACAGACTCAATGCACCACTTTAACACCCACTGGGAACTTTACCCCCCTTTTTCTCTCATTCCCCATCTTTTTCCTTACTGGAACCTGTTATTTGGTTTTTCGTATTTTGCCCATTGCAATTTGCTTCTTGTATTCTTGTACAAGAGTGTGATGCCTTGTTTTCTCCCACTCCCCATGTCCTGTCTCCTGCTCTCTGCCCTCTCTCCCCCCACCCCAGTTGTGGATTCCACTAACTTTTCCTTATACTTCTTCTGTAAGTTGTTCTGAAAGGCTCAAGCATTTATTTGTAATAGCAGGCTAACACTTATAAAGAGCATCAGGACATCTGTACCACCTTATCAGAATTTTATAGCTTTTTTTTCTTGCACGTGGCAGGTCTTGGGCAGGTTGTGAGTTAGGGTTAAAACATTTTTCACAATCTTGGGCACTATAGTAGGGACAGACAGGAGCAGAGGACCAGTCAATAAGGTTCCTAGGGACGGGATTACCTAAACGGGTATGCTTGTCTAAAGTGTTCAAACGCCAGTGTTCGCAGCCCGCAAGAACTGTCCCAAAAGGGAGATTCTCAGTTAGTACTTTAGTTGTGCAATCTTTGGGCAGGTCTCCTATATGGCTGAAAATGATGGAAGACTGTCTCTCCCAGCCACCACATGACTCAATCTAGTATGATCTGAAGCAGACCAAACTAAGCATACATCCTGGACCAGGGAGAATGCAGTGTTATCGAAGAGGGTCTCATGGTCCCCGGGCATCAGGACAGGTCATACTGTGTCATAAGGCTGTTTCATAGGTGCAGAAATTGAGCCATGAGATATGGGAGATTCACCAACAATTGTTGGTGAAAAACCAAGGCAAGGATTGCAGGGATAATGGGATGAGAAAGCTCTCAAGAGATATCCATTGTTTATTAGAAGTGTTGTGAAAATTCAGGAGATGGGTCGTCTGCTGATATCAATTTTATTTACATTTACCTGTTCAAACCACAATAAGAGTGACTGTTCATAAGTTGAAGTAAGGGTATAAAAGGGAGAATGTGTTGGAGTGGTCCGGGGGGACCAGAGTATTTAAGGACCCTGGTATGCCAGCACAGGACAAGAGAGCTTTTAAATTGGGTCACTTGAGCAGGTGGGAGCATGATGTTTAAAGCTTCGGTCTTTGTGTAGTCCAAAATTGTCTGCTTAAATCAGATGGACAATGAAATCAGGGTATTCATCACAAATAGAAACAGGTCATCTGCATATAGTGTCAATATGTCATGTCTGTCTCTAACCCATAGGCCTAAGAAGTCTGCAGTAGTACGCAAAGCAATGGTTAGGTGTTCTGTGATGATCACTGCACGGCACAAATGCCACAGAGTTGTAGAAGAGTTTAAAGATTCTACCCATTATAACTGAGCCAATACCTAACTGGATCACAGAGGCTTTAAGAAAGGACCAGTGGACTCAGTTGAACACTACAGCACAAGCAGGAATGGACAAACCTTTATACATGAGAAAGTAAAGGGAGGACCTAAGACAAAACTCACCTGGTCAGTATGAGAGGCAGGAGAGAGGCAAGCCATTATGCAAACAGCTTGGTAAACAGTTTCACATTGTTGTTAATAATCAAAATGGACGAGAAATCCTTGCCTGGTTTGACTATAACAGTGGTAGTGGACATTAGGGTTTGGGGAGTAAAAGGGGTACCTCCTGAAAAGGAGTTAAAGACCTGGGCTATGAAGGGTTTTAAGTAAAGTGCTGAAGGTTTTAAAAAATCTATGGAAAATCTGTCCATAATCTCCTCTAGGGAAAAGGCCTCCTCTAAAGCGGAGATATTTTCTGTGGGAAGCCAGGTCAGGGCTATTTCCAAGACATACAGTTGAAGTCTGAAGGGGGCATGACCACCAAATCTTCAGCAAACTCAGAACGAGCAGTGAGGTAGGACATACACACAAGTGCCTGATCCTGGTTAGGGAATAAAATAAAACAACAGTCAGTAGTTTATTATATACCTAGAGCTTTAGGAAGAAATAGCGACCTGTCTCGTCATGTCGTTGGGTCACCACCATAGCTTGTAGAGACTTATGTAGAGCAATACTGACACCTTTAGATTTCCCTGTCAGGTTGGGACTATGAAATCAGTGAGGTTAATATCGATTACTTCTGCACTGAAACAAAGACGTCCTGTGCGTGGACACGGAGGTGGCGGCTCCATTCATCAGGATCGCAGGTAGGATAGTAAGATTTTGTTTTGTTTTGTTTTAGCGCAGTTGTTGGTTATTTTAATAGTTTAAGGGGGTCGGTTAGGAGGGGGAATGAAAACTATAAGGAGGATTCATTAGGGGGCATTATGACGATAGGGGTGTCATTTATATAAGGGGGCATTATGAACATAAGGGGAGCCATTTATATAAGGGCTATCATGGAGTATTACAAGGGGGGAGGTTATTTATATAAGGGGCCATTAGGGGGCATCATTTATATAAGGGGTCCTTAGGGGGCATCATTTATATAAGGGGTATTATGACCATAAGGGGATGGTCATTTATATAAGGGGTCATTAGAAGTTCAGTATTTATGTCAAGGGGAATCAGGGGCATAATATAAGGGGGCAATGCATTAAATTAAGGTGGTACTTGGGCTTTATTAAGGCTAAGGCCCCACGTAGCGGGCCCCAGGAAAAAAGCGCTGCAGGAAAAATCGCGGCAGTAACGCATTGTGGCTTTTCCCGCAGCGCTTTTCAGAGGGGGTCCGCAGAGGTTTCTTCTCTGGACTTTCTGCTTCCATTATACCTATAGGGAAACCGCCAGCGTTTCCGTAGGTATAATTGGCATGCTGCGATTTCCAAAACTGCACGTATTTTCCCACAATGTGTGGATGGGATTCGCCATGGAATGCAGGAACTGTAAAATGCCGCGTTTTATAGTGACCGTGTGATGTAATTACAGTCTTGTCACATAAACATGTATAGGACGAAGCTGTAGTTACATTACATGGCCGCTATGAAATTAATGACACTATGTAAACAGAGAAGTGGTCACGGCGCTTACACAGATACCACTGTTCATTCAAACAGCTGATCCTGGAACCCCACAATTTTTTTTTTTACCTTTTAATTAGGAAACACCTGGGGCATTATTAATATGGGGCACTATTTAAAGGGGATACACAGGGAAGTTATTAATTTAAAGATGCACTTGGGGGTATTATTCATTATGGGGGGATTTATATCATATATTTTATAATTTGGGTAGCAGCAGGATGGGTATGCAGGTAAGGACAATGTGGGACAGCTGCCTGGAAGAGTAAGGAGGCAAAGATGTCTGTTTGTAAACTTTACATAAATTGAAAGAAGTGGTCATGGCGGGGAATGTGAACAATTAGTCGGAAACGTCACTGGTGAGTCACTAAATGTTACTGCACTGTATTCACCTAAAAAAAGAGCCGATATACACAACTATACAGTCACCGTATAGTGATAATATCGGTATACCTAAGTTGGGGGCCCACTTGGATATATTCGCCCCCCCGTGCTGAACCCCTAGATACGCTTCTGCCACAAGTATTTAAAGAACTCAGTCCAGTCATTGCTGTGCATCTATTTTTAATTTCTAAGGATTCTTTAGTGACTAGAACAGTGTCAAGCGAATGGAGCAAGGCAAATGTGGTGCCTCTTTTCAAAAAGGGCTTCAAGACTTCCCCATGTAACTACAGACCAGTGAGCATAACATCCATTGTGGGGTATACTTAAAGAGGACCTTTCATGTCCTCACGCATATGCAGTTTTATATACCACCAGAAAGCGCTGGTTTCAGTGCACTGTCAGCTTTCTCATTATGCGCCCTGGGGCTGGAGATATTGGTGCAATTAATTACGGCACCGATATCTCCCCACTGTCAGAAGGGCATTCCTCATAGCTCAGCGTGAGGAACGCCCCCCCCTGACTGTACTCGTCCATAGCCCTGTACTGTCAGAGGGGGCGCTCCTTGTAGATCATAGTCTACCTTGTAGATCATAGTCTAAATAATAGCATGCAATGTCAATCTGCTGCTTCTAAGGCCAGTGGGATAGTGTCATGTATTAAAAGAGGTATGGACTCTCGGGACAAGAATGTAATATTACCACTTTATAAATCATTGGTGCGGCCTCATCTGGAATATGTTGTTCAGTTCTGGGCATCAGTACATAGAGAGGATGTCTGAGAGTTGGAAAAGGTAGTCTTTGTTTAGTCTTTAGAAGAGACATTTAAGGGGAGATAAATAAATTTGTATAAATATTCAGGAATCTGATAAACCTGTATAAATATATGAATGGCCTGTACAAGTAATATGGGGAAAAGCTGTTCCATTTAAAACCCTCTCAAAAGAAAAAGAGACACTCCCTCCTAGAGAAAAAAAAGGTTTAATCTCCAGAAGCGACAAATCTTCCTTACTGTAAGGATTGTGAATTTGTGGAATACCCTATCCCAGGAGCTGGTCCCAGCTGACAGCTTCAAAAACGGTTTAGGTAACTTTTACAGCAAAATAGCATTGATGCTTTTGGAGATGTATAAAATGCTTCCTTCACTCATCCCTTCAGTCATGCCCTTTTTCATCCCTTGGTTGAACTTGATGGACATACAGTAAGTCTTTTTTCTACCGTATTATGTAACTACATGTGTTTAACCACTTCCATACCAGATGCTTTAACCCCTTCCAGACCAGGCACATTTTCAAGTTTTTTGTATGTGCAGTTTTGGAGGGCTATAACATTTTTATCATTTGCGTTATTCAACTAATTTCTGCGTTTTTTTTCGGTGACACATAGGGCTTTATTTTTATTTTTGCATGTGTTTTAATTTTTTTTTTATATCTGGGAAAATATAAACAAAAGTGGAGGGAAAATGTGTCTGTTTTCACTTTTAATTTTTTTTTTTATTTAATAACACAAAGTGCTACTAAAAAACTTTATAAAATAGTTTTTCCTCTCCGTTACGGTAATTATTTTTTATGGTGTCATCGGAGGTGGGGTTATAACCTGTAATAAGGACGTTTTATTGGCGTATTATTTTATTTATTTTTTTAATTATTTTACTTTTTTTTTTTTTTTTTTTTTTTTACATTGTGTCCCCATGAGGTCATAATAGATCTTTGGGGACATCTGATCACTTTTTTTTTTTTTTGTGGGGGGGACTGATTTAGCCCCAGGTACATTTAGCCCCAGTTGCAGAAGAATACAGCCTCCTGCACGTTACTTACAATAACTATAGAGCTGATCTGGGTCCTTTAGGACCCAGCTGCTCTAACACACGCTGATCCCGGTGGATCACGCGGTGGATCACGTGACTGCCGGGTCAGAGGGGAGCCACAAGATGGCAGCGCCCATAGCACTGTACACAGCGCTCATTGAACGCTGTATACACAGCAATCGGGAAGGCAAGGAAGGTAATAAACCTTCCCTTCCTTCTCTAGGGGAGCTCCGGCTGAAGTTACAGCCGGCTCCCCGTTTCAGCAGCTGCACGATTTTGTGCAGCTGCTGTGTTCTGCTTGGACGTACTGGTATATCCTTGCAGAACAAGGCAACCACCTTCCGGACGTATATAGTCTATGGGCGGTACGGAAGTGGTTAAAGAGGTTTTCCAGGCAAAAAATGTTTTTTAAAAAAAGGTCTGTTAACGCTATTAATGCATTAATAAATGCACCCATATACCTTTAGCAGTGTTTTGAGTGATTTCTGGGTGTCTCTGGGAGCTACTGGGATGTTCTGTATTTGTTTACATGATTCAGCTCCCCCTCTCACCTCACGCCCCCCCATTCGTCGCTCCCTCCCTCCCATACACCCCCCTCCCTGTCTCTTTAGCTAACCCACCAACCCCCCGACCCCATTATACTCACGTGACTTCCTTCCAGTCTTCATCCTGCGGGATGGCCCTTCCTTCTTTTCTGATTCTGCCGGCGTGCTCAGTAGTCCCAGCGCTTCTCTGTGCTCTGCAACCGACGATCCATCTCTACTGCGCAGGAGTGGGAGCTGCTTGCACGCCTGTGCAGTAGAGGTGGATTATCAACTGCAGAGCACAGAGCAGTGCTGGGACTGTTGCATGCACTGGCAGTCAGAAAAGAGGGAGGAGCCGTCCCGCAGGAGGAAGCCTGGAAGGAAGAGAGGTAAGTATAATGGAGCGGATGGGGGGGAGTAGTAGTGACGTTCCGTTTCCGGGAACGGGGGAAACGAATCGTCAACAGATAACCAGCAAATGTTCCTGGGGCGTTCACCTGACCGCATCAGGGATATGAGTAAATATACATTTTTGATAAATTGTTATTTAGAAAGTAGTCGGGGGGGGGGGGGGGTGTTTAGATTAGTGTAGGAATTAGCTTTTATTTTGGACAACCCCTTTAAGAGAGCGTGGACAGTGACTGGAAAATGGAATGCATAATGATCCTGAGGCCCAATATATGAAAATGGTCAGACACCACTAAAGAGGCATATGTGAGTGGGGGGGGGGATAGTCGATAGTGGTGGAAAAGTGGTAGAGAGGAAGGGAGGGAGGGAGAAATTAGAGTGAAAATAACTAAATAAGTCAAGTGACCACACCAGCCTAGCAACGTAACATGTCGGGTGAGACCTAGGAGTACAGCCGAGTTGAGAGTGAATCCTACAATTACTACGGTTGAGGGATACATTAGTACATGGGTCATAGCTGTCCTGTAAAATAATGATGGTTAAGGACCAAGAAATAGACATTAATTATGTGTCACTCTGTGTTCCCAATGTTAAGGTGCCCAGAGAACTCAAATCCGTATAAGCATAGTAAGAAAGAACTCCGGCACTCATTTCTTTGCATCAAAACTCCAATTTTAATAAATCCATACAATTGATGAAACGTTTCCTTCTCCATGCAGACCTTCGTCAGTCATCGTATATAGGAGAGATGGAATAGCATGAATGAGAGAAATTGAGGAAGTTTAGCTATCCGACTCACTATTAAAAACACTGTAAAACTCTAAGACTGTGTCACACCTTTGAATCCAGCAACAAGCTGAGTGTTGGGCATTCTATATGAGATCTTCCATGCTCCGTGAAAACAACAGGACTATTTTCTCTCTTTTATTTAAAAAACAGTTTTGCTCAGTTGTATTATATATATATATGCAATGAACCATTTAATATTAAATCAATCAATGTAATGATAATCCGCGTCTTTTCTATGAATTCATTACCCTTTTTAAGAGTGTTTGTGTTTGACTGTCAAGAACAGCAGAAAATGTGTAGACAGAAAAGAGGGTGCTCATAGGATGATAACATAACAAATATGTAGAACAAGTGACCCATACTCCATGTAAATGGGTGGTCACTTGTATGAGAAGAAAATAATGAGTGAATTACATTGAATGTTTCCCAATGGAGATGGTTGCAGCCAAGCGTAGGTCCACCAAAATGGCCTGTGAGTCCAGGTGGTATAATAGTTTCAAAGTAGGGAGAATTCCAAATAGATTGCTGAAGGTGCCATCCAAGTGTTGACAACAAACTAGCTGGTGGTCAATTCTTACAGGGAATAGCCAAAGTTTATTTCATAGAACTCCATAGGAATGTGTTTTGAGTTATGCAGATCCCTTTATCAAAACAACCAAAAGTATTTATAAAACACAATATGAATCTGAGGTTTGAAATACCAAAATGGCACCAAAAAACACCTCATGTGAATAACCACCCACTCACAAAGAGGGAGGAAATTGAAACAGTACACCACATAATAAATCAATACACAATATAATAAATACTTAGCCAACAGCTGATATAGCATAATAGATGTGATCTTGAAAGTAAAAATGATATAGAATATTTACATCTTGACAATACCTGTGGAGGATGCGTCTCCCCATTTCCTAGCCTCGGATAATAACATCCCCCTGTCTGCTTATCACTATAGCAGTACACACAAATGAGTAGACACATCCTCCAAAGGTATTATCACAATATAAATATTCTTTATCATTTTTACTTTCAAGATTGCATCCATTATGCTACTGAGCTGTTGGCTAAGTATTTATTATGTTGTGTATAGATTTATTAAGTGTACTTTTGGTGTACTGTTTCAATCTCCTCCTCCTTCATAGGTGGGTAATTTGTTATTGACATGACGCATTTTTTGGTGCCATTTTGGTGTTTAAAACCTCAAATTCATGTTGTTTTATGCATACTCTCTGTTGGTTTGATAAAGGGATCTGCATATCTGGAAACACGTTTAATGGAAACAGTCCCCTGAGCAATGAGAATACTAAAGAAAGTGGTTATTTGAGTAGATAGATCAGTCTTTTTAGGTCCCTGGGAGATTGTGGAGGGGTTGTGTAAAAGAGCCATAAATCGAGGAAAAACAGCTTAGGTTATTGAGTCCCAGAAGGAAGAATACTTACTCTATTTTCATGGGATGCACAGAGATTCAGAGGATAAAACACAGGTACCTGGCAATGGGAGGCCAGGCCTCCCCAAGAGTGATGGAGCTTAGGATGTATCCAGACTGTCAGGAACATAGAAGATGCTGCTCTCCAACAATGTGGTCAGGAGGTGACTGTGCGCAATACTGTCTCATATTTGCAGTGCCAGGTTCTGAGTGATGATCCCATCTGGGAGGACTCTGAGACAGCGAAAGGAGAACAGAATGTTTTTTTTCTCATTGGAGGGACAGCAGAGGCCACAGAGCACATTGTTTGGCCAAATCAGTACATGAATATGCCCTGTAATGTAGGGATGAGAACTTGGGGTCCTATAGTCTCAGGGATGCCTCTGATGTATATGGTATTGTGCCGGTTGTGGCATTGTCCATTGGGTTAAACAGTTGCTGAATCTGCTGTTAATTAAATAGTTGATCCTGGCTGGACTGATGTTCCTGCAGGTCTTGAATTTTTATCTCTAGCGATTGCACCCTAGAGTAAAGGTAAGAGAGGTCCTCTGATCTCAGTCTTGTACACCGCTTTTAAGTGATTTATGTAGATCCTCATATCTGCCTTAGTAGACACTATGGTCATCTGGGCTTGCAAAATAACAATGCCAGTACCTGAAGAACTTGATAGGAGGCTTGAAGTGGACCCTCTAAGGGATTTATGGAGGGACAGCTGGTGTAGTCAGCATAGGAGAATCCCAACCAGTTGAAACACACTCAGGAAGACCAGGACACACTGCCGTGTTTCAGCATGTGACTTGTTAAGCAAAAGCTCGATAAATTTCTAAATTTTGCTCCAGATCAGTTCTTGACCAGTCTAGAAGGGGTCTGCACTCTCCCCTTGAGTTTCTGCTTCATAAGAATGGTGAGTAGTAGCTAATGGATGCTAATCTTCAGGCTATTTGGTTGGGGTAACAGTGCTTTCAGGCAGTGCTGCTCATCAGCGCAATTACCTGGCCATGCCCTGCTGAAAACCCATTTATCACATCACTATTTTTGCCTTTTTCATTTTTCACAAGTTAAATGAAGTAAATAACATTCAATATGTGATGACGCAGGCACCTATTTAGAGGTGGGATACAGTAGGCAGTAAGTGAAGTGAACAGTCAGTTCTTGAAATTGATGTTTTGGAAGTAACTTTGGATGTTTTGGAGTAACTTTGACTAAATTGTGGGGGCAATATTACTGGGGTTGTTTCCAATATGCAGGGCTAGTACCTCCAAACAGTGGTCCAAATAAGGAAAACCAATGGATCGGTGGAATGTTCATGGACATCCAAGACTTACTGATGCGCATCTGATCCATGGAGGCCTTACATTGCAACTTACTGAACTTAAAGGATCCACTGTAAACACCTTTATGCCTGACCCATTCCTTGATGGGTCAGAGCTGTTTTACTAGTACAAGTGGGTTTTATGTTACTGTATATATGACTAGCATAAAAGTATTTTTTCCTATCAGTTACATTGTGCTCAAAGTAATACTTTATTATAACTGTCAAACACTGTAAAACTGATGTTTCAACACTCATCCGAGACATCTTAGGAAATCTTTGAGTTACGCCGTAAACAACATGCATTTACTATCACAATATGATCAAAAAACAAGTTCAAATGGTTTTTTTTTTCCACTAAATCAGGAACATTCTCTCTGTTTCAGGAAATTATCATTCATTCAATGTCTGAATATTATGGAAATAGAATTTCCACAAAGAGCTAGCAGTGAAATTTAAACCACAAATTCCTAAAGCTGGCAACAGACTACACATAGCTTGGCAACATAATATCGGAAAATGGCTCTAGCCAATCATGGGTCTTGGTAAGTGGTTACAGAGCATAGAGTGTAAATATAATAGTATTAAAGCAGAGGCTGACAAAATGAGAACCAGCTCAGTGTATAAAAGGATAAAAGATTCTACTTTAGCAGATGACACAGTTTACTACTAATTGTTATATCACATTTCAAAAATAAAACTATGGCCTTTTAATTCTAAATACATGTTTTTGCTACTACAAATGACACTAATAATTATAATCACAGATTCATTGAAGAATTATGTATTATTTTTAATAAATACTCCAGATGTGGATAATATGAGTCTACAATATTCAATGTATCATTTGTAATGTGTGCATTAAAACCTTTTGTCTATTTTTTTTTGCAACCTTCTTTAAAAGAGAACATGGTATGCTGATTAAAAGAATATGCAGCACTATTAGGAATCCACAAATAAGTATTACACATACAAATATTAACTACTGTAGTTTACTCAGGTGCCAACTTATGATATACCACTTCTATGGATTATTGTTGCAGGCCTAAATTTTCTTGGCAACTGTACTAGTTGACTTCTGGTAACACACGGACTGTGTTGTTATTGTTTCTAATTGTAGCCCTAACACTTGGCTTGACTCTTAAAATGTTTGCCTGTATCCTGTTACGGCCTCTGACCTTTCTCCCAATATAGTTTATTTCCCCTTTTCACCTAACCTCCAGTGTGATTGACCTTGTCAACAATTTTAAAGTGGTACAAGAATAAAGAACAGGCTGAGCACTGTGTCTCAAATCACATTAACATGAGAATTTGGTACAATAAAGCAGACCTTAAGGATAGGCGCCCTCCAAAAACCTAATACTGATAATAGAACACAAAATGATTCTGCAAAAAAACCAACATTAAAAAGGATAATAAGATCTAGAAAGGAAAAATTTGAAGGAAAAAAAAGTACAATTACACCTATTTCAGATTTATCATAGAAAATTCTGATTAATAAAATGTATTGCATTAATAAAATAAAGAAATATTTCAAATAAAAAATATTTATGTCTGAATTAAATTTAAAGCTAAAATTAGAAAGCCTTAAAAGGACTGTTCCACAAACTTTCAGTAGTCTCAGAGAGGTGTCCATAGTTGCAGCAGAAAGGTGTGACCACTGCTCCATTCAAATGGGAGGACACAAGACCCCTATTCTCGTGAATGGTTGGTGTCCTAGTGGTGGGATTCCTGGCGATCAGATATTTATTCCCTATCCTGTAGCTAGGATGTTGTATAGGAAAATTGTTTTTGTGTGGGACAACTCCTTTAAAGAGTATAATAACAACAGAATAAGTAGGCATACAGACACATAATTTAGATCTTAACGGTTTGTTAAAACTAACTAGCCACACAATTAGTAATAAAATTTGTTAAAACTAAGAAACTAATTTTATACAAAAAAAAAAATGCTTATATGTTTAGGTCCTTTTAGATGAACCAATGACCAGCTGAATTAGCATGCATAAAAAATCATGGTCAGCGAATCTTCATGTGATTGAACGAGTGCATATGTGTATTAGTACGATTGTTCATTGACCAATTTTTTGTGCAAGCAACTATTACAGGTAATTGCCTTGTCTAAAGACATCTGAACAAGCACCTTTAAAGGTTAAGTAGAGCAATACTAACTATGGTTAATTCTAGTTAAAAACAGGGATACCTGTTTGACTAAAAATGTAATTTTTACTTTGGTTGGAATTGCTGCAGCCCAACAAGTGCTACAAAAATCTGTCAGCACAGTGACTAAATTGGCTCTTTGAAGAACATATTTCATGTATTCAATCCCACTGGAAATTAAGAGAACTTTTATTTTCAGCTGCAGTCATAAAATTAACAACTCATGTCAACTGTTTCTCTTGCAGCATCCGGTCATGAAAGAGCAAGACAGTGGTGCACATCTGTAAAACATCATCTTCCTGAGAGAAAGCAAAGAGCAGTGCCAAGCAAAAACTCACTCAAAATTGCTTTTAGACATTTTGAGAAATGGAAATTAACTTTTTATTTGGATTTTTATCAACCTTATATTAAAGACTGTTTTTCTAAGAGGATTTTTTAGTTGTGAGACTTTTAAGATATGTGAATTTTCTTAATGCATACATTTAAAGTTGATATAAAAGTTGCTTTAGGCCTCATATAGAAATATGTATACTGTGTAGTATTTAGGTTATACATCTGTTCCTGAAAAGTACTTGGCCATAATTGTAAGACTATCCTTGGCTTTGAAGGGTAGCGTTTGAAACCATAGCAAGTATAAACAGACAGCATTTGGCTTTTATATCGGTGATATATTGAAGCATAACGCAATCAAAAATGCAAAAATTGCAAATGTGTACATGTCCATTTCAATTCTGCTTTATGGTGATTCATTTGGCATGTGCCCAATAGTGTTTGCCATTTGGTTGATTTATTTTAAAACACCCCTGTATATTTGTTTCCGTTAGTCTAACATTTAGCCAAAAATTCTAAAAGTTTTGCATTTACTAGTCTGAAAATACAATGGTCATATCATTTTAGATCAGATTAAAAAATTAATGTTGTTAATATTCAGATGACACATACTAGATACAAATTCATCTTAGTGTCAGAAATACACTACACGGCTAAGAGTACCTAGACATGCCCTCCTCCCTAACTATTGTGTTCAGGTGTATTTGTCACACCCATTGCTAACAGGTACATACATCCAAGCACATGTAATCTCGATAAATAAACATCTGTTGTAGTATAGGTCATAATAAAGAGCTCAGTGATTTTAAACCTGGCATTGTCATAGGACATCACCTTTACCACAAGTCAGTTTATGAAATTTGCTAAATCTGCCTTATCTGTAAGTGCTATTTTTTGATGTGCCTAGGAGTAAAAACTGCTCAGACATAAAGCAATAGACCTGATAAAGCCTCGAAGTAGGGATCTTGACTGTAAAAAAAAAAAAAAAATTCCCTATGCTCTGCTGCATTACTCACAATGTTCTAAACTGTGTCTGGAAGTAACATTAGCACAAGAAACGATGCTTGAAATGTAACAAATATTTGTTGGAAGAGTTACTAAAAACGGAGATACAGTAGTGTTAATGCCCTTTATGCTTGTCTGAAGTGGAATTTTTACATACATGACTGTGCATCCAACTTGCACTGAGTTCTGACCTCACCCCATTGAACACCTTTGGGATGAACTGGAATGCTGATCACGAGTCAGACATTCTCATCCAACATCAGAGTCTGAGCTCACAAATGCTCTTTTGACTGAATGGGCACACATTCTTTCAGACACACTCCAGAACCTTGTGGGAAACCTTCCCAGAAGACTGGAGTCTGTAAAAAGGAGGCCCAACAGCACATTAGCGCTCATGATTTTGGAAAGGGATGTTCAACAAGCTCATATGCTGTAAGTATGATTTTAGGCTATAATGTGTATATCTCATATCACAATTGCATATACAGTAGTATTACTTACTTCAAATGTTCAGGAACAGTTTCCAATAACATATGTAAAAAATCCTAAAAGACAACAAATAAAATATAATTGAGGTCGGTTTCTGCAAAAAAACAGGTCTATTGAATGCAAATTAAGTTCTAGAAAACTTCTGGAATGCAACTATAAACAGAAATACAGGCCTCAGGCACACAACTGCATTACAGCTTCACACAAGTTTTGAGTTTATAAAACGTTAACAGCCATTGGAATCTATGGGCGCATACTGATTTTCTGGGAAATTTTTGTCTTGGATTCAATTTGAATTCTGCCATATTCCATCAGATGCTACTATATTGAGGTAACAATTCCACATGGTTTTCAAGAACTTTGCCATCACTCATTCAATAGCAACCTTTATAGTTTACTCTTAACAACCCAGGGTGTAATAGTACGTCCTGAGTCGCATGATACAGTAGTATCGCAGTGAATAGTATGAGCGATCAGACTCCCTAGGTTTCAAGGTCCCTAGGGAGTCTGATCATACAAGTAAAAGTTGAAAAAAAAAAAGTTTTTAAAAGTATGAAAAAAAAAAAAAAAAACACAAAAGTTCAAATCACCCCCCCTTTCCCTAGATCAGATATAAAAGTAAATAAACAAAAGTAAGCATAAACACTTTAGGTATCCCCGCGCTCCAAAATGTCCGAACTATTAAAATATTTATCCCATACGGTGAACTGCGTAGCGGGGAAAAAAAATCAAAATGGCCAAATAGGGTTTTTTTCAACACTTTGCCTCCTATAAAAAATTGAATAAAAAGTGATCAAACCATCAGATCTTTCCCCAAATGGTATCAATAAAAACGTCATGTTGTCCCGCATAAAAGGACGCCTTACCCAGCTCCATACATGTAAATTTTAAAAAGTTACAGGTGACACAACATGGCGACGCAAAATTTTTTTTTCTATTTAGCAAAGTTTTACATTTTTTAAAAGGTATCCAGACATTACAAATACTATATAAATTTGGTATCGCCGTGTTCGTACTGACCCGCAGAATACAGCTAACATGTCATTTTTACCACACAGTGAATGCTGTAAAAATTAAATCCATATGAATTTGGCGCAAATGCAGTTTTTCTCCAATTGCACCTCATTATGAATTTTTTTCCAGCTTCCCAGTACATTGCACAGCATATTGAATAGTGACATTACAAAGTACAATTTGTTTCGCAAACAATAAGCCATCATGTGACTCTGTGAACTGAAAAATGAAAAAGTTGGAATGTGGGGAGGGAAAAATGAAAATGCAAGAACAAAAAATGGCCCGGTCATTACGGGGTTAAAGAGGACCTCAGATCTCCCACAATGACATTGTGAGGTTCAAAGGTTTGCCATGGCGGCCATGCCAATCAACGGCCTTCTGGCTGCCTTTCAATATTGCACATTTCCTATTGCAATGTATTGCAGTACATTGCACTGAGGATTAAGAGATTTCAGGTTTTAGTCCCCTTGTGGGACAAGAAAATGAAAAAAAAATGTAAAAAGTATAAAATAATGCATAAGGCTACGGTCACATCTGCATTCGGTGATTGTTCAGGGATTCCGTCCCCCATTCATCTTAAAAAATATAGTCTGTGGGTCTGTGGGTTTCCGTGGCCAACCGATTTTTAAGCGGATTGGGTTTTCGTTTTTTGGGTCTCCCAGCGGGCCCGAAGAATGGAAACCCCAACGCAGGTGTGAACCTAGCGTAAAACATGATAATTACTCTGACTGGTAATTGTATCCCCCTTTAGCCTTAGCACCGATAGGAGAATATCCACACCCCAGGGATAGGAAACAACAGAAATCCATGATTTTAGGAGGCCCCTCCCCCACTTGCCTTCGGTAATTTCAGAGGATCAGGTGACTTTAGAATGCAAACACACAACATCAAATTGAAAAACAGGTAAATAATAAACCAACAATGGGTGGACCCTGGTGCTGCTGTGAAGGTTGAAGGGATATCCAATTATTGGTAAGAGTAATTATCTTTCCCCCACACCTTAACAGTGGAACAGACAGGAGGAATAACAGAGGAAAAAATTAAGGTTGGGCTGCAGCGGATAGCACCTTGAGACGAAATAATTTATTGTTAGTAATGACATCTAATTTATGGATGATCGGATGTTCTCAAATCTTCTGTACGCTGGAGGTAAGAGAGAATATAACTGTGAACAACAATATTATGGAATTTCCCTTCCATACTGGAAGTTCAATTCTGGCAAAAGAAGGAAAGGGCAATTTCTTGAAAACAGTGGAATCTAGACACTACTTTAGATAGAATAATTGAACTGGTGTCTGTAGTAATTATGAATTGATCATGGAGTCTCCATAACACACCATTCTGAAGGATCCTTTTCACTTGCCACCAACATAGGGGAGTTCTTTTTCCTCTGTGGCACCTTTACCTTATTGTCTATTGATGACTGGGATTTGTCCCAAACAGAGAAGAAAGGACTGCAAATGCTTTGAATGGGCCTGAGCCCAGAAAATGCATAATTTGCTTGATGCAACTTAAACAAGCTGAGTGAAAGGAAGAGATCCTGTGTATCAGGGATTGCTACTTCTCTACTGGGAGAAAGGAGGACATTTGATGAGAGCCCAGTAATATCCCCTGCCCTGCAAGATGATCTGTTTGCTGGGAATTAGTCTAGACTAGTCCAAATTTATAAGCCAGCCAAGATCAATAAATGTCTTTTTTTACAAATTGAACTTGGACATACAGTAAATCCATGAAAGGAGATCAAAGAAGAAAATTGTCCAGATAAGGGATAATTTGGATTCTGTTTAAATGCGGGAAGGCAGAGACTTCTACCATGATTTCTATAAAGATACATGGGGCAGGGGACAGGCCAAAGGGCAGTGCATGAAACTGAAGATGTAACATGTGATGGTTTTTGAATAGGGCAATTCTCATGAATTTCTGGGAGTTCTGATGTATGTGCACATGGTAGTAAGCATCCAAGTCCAAGGAAACCATGAAGCAATCTTTTGCCAGAAGATTTAGGATTTCAGGTATATTATCACCCCCGGTAGGAACTTTTTTGCTTCCGGACCAAAAAAAAAAAAGTGAGTAAAACCCTCTGCCCTGCTGCGAGAAAGGTAATGGAATTAGAACTTCTTTTCAGAGTAGGAGGTCTATTTCTTTTTCTAAAGCTGATTGATCTGTGATAGATAATTTTTTTATAATACAGAATCTCTCTGGAGGAGGCTTTTTTAAGCTTGTAATCTTGCTTGATGACACTCCAGGATTCAAGGTGAAGAAAACTTTTTTCCCAAGCTGGGAGGAAGTTCTTCAGTCTGCCTCTTACTTGAATGCTAGTGTCATTGGTTAGATTTTTGTTCTGAAGAGGCAGGGTGTATTGCAAAATAGCAGCCCTTGACAAAATGGCTGCTTATGACAAAATGTTTATGATAGCCAGGCCATAAGTAACCTTAATTTGAACCCGGTATAAAGTAATGTTTATATATTCTGTTTAAGGACATATCTATACCAACCAGATCAACAGGTTATATTTGTATGTCCATACTAATTAGATACAGATTAGATCAACGACGCTGTTTAAGGACATATCTATACCAACCAGATCAACAGGTTATATTTGTATGTCCATACTAATTAGATACAGATTAGATCAATGACGCTGTTTAAGGACATATCTATACCAACCAGATCAACAGGTTATATTTGTATGTCCATACTGATTAGATGAAAAGAGCAACTCTGTTTAAAAGGTATATGTCACAAGACATATTCTAGTGAAAACTGGCCCCTTTCACATGAATATGATCTTGGAGATAAGTGAGGCCTTACAGAGGTGTATCACTTCTGTGGACGCCCACTTTATAACACACACAAAGGGTATAAGTTTGGAAGACATTCCCTCAGCATTAATGTTGCATTCTTGATAGCAGATCATTGGGGACGCCTGTTGATGCTGCTTGCTGTCACATGGCTTAGTGATGCTTCCTACAGATACCCTTATCAGAACTAAGCTTAGCAGTGTTGTAAGTATTTGATTTGATTACCGTGCTATACCTGCTGTATTGTAAGTGTTGAATATATATCATAGTTTGATTGACTTTGATATTTGATTATACTTTGCTTTATTGCAAGGGTTGATTTGATATACTTTAAGTATTTGATTACCTTACTATACCTGCTGTATTGTAAGTGTTGAATATATATCATAGTTTGATTGACTTTGATATTTTTTTTTTTTTTTGAGTTGGAAGGGACCTCAAGGGCCATCAAGGCCAACCCCCTGCAAAAGCAGGTTTTCCTAAATCCTCCCAGCTATATAGCTATCCAGTTTCCGCTTGAAGATTTCAATTGATGAAGAACTCACCACCTCCCGTGGCAGCCTATTCCACTCCCTCAGTACCCTTACTGTTAAAAAGTTTTTCCTAATGTCTAATCTGAATCTCCTTCCCCTTAGTTTCATCCCATTACTTCTCGTGCTTCCTTCTGCTAATAAGAAAAGGTTAGATCCCTCTGCACTGTGACAACCTTTCAGATATTTAAATACCGCTATTAAGTCTCCCCTTAGCCTTCTCTTCTGCAAACTAAGCAATCCCAATTCTTTTAGCCTTTCCTCGTAGGACATGGTTTGTAGACCTTCCACCATTTTGGTTGCTCTTCTCTGGACCTGCTCCAATAAATCGATGTCTTTCTTAAATTGGGGCGCCCAGAACTGTACACAGTATTCCAGGTGGGGTCTGACCAGGGCAGAGTACAGCGGAATAATTACCTCTCTTGATCTAGCTTCAATGCTCGTCTTGATACATCCTAGAATTTTATTAGCCTTTTTTGCCACCGCACCGCACTGTTGACTCATGTTGAATTTGTGATCTATTATTATGCCCAAATCCTTTTCCCCTGTACTCTCACTTAGTTCTATTCCTCCCATGCTATATATGCTTCTTGCATTTCTGTTACCCAGATGTAGGACTTTGCATTTGTCCCTGTTGAATACCATTTTGTTCACCTCAGCCCATTGTTCCAGTGTGTCTAAGTCCTTTTGGATACACTCTCTCTCCTCTCTAGTGTTGGCTATTGCTCCTATCTTTGTATCATCTGCAAATTTTATTAGTTCCCCAATAATCCCATCATCCAGATCATTTATAAAAATATTAAAAAGTACTGGGCCCAGGACAGAACCCTGCAGCACCCCGCTTTTTACTTTCTTCCAGTTTGATGTATAGCCATTTAGAATTACTCGTTGTGCCCGATCATTAAGCCAATTGTGAACCCACTGTAAGGGAATCACTAGAGGAGCGATTCCCCAGAAGCTGCTGGAGAACTAGGGGGGAGGGGCGCAACGAGATAGTGGACCCTAAGCTGAATCCCCCCACTGTCCCTGGCTAACTTGCCTGATCTGTCCTAGGTGACAGCCAGCAACTACGTCGACAGTCCCTCCTTATAATAAGTGATCACATAGAACGCAGACAAGACGCACAACAACAAAGGGAGGTCAGCTAGCCAAGGGGTCAGTAACAATCGAGCAATGCAGCACAGAATCGAGATCCAAGAGAATAGTCAAAGTGGGAAGCCAAAGGGTCAGAGAAACAGGTAATAGAATAGCAAGGGATATAATAAGGAGAGCAGGCAAAACACAAGTGAAATAACCGGCAACTTGCAGAGAAGTGACAACCTGTATATAGAAAGTCTGGGCCCAACCCCACACCTGATAGGCACACAGGCTGTCAATCACACAAGCCAAGAAGAGCTTAACTCTATACCGTCCAGAGAGAAATGCTTAGAACACGGGTGTGGTTAGAAATCCATTACACTGATTAGGACCATGTTCAGACTGAGCATCAAGAGACTTACACAAAGAACCAAATTGAAGACGCCTCCTTCGCCACAGCGTGCGAGCGGAGGGCGGCGCCGAGACCCGAAACGGCAGAGACGTTACAGTACCCCCCCCTTTATGAAGGGCCACCGGACCCTCACCAGATAAACCAGTTTTAGTAGGACCCAGTATTTTCTCTGCCTTCAATTCAGGGTCTTTTTGCACAACCACAGACACTGCTGGGCCGGGCAAACAATTTTTATTCACCTGGTGTTTCCCACCTTTTGCAGCCGAGACAGTCTCCTCAGTAACACAATTTAAGGTGTGCAAAACAATACAGTGGGATGAGCACTGATCTCCCCATTTTACCAACTCCCTTTTACCCCAATCAAAAATAGGATTATGGAGGTTCAACCAGGGGAGCCCCAAAATAATATCGGAAGACAGATGCTCCATAACAAAAAAGCTCATGACCTCTGAATGAGCTGAACCCACTTGCAACGTTATTAAGGGGGTCTTAAATCGGACCTTACCCCTGGCCAGTGGGGCAAAATCCGCTCCAGTAACCGCCAGAGGAGTGTCAAGTGGCAAAAGCTCAATGCCTAAAGCTGAGACAAACGAGAATGTGACAAAGTTTGCCGCAGACCCAGAGTCAACTAAGGCCTGGCCAGAAACAGATCTGTCCCCAGAGGACAGAGACACAGATAACAACATCTTATTGTTACTACTGGCAAATACCTGGTTGCCTGAGTGGTTCTTCCGACTACCACTCAGGCACTGATGTTTTTCCCCTGGTGTGCGGGGTCTAATGGAGCAGTCACGGATGAAATGACCGGAAGTACCACAGTACAGGCAGAGGTTGTTCCTGAGACGATGCTCTCGTCGCATCTTGGCGTCCATAACTCCCAGTTGCATAGGTTCCTCACCAGGAGTCATGGGAGAAATAACAAGGTTTTCAGGAGAGAGTGAGGGAGAGACAGAAAACTTGGAAGAAGCAGACCCTATTCTCTCTTTAACTTTTTCCCGGATCCTACGGTCAATACGGACAGCCAAAGTCATGGCCTGCTCAAGAGTGGGAGGATCTGGGTGACCAACCCAGAGCTCCTTAACACGGTCACACAGGCCTTGTTTAAAGTGGGCCTTTAGAGCTGACTCACACCAACCTGCAGTCACGCTGCCCTTGCGGAATTCTGCGCAATATTCCTCAGCAGAGCGTTTGCCCTGCCGCATGGTGAGGAGTTGCGATTCCACAAGACCAATGTGGTCTGGCTCAGCGTATATAGACCCCAAGGACAAAAAAAACTTTTCAAAGTCAGTCCACTCCTCAGCCCCTGGAGGGAGTTTAAGGGCCCAAGCTTGTGGATCCCCCTGTAGGAGGGATATAACTATTCCTACCATTTGGGCCTGGGATGCATGTGGATTAATACGAAAATACAGGCGACAGGACTCTCGGAAAGTCTAAAATTTTTCACGATCCCTTGAAAAACGATCCGGGAGTAACATCTTCACCTTAAAAGGGGAAGAAACAGGCGGGGATGCTGCAGCAGCCTCAGTAAGGGTCTGAACCTGGTTAGCAAGCTCATTTACCAGGACTGCTAAGCCTTCCAACTTGGCTGCAAGGCCCTGAATAGGATCCATGCTGACCTTATGGGAAGCAATGGCAGAATGTATGGGCCGGTTATTCTGTAAGGGAATCACTAGAGGAGCGATTCCCCAGAAGCTGCTGGAAAACTAGGGGGGAGGGGCACAATGAGACAGTGGACCCTAAGCTGAATCCCCCCACTGTCCCTGGCTAACTTGCCCGATCTGTCCTAGGTGACAGCCAGCAACTACGTCGACAGTCCCTCCTTATAATAAGTGATCACATAGAACGCAGACAAGACGCACAACAACAAAGGGAGGTCAGCTAGCCAAGGGGTCAGTAACAATCGAGCAATGCAGCACAGAATCGAGATCCAAGAGAATAGTCAAAGTGGGAAGCCAAAGGGTCAGAGAAACAGGTAATAGAATAGCAAGGGATATAATAAGGAGAGCAGGCAAAACACAAGTGAAATAACCGGCAACTTGCAGAGAAGTGACAACCTGTATATAGAAAGTCTGGGCCCAACCCCACACCTGATAGGCACACAGGCTGTCAATCACACAAGCCAAGAAGAGATTAACTCTATACCGTCCAGAGAGAAATGCTTGGAACACGGGTGTGGTTAGAAATCCATTACACTGATTAGGACCATGTTCAGACTGAGCATCAAGAGACTTACACAAAGAACCAAATTGAAGACGCCTCCTTCGCCACAGCGTGCAAGCGGAGGGCGGCGCCGAGACCCGAAACGGCAGAGACGTTACAACCACCTCACTGATTTTTTATCAAAGCCATACTTGATCATTTTTTCAATAAGAATGTTATGTGACACTTTATCAAAGGCCTTACTAAAGTCAAGATATACTATGTCCACTGCATTCCCCTGGTCCAACCATTCAGTGATTTTATTGTAGAAGGAAATCAGGTTAGTCTGACAAGATTTATTGGGCATAAAGCCGTGCTGGCTCTGATTAATTAAAGCCTTCCCATCCAGGTACCTAATTAAATGTTCTTTAACGATTTGCTCAAAGATTTTTCCTACTATCGAGGTCAGACTTACCGGCCTATAATTTCCTGGGTCGTCCCTACTTCCCATTTTATAGATGGGGACCACATTTGCCCTTTTCCAATCTAGAGGGACCACTCCTGTTTCCCATGACTTATTAAAGATTATTGCAAGGGGTTCTGTTATTTCCTCTGCTAATTTTTTTAAAACTCTAGGGTGTAAATTATCCGGTCCTGGGGACTTGGTTTCCTTAATCTTAGCTAAATGTTCTCTTACCAAACCTTCACTTATAATCAGCTTGGAGTCCTCTTTCCCCTCATCACTATCACCATTAATGTTGATATTTCCATCCATTTCTTGGGAGAAGACGGATATAAAATATGAATTTAGTAACTCCACCTGCTGATCCACCATGTTAACTTTTTCACCCTTATCGTTCTTCAGGACTCCAATGGTTTCCTTCACTTTTCTTTTGCTCTTAACATATCCCCAAAAACCTTTTACCTTACTCTTAACCTCTTTTGCAAGCTTCAATTCTATTCAGCCTTAGCTTTTTTAATGCTTATCTTGCAGAGTCTGCAAACTGCTGTATACTCTCCCTTAGATATAGCTCCCATCTTCCACTTGTTGTATGTTTCCTTTTTCTTTTTTAGTAGGTTATGTAATTTTTTGGTCATCCATCCTGGAGTTTTTAGGTGATTCCCATTTTTCTTCCTTCTACGTATTGTTAGTTCCTGTGCATTAATGATTTCCCTACGGAAAATTTCCCACCCTTCATGTGCATTTTTGTGCTTAAAACTTTTTCGCCATGGAATTCTACTAACCCTTACCTTTAGGCCCCTAAAATCTGCCCTACTAAAATCGAGCCTTCTAGTCTTTGTCTTCTCAGGTCTTCTTCTTCTTACAACCCCAAACTCGAGTATAGCATGATCGCTGAATCCCAATGTCCCTGCTACCCTTAATTCCTTAACCATGTCCTCCTTGTTAGTTAAAACTAGGTCCAGAATGGATGTTCCTCTCGTGTTTTTTTCTACTAGCTGGGCAATGAAGTTGTCTGCTAGAGAGGATAAAAATTTGATAGAGCCTTTACTCGTAGCTGTGTGAGTTTCCCAATGAATATCTGGGTAATTAAAGTCTCCCATGATAACAATTTCATATTTCTTCTAAAGCGTAGTCATTTGCTGTGAAAAAATCTCATCCATGTCTTCTGTCTATCCTGGTGGTCTATAATAAACACCTATTATGATGTCCTTATCATTGTTTTTCCCCTGAATTGCTATCCAAATATTTTCCAATAAATTATCATTTTGTAAAACTGTGATTTCTGTGGAAATGTGTTCTTTTAACATACAATGCAACTCCTCCTCCTCTTTTATTAGTTCTATTTTTTTTTAATAAGTTGTATCCTTCCATCTGTATGTTCCAATCATGCTTATCGTTCCACCAAGTTTCTGTAATACCAATGACATCATAATTTTCCTTCTGTATTATCAGTTCTAATTCTCCCTGTTTGTTTCCCATGCTTTGTGCGTTTGTGTAAAAACATTTCAGATTGTGCTCTGATACTTCCTTTTTCTTAATTTCCTTCTGCGTATACTGTCTTGGGTCCTCTTTACCACATCTAGTAACCTTGTTTAGTATATCCTTTAGCTGCATGTTCTTGTCTTTCTTTTTACTTCCCATCCCCTCCTCTTCTAGTTTAAAGCCCTCCTGATAAGTGTGGCAAGTCTTCTGGCAAATATGTGTTTCCCAGATTTTGTGAGATGTATCCCATCTCTAGCAAGGAGTCCATCATAGAGGTAATTCACTCCATGGTCCAGAAATCCAAATCCTTGCTTTCTACACCACTACCATATTTGATTATACCTTGCTTTATTGCAAGGATTGATTTGATATACTTTAAGTATTTGATTACCTTACTATACCTGCTGTATTGTAAGTGTTGAATATATATCATAGTTTGATTGACTGTGATATTTGATTGTACCTCGCTATATCTGCTGTATTGCAAGGTTTGATTATACCTTCTAATATCTGTTATACTTTTCCTTGTTGTAAGACCTTCTTCTTATACTCTTCTTAGTGAAATGTTACCTTTTGCTATCTTCTTACCTTTTGCTATCTTCTTATACTCTTCTTAATAAAATGTTAAGCCATTTGGGGATAGTCTAGTGTTTTATTCTATAACTTTATTCTATTACATGGAATCCAAAGAATCTCTTTCATTTGGCAATACATTTTTGGCGTAGTCGGCAGGATTCCATTTTATAGAATAAAATGTTTAAGCGTAAAACACAAGCTAGTTCTAATATGTCTCCTGATGTTATTCAGGCTCTTTACTTGATTCTAGCTCAGGAATGTGCTAAATTCACAGGGCTGGGGGAGGATTGGAAAGATCAATTATCTGACAGCCAGGCAAAGGCAGTGAAGTGTTTACAAAGGGAGTTGGTAAACAATGCATATGTTGCTGTGTGTAGGAGGAGGGGCGGGATTTTGCTATCAGCTTACAGACAGCAGAATGAGGAACAGATGTTGTCACAGCAATTGATAACCCTTCAGTCTCAGGAAACTATGAATAAATGTCAAAAGCAGATTTTAGCTGATAAAGTTGATCAGTTCAAGAGTTATGATGAACGAGCAGCGGTTAGGATTGCTCAATACAAATATAGGAAAAGGAGAGGGAAAACTAATAAACAACAAATTGATGCCTCAGTGTTCTCCTCCACTGATGAAGACCCTCCAGGTGATTTTGAGGGGGATGGTGATTGGGCAGATTCCCTTGAGCAGACAGCCCCTCCCTCTGCAGAATACACAGGTTTATTCAAAGAGGTGAAGGCATTGTTATTAGAACACAAAGCACAGGAGAGAGAAGGAATGTTCCAAGGAGATTCTTCCCGGGAACAATATGATTAACAGATTAGCCAAGCCCATTGTGTAGATGCCCGACCCCATGTAAATTTGAGGATTGATTGGAAACACAAAAATGAACAAAATGTAATTGCATTAGTAGATACGGGGGCGGAGGCTACACTCATTTATGGGAACCTAAATAAGCAAATTTGGCTAACAATAGGAGACCTTCAAAGTTAGGCAGTACAGTGTAATTGTAATTTCCAGTGCCTGAAGACATTTTGAAGGGAATGCAGTTACACTTACCTGAAAGTAAGTATTCTTTTGGAGTAAAACCTGTGCAAATTAATCCTGTTTTGATAGGGAAATTGAAAATTAAACCTGTTAAGATTCCCAGAGCCACAAAAACACTGATTCATAGTCTGTGGCAAATGGGTTGGTAAACTGGATGCCCACCTGGCATTCTCATGATTGGAAAATAGGGACCAAAGAAATATAGGGAATATGTCATAAAATGAATGTAACCGTTTTTCATGTGGATGCTCATACTAATATCAGTTCTCTTGACAGACTTTACAACAGCATAGATGATGAACAATCAAAGATTGCCAAAAAGCCACCTTCCAGTGGGAACAGACCAGAGGTGTTCCCCTCAGGTTATAAAAACAATAATATAACAGTGTCCTGTGTGTCAACATTCACACACAGGGTAGTGCCAAGGGTGGTAAAGGGATATATCTTGCTAGGCACATTGCCTGGCCAGATTTGGCAGATAGACTTCATTGGATCATTAACTGAGTCCAAAGGATGTAAATCTGCCTGCACAGCAGTGGATACATACTCAGGTGTACTGATGGTACACGCCTGTAAGTTTGCCAATGCTAATTCAACCATCCACCTGCTAGAAAATATAGTGCTGTATTATGGCATACCTTTGCAAATGCAATCAGATAATGGTAGCCATTTTAAAAACAATAGAGTGCAGCAATTTGCCCAGGAGCACAATGTGGAGTGGATCTTTCATGTCCCCTATTGCCCCCGGGCTGCAGGCTTAATTGAGCGGATAAATGGGATGTTTAAACAACAGTTGCAATAGCTAACTGATGAGGTAATTAATCCTGATTACCAAGGTGAAATTGAAGTGATTTTACACAATGCTAGAGCAGAAGCATTGGGGATACAGGAGGGAGAAAAAACTAGCACAATTGTTAGTCTTGTTATACAGTGCCTTGCGAAAGTATTCGGCCCCCTTTGAACTTTTCAACTTTTTGCCACATTTCAGGCTTCAAACATAAGGATATAAAATTTAAATTTTTTGGTGAAGAATCAACAACAAGTGGGACACAATCGTGAAGTGGAACGAAATTTATTGGATATTTTAAACTTTTGTAAAAAATAAAAAACTGAAAAGTGGGGAGTGCCAAATTATTCGGCCCCCTTAAGTTAATACTTTGTAGCGCCACCTTTTGCTGCGATTACAGCTGCAAGTCGCTTGGGGTATGTCTCTATCAGTTTTGCACATCAAGAGACTGAAATTCTTGCCCATTCTTCCTTGGAAAACAGCTTGAGCTCAGTGAGGTTGGATGGAGAGCGTTTGTGAACAGCAGTTCTTAGCTCTTTCCACAGATTCTCGATTGGATTCAGGTCTGGACTTTGACTTGGCCATTCTAACACCTGGATACGTTTATTTGTGAACCATTCCATTGTAGATTTTGATTTATGTTTGGGATCATTGTCTTGTTGGAAGATAAATCTCCGTCCCAGTTTCAGGTCTTTTGCAGACTCCAACAGGTTTTCTTCCAGAATGGTCCTGTATTTGGCTCCATCCATCTTCCCATCAATTTTAACCATCTTCCCTGTCCCTGCTGAAGAAAAGCAGGCCCAAACCATGATGCTGCCACCACCATGTTTGACAGTGGGGATGGTGTGTTCAGGGTGATGAGCTGTGTTGTTTTTACGCCAAACATATCGTTTTGCATTGTGGCCAAAAGGTTTGATTTTGGTTTCATCTGACCAGAGCACCTTCTTCCACATGTTTGGTGTGTCTCCCAGGTGGCTTGTGGCAAACTTTAAACGAGACTTATTATGGATATCTTTGAGAAATGGCTTTCTTCTTGCCACTCTTCCATAAAGGCCAGATTTGTGCAGTGTACGACTGATTGTTGTCCTATGGACAGATTCTCCCACCTTAGCTGTAGATCTCTGCAGTTCATCCAGAGTGATCATGGGCCTCTTGGCTGCATCTCTGATCAGTCTTCTCCTTGTTTGAGATGAAAGTTTAGAGGGACGTCCGGGTCTTGGTAGATTTGCAGTGGTCTGATACTCCTTCCATTTCAATATGATCGCTTGCACAGTGCTCCTTGGGATGTTTAAAGTTTTGGAAATCTTTTTGTATCCAAATCCGGCTTTAAACTTCTCCACAACAGTATCACAGACCTGCCTGGTGTGTCCCTTGGTCTTCATGATGCTCTCTGCGCTTTAAACAGAACCCTGAGATTATCACAGAGCAGGTGCATTTATACGGAGACTTGATTACACACAGGTGGATTATATTTATAAGCATCAGTCATTTAGGACAACATTGGATCATTCAGGGATCATTCAGAGATCCTCACTGAACTTCTGGAGTGAGTTTGCTGCACTGAAAGTAAATGGGCTGAATAATATTGCACGCCCCACTTTTCAGTTTTTCATTTTTTATAAAAGTTTAAAATAACCAATAAATTTCGTTCCACTTCACAATTGTGGCCTACTTGTTGTTGATTCTTCACCGAAAAATTAAAATTTTATATCCTTATGTTTGAACCCTGAAATGCGGCAAAAGGTTGAAAAGTTCAAGGGGGCCGAATACTTTCGCAAGGCACTGTATTTACTAATCACATTAGCTAAAGGAGAGGCTCCTACCCAGCTGACTGTACAAGGCGCTGGTGGTTTTTGGACACTCAGATGGAGCCAAGGTGTGGGTGAAACCGCCACAAGGTCCTCCCACACCAGCTGAAGTGATTGCAAAGGGTACTGACAATGTGCTAGTTACTATGACTCCTGGTACAACTCAATATCATTACACTCCAGCCAGTAATGTGTATTTACGTGAGTAATTTGTGTTCCCCCCTCAGGTTTGGATTTTGTTAGCCCTCAGTGGATGCCTTCTGGTAGCATGGATTTGGCACGAGCATTATCAAGATCACCGCGGGTCAGAGGACAATCCAAATCGGGGGGGTGAGGGAGTTGGAGAGACAAATATGGAGAACAAAAGAAAATATGTGGCTGTACCTAGCTCGAGTACTGAATATGACAGAATTTTGCCTGAAAAATGCATATTCCAGCAATGTCCTGGAAACTTGTTTGGTCGCTGTACCAACTCCTGTTGCAGTATGGACTAAACTGTTACGAATTCAGTTAAACGATACTGACTTACAGGAAGCCGATCTACATTTCCATGCAGATTGGATAAGTCCTTATTATGCTTGTATGAACTGCCCTACTTATACAGATCTAGAGGAAAATATGATCAAGATATCAACTGGGGCAGTAACAGAAGCAGAATTATGCTTTGAATTTACATGTAAAAAAACGTATATTCCTGCTTGTAATGAAAAATTTCAACACACACACGCACAAACAAATGTACAAGCCGATGGACTAACAGGTGTACCAACCAAACCGCAGGTAAAGGTACAGGCAAAGTTGCCAAAAATCTGTGACAGAACTGACAGTAATTGTCAAGTTCTAAGAGAGGGACGGCGAATGCGATGTAACAAAATAATGACTGTCCCGTCATTGGATTTACATTTACCTTTGCCACCAGGTTGGGTTTTAGCTTGTGGTAACACTAGTTACACTTATATACCTGCCAACGTGACTGGAGGCCTATGTGCTTTGTCCAGATTGACATTAACTGTGATCCCTAAACCATCTGAGCATGATTTACGTAAATCATCTGAACATGCATTAAAAAAAAGGAGTACTATCCTACTTCCTGAGGATTGTAATTATGATGTGGCACTCTTGTCACGGGCAGAATATATAAGTATGGCTGTATCACTGGTAGGAATACCAGGCTTAGCAGTATATAATCATAAAACTATATCATGTATGGCGTGTTTTATGGTTGTAATGATATAAATATTACTAGGGCCATTATAAAAGATGTTTTGTTAGATTTACAATCATATAAGAAAGTAATATTACAGAATAGAGCTGCTATAGATTACTTATTACTTAAGCATGGTTATGGATGTAACAGTTTTACAGGAATGTGTTGCTTCAATTTGTCTGATCATTCAGAAGATGTTCATGACAGGTTGCAGCAACTGCAGGAAATGATTACTCACATTAAGCAAGATGTAGATCAAGGGTGGTGGGATTGGCTATTAGCCTTCCTACCCGATTTCGGATATCTTCGACAAATTGTCGGAGTCATCCTTTGTATAATAACTCTTTTAATTATGAGCTGTTGCTGTCTACAATGTATTCCATCCTTATACACTATGTTAAAACGCACTAGCTACCAAACAATAAAGGTAGCTTATGGGGCATACTGTATAAGGTTACTTGACCTGTCTAGGGTGGAATGTATTGCAAAATAGCAGACCTTGACAAAATGGCTGCTTATGACAAAATGTTTATGATAGCCAGGCCATAAGTAACCTTAATTTGAACCCGGTATAAAGTAATGTCTATATACTCTGTTTAAGGACATATCTATACCAACCAGATCAACAGGTTATATTTGTATGTCCATACTAATTAGATACAGATTAGATCAATGACGCTGTTTAAGGACATATCTATACCAACCAGATCAACAGGTTATATTTGTATGTCCATACTGATTAGATGAAAAGAGCAACTCTGTTTAAAAGGTATATGTCACAAGACATATTCTAGTGAAAACTGGCCCCTTTCACATGAATATGATCTTGGAGATAAGTGAGGCCTTACAGAGGTGTATCACTTCTGTAGACGCCCACTTTATGACACACACAAAGGGTATAAGTTTGGAAGACATTCCCTCAGCATTAATGTTGCATTTTTGATAGCAGATCATTGGGGACGCCTGTTGATGCTGCTTGCTGTCACATGGCTGAGTGATGCTTCCTACAGATACCCTTATCAGAACTAAGTTTAGCAGTGTTGTAAGTATTTGATTTGATTACCGTGCTATACCTGCTGTATTGTAAGTGTTGAATATATATCATAGTTTGATTGACTTTGATATTTGATTATACTTTGCTTTATTGCAAGGGTTGATTTGATATACTTTAAGTATTTGATTACCTTACTATACCTGCTGTATTGTAAGTGTTGAATATATATCATAGTTTGATTGACTGTGATATTTGATTGTACCTCGCTATACCTGCTGTATTGCAAGGTTTGATTATACCTTCTAATATCTGTTATACTTTTCCTCGTTGTAAGACCTTCTTCTTATACTCTTCTTAGTGAAATGTTACCTTTTGATATCTTCTTACCTTTTGCTATCTTCTTATACTCTTCTTAATAAAATGTTAAGCCATTTGGGGATAGTCTAGTGTTTTATTCTATAACTTTATTCTATTACATGGAATCCAAAGAATCTCTTTCATTTGGCAATACACAGGGTTAAACAGAAAACCTTTCCCCTTGCCTCTAGGCTGTTGTGATCTTTTCATTTAATTGTAGCTCCTGGGCTGGCAGTGTGGGGACTGCTGTGCCAGGGAAATATGCTTCACGTACCCCTCTTGGCATGCAAGAGTTACCTCTGTTCTAGACCCATGGTGGAATGGATAGCTTTGAGAAGAGAGTCATTGTTTTCCCCAAAACATAAATGACAACCAGCTGCCTCTTGGGAAAAATCTAAATCTGTAATTTCCCCCTTGTCTGGGTCACTGTCAGACTCAGGTGCCACAGGATGGAAGGAGCTGGATGAGGTGGAGGTGCTAGGCCCAAATGGTATGGTCAGACGTTTATCTATGGCCAAATTAGCTTCCTTTTTGATGACAGATCTCAAGGATTCCATGAGGGAGGGTGACTCTTCAGTAATCACTTGTAATGTACTGTACGTTTCAGACATATTTGCTTTTTAGAAGCGGCCACCAGAGATTTTCTACACAGGCCTCATTTTCTTTCTACTGACTTGGAAGATACTTAACCTACAGAGCATAAAAAAATGAAAGAGGGGACCCATAACCTTTTAACCAACAAAAGGGAGAGAAGGAGGGACCCATCAAGCCAATGGCTACTGCTATATCCATGGTTTTACAGGAGGATGGACATATTGGCACAGGACCTCCTAGCACCACAGCAGAGCACAGGTATGCACAGTACAAGCTCCGCTCTGTGGACTTATTCCGCAGAACAGGTAAGGAAGCCACTGCTTACCCGGGGAACCTATTCACTGCTACATCCCTCCTAGCAAGCTAGCGAAAAGAGCAGGCTAAGAGACAGTCTGGGGGGCATGGATATCTTCCTGTCAATGCCACTGTGAATGTGTGGGAGAAAAATAAATAAGTAATAAAACGTTTAAAAAAAAACAACCCTTAAAAATCCATAATGTAAACAAAGTAAACAAACATATTAGGTATCCCCATGTGCATATAAGTCTGCACTATGCAAAAGTAGTAAAGTTGTATTATTTATCTCGTATCGTCAACACAAAACACAATGTGTGAATTAATGTGTGTGTTTGACCTGACCTCCCACAAAATTAGCAAGAAAAACTCATCAAGCAAAGAATAAGTCCTTACATAGCTATGCTGAAAGAAAAATAAAGTTATGAATTTTGGTAGACGGCGATGGAAAATCTATATAAAAGTCGCCGAGCATTATTGATAGGTCATCAATATCAAATCAGTGGGAATCCAACACCTGGCACTCCAACGGCCAATCAGCTGTTTGATGAGGGTTTGGTACTGAAGTGAGATTTCTCTTCTTAGGCCAGTGGCATTATGTTCACTAGTCACATGGGCATACAGCTACTATACAATGGCATTTTTCTATGTATGCAGTGCAGAGGCTACAGAGCTCAACCAAATGACGTGACCTCTTCAAACAAATGATTATCAAGGGTGTGGGTGTTGAATCCCCACTGATCTGATATTGACCTAGGCTAAGTATAAGTTATTAATATCATAGTCCAGGGAGTCCCCTTTAATGATCCACTTGGCAGTAGCATCAGGCGCTTCCCTTCGCATGTAGACTTTTTTTTTTTTCGCCAAATGTGATGATATTTTGTCTGATCATAAAGTTCAAATTTTTTCTCATCCAGGCACATCACACAATTCCATTAACTTTTTGTAAAGTTCATGAGCTGCATGCAGTGGTTTATTGTTGCAAAAGACATAATTTGTGGAATTTTGGGAAGCACTTTGCCTCCCTTAATATCCTCCTCACTGAACACTATGTGGGTGAAATACACTCATGAATACTCTTCTTGGCAGTTTTCCAACTATTCCAACCTTTTCAACAGTTTTTAGCTTTGCCTTGTTTGGGATCAGTCTAATTTCGACTAAGTACTAGTTTTATAAGCATTCAATGATCACAAAAAGTATCACAACTTCTGCCTCATTTGCATTGACAGATTGATGGATGACAAAGTAATTTTACGTGAGAGAAGTCTTGTATTCATATCCCAAGGAAACAGGACATGATCATAGCAAACAGTGGAGTTCCCTGAGACTAAAAGCAATAAAAACAAAGAATTTTGTAGGCCCAAAGATGCTTGTTTCGCTGGTTTTATTTGAAATATTCCTCAGTGGTGGATAACATTTCATAGGTTTAGGTTTTCATAATAATACACCAATACTCTATCAGAAAGGATTCCAACTATAAAAGGTAAGCCATTTTTTGATATCTTTAAGAAAAGTTTACTTTATAAGACTTCTTTGTCAAGATTCTTGAGGGATGGCAATAGTTTTGAAGCTGACTACAGTTTTTCAGATTTCCATATGTAACTGTATCAAAATTTGAGAATTTCCTGGCTTAACCTGTAATATATTTTAAAACTGCACATCTAAGCATTACCACATCGTTGACCATAGTGCGTCATATTCATGGAAAGAAAAATATTAGTACATATTTGAAGCTAAAGCAACCATCATTATGTATTGAAAAAATACTTCAAAGTTTTTTTTTTCTTAGAAAGAAAACTTTCAGTTTGTTTTTAGCACATCACAGGAATATATATATATATATATATATATATATATATATATATATATATATACACACCACTGTATTTATAAAGTGCAAATAGTTTTATTATTGCAATATGTGGTGCTTAGCATATGCAGTCTGGGACATTTTAAAGGCTAGTAATAACACATAGGAACAAACTGAACTTGCTAAAGCAGTCAACCAGTTTTTAACCATAATCTATTAAACCCAGGTTATAACAATTAAGTAGAAAAATGTTTTTACCTGAAGCTTAATCTTGGATATTAAAAGGGGTTATGTGTAGCCTTTTGTATATGAAGCTTAAGACATTATCTGATCTGGACAACCTAAATAGTCAAAAGGAAAGCTGTCCTTTGAAGAAATTGGTTAATAGAGGGATTCGAAATGTGTGGATTTAGAACATAACCTTTCTTTATAAAGCTGCTGTCTATATGTGTCTTATATTTTAGAGCAACCTTGGCCCTACCTCAAGCACCAAGTCTACATTTGCCATATTTGCTTCCTCTATAACTATGTCCAGCTACCCACCAATCCATTATATTTGCTTAGCCTGAAAGGACTGATAAACCTTTAAAAGGGGTTTTCCAATGCCATATTCCAATGGAATGGAAATGAGGAAAATAGCTAAGCATGACCACAGCTCCATTAAAATGCCTCTGACATTATATATTGCAAATGTGGAATGACCAATAAACAAATTTACCATTATAATATAGCTTGAGACACTTGCTGTGAAGTTGGTGCATAGCAAATACAAATAGTGCCATTTTGCATATGAAAAAATAGCTAACATACACCAGATGTGATATGAAATAATATAAAATGCTTTTTGTCATTACAGACTGCTCAGAGGTATACACTTACAGTATTTCTCTTTTTGCATGTTAATTTATACATAAAATGAAGATTAGCTAAACTAGATAGAAAGATAGTATAAGTGTCTTTCAACAGCTTTTTCCTTACATAACATGTAGAGGTTTGCCCAGGCAGCAGCAAACAGACTTCAGCAACATTTCTAATTTATTACAGCACTTGTTGTTAAGGTTATAAAACTTGTTCCTTCTAAAACAATCATGCATTAGAAGCTCTATAAAATATAAGCTTCACAAATAAAATCATCACACCCAAACTATAGTTTTAGCAGGGAGGGTGTAGGCACGATAAAGCAAAAAGAGCTAAAACGTTAAAATAAGTGGAAAAGTGAAAAAAAAAAAAACTATTTTGATTTAGCACTATGTTGGAAGAGTAGACAACTAAGCATAAAAGGCTTATTTAAAACGTGGTACTATTTTCTTTTTTGTTGCAGTGATGACTTCTGACACAGGGACATGTGACTGCTGCAGCCTGTAGTGGACCACTGCTCCAGCTAGTGATCTACTGGAGCATTCACATACAGGTGCATCTCAAGAAATTAGAATACCTTTGAAACATTTATTTCTTTCAGTAATTAAATTAAAAAAGTGACTTCCTATATTTTTTAGATTCTTTACACACAGAGTGTTCTATTTCAAGTGTTTTATTTCTGTAAATGTTGATTATGGATTACAGATAATGAAAACCAAAATCTAAGAAAATTAGAATATTGTAAAAAAGGTATTTATTTATTATGCTTACTTATATAGCGCCATCATATTCCGCAACGCTTTACAGATATTGTCATTCACTGTCCCACAATCTACATTCCCTATCAGTATGTCTTTGAAGTGTAGGAGGAAACCGGCGTACCTGGAGGAAACCCACACAAACACAGGGAGAACATAAAAACTCCTTGCAGATGTTGTCCTTGGCAGGATTCGAACCCAGGACTCCAGCACTGCAAGGCTGCAGTGCTAACCACTGAGCCACTGTGCCGCCCTTCAGTTCAGTATTGTAAACCTGCCAAGGTTTCCTAAGCCTTTAAATGGTCCCTCAGTCTGGTTCAGTAGGACACACAATCATGGAAGACGCTGATTATGGGTTTTATTACTGAAAGTTTCAAAGATATTCTAATTTATTGAGATACACCTGTATATCTGTGTCAGGATGTCATTGCTGCAGCACGAAGTAGAGACCATCAGGGGACTCAGAAGCATTGGAACAGGAGCAACAGGGGACAGTGAGGCAAAGTGTACATTACTGTATACCATCAACAATAATTTTTTGCTGGAGAACCCGTTTAATATACTTATAAACTTGCTGTAAAAAGTGATTTTGTTTTGCTTTTACTAGATTAGAGTTATGTTAAAGTTCTTGTATTTGAAATACATATATGAGGCTGCAGTTACAACAAATTAAAGGGTTTTTTTTTCTAGTACTTGAAAGAATAGAAAACTAAACATGAAAGCTTTATATAAAATGTGCTAGTATTATATTTGTTGCTTTAGTGGGTCACCGCTGTAGCCACTGATTTGCTGCAGCAGTCACATTTTTTTACATCACAATGTCATGGCTGCAGCAGAGTGGCTGGGGTCTGGGAAGCATTGGAACAGGAGCAGGAGGGGATCAGTGAGGAATTAGTTAGGAGAGTATGACTTTTTATATTTTTGGACACCATCCTGAATTTAGTTAGCAATAATATTTTTTTTTTTGTAGGAAAACCCCTTTAATACACTTTTAAATTTGTTATAAAAAATATATAGTTTTAGCTTAGAGTATTGTTAAAGTTCTGTATTTGGAATACATTTTATGATATTACAGTGTCAAAAATGGATGATTTTTCTAGCATGTCACTTGCTCTTTTGTTGACTTGCCAACCAGGGTTTGCTAGAACACTGAGATTCCTTGCATCTAGGTAGGGGTTCCCCAGAAAGAAAACATGAAAACATTAAAGACTTTGACCACTTCTATACATAGTTATTTTAAGTTAATAATGTGAACACGGAAAACCTACAGAAAAAAACCGTGGCATTTTAGCAAATCCCATCCAAACATTGCAGAAAAATATGTACAGCAGACACACTGCAATTTCCAAAACCGCTGCGGTTTTGGAAATTGCAGCATGTCAATTATACCTATGGAAACGCTGGCAGTTTCTGTATAGGTGTATTAAAAACAGAAAGTCCATAGGGGAATCCTCTGCGGACCTTCTGTAAAAAGCTCTGCGGCAAAAAAACACAATGTTACCGCCGCGGTTTTTCCTGCAGCACTTTTTTTTGCTGGAGCCCGCTACATGGGGCCTTAGTCTTAATAAAGCCCAAGTGCAACTTTAATTAAATTAATTTCCCCCTCATATTATGGCCCTGATTCCCCCTGACATAAATATTGCACCTCTAATGACCCCTTATATCAATGACCACCCCCTTATATTCATAATGCCTCCTAATATAAATGATGCCCCTAATGGCCCCTTATATAAATAACCTCCCCCCTTGTATTCATAATGCCCCCCAATAACCCTTATATAAATGAACCCCCCATTGTCATAATGCCCCCTAATGAATCCTTCCATTATAGTTATATTTCCCCCTCCTAACCACCCCTTATACGATTACATTCCATCCAACTTTCAAAGGACAGAAAGAGGGACAAAATATACAGCGTGCTATGCGCGCCGTAGCAAATTTACAGTGCCTTGCGAAAGTATTCGGCCCCCTTGAACTTTTCAACCTTTTGCCACATTTCAGGCTTCAAACATAAGGATATAAAATTTTAATTTTTTGGTGAAGAATCAACAACAAGTGGGACACAATCGTGAAGTGGAACGAAATTTATTGGATATTTTAAACTTTTGTAAAAAATAAAAAACTGAAAAGTGGGGCGTGCCAAATTATTATTCCCCTTAAGTTAATACTTTGTAGCACCACCTTTTGCTGCGATTACAGCTTCCCTGTCCCTGCTGAAGAAAAGCAGGCCCAAACCATGATGCTGCCACCACCATGTTTGACAGTGGGGATGGTGTGTTCAGGGTGATGAGCTGTGTTGCTTTTACGCCAAACATATCGTTTTGCATTGTGGCCAAAAAGTTTGATTTTGGTTTCATCTGACCAGAGCACCTTCTTCCACATGTTTGGTGTGTCTCCCAGGTGGCTTGTGGCAAACTTTAAACGAGACTTTTTATGGATATCTTTGAGAAATGGCTTTCTTCTTGCCACTCTTCCATAAAGACCAGATTTGTGCAGTGTACAACTGATTGTTGTCCTATGGACAGATTCTCCCACCCCAGCTGTAGATCTCTGCAGTTCATCCAGAGTGATCATGGGCCTCTTGGTTGCATCTCTGATCAGTCTTCTCCTTGTTTGAGATGAAAGTTTAGAGGGAAAGCCGGGTCTTGATATATTTGCAGTGGTCTGATACTCCTTCCATTTCAATATGATCGCTTGCACAGTGCTCCTTGGGATGTTTAAAGTTTGAGAAATATTTTTCTATCCAAATCTGGCTTTAAACTTCTCCACAACAGTATCACGGACCTTCCTGGTGTGTTCCTTGGTCTTCATGATGCTCTCTGTGCTTTAAACAGAACCCTGAGACTAACACAGAGCAGGTGCATTTATACGGAGACTTGATTACACACAGGTGGATTATATTTATCATCATCAGTCATTTAGGACAACATTGGATCATTCAGAGATCCTCACTGAACTTCTGGAGTGAGTTTGCTGCACTGAAAGTAAAGGGGCCGAATAATATTGCACGCCCCTCTTTTCAGTTTTTTATTTTTTAGTTTTTTCAGTTTAAAATATCCAATAAATTTCGTTCCACTTCAATATTATGTCCCACTTGTTGATTCTTCACCAAAAAATTTAAATTTAATATCTTTATGTTTGAAGCCTTGAATGTGGCAAAAGGTTAAAAAGTTCAAGGGGGCCGAATACTTTCGCAAGGCATTGTAGCTCCACCCACTTCTATGTTGACTCTGCCGATTCTCATCTATTTTATGTGCCCCCACACAGTATAATGCTCCTACAGTAACCCTAACATTATATGCCCCCACATTATAATGTTCTCCTCCAATTGCCCCACAGTATTAAGTCCCTCTAATCCCTGGCGGAAACTAGAGGGGGATGTTAAACTGGGGCAGCTGTAGGGTGACATTAAACTATGGAACAGTTGGAGGGTGACATTAAACAGTGGGGGTAGTTGGAGGGGGACATTAAACTGGGGGCAACTAGAGGCAGACATGTCCCCCTCCAGCTACCCCTCACGGTTTAATGTCCTCCTCCAGTTGCCCCCAGTTTAAACCCTTCACGCATTCTCACGTACCTGTACGTGGGAGAATGTGGTTAGTTACCGCATCCCCATGTGCAGGTACGTGATGGTGATCGAGCGGGCTCAGAAGCAGAGTCCATGTGATCACCGCGGGAGCTCGGCTGTATTTTACAGCCAGGCTCCCGCTGCAACAGCAGGGACCAGTGATAACACCGATCCCCGCTGTTTAACCCTTAAGATGCTGCGGTCAATAGCGTCCACGGCATTTTAAGAGTTTGTTCGCGGCACTGAGTGCCGCGGGCGGCATCGGGAGCGGGTGTAGCTGTCAGTTAAGCTAACACCCTGCTTCTTAACATGACCGCGGCATCCAAGGGGTTCTGCCATGTTGCCGCCCCCCGGCACCCCCCGCGGCAAGATCGGGGGTGCCGATATCTATAATATGCAGCCCGGGGTCTGGCCAGTGACCCCAGGCTGCCTGAAGCCCCCAGTACCTAGTTGATCCTGCCGGGACCTCTAGAAATCAGCCTGTGCGTCTACATAGGCTGAATTCCTGTATAGACTGCAAGACACGTGTATTGCAGTCTATAGTGCTAAATCAGTGATCAGACTATCGTTGGTTCAGGTGTCCTAGTGAGACATATATAAAAAAGTACAAAAAAAAAAAAGTAAAGTGTATGAAAACAATTAATTAATTAAGCAAGGAAATAACGATTTTTCGCCATCATCCCACAAAATAATAAGCCCTCAACCAACTCTGTCAAAAAAAAAAAAAATGATACACCTCTCAGAAGATGGTGATGCAAGAATAATTGATTTCTTTTCCCAAATGGTTTTTTGTTCTGAAAAACTAGTAACGCATAAAAAAAAAACAGTATAAATGAGTTATCGCCGTAATCATACCAACCAACAGAATAAATGTAACATGTTACTTATGCTGTACACTGCGTGGAAAAAAAAATTAAAAGGTAAAAAGCATTACCAGAATTGATGATGGTTTTTTTTTTTTAATCCACCAAGAAAGAGTTAATAAACTTTATTCTATAAGTTATAGGCACCCAAAAATGGTGTCATTACAAAATGCATCTCATACTGCAAACAACAAGCCCTCATACGGCTACATCACCAGAGAAATAAAGAAAATATAGCATGTACAATATGAAGAGAAAAAAAACCCCAAAATCGCCAAATCATTAAAACAAAACTGGCTGCGGCAGGAAGGAAATGTATAAGCTGTGCGAGCGTAAATCAGGGGACACCCCAAATTTAGAACTTACAAGCGAAAATAAACCAGAAGTGACCCCCAGAGAGACCCCCCCCCCCAATCATAAGAGCTGCTGGGGAAATAGTAGGGAGTTTGGTGTTCCCAATATACACCGCACAGCTTATTTATTCACTTTTCACCATTCGCTGTGCATTCACGTCTGGGATACTAATGCTCACTACACCCCTTGATAAATTCTTTGAGGGGTGCAGTTTTCAAAATGTCACTCCTTAGGGGATTCCACTTTACTGGTACTTTAGAGGCTCTGCAAACATGACATGGCGTCCAGATACCAAACATCTAAATATATACTTCAAAAGCTACATAGCGCTCCTTCGCATCTGTGCCCTGCTGTGTGACCAAACTGCAATTTATACCCACATGTATGACACTGGTGTACCCAGGATAATGTAATTAATGCCATATGCGGGTATAAACTGCTGTTTGGACACAGACGGGAAGGAGCGCTATTTTGGTTTTTGGAGCACAGATTTAGACGGTTTGGTTTTTGGACGCCATGACACTTTTGCAGAATTGCTGAAACACCAGTAAAGTGGAATCCCCTGACATGTGACCCCATTTTGGAAACTACACCCCTGAAGGAATTTATCCAGGGGTACAGTGAATGTTTTTAACCTCCAAGTGTTGCATTAATTAAGTTTCCAGAAATGAATACGCAGCTGATAATGATAGGAGAAAATGACAATTTTTCCAGGAATACATCATTTCAGTGTGTAATATGTTGTGTCCGGCTTGTATCAGAGATGATTGCTCCAAAAGCTGTTGTGCCCGGGATACCCGCTTAACAGTTTTAGGAGTGCGTGTCTCTGATGACACAAACTGGGTGCAACGTATTGGGCACTGAAATGGCATGTTTATTTAAAAATGTCAATTTTCACTTTGTACATTAATTTTCAAGAGGCACTCTTGGGCTCAAAATGATAATACCCCTTGATAAATTCTTTGAGGGGTGTAGTTTCTAAAATGGGGTCACTTTTTGGGGTTTCCATTGTATTGTTACTTTAGGGGCTCTGTAAATGCGACATGGCACCCAAAAACTATTCCAGCAAAATCTGCTTTTCATACCCCCAGTCTCGCTCCTTACCTTCTGTGTGCTGCCGTGTGCCCAAACATCAGTTTACACCCACATGTGGGGTATTTCTGTGCTCGGGAGAAATTGCATAACAAACTATGAGATGCATTTTCTCCTTTAACCCTTTCTGAGTGTGTTAATTTTAGAGCTAAATGAATGTATTATTGAAAAAAAATGAAATGTCTAAATATCACCTCCATATTGTTTTAATCCTCGTGAAATGCTTAAAGGGTTAACAAACTTCCCAAATGCTGTTTTGAATTATATGAGGGGTGCAGTTTTGAAAATTTGGTGATTCATGGGGGTTTCTAATATATAGGGCTTTATAATCCCCTTCAGAACTGAAGTGGTTCCTAAAAAATTAGTTTGAGAAATTTTCTTGTAAATCTGGAAAATCACTGTTACACTTGTAAGCTTTATAATGTCCAAAATAAATTAAATGACAATTAAAAGATGCCAATATATAGCAGAGATATGGTAGATAATATTTATTAACTTATTTGGCTGGTATGACTATCTGTTTGAAAAGCAGAGCATTTCACATTTTGAAAATTGATATTTTTTTCCAAATTTCCATCAAATTTCCTATTTTTTATAAATAAATACAAAAATATTGATCAATGTTTGCCACTAACATGAAGTACAATGTCTCACAAAAAAAAAAAATCTCAAAATCACTTGTGCAAATTAAAGCATCTTAAAGTTATTGCCATATAAAGCGACATATGTCAGTTTTGAAAAATGAGGCCTAGTCCTTAACGCACTTTTGCGCTCAGACCTGAAGGGGTTAATGCCACCCTCCATCTGCTCCCCCAGATTAATGTCCCCCTTTATCTACCACCAACTTAATGCCCCCTTCATCAGCCCCCAGTTTAATGTCCCCCTTTATCTGCCACCAATTTAATTTCCCCCCTTTATCTGTCACCAGCTTAATGCCCCCCTTCATCTGCCCCCAGTTTAATTGCCCCTCCATCTACCACCAGCTTAATGGCCCCCTTTATCTGCCAGCAGTTTAATTGCCCCCTTCATCTGCCTTCAGTTTAACTGGCCCCTACATCTGCCCCCAGTTCCCCCTCTTGCTCACACATGTTGTGTCCCTGTCTCTTCGATCACTCTTGTTCCCAGTTTCTGTGTAACATCACAGTCTGTCCCAAAGTATCCAGAATAGCTCCGCCCACACAAGAGACTGATCACATGGTCATGACGTCATCAAAGGTCCTTTACCCACTAGGATTTAACATCTACCATCTACCCTTTACACTACCCTAATAAAGTTTGTTAACAGCAAAACACTTCTGAGCCATAGCGGGACAAACTGTAAGCTATGCAGAACCGCGGGACAGCTGTGTAAAATCGTAAAATTGGGACTCATTCACTGGGAGCTATGCTATTAATATACCCACAAAAAAAAAAAAGTCATACTCACCTACCTGCGATGCTGATGAATGGAACCGCCGCTTCCTCCCTGTCCACACACAGGAAGTCTGTGTCTGAGCACAGGCGGCTCGATGTTGTGACGTCATCACGCTGCCTGTGCTGAGAAGCAGACATCGGTCTGTGGTCTCAGCGTCTTGTAAACTGCAGGCCTGTATTGGCTTGCAGTTTACAATACTGTTAAGTTGCAGGAAGCGTTTTAACTAGATCGGTGTCTGCAGACACCGATCTAGTTAGAAATAAAGGATGTATTAATGACGGCCCCTGGGTGGGCCCCACAGAGTCAGTGGGCCCGGTGCAGCCACCCCCCTCTGCCCCCCCGCTAGCTACGCCTCTGGCCATATGGTAAGGTGAACTTTTTGAGATCTGTTCAAATAGTGCAGTGCTGCATGGTGTCTGCCATTGCTGTGGTGCTGTGCCACTGGGGTAGTGTGGTCTGGGGCCTTGCCTAGTAGCAGGGGAGTTACTGGGCTGCTCCCCCTGTGAGTGCTGTGTTGAGGCAGTGGCTGCTCAGCAGCGTCGCACCCAGTAGAGTAGGGACCCACTAGAGGCTAGTGGGCTTATACACCTTGATCAATATGTATACTAAGGACCCGGTGTTCATTTTTTGTAGATTTTGTTGAGAAGCATAGATCAACATATAATATGTCTTTTTCTGTAAAATGCCGAGACATATTTATTTACAGTATGTTTATAAACTTGAATATGTAGTGGTACACTAGGAGTTAAACTTCCAGATGATGTTCCAAAGAAAATCTAGCAAAGTGCTTCTTCATTTGTTTTCTTTAGGTGGCAATTATTATTATTTTTCATTATAAAAACATAAAAAGGTGATATTTATGAATACCACAGCTCAAATCGTAAGGAAACCTATAGCCAAGTTAAATCCTCCCATGGGCTCCATTATTTTCCACAAACTCTACAAAAACATAAACTGGATTCACTACTGAAATAAACCATTGACACTTATTTGTGTTTCACATATAATCAGTTTAATTCTACTTATTATGAACCTGAAAAAGAAGCAACAAAGAAACTATTGAAAGGGCAGAGAATGGAGCATGTGTGTATTTGAAGCCTCCCGCTTGTGGCCCCAAAGCAGAATTTATACCAAACAAGCAGGACCTAAAATTAGAAACATGCCATACAATTTAAATGAAAAAAATAAATGCAATTGATTAATGTATTACATCTGAAGTCATTTCCTTTGCACCTGCAGTTCACATCTAGAGAAAAACCAAAGCACCACTTAAAACAAAATGTGTATTCACAGAGTGGGAAGATTCTTTTTTCCAACCATACAACTGCAGTATAATATACACATGTAACCACTCCCTTACATTGCGTCTTCTCAAACAAATTACAAATATAAAATATCAGTAGAAAAGCCAAGGGAATGTTTCTACCTTTTACTCATTCAGTAAGGTGTAAAACAAACTTAAAAATGTGTTGCTTATTAAAAACCTTTCCTATAAAATATTATAATTGCCCCTCTCTCCAATCCAAATCCTCCCATCTAACCATCCTCTTGTATCTGATGTATCCATAAAATTCCTCTGGCTAGCAGTGTTTAGATCTGCTGTCCTGCTTCTCTGTGATTGTGGTTTGAATCCAGACCAGGGCAACATCTGTATAAATTCTGCATGTTCTCCCCCATATTGAGGGAGGGTTTCCTCCCACAATCCAAAAAGTACAGTAGCTTCTCTTAAGTGTTTGTGCATGTCATAAGGGCTTCACCAACAAAGGAGTGAATCACTCTGATGCTATGTAACAAATAATAATAATAATAAACAACAAAAAAAACTTTTTGGCTGCAAACACTCTAAATGGCATATGATGAGTTTCAAGCGTACAGTGCTGGCCAAAAGTATTGGCACCCCTGCAATTCTGTCAGATAATACTCAATTTCTTCCAGAAAATGATTGCAATCACAAATGCTTTGGTAATAATATCTTCATTTATTTTGCTTGCAATGAAAAAACACAAAAGAGAATGAAAAAAAAGTCAAATCATTGATCATTTTACACTAATCTCCAAAAATGGGCCGGACAAAAGTATTGGCACCCTCAGCCTAATACTTGGTAGCACAACCTTTAGACAAAATAACTGCGAACAACCGCTTCCGGTAACCATCAATGAGTTTCTTACAATGCTCTGCTGGAATTTTAGACCATTCTTCTTTGGCAAATTTCTCCAGGTCCCTGAGATTTGAAGGGTGCCTTCTCCAAACTGCCATTTTGAGATCTCTCCACAGGTGTTCTATGGGATTTAGGTCTGGACTCATTGCTGGCCACTTTAGAAGTCTCCAGTGCTTTCTCTCAAACCATTTTCTAGTGCTTTTTGAAGTGTGTTTTGGGTCATTGTCCTGCTGGAAGACCCATGACCTCTGAGGGAGACCCAGCTTTCTCACACTGGGCCCTACATTATGCTGCAAAATTTGTTGGTAGTCTTCAGACTTCATAATGCCAATCACACGGTCAAGCAGTCCAGTGCCAGAGGCAGCAAAGCAACCCCAAAACATCAGGGAACCTCCGCCATGTTTGACTGTAGGGATCGTGTTCTTTTCTTTGAAGGCCTCTTTTTTTTTTCCTGTAAACTTTATATTGATGCCTTTTCCCAAAAAGCTCTACTTTTGTCTCATCTGACCAGAGAACATTCTTCCAAAAAGTTTTTGGCTTTCTCAGGTAAGTTTTGGCAAACTCCAGCCTGGCTTTTTTATGTCTCTGGGTCAGAAGTGGGGTTTTCCTGGGTATCCTACCATAGAGTCCCTTTTCATTCAGACGCCGACGGATAGTACGGCTTGACACTGTTGTACCCTCGGACTGCAGGGCAGCTAGAACTTGTTTGGATGTTAGTCGAGGTTCTTTAGCCACCATCCGCACAATCTTTCGTTGAAATCTCTCGTCAATTTTTCTTTTCCGTCCACATCTAGGGAGGTTAGCCACAGTGCCATGGGCTTTAAACTTCTTGATGACACTGCGCACGGTAGACACAGGAACATTCAGGTCTTTGGAGATGGACTTGTAGCCTTGAGATTGCTCATGCTTCCTCACAATTTTGCTTCTCAAGTCCTCAGACAGTTCTTTGGTCTTCTTTCTTTTCTCCATGCTCAATGTGGTACACACAAGGACACAGGACAGAGGTTGAGTCAGCTTTAATCCATTTCAACTGGCTGCAAGTGTGATTTAGTTATTGCCACCACCTGTTATGTGCCACAGGTAAGTAACAGGTGCTGTTAATTACACAAATTAGAGAAGCATCACCTGATTTTTCAAAGGGTGCCAATACTTTTGTCCACCCCCTTTTTTATGTTTGGTGTGGAATTATATCCAATTTGGCTTTTTGACAATTCTTTTTGTGGTTTTCCATTGAAGACAAATTAAATGAAGATATTATTACCAAAGCATTTGTGATTGCAATCATTTTCTGGAAGAAACTGAGTATTATCTGACAGAATTGCAGGGGTGCCAATACTTTTGGCCAGCACTGTATGTGTTTGTTCAGGAAATCCCATATCATGACCCTGTATTAGAAAGAGTTAATTTTGCTTCTTGATTGTTCTTCCAATTCAATTCTAAATTTATTATTTAAGGTCTTGGTACTGTCAACATATACAGCAAAACACATACTCCTATATTAACCTTTGGAAAGTTCTGTATGTGAAGGAGGGGGCTAGAAGATATAAATATTCAGTGTATATTATGCTAGTGAAACCATTTGACTTCCGATGTCTGCTTGATTTCCTTCATCTTTAAATGCCCTGGATATTTTTGGCTGTCATGAATGACATTGGGTTCTCCCAAGCTAGAGTTAGTTATTGTTTATAATTTTTTTTTTTACTGGCTTGGTTGTACTTTCTTGCTTATTGTCTTTTCTTTTATTAAAATCACTTAAATCAGTGGTGTGCAGCAATTGTGTTCTTACTATCCTTACAGCCCACCATAAACTTTTTCGGTTACTTCCTGTGAAATTCTACAACTGTAATGATAATTAATTCAATAGCTCAAGGTCATTCGTGCTTTGGTCCCTGTAGCAATCGCATGAGCTATTTTGGCTCTAGTATTGACTTTCTATCCACCAAAAAAACGATACACGTTACATCATATCGATGATATACATTTAGGATAATTTTATACCACAGCCAAGACCTAGTTGAGACATCTTTGGTTGTGACTAAAAATGTGCTCATTTAGTAAGATTATGTTTGTCCAGGCATCATTAGCTTCAGTAGTTTTGTTAAAATGCGGAATCACATAATAAGACTGTCATCTACACTGTATCATGGGGTCTGGTTTTATGCAGTAAGATGTTTTAACAGGGTGTAGGAGACTTGAAAGACTCAGTGTCTTAAAATATCAGGATTCTTTCTGCCAACTTATTAAACTCAAAGCCCTTGCCCTGCCTTCACAATAAAATGCAAAGCCAGGGAAAAGCTGGATATAGAGGTAGCTGCTATGCACACTAGCTTGCTTCCTGCATCTATTCTCACAAACTTTTATTTTTTCAAACTATTTTAAATGTTGGAAAATGAAGAGTGCTGCCAGGTAATCACGTGTCCCAAGTCTTTCTTACTGAGCCAAGGCAAAAAATGAAGAAAGTCTCTTACTTTCCAGGCCAAATCCTATAAACAGAAACATTTGGACCTGGTATTATTGTTAACCCCTTGGCAGCATCACAAGTGCTTTAAGTTAGAACAAAAATAGAAACTCTCAGTCAAATCGATTTTTGGTACTTCAACAATTTTTTAAACTGACTAATATGTATTGCTTTATTTATTTAAGAGCATATCAAGATTTTTCAGTACAGTAACTATGAGATACAAATCTGGGCTGCATTTAATATTTAAGAAATATCAACTAATTTAAAAAAAGAAATTGTAAGTGGAAAGCGACAGTCAGTGTAACTGGAGGAGCGCAGAGGCTGCAGGTGCAGTGCCTGAGGGTAACCTTGTGGAAGAGTGAAGAAATCAGGCGATCCCTTTTAGAGGCTAACTGAGGGTAACCTTCACACCAAAAAGGGGTTTTTCAGGCTTAACAACAGATGACCTATCCTTACAATAAGTCATCAATATCTGATCATTGGGGTCCAACATCCAAGATCCCGCATATCAGCTGTTTGAAGAGGCTGCAGCGCTCAGGTGACAGCTGCAACCTCTTCACTACTCACCATGCACAGTGCCATACATTTATACAGTGGCTGTGCTTGGTATATCTGCCGTGTGTAGAAGTCTAAACTCAAAATACAGTGCTACATAATCAGACTTTTTTCTGAGCATTGAGTGAGAGGAAGATCTTACTGCAATGCTGAACCACCCCAGAACACGCCCCAGATGCACTATTAGTTCATTTGTATAGGAATGAAAAGCAGTTTTTCATCAAACTCAAGTGGCCATTCTACAAACAAATTATAGCATTGTGCACACAGCTCATTATAAAGGCAGTAGGGTTGGTTTTGGTGCTGTCAGACTCCCTTTAACATCCATACTAGATTGTATCCTTAAAGGATTAATGACTTTGTTGACTTCAGCTGCTCCCATAATCATATTAATAAAAGAATGAATAAAACTATCATTGTATCATACAAAGCAGTCCTGTAGAACAGTTGAACTGGTATCAGAAGGTAAAAAAAATCCCAGATGCAAGTGTACAAAAAAAACAAACATTTGGATAACAATTAAAACGTGAATACATGGCATTCTCCATGTTCAGACCACATTCACAGAATGGTAGTTTACAAAATACAAAAGAGCCATGTCAAACAATATCTAGGACAACAAATATAGTCATGGCCATAAGTGTTGGTACCCCTGAAATTTTTAATGATAATGTAATTTCTCCCAGAAAATTATTACAATTACACATGTTTTGTTATACATGTTTATTTCCTTTGTCTGTATGGGAACAACAAAAAAAACTGAGAAAAAAGGCAAATTGGACATAATTTCACACAAAGCTCAAAAAATGGACTGGACAAAATTGTTGGCACTTTTTTCGAAATTGTTGATAAATAATTTTGTTTCAAGCATGTGATGCTTGTTCAAACTCACCTATATCAAATAACAGGTGTGGGCAATGTAAAAATCACACCTAAAACCAGATAAAGTGTGTCTGTGTGTGCCACACTAAGCATGGAGAACAGAAAAAGGAGAAGAGAACTGTTAGATCACTTGAGAACCAAAATTGTGGAAAAATATCAACAATCTCAAGGTTACAAGTCCATCTCCAGAGATTTTGATGTTCCTTTGTCCATGGTGAGCAACATAATTAAGAAGTTTACAACCCATGGCACTGTAGCTAATCTCCCTGCAAGTGGACTGAAGAGAAAAACTGAGGAAAGGTTGCAATGCAGGATAGTCCACATGGTGGATAAGTAGCCCTAATCAAGTTCCAAAGAAATTCAAGCTGTCCTGCAGGCTCAGGGTGCATCAGTGTCAGCGCGAACTATCTGTCGACATTTAAATGAAATGAAACGCTGTGGCCGGAGACCAAGGAGGACCCCACTGCTGACACAGAGACATAAAAAAGCCAGACTGCAGTTTGCCAAAATGTATGTGTGTAAGCCAAAATCCTTCTGGGAAAATGTCTTGTGGACATATTAGAACAAGATAGAGCTTTTTGGTAAAACACATCATTCTACTGTTTACCGAAAACGGAATGAGGCCTACAAAGAAAGAACACAGTACCAACAGCCAAATATGGTGGAGGTTCAAAGATGTTTTGGGGTTGTTTTGCTGCCTCTGGCACTGGGTGCTTGACTATGTGCAAGACATCATGAAAACTAAAGATTACCAAAAGATTTTGGGTCTCAATGTAGGGCCCAGTGTCAGAAAGTTGGGTTTGTATCCAGGTCATGGGTCTGCCAGCAGGACAATGACCCCAAACATACTTCAAAAAGCACCCAGAAATGAATGGAAACAAAGCGCTGGAGAGTTGTGCAGTAGCCAGCAATGAGTCTGGATCTAAATCCTAGTGAACACCTGTGGAGAGATCTTAAAATTGCTGTTGGGAGAAGGCCCACTTCAAATATGAGAGACCTGGAGTAGTGTGCAAAAGAAAAGTGGTCCAAATTTCTAATTAAGAGGTGTAAGAAGTTTGTTGATGGTTATAGGAAGTGATTGATTTCAGTTATTTTTTTCCAAAGGGTGTGCAACCAAATATTAAGTTGAGGGTGCCAGTAATTTTGTCCAGCCCATTTTTGGAGTTTTCCATCTCATTTTTACCCTTTTTTCTCAGTTTTTGTGTTGTTACAACGCACAAAGGAAATAAACGTGTATAAAAAAACATGTGCAATTGCAATATATTTCTGGGAGTAGGGGGTTAATATCCTGTTGAAGAACAGAAAGGAGCCGTCTGTAATAGCCTGCTTGTCTTACAGTCTGTAAAAGGACTGTGAGCAGGAGTAGGGGTGCATGGCTCAGGTGCTTGGACACTGCGGGATTTCTTTCTATACAGTAGTATATTTCCCAGTTTTAACTGTAATATGAAACAAAATAGAACCAAGGGGAAGGCAGAGAAAGAACTGGGATAACATATTTGGGGGGATTTTGTGTTTTACTTTCTCATTTCTTCCTTCTTTCCTGTGTTTACAGCTAGTCCTTTCTACTTGTTCATACACCTTCATTGCTCTGGATGAATTAAATTATGTTGTAGTTCTACAATAAAAATTATGTGACTTTGAAAAACTTACCTGAGAAAGTATCAATTGTCCATGACATCTATTCACAAATCCCCTCAGAAAAGAAAAGTAACAATCTGCACCTATGGTATTTGCAAGATATCGTAGTAGAAAATAACCCTGAAAATGAAAAAATTGATTTTACTCTGGAAAGTATTCAATATAATGATACATAAATGGATCATTTATGTATTTAACAAGCATCAAATCAAATTGGTAATACTTTAACTATCTCTGGCAATCCCACTGAAATGAAAGGTTCCGGTGAAAGTGGGGGGGGGGGGATAGGGCACCTATCTAACCTCTGCTCCATTCATATTGGTAAGGGTCCCATAACGGTTATTTACTGTTCTGTAAATTATCCCCTATTTTGTAGATAGGGGGATAAGCAGCTTTTATGCTGCCTGAGGCGAACACGGAAATGGTGCTCCCTTACCCCAAATAACTATGGGTTCAAGGTTGCAATTGCCATGAGAAGAGATGAGTATCTTACCTTAAAGGGGTTGTCCAGGCTAATTATTTTTTTTAATTAGGCTGGTGTCTCCCAGCGCGGTCTGGTTCTGCTGCTCCATTGTTTTCTTAAAGTAGAAGTCCCTCCTGCATGTGTCCGCTGAGGCCAATCAGCGGCCTCAGCAAAGGACATGTGACGTCACTACCTGTGATGTCCCCAGGTCCCTTCCTTGGGCCGCTGTTTGGCCTCAGCAGTCGCGTGACCACTGAGGTCAATCAGCGGCTTCAGCGGAAGGGACACAGGATGTCACAGCCAGCAAGGACTTCCGGAAAAGAAGACAACTGAGTAGCAGGATCAGACCATGCTGGGAGGACACCGGAGACAGGAGAGTATGTTTTTTTTCTCACCTCCCAAGGCCTAATTAAGAAAAAAAAATTTAGCCTGTACAACATCTTTAAGTGACAGATTGCAGAGTCCCTGAGGGGGTGGCGCCGATAGCTCCACTTTCCCTGGCTGCAGTTACCAGCAGAATAAGAAGAAAGATTGGCCTCCTCCAATTCCCATCCCTTATTGCCTCTACAACCAGTGAGTTCAGTGACAGGCTTTCCCAGTTTACTCACACGTACTGTGACACTGTCTGTTTGGAGGCAGGACTTAGGAGTGGCTGCTTCCCTTCCTCACCTGCTCCCCTGCCCTGCCAGCAAAGATGTAAGTTTGGGGGACAGCTGGCAGCCTAAAGCATCTGCTATCTCTATCTGAAGCTATAGATTTGTTAAAGGAATGTTTGTTGTTGCACCAACTATTATAATTACAAAGTAGCATAATTGATAAAGTTGAAAAAGGACAGAGGCCCACCAACTCCAGAGGAAAGTTTTATAAACCTTATAAGGCAGACCCCATATTAAGATAAAAAAAAACAGTCTTCTCTCCAAACATGGCAATGAGAATAAATGCATTCCATCTCTAAATATTTAAATCCCATAATTTGTACTAAAAGTATCTTAACAGATCTGTCATATACTACATTTTTTGTTAAATTCATTTATTCTGTTATCTAATTATTTACTATCCCTTTTGTAAATGTAAATAATTTGGCACAACAAACGTTTGCATGCAGTTTAAATGCAGTATATCTATAAGATTTACACAAATCAGTAAATTAGAATTAAACCTGTAATCACTAACCTTTAAGTAATGCACTTGCATGAATGTTTTGTCTGCATTTAAGCCATGTCGCACCATGGAAGCTCCAGATTCACTGACTTCACCAGTAGATTCTCCCTGTGGTCTAACAGTGTGACAAAAGTTGCATAATAAACAACAGGCTCTCAGTTTGTACAATCTGCACATTGTCCACTATATTATGCATAATATATACAAAGATTAAGACTAAGGCCCCACATTGCAAAAAAACAGCTTTTTTGTCGCAGATTTTGCTGCAGTTTTTAGATCCAAAGTCAAGAGTGGCTATAACAGGAATGGGAAATATATAGGAAGCACTTGTACTTCTCCCTTCTATTCAATCCACTCCTGGTTTTGCTTTAAAAAAAAAAAAAAAACGCAGCAAAATCTGCAACGAAAAAGCTGCTTTTCTGCGATGTGGGGCTTTAGCCTAAAGAGGTCTTTTGGACTAAAAATATGGATGACATCATCAATATCAGATTGTTGGAGGTCCAATGCCCGGCACTCTCACCAATCAGCTGTTTTCTGCAGCAGATTCACAGAGAATACCGCAGAATACAGATAGGTACGTTCTCTATCAGGTTACTGCAGATCAGTGGTCACTTGAATGTGAGCTAGGCTGCAGTGACTCAGTTCAGCCACGACACAAAGAACGGAGCTGTCTGCTTCCTGCTTCATTTGTTGTGTATTAACAGTTTAGAACAGTGCTGGGTGTCAGACACCCAACAATTTGATATTGATGACCTATCCTATAGGTCACTATTAAATATTGTTATCTCGGAAAACTCTTTTAATGCACAATTATTTTTTTCTAATTATTTAAAAAAACAAAAACTTCTAAACTCAGAAGTTTACAGGTGATTATTACTTTATTTGGTAAACCACAAAACTGGACTACTCGTAAAATCCTAGAACTCTGGTCAATAAACATTTAGCCTTTAGTAGTATAACATGGCAATATCAAACAGAATTTACAATTTTCTCTAAAATTTTAATTTGCACATGTAAAGAAAATTGTTCTAAATTTTGTTCTGAACTGTAATAGACATATGTTGGAATTTAAACAGTATGACTCCCAAAACACAACAATGACTAAAGCATAGGGTACAGATATTGCATTACATCTCCAAGTACAGGTATTGATTTAAAAGCTCATGATACAAAGCCTGACAGAATGAAAGACTCTTTTCATCTCTACTCAAGGCGGCTGATAAGAAGGCAATAGATAAAATGTCTTAAAAAGTTTAAATACCTAGATTCAACAAGGTGAGATGCGTGTTTTAGACTATACACAGTATTTGTTGTATTATAGAGAATACTGGCAACCTGTCCAATCCAGTCAATCTGGCTCTCTATCTGGCACTTCTATGATTTCTGACATGTGAAAAAAACAAAAACCACAAAACATTCCAGGAACCCAGTTGGTCTTAATTTGCCATTTTGGTCTCAGATCTGATGTTCTTCTTAACTTTATAATGGGTAAGGAATATGCAAATGCACACATGGTTTTCAAAGAAACCTAAAGGCATAATCTGGCAATAATGGCCAAGCCAGAATAACTCCTTCAAGAAGAAAGAGAGTATTTAGTTTATTTGTAAATCATGCATTGAATAGGGGAGTTACGTTCCAAAAGGTGGCACTAGGAGCAAGTTCCCCCTTTTTTTTTTTTTTTTTTTTTTAACAATGAGGTCTTATTTACATATTGCTTACCCAGAGATCTTAGCAGGGCATGCATGGTCTAATAAGTCATTGTACCGTCTCTCCCTAATGAGACACATTCCCCTTTGAAAATGTATAATAAAATACATTATGAATCCGGTCCAACATCTGTTGCATTGTAAAATTATTCCAGAAAGCGGTTTTGTTTACAACCAAACTACAGAGTATGGATGATCCATTTTTAGACACAAGTTGTAGGGGGAAGGAGAAATCTGGTAGGCCATGTCACCAATGTGGAGGTCATCATGCCACCATGTTGTATTGAACTTCAGTTTTTCAGATGGGAAGGCATGTACAGTGGGGAAAAAAAGTATTTAGTCAGCCACCAATTGTGCAAGTTCTCCCACTTAAAAAGATGAGAGAGGCCTGTAATTGTCATCATAGGTAGACCTCAACTATGAGAGACAAAATGAGAAAACATATCTAGAAAATCACAGTCTGATTTTTTAAAGAATTTATTTGCAAATTATGATGGAAAATAAGTATTTGGTCACCTACAAACAAGCAAGATTTCTGGCTCTCACAGACCTGTAACTTCTTCTTTAAGAGGCTCCTCTGTTCTCCACTCATTACCTGTAGTAATGGCTCCTGTTTGACATTGTTATCAGTATAAAAGACACATGTCCACAACCTCAAACAGTCGCACTCCAAACTCCACTATGGTGAAGACCAAAGAGCTGTGGAAAGACATCAGAAACAAAATTGTAGACCTGCACCAGGCTGGGAAGACTGAATCTGCAATAGGCAAGCAGCTTGGTGTGAAGAAATCAACTGTGGGAGCAATAATTAGAAAATGGAAGACATACAAGACCACTGATAATCTCCCTCGATTAGGGGCTCCATGCAAGATCTCACCCCGTGGGGTCAAAATGATCTCAAGAACGGTGGGCAAAAATCCGAGAACCACAGAGGGGGACCTAGTTAATGACCTGCAGAAAGCTGGGACTAACAGAACAAAGGCTACCATCAGTAACACACTACGCCGCCAGGGACTCAGATCTTGCAGTGCCAGACGTGTCCCCCTGCTTAAGCCAGTACATATCCGGGCCCGTCTGAAGTTTGCTAGAGAGCATTTGGATGTTCCAGAAGAGTATTGGGAGAATGTCATTTGGTCAGATGAAACTAAACTAGAACTGTTTGGTAGAAACACAACTCGTCGTGTTTGGAGGAGAGTGAATGCTGAGTTGCATCCAAAGAACACCATACCTACTGTGAAGCATGGGGGTGGCAACATTATGCTTTGGGGCTGTTTCTCTGCAAAGGGACCAGGACGACTGATCCGTGTACATGAAAGAATGAATGGGGCCATGTATTGTGAGATTGTGAGTGCAAACCTCCTTCCATCAGCAAGGGTATTGAAGATGAAATGTGGCTCGGTCTTTCAGCATGACAAGGATCCCAAGCACACTGCTAGGGCAATGAAGGAGTGGCTTCGTAAGAAGCATTTCAAGGTCCTGGAGTGGCCTAGCCAGTCTCCAGATCTCAACCCCATAGAAAACCTTTGGAAGGAGTTAAAAGTCCGTGTTGCCCAGCGACAGCCCAAAAACATCACTGCTCTAGAGGAGATCTGCATGAAGGAATGGGCCAACATACCAGCAACAGTGTGTGCGAACCTTATGAAGACTTACAGAAAATGTTTGACCTCTGTCATTGCCAACAAAGGATACATAACAAAGTATTGAGATGAACTTTTGTTATTGACCAAATACTTATTTTCCACCATAATTTGCAAATAAATTCTTTAAAAATCAGACAATGTGATTTTCTGGATTTGTTTTCTCATTTTGTCTCTCATAGTTGAGGTCTACCTTTGATGTCAATTACAGGTCTCTCTCAACTTTTTAAGTGGCAGAACTTGCACAATTGGTGGCTGACTAAATACTTTTTTTCCCCACTGTATGACACATCACACTGTTAGAAAATTCCCCCCTTTCAAAGAAAAAAAAATGGAGCAAATTTGCCAAGAATCTACACATTTTTTTGTTGGCATAAACTGATGATTTGCGGACTGTTAAAGGCACTTTCGACTAAAATAGTTGCACATGGCGTTTTTACATTGCTCTCCCCACTTTTCTCAAAATGGCTAGGCATGGCCATCAGCTGCAGCAAATTCACTATTATTTCTGCCATTTTCTTTGTGGATTTCTGTGTAGGTGTATGATTCATGAGAAGGTGCTAGACTTGTCATGAGTCAGGCAAATCCTGCACAAGATCAAGACCAGTGTATTATTCACCTCTTTGTGAGCTTCATGATAACATGTCTATAAAGTCTAAAGAATGTGTTTTTCTGAACTTCCCTTTACTGAACTTTCACCAATCCAGTTTTCAGGAAACTGTACATCAAGATCTTCTCTGACAACACATCCATAATGAAGTGGGGCACCATCTTGATGGAAGAAATTATGTAATGTTCCATCCAAAAACCTTGCGCAACAATATGCTCTTAATTTTCTGTAAATTAAAAAAGATCCCTCAATTTGGGTGTTCCATATACCACACCAGACCAGGACTTTACCAACTGTGTTATGTGGATCAATTGAGTAAGGGTTTGTGCCCAAGCACTTTTGGTCAAGCAATTTCCTTCATGAATGGTAAGGTCAAAAACAAAATAATCACTGAACAGCATCTAAGAAGGGTTGCTGTGTCATCCACTCTATCCATTGATCTGGGTCAATAGGTGTTGCAGCATCTGAATTTTGTAAGGATACCATTTATGTGTTAACAAAATAAGTAAACTGAGGCACAGCTAACTCCACACTTCAGAGAGAAAAGATGAGTACTACAGTCATGGCCAAAAGTTTTGAGAATGACACAAATATTATATTTTCACATGATCTGCTGCCCTCTGGTTTTTATGTGTGTTTGTCAGATCTTTTTATCACATACAGAAATATAATTGCATTCATATTATGAGTAACAGAAGCTTATATTGACAGTTAGAATGAGTTAATGCAGCAAGTCAATATTTGCAGTGTTGACCCTTCTTCTTCAGGACCTCTGCAATTCTCCCTGGCATGCTCTCAATCAACTTTTGGACCAAATCCTGACTGATAGCAGTCCATTCTTGCAGAATCAATGCTTTAATTTTGTCTGAATTTGTTGGTTTTTGTTTGTCCACCCGTCTCTTGATGATTGACCACAAGTTCTCAATGGGATTAAGATCTGGGGAGTTTCCAGGCCATGGACCCAAAATCTCTATGTTTTGTTCCCTGAGCCATTTAGTTACCACCTTTGCTTTATGGCAAGGTGCTCCATCATGCTGGAAAAGGCATTGTTGAGCGCCAAACTGCTCTTGGACGGTTGGGAGAAGTTGCTCTTGGAGGACATTCTGGTACCATTCTTTATTCATGGCTGTGTTTTTAGGCAAGACTGTGAGAGAGCCGATTCCCTTGGCTGAGAAGCAACCCCACACATGAATGGTTTCAGGATGCTTTACAGTTGGCATGAGACAAGACTGGTGGTAGCACTCACCTCTTCTTCTCCGAATAAGCTGTTTTCCAGATGTTCCAAACAATCGAAAAGGGGATTCATCAGAGAAAATGACTTTACCCCAGTCCTCAGCAGTCCACTCCGTGTACCTTTTGCAGAATATCAGTCTGTCCCTGATGTTTTTTCTGGAGAGAAGTGGCTTCTTTGCTGCCCTCCTTGAGACCAGGCCTTGCTCCAAGAGTCTCCGCCTCACAGTGCGTGCAGATGCACTCACACCTGCCTGCTGCCATTCCTCAGCAAGCTCTGCACTGCTGGTAGCCCGATCCCGCAGCTGAAACACTTTTAAGAGACGGTCCTGCCGCTTGCTGGTCTTTCTTGGGCGCCCTGGAGCCTTTTTGGCACCAATGGAACCTCTCTCCTTGAAGTTCTTGATGATGCGATAGATTGTTGACTGAGGTGCAATCTTTCTAGCTGCAATACTCTTCCCAGTTAGGCCATTTTTGTGCAGTGCAATGATGACTGCACATGTTTCTTTAGAGATAACCATGGTTAACAGAAGAGAAACAATGATGGCAAGCACCAGCCTCCTTTTAAAGTGTCCAGTGGTGTCATTCTTACTTAATCATGACAGATTGATCTCCAGCCCTGTCCTCATCAACACCCACACCTGTGTTAATGGAGCAATCACTGAAACGATGTTAGGTGGTCCTTTTAAGGCAGGGCTGCAATGATGTTGAAATGTGTTTTGGGGGATAAAGTTCATTTTCTAGGCAAATATTGACTTTGCAAGTAATTGCTGTTAAGCTGATCACTCTTTATAACATTCTGGAGTATATGCAAATTGCCATTAGAAAAACTGAAGCAGTAGACTTTGTAAAAATTAATATTTGTATCATTCTCAAAACTTTTGGCCATGACTGTACATGGTGGGCTCTTTCTGAACGAGGCCAGAACAGCAGTTGCTGTTATTACATCCTTAGCATTTTTTGTTTGCCCAGCTTCCATTTAATTGGCAACAAACTTGTTTCTCTGAATTTGCCAAGAAGTTTGGCAACTGCACTATGGGTACTGGGAGGTCTTGTTGGGTGGTGTAAAATCTTCTGCAAAGGCACGTTCGTCATTCACCAGAAATAAAAGGATGATCTCAATATGTTCTGTTTGGGATAACACCATCCTTCACAGAAGAAAATGAGAACAAATTTATTATTATTTTATTTATTTATTATGCTTACTTATATACAGTTGTGCTAAAAAGTTTACATACCCCGGCAGATTTTTTGTTTTTTTGGCCTTTTTTCAGAGAATATTAAGGATAACACAAAATTTTTTTCTCCACTCATGGTTAGTGGTTGGTTGAAGCCATTTATTGTCAAACTTCTGTGTTTTCTCTTTTTAAATCATAATGACAACCAAAAACATCAAAATGACCCTGTTCCAAAGTTCACATACCCTGGTGATTTTGGCCTGATAACATGCCCAGAAGTTGACACAAAGGGGTTTGAATGGCTATTAAAGGTAACATCCTCAACTGTGACCTGTTTGCTTGTAATCAGTGTGTGTGCATAAAAGCTGAGTGAGTTTCTGGGATCCAGACAGACTGTTGCATCTGTCCTCCAGCCACTGATGTTTCTGGATTGTAAGTCATGGGGAAAGCAAAAGAATTGTCTACGGATCTACCGGAAAAGGTAGTTGAACTGTATAAAACAGGAAAGGGATACAAAAAGATATCCAAGGAATTGATAATGCCAGTCAGCAGTGTTCAAACTGTGATTAACAAATGGAAACTCAGGGGCTCTGTAAAATCCAAACCAAGGTCATGTAGACCAACAAAAAATTTTGGCCACAACTGCACAGAAAATTGTTCGGGATGCAAAGAAAAACCCACACATAACATCAGTTGAAATACAGGACTCTCTGAAAACTACTGGTGTGGCTGTTTCAAGATGCACAATAAGGAGGCACTTGAAGAAAAATGGGCTGCATGGTCGAGTTGTCAGAAGAAAGCCATTACTGCGCAAATGCCACAAAGAATCTCGCCTTCAATATGCCAAACAGCACAGAGACGAGCCTCAAAACTTCTGGAACAAGGTAATTTGGAGTGATGAGACAAAAATCTAACTTTTTGGCCACAACCATAAACGTTACATTTGGAGAGGTGTCAACAAGGGCTATGATGAAAGGAACACCATTCCTACTGTAAAGCACGGAGGTGGATCACTGATGATGTGGGGATGTGTGAGCTTCAAAGGCACAGGAAACTTGGTCAAAGTTGAAGGAAAGATGAATGCAGCATGTTATCAGCAAATGCTGGAGGCAAATTTGCACTCATCAGTCAGGAAGCTGCGCATGGGATGTACTTGGACTTTCCAACATGACAATGATCCAAAACAAAAGGCCAAGTCAACCTGTCATTGGCTACAGCAGAAGAAAGAGAAGGTTCTGGAGTGGCCATCTCAGTCTCCTGACCTCAATATCATTGAGCCACTCTGAGGAGATCTCAAGCGCACAGTACATGCAAGACAGCCCAGGAATTTACAGGAACTGGAGACTTTTTGCCAAGAAGAATGGGCAGTTTTACCATCTGAGAAAATAAAGAGCCTCATCCACAACTACCACAAAAGACTTCAAGCTGTCATGGATGTTAGAGGGGGCAATACACCGTATTAATAACTGAGGTATGTGAACTTTTGAACAGGGTCATTTTGATGTTTTTGATTGTCATTATGATTTAAAAAGAGAAAACACAAAAGTTTGACAATAAATGGCTTCACCCAACCACTAACCATGAGTGGAGAAAAAGTTTTTGTGTTATCATTCATATTCTCTGAAAAAAGGTCAAAAAACTAAAAACTCTGCCAGTCACTGTCCCATATAGAGCTCACAATCTACATTCCCTATCAGTATGTCTTTGGAAATTAAATTTATGTTAACATAGATGAGGGGAAAGAAAAGAAGAGGTAAGGGGGTAGGGAAGAAAAAGAAAGCAAGAGTAAAGGAAGGAGGGTGTGAGGACGGACAGAGCCCAAAAGCACCAAAACAGACTCTTGCCAAATTGCACATCGATGCCCGGACCCTAACCTATAAGTCAAGAATGGTCAGGAGTTTTTATGAACTCTTGCCATGGGTGCCAGAGTGGCAGGAAACATTCAATATGGTCATTCTCCTCTGCCAAAATCTCCTTATTCCGCATAATTTGAAGGAACTTCTCTCACAATGCCGACATGGGGGGCATGCAGGGATTACCATTCTTGCAGATATCCGTGCAGATAGAAAGCGGCAGAACAAGGATTTCTTGTGCTTAGAGATTGATCATGGTAATAAGGAGAGGATCTGAGTAGGCCCATACAATCGAGGAACCTTCTCCCAAAATTCCTGAATCACCGGACAACTCCATCAGATACGAACCTTAGTGTCCTCTTTTTCTCTGCGTCTCCAACAAGCATTGGACACCCTTGGGTACATGCGCTGCGCATTCTCCAGACAGTAATATCAGCTGGAGAGGATCTTGCAATTCTTTTCCTTAAAGGGTTTGGCCACTTTCAGACCAATGTTGAAAGACAAATATTATTGTTTGTATAATAAAAAGTTGTACAATTTTCCAATATATTTTCTGTATCAATTCCTCACGGTTTTTTAGATCTCTGCTTGCTGTCATTCATTCTGTTACTTCCAGTGGATAAAACTCTGACCATGGTCATGTGATTTACGTTCCATGATCATGTGATGAACACACAGGTGCACAGATTACTTTGCTGTGACTATAACGAGCACCTGTGTGCTCATCACATAACCCCCTGGACCGTAAATCACATTACCATGGCCCGTACATCACATGACCATGGTCAGAATTTTATCCACTAAAAGCAGAATGAATGATAGCAAGCAGAGATCTAGAAAACCGTGAGGAATTGATACAGAAAGTATAATGGAGAATTGTAGAACTTTTTATTATACAAACAATAACATTTATCTCTCAATATTGGTCTGAAATTGGCCAACCCCTTTAATTTGGGATGCAACAGATAGACGGTGGGTCAGAGAACAGATTTTAAGAACATCCCAGGGACCAAGCAAAATATTCAGTTCCTCCTTCCATTTGCGAAAAAAAGGGTGCCCTGTCAGCGTTACAGGTTCACAGGAGGAGCCAATACATGGTGCAGAGGCACTGTGGTGTTAGGAGAATAAATGATCAAAGCCTACAAACATCATATCAAGTGGAAAATAAAGTTATATTGACATGAAGCACACCAGTGTTTTTGAGGTGACATTCTTGACCAGTTTTATATGTCACACATCTACTATCCCTTTTGAGAAAGTGTGGTTGAATCCAAGATGGAGGCATTCAGGTTTTCCACTTCCTCCAAAACTTATGTCTAAAATGCAATCACCAATTTGTTACATTTTGTATAGGTGTTTTCTTATTTTTGAGACACCCTGTATGTTCTTATACCCAGAATCAAAATGTGAAGTACAGTTTCTAGGCAACAGTGGAGTAATTTATTGTAATTGGGATCTAGATAATTTGGAGAATGCTGTGATTTCCCTGATGTGATACAGAACCAGCCAAGGGGGATTAATTTTAGATATGGATTCCATTTGTGGCTGATTGATCTCCAATTTTTGATCTCCAGACCCTCTCAGACTTAATGTCTACAGTCAACCACACACCCCTCTTTACATACAAGTGTGAAACTCGTTAACTCAGTATGGGAGAGCCTGAAGTATGTGTATTCTAATGTACACAGAGGCCTCGCCTGGAGAACTTCCCTGTGATGGAGAAAGATGGGGACTTGGACATTTTTCTGTGGGGGTTTGAAAAAACCTTTCCAGCAATACCAATTTGCCCCGTGAGCAGTGGGTACAGTATTTAACTCCAGGGTTAAAGGGCAAAGTCCTGGAAGTCTTTGCTGACCTGGCACCTGAGTATGATGCCATTAAGGAGACTCTCATCAAAAAGTACAACCTCACCCCAGAGGTGTACCGCAAAAAGTTCCAAAGTGTAAAGCGGGACACCACAAGTAGCTATGCAGATGTTGTGGGCAGCTTAAGGACTACATTCCGGCAATGGATCAGAGGACATTCTGCTACCACCATTGAGGGCCTTGAGGATCTTATGATCAAAGACCAGTTCCTCCAGGTTTGTCCTTTGGATGTCTGCCAGTTTGTGTGTGACCGGGAACCTAAAACAGCAGACCAAGCGGCGCAAATTGCAGACTCCTATGTGGCCAACAGGATGTCAGTGGCCAAGGGAGGAACAACACTGCAGAGATCCCCAAGCTGGAAGGAGAGGCAAGGCAGGAATTGACCACAGCCTCCTGTCTTCAAGTGGGGTAAGACAAACTCTGTCTCGGGAGGCCCCTCTACTTCCCCTGTCCCAAGAACTCTGGGCGCCCCGGCGATCCCCTCAAAGCCCCAAAGAGAAGTCCGGTGGTGTCTCGCCTGTAACCAGCCAGGACATTTCAAGGCAGAGTGTCCTAACCTACATAAGAACCCCCCTGCATCCCAGGCCACAGCAGCTGGATCATCTGAGTATTTGGTTGGGAGGGGGGCTCCATCCAATGCCTACCATCAACAGGTCACTGTGGGGGATAAAGTGATCATGGGATTTCAGGACACTGGGGCGGATATTACTCTGGTGCAACCTGATTTGGTCCCTCCGGAAAATATTATCCCTGGGAAAACTCTGACCCTGAGGGGTATTGGACAAGAACGCTTAACTGTACCCATGGCTTGTGTCCATCTGGACTGGGATGCGGGAAAAGGAATGCGGGATGTGGGGCTAATGTCTAATCTGCCTGCTAATGTACTGTTGGGGACGGACTTGGCCCCTGCACACAGTATTATGCCCCATAGAGGCCCCTGCACACAGTATTATGCCCCACAGTCTGGGAGCAGACCAGTAGTGATTATCTAACTGCCATCTATAGAAAAAGAAATTGGGTTATGAAACCATTTAAAGCATTTATTAAAATTTGCATCTTTATTATTACAGTTTATCTATATTTACTAGAACCTGGAGAAACCCTTTAAGTAACTGTCAAATGAATTAACTATAACATCAAGTTAAAATGCTCCTTCAGCAATATAATGTCTATTGCCACCTGGTCCCTGTTTTTGACACTTTGGTTTTCCAGGTTACATAGTTGATGACTTATCCTTAGGATATATCATCAATTAAAGATTGGCAAGGCTCGGACACCAAGGTCTCGGCCGACGAGCTGTTTGAAGAGGCTTCAGCACTCAGCTAAGCGCTGCAACCTCTTCCATAAAAACCAAGCAGGGCGCAGTACATTTATATATCAGCTGCAGTTGGTAACCGCAGCTCAGCCTGAGCTGCAATCAGCCTGAGCTGCTGATCAGCCATGTGGCAAATCACTGATGTGACGTCAAAAGACCTGAGAAGCGAAAACTGCATTCAATGAGCACCACTGCCACTTCAACCAGCTGATCAATTGAGTTCCTGGGTGTCGAATCCTAAGGATAGGTCATCAATTAAAAATGTTCAGAAAACCCCTTTAAGGGTAAGTGTGGCACGTAAAGGCGCTGTACCAATAAAAATCTATCCATGGAATGAGCTAATAAGTATATGATTGCTATGGGTCTCAATGCTGGGATCCCCACCAATCATATGAATGAGGTGACCAAGTCACTGTTTGAATGGAATGATGGTTACTTATGCAAGCTGCCACTCCATTCAATTTCTATGGGACTGATAGAGAAAGCCAATTACAGTGATTAGCTATATATTCCATAGGCTTTGAGTGGAGTGACAGCACACATGCAGGACCATCATTCCATTCAAATGGGAGCATGAGACCCCATTCTTATGATCAGTGGAAGTCTCAACAATAAGACCTTTCCTGTGGATAAGTGATACGTTGTCATGGCGCAATAACCCCTTCAACAGGTTTGTCCAGTTTAGAAAATCTATTCCCCTAATCAGAGAGTTCTGACTGGGTCCTGTGTTTAGGATCCTTATCTTTTTACTAAACAGCAGGGCAGTAATAAAGCGTGTCTCCCATGTTCCTGTCCTGTATTACAGACAACTCAATGTTTTCAATGATAATTGTGTAATGCTCAACATCCCCAGTGGTGGCGCATCAAGGAAATGACACTTTACCAGCCATGTTTACCCACAAATTACAGTTGGTCACTGAAAGTCCCAGTGTGACATGTTCCTCTATACATGTTGCTTTTAGTAGCAGGAAGTTTTCTCACAAACTTGGAAAGATTTGGGTGTGTTGGAGATGAGGGAGACTGCTACCTAATTGGTATTATCCTGATGTGGTGGGTCAGAGCACTGTGAATGGTTGGTGTGTGTTGATTCAGCAGCTTAGGGTGTTCCTATTTCAGTTCTGTTATATCCTATCTTATTACATTGTCCATTGTTTTAATGTTTAGATTCTTTGTGATGTGTACTGCCTCTTTGACACTGGTTGCACATGTATGAAGCTGCTGTGACTGACCAGATTTATATTTTAGTTTTGAAACGGCAAAATAAAATATTTGATAAAAAGGAATGTTCCAGCATAGCGACAGATAATTGCGATCAGTTGATCTCAACATAATATTGTCCAAAGTGGAGAACCCACTTTAACATGCTCATATTAACAGCTAAACATCGAAGGAAAAGCAAGGTTGTAGCAGCCTGTACAACTTCATTAACAAATTACTTTTTTAGACTCCTCAGTAGCAACATAGTGTTTTATCTGAATACTTTATAGTATACATCTTATGGGAAAAGATTTAAGCTCTTGCAAGAAGGACTCTCAATCCCATTGTGCAAATTGACATATTACTCTGTAATGTCTCATTTTGTCTGCACTTTAACCATATGATTTGTAAAACACTATGGAATATGTTGGCTCTATATAAATAAAATGTATTATTATTATTATTTTAATGACAATTTGTCATCATCTTTTCAGTTAGCTAATAGAAGGGATCAACTACTGATCAATTTTTCTCTTTTATACGTGTTATAGTGACCTTAGATATCTCTTTGTGAAATAATCTGGCAGTAGGACATATATCTGCTAAATTGTATTTTTATAGCACAGATCACACAACTATTACAGCCATCAATACACCATTGTTTTTTTTTAAATGCCAGAACTGTGTCAGCTTTGTCTCACATGAGCTTGTATTTCTTCACAGCATTATCAGGAAATCAAGAGCTGTAAAATACAAGTCTCACAAACAGCTTGAGCCTCAGGCAGTGCAGAATTTATTGTTGGCAGACTTCCTGTCGTCAACCACTCCCAGGATTTTCTGGGAGAAATCCCCCAATAACTTCTTGTGATAATTACCAGTTATCTTGACAGGACAATAAAAAACACAGACAAGCAAGGGGGGTGGGATATACAGAGCTCAGGAACGGATAAAATTCAGAAAGGATACATTGGCTTGTTACTAGATGTTAGACTTACAATGGGTTAAACACCTATTTCAGCTACAAATGCTCTCAAAAGAAGGAAAACAAGGAAATCTATGTCCAGATAAGTGACATGTCTTGGAGTTGTGACTGTTATTCTTCAGTTCTTATACTGAAGACAATGGGCAGCTATTAGTCAGTGTTGTATGTTAGCAAGTGATAAGCTTTTTTCCCTTTGTGACTCTCAACTATCAAGCCTGTGCATGCAGATCACACACCAGCATGACACTGCCTGTGCCTGACCTGCTCTATTCATTACTGAATCTTACCTCTGACATAAGCAGCATACCACTGACCATTTTAATATGCTACACTTGTTTCTCAGTGGGATTCAGTCCCCTAAGTCCGACTGTCTCGTGGCAGAATAGAGACAGAAAGACAGAAAGGGCAGGGTGCGGTTTACAGAACAATATGTATTTCTTCCTTGCTAATCCAAAGAGTGAGTAACCTGAGAGGGGAAACTGGCCTTCAGGCATGTTTTCCTGGCCTCTGTGTCTCTGACAGGGTATGTTAGTGGTTACTGAACAGAACAAAGGCGAAGGCGGCATTCCGGAATTAATCTCTGTGCTTGGGAGGTGTGTTCCCTTTCCTTCATCTACTCCGTGAATTAAAATCTTGTTTTGGGTATCGGGGAAGAAGGTCGGGTCTATGTTCTTGGGTCTCTGGCACTATTGTCTCGATTTGCCCAGAAAGCAGAGTTAGATAGCATCTGTTTTTTTTTCTAAGATTGTCTAGGATCTAGTTTTCTACATCCCATTGATTTTCTTTAGGCTGCCAGTTCTATATTCATGTTCCCTTCTGTCTGCGGTTAAAAAATGAGGCAACAATGAAAGACTTCAAACGAAGGACTTTTGTTTAGGAAACAGGGATCTGAAGATGATTTTTTCGTTTTGACCCAAGCTCTTGAAAAACAGCAAGCTGAACTTCTCTTCAGTGAAGAACATATAATAATAGAAACTGCATATGAATGAAACTAAACCATTTACAGCACCATATGCCATATGCAGATGTATTCAAGATGGTTCCACTTTTGGGTCTTCTTCCTATCTGGAGAATACAGCAACAGCCCCCCCCCCCTTCCCCATTTTACAGTAGTCCTAGTATGCGCTGTAGAAAAACATGGGTACCTGGGCGGCACAACTGCTAATTATTGTGTTTATTCAACTGCTGTGCCCAGGACAGCATCACCTGTAAATATAAACTCACTTCCTCCATATTTTATTTCATACTAAGGGTGACTTGTACAAGCATCACTGAACAACAACAATAGCTGCAGCAGCTGCCACATAGGTGGTACTGAGAAACAGACCTTTTATTTCCAAAAGTTATATACAATTTCCATGTGACACACAGAAAACTACAGCAAAGACTAAGCCTCTTTTCACACTGCAGTATCCATCAGGAGGATACTGCCAATTCTGCCTTAAAGCACAAGACTAGGAGTCCCCACTCTGTTCAGGCTGATAATGTTTAACCCCTTGCGGACACAGCCTAAAAAAATTACAAATGACTTTTTTTTTTTCCAATAAAGCGTCCGTTTATCCCCAAATTTTTCATTTTTACAAGAAAAAAAAACACACCACAGATTGTTACACAATTTCTCCTGAACACGGGAATATCCCATATATGGTTGTAAACTGCTGTATGGGTACCATGGTGAGGCTCAGAATGGAAAGAGTGCTATTTGGTTTTTGGAGGGCAGATTTTGCTGGAAAAGTTTTCAGGTGCCATGTCACATTTGCAGAGCACCTAAGTACCAGTACAATAGCAATCCCCCAAAAGTGACCGCATTTTAGAAACTACACCATTCAAGGAATTTCTCAATGGGTATTATCATTTTGAGCCTAAGAGTGCTTCCCAAAAATCAATGTACAAAGTAAAAATTTAAATTTTTAAAGAAATATACCATTTCAGTGCCTAATATGTTGTGCCCACTTTGTATCATCAGAGACACGCACTCCTAAAACTTTTAAGTGAGTTATCCCGGGTACAAAAAAGTTGTATATGTGGATGTAAACTGCTGCTTGAGCACGCAGCAGGGCTCAGAAGGGAAGGAGCGCTGCGCTTTTTAGCTTATAGAGTATAAATTTAGAGGTACTTTCTGGACGCCATGTTGCTTTTGCAGAGCCCTGGAGGTGCCAGTAAACTGAGATTCCCAAAGAAGTGACCACATTTTGTAGGGGAAATTTTTGGGTCTCTGCAAACGTGATATGGCGTCCAAAAATCAACAATCTAAATCTGCGCTTCAAAAGCACATAGTGCTCCTTCACATCTGTGCCCTCCTGTGTGCCCAAACTCCAGTTAATGCCCACATGTATGACACTGTTGTACCCAGGAAAATGTACTTAACAACGTCATATGTGGGTATAAACTTCTGGTTGGGCACAGCCGGGCACAGAAGGGAAGGAGCACTATTTTGGATTTTGGAGCACAGTTTGGTTTTTGGATGTCATGCCACTTTGGCAGAGCCTCTGAATTGCCAGTACAGTGGAATCCACAGACATGTCACCCCATTTTGGAAACTGCACCCTTTAAGGGACTTATCAAGCAGTGTAGCAAGCATTTTTATCCCTTGAGTGTTGCATTAATTTAATTTCCAGAAATTAATAATCTGATAATGATAAGTGAAAATTGCAATATTTTCAGAGATCTGCCATTCCAGTGCCCGATATATTGCTCCCGGCTTGTGTCAGCAGAGGCACACACTCCAAAAACTGTTTTTTAAGGAAATTAAGCATTCCTGGAAAAATTGCTATTTTCTCCTTTCACCATCAGCTGCATATTCATTTCTGGAAAATAAATTAATGCAACATTTGGGGTTTAAAAAATGCTCACAGTACCCCTGGATAAATTCATTCAGGGGTGTAGTTTTCATAATGGGGTCATGTACCAGAGGATTCCACTTAACTGGCATTTCAGGAGCTCTGCAAAAGTGTCATGACATCCAAAAGCCAAACAAACAATATAAATATGTGCTCCAAAAACCAAATAGTGTTGTTCTCTTCTGTGCCTGTGTGTGTGTGTCCAAATCTCAGTTTATACCTACATATGAGATAAGTACATTATCCTGGGTACACCAGTGCATACATGTGGGCATAATCTTCAGTTTCGGTAAACATCATGGCACAGATGTGTAGGAGAGCTATGTGGCTTTTGGAGTGCAGATTTAGATGTTTGGTATCTGAACGCCATGTCATGTTTGCAGAGCCTCGAACCAGTAAAGTGGAATCCCCTAAAGCACAGGTGTCAAACACAAGGCCCGCGGGCCGAACCCGGCCCGCTGCCTTCTGTTATCTGGCCCGTAGGGCCGCGGCATTTTTTATTGTCTATGTACATATTTAATGTAAACCAGCCCAGGACAGGCCGCTTAAAAAAAAAAAAAACAAAGCTGCGCGATACCTGTCCTGGGCTGGTTTACAAGACCTCTGCATGTCAGCGCAGGCGGCGATACAATGACGTCATCGCGCCTCCTACGCTGACACGCAGACGTCGCGGACAAGAGGAGGAGGAGGCGGCGGCTGCATCAAGGCATCGCAGGTAGGTGAAGATAAGTTTTTTTTATATATATAAATAGGCCGTTTCCTGCTGGAGTATCCCCGGCACGTAACGGCCTTTTTACTTATCGATCCCCGCTGCTGGTCGTGGCCGCCCCCGCTTCCCCTTCTGCTATGGGATGCAGAAGCGGCTGTGTGCAGGAGCGGGGATGGTAAGTGAGGCCGCGGCCGGCGAACCCCATCAAATACTACTATTATTATTCTCCGGGGGCTTTTCAGACCCCGGAGTATAATAATCAGAGACCCCGGGGAGGTGATAAACATAAAAACCAGAGTTACTCACCTCTCCGGCGATCCGATGCTGCTCCCAGCCGGCTTCGGCCTTCTTTGGTGACGTCCCAGGCGTCACGTGAGCCAGGCCGACGTCATTATGTCGCGACGCCGGTCTGTGCGACATTGAAGAAGGCCGAAAGCAGGGAGCGCACCGGGGTCCAGGTAAGTAACACTGATTTTTATGTTTGTCACCGCCTGGGTCTCCAATCATTATACTCTGGGGTCTGAAAAGACCCCAGAGTATAATAATAGTTCATGGGTAGGGGGGGTCACTATGGGGCATAATACAATGTGCAGGGGCCACTATGGACTATAATACCGTTTGCAGGGGCCACTATGGGGCATAATACCAATGCAGGGGCCACTAAGGAGCATAATACCGATTGCAGGGGCCACTATGGAGCATAATACCGTGTGCAGGGGCAACTATGGAGCATAATACCGTGTGCAGGGGCAACTATTGAGCATAATACCGTGTGCAGGGGCAACTATGGAGCATAATACCGTGTGCAGGGGCCGCTGTGGGGCGTAATACCGTGTGCAGGGGCCGCTGTGGGGCGTAATACCGTGTGCAGGGGCAACTATAGAGCATAATACCGTTTGCAGGGGTAAACAGTATTTGTATAGTGCTTAATTTTTTATATATTCAGAAAAGGATGAGGATAGTATGTAACATGCCAATGTCTTAGGTTTTAACAATACATTATGTTCTTCCTGGTTGACCTCAAAGGGCTGATTGTAACAGTAGTAATGTACAAATGTAACTACTGCTTAATAGCTCGCTTATCTGTTAAGGAGAAGTTACTTTTATACATGTGTAAAATAATCTTGGCCCTTCAAGGTACCCCGTGAGGCTGAAGTGGCCCCCAGAGAAAATGAGTTTGACACCCCTGCCCTAAAGAGTGACCCCATTTTGAAAACTGCACCCCTCAAAGAATTTATCAAGGGGTGTAGTGAAGATTAGTATCCTAGACGTGAATACAAAGCAGATGATGAAAAGTAAATATGTAAGCTATGCAGAGTGTAATTCCCTATTTTTTTCCCCAGTAGCTCCTATGACTGGGGGTCACTTCTGGTGTCTTTTCCCTCGTAAATTCTAAATTTGGGGTGTACCCTGATATACACTCGCACAGCTTATACATTTTTGTCTTCACATTGTGCAAGCTATATTTTTTTTTATTTTTATGGTAGCCATATGAGGTCTTGTTTTTTTGTGGTATGAGATGCATTTAGAAGTGGGTGCTTATAACTTATTGACTAAATTTTATTAACACCACTTCCTTGGTGGATAAAAAAAAATAAAAAAAAAAATATCAAAAAAGCATTACTTTTTACCTTTTACATTTTTCCCTGTGCAGCATACAGCATAAGTAACATGTTGCCTATATTCTATGGGTCAGTATGGCCCACAATAACAATATAGCAATACCTAATTTATATTGTTTTATTATGCGTTACTAATTTTGTAGAACAAAAACCCAATTGTGGATATAAATCAATTATTTTTGCATCGCCATCTTCTGAGAGGCATAACATTTTTATTTTTCATTTCACAGAGTTGGTTGAGGACTTAATTTTTGCAGGGCAAGCTGTTCTTTTTACAGATACTGTTTTGGGGAACATATGACTTTTTGATCACTTTTTAAAGCATATTTTGTGAAACATCATTACCTCCGGTGTTTTTTACCATTTTTTTTTCTTTTTTACAACATTCCCTGTGTAGGTTAAATAATGTTTCAGTTTCATTGTACGTGTTGTTACGAAAACAGCAATACCAAATATGTATTGTTTTTATAAATTTTTAGGGTTTTTTAATATAATTAATTTTGGGAGATTTATTCAATAATTATTTTTTTCAAATTCATTTAATTAAAAAAATATTTTTTTTATTAAATCATTTATTCAGCTTTTGGGCTGAAAATACGTATTGTCACCCCCCCCCCCCCACACACACACACCCCAATTTCACTGCAGGGGAACTGATGGGAGGGATTATTGCGGAACCCCTTAAATGTCACGATCATGTTTGACCATGGCATCTAAAGGATATACAAAAACACACAAAACAAGCAAATAAATGCATATCACATACACAATTGTTGGTAAGTACAAGCTCACACAATGTGAATGAATAAGAAAATCATGTTTATTAATAACTAAGAAATAACAAATACACACAGACTAAAACTGCACTTTTCACTCACTTTTTTTTTTCTATTTTATGTCACCAGTATACTGGTTATATTTTATCAGCATTTGATATACTATAAAGAAAATGAGTATGGTATCTACATTACATATCGTTTTCTTTTCATTTGATATACTATGTAGCTTAATAATTGCATATTTCTATATTGCATTTAAGGTATGGTTATTATGGTTTATTTATCTACAGTATATAACTATATTTTTATATTTGCATATGGGGCAGTATAGGATTTGATAGGTATACGGTGCATTCGATCATTGTGGCGTCTGGGCAAGTGGGACATTTGTGCAGGTTTCCATCTAGTTGTGCTATTTATCAGACTATATACTCTATCCTGGGGAGTGGCACCTTCAGGCATGTCCCAGTGTTGTATATGATGCTGCCCAAACACGCCTGTATGGTTGGGTCTATCTCAGATGTTCTGATTTTTGTTTATGAGGATTGTTCCTATATACCGTACATGTATTGTAAACACAGTAGCATTACTACCCTCCTGACGAAGCCCATGTTTTGGGGCACATAATTCTCCTCTGGTCGGTATTGTTTCCATTTACCATTTGATTTTGTGGTATATGTTATCTTGCCACTTTTACTGTTGCCATTTTGATATGGTTATATTTTTAACATAGACTACTGCCTGTATGGTACATGTTTGCTGTACACCTGTCTACAGATTGTATGCACTGGTACTTTTTCAGTATTTATATATACATTTAAATTACATGATATTGTGTTATATGCAGTGTGTACTATACTGCTAATTCATTCATTTTGGCACATTAACATTGTGATCCATGGTACAACTATTTTTACACAAATCACCCACTGGAGATTATGCTTTATGTATTTAGGGTTTAGACAATTCTCCGTTTTAGTCTGTATGTATTTGTTATTTCCTAGTAATTAATAAACATGATTTTCTTATTCATTCCCGTTGTATGAGCTCATGGCATCTAAGTGGTTAAAAGCCCCGAACGGAGCTGAGCTTAGTACGACGGCTGCCCTCTAGAACCAGGCGGCCATGCCATACTATTAAAGAGCGTGTCGCCTAAGTAAAGCATGCATTTATTCTCTGCATTGCTGTGATAATAAAGTACTTCATACTGTATACTATTGGTTCGCTATTGCTGATGACTTGTGAATTGGCACTGTAATACTATATTATTGTATTGTTTTGCTCTCACTCTAAATGTCACTGCCAAGTCTTTGTACCACTTCCTAGCATGTTCTAGAAAGGAAGCAGTGGCGCAATTCCCCCAAAGGCAGAACCTTGTTGTGCCTATAGAACTCTACTGCAGGCTGGCCTCTACGTGCTTCCCGTGGTACAGCTGCAGCATGATGTTTCCATCACGCTGGCCCAACAATACTCACTATAAGAAGGAGTGTTCCCGGGAGTATGAGTTTGGGGGAGTGCTAGAGTCAGTTTAGCCGTACTTGGAGCTGTGTTCCTAAAAGACAGTGGGCGATAGATGGCAATAGCTCTGAGTAGTAGAGTCCATGTGAGGTTGGCGTGCATCCACTCTGCAAACAATGCTGTCAGATGAGCTTGTTGTGACTTCATTGTAAATCAGCTGTGAAGCAGTTTGTATCCTCAACTACCTCCAATAAAGTACCCAGTAAACAAGAATTCTGCAAGTGTCTTAGTTCTTATTTGACCACATATGATGAAAATAGCACTTAGGGTAAGCAGGGCACAGTCTTCCCTGATCTACACAATTGTTACCGGTTAACGGGCAAGACCAGGGGAACTGTTGCGGTGCCCTGTTACACCATCACCATATGTCACAAACACTGTGGGGGCAACATGAAAGTGTGGAGGTAACCAGAGGGGGACATGAAATTGTGGGGGCAACCAGAAAGGGAACTTGAAACTGTAGGGGCAACTAGGAAAGAGACATAAAAATGTGGGGGCAACTAGGAAAGAAACATGAAACTGTGGTGGCAATCAGAAGAAAGACATGAAACCGTGGGGGCAACCAGAGGTGAGACATGAAATTGTGGAGGTAACCAGGATAGGGACAAAAAATTGTGGGGGGCAGCCAAAAGGGGAACATGAAAATGCAGGGGCAACCAGGAAAGAGACATGAAACTGTAGGGGCAACAGGCGGGGGACATGTAACTGTGGGGGCAATTGGGAGGGGGACATGAAAGTGTGGAGGTAACCAAGAGGGGAACATAAAACTGTGGGGGCAACCAGGAAGTCGACATGAAACTGAGGGGACAACCAGGAAGTTGACCTGAAACTGAGGGGGCAACCAGGAAGTGGACATGAAATTGTGGGGACAACCAGGAGGGGGACATGAAAATGCGGGGGCAACCAGGAAAGAGACATGAAATTGTGGGGTCAAACACTAGGGGGACATGAAACTGGTGGCTGTCAGGAGGGAGACATGAAACCGTGGGGGCAATCAGAGGGGAACATTATACTGTGGGCGCACTAGGAAAGGGACTTTATACTATGGAGGCAACTGGAGGTGGACTTTATACTGTGAGGGTAACTGGAGGGGGACATTATAATAAAATATAATATAATGTCTGAGGGATCACTGGCAGAACACATTAATGTCTGAGGGGCCACTGTGGGAAACAGGTTGATGTGTGATGGGCCATTATAGAGTAAGGCATTATACTATGTTGGGGCCACTGAGGGGACATTATAACTTGTGTGGGTCAGGTATGTTTAAGTGGTAGTGATGGTGGGGACTTTTGATACCTTTGCACTGGGAAACCTTCAGTTACTCCCTCCTATCTTCACATAAACTACTAATTTATTCCCTAGACTATATTCTGTACAGGCAGCTTCGTGTCGCGAGTATAGCATGATGATTCATTCAAGAACACAAGACAGAACTTATTAAAGGGAGTTTTATATAACGAAAATGGTCACAATGCTTATACATTTAAAAAAAAATAAAAAAAATAGGGTAGCATACAGTAAAATAATGCAAAACAGTTTCAAAAAATAAAAGGAAATAAACCAGAAACCTAACACTTACATAGATCTCTTAGGATCAGTGCAGGAGCAGGCAGAGAGAAAGCAGGACATATCTTCACCATTTGTAAGTCCCCCAGAAACGACAATCAGCACTGTTTTTTTCATACAGTAAGAAGTTCTTTTTGTCTTTAATGTCTATCCCCCTTCCCTCTGATGACATGAGGAGTGGGTGTCAATGTCTTGCAATTTTTAATACTCTTTCTTTGGTAAGCATCCTAGTCACATCTTGCACTATAAACAATATCTGTCCTGTGAGCTTCAAAAGGGAACTAGATGATAAAAATGCAGGGAGATCTTGTGATCACAGGAATACAATAATCAGACTCCTGGCTAGTTCCAAATACTACATATATACACAAAAAAACAATACAATCCACTGATAATATATACACACACATGTACGGTTTTTTCAATTACACCATACTTGCCCATGTAAAAAACAAAAATGAATATAGCTGTATACTTTTTTTTAACTGGATGCCTTTGAATAGAATAGTGTGGTCTAGATCAGAAAAAATAGAAACCCCAGTGTATGCTGCCAAAAAACGTCTGTCCTCCGTATGTATAATGGGCCCGTTTAAAGAGGACCGGTCACCAATTACAAAATGCTAAATGCCATATATCATTTGAAGGGCGCTGTGCCCCTCAACAATTTGGTTCTTGTTTTTACTTTTTAAATCGTCCACATGTTCATATTCTCTGTGAAAAAATAAAAATTACCGCTCACGCCACAGATACAGTCATATGAAAAAGTTTGGGCACCCCTATTAATCTTAATCATTTTTAGTTCTAAATATTTGGGTGTTTGCAACAGCCATTTCAATTTGATATATCTAATAACTGATGGACACAGTAATATTTCAGGATTGAAATGAGGTTTATTGTACTAACAGAAAATGTGCAATATGCATTAAACCAAAATTTGACCAGTGCAAAAATTTGGGTACCCTTATCATTTTATTGATTTGAATACTCCTAACTACTTTATACTGACTTACTGAAGCACAAAATTGGTTTTGTAACCTCACTGAGCTTTGAACTTCATAGCCAGGTGTATCCAATCATGAGAAAAGGTATTTAAGGTGGCCAATTGCAAGTTGTTCTCCTATTTGAATCTCCTCTGAAGAGTGGCATCATGGGCTCCTCAAAACAACTCTCAAATGATCTGAAAACAAAGATTGTTCAACATAGTTGTTCAGGGGAGGATACAAAAAGTTGTCTCAGAGATTTAACCTGTCAGTTTCCACTGTGAGGAACATAGTAAGGAAATGGAAGACCACAGGGACAGTTCTTGTTAAGCTCAGAAGTGGCAGGTCAAGAAAAATATCAGAAAGGCAGAGAAGAAGAATTGTGAGAACAGTCAAGGACAATCCACAGACCACCTCCAAAGAGCTGCAGCATCATCTTGCTGCAGATGGTGTCACTGTGCATCGGTCAACAATACAGCACACTTTGCACAAGGAGAAGCTGTATGGGAGAGTGATGCGAAAGAAGCCGTTTCTGAAAGCACGCCACAAACAGAGTCGCCTGAGGTATGCAAAAGCACAATTGGACAAGCCAGCTTCATTTTGGAAGAAGGTCCTGTGGACTGATGAAACAAAGATTGAGTTGTTTGGTCATACAAAAAGGCGTTATGCATGGCGTCAAAAAAACACAGCATTCCAAGAAAAACACTTGCTACCCACTGTAAAATTTGGTGGAGGTTCCATCATGCATTGGGGCTGTGTGACCAATGCCGGCACCGGGAATCTTGTTAAAGTTGAGGGTCGCATGGATTCAACTCAGTATCAGCAGATTCTTGAGAATAATGTACAAGAATCAGTGACGAATTTGAAGTTACGCCGGGGATGGATATTTCAGCAAGACAATGATCCAAAACACAGCTCCAAATCTACTCAGGCATTCATGCAGAGGAACAATTACAATGTTCTGGAATGGCCATCCCAGTCCCCAGACCTGAATATCATTGAACATCTGTGGGATAATTTGAAGCGGGCTGTCCATGCTCGGCGACCATCAAACTTAACTGAACTGGAATTGTTTTGTAAAGAGGAATGGTCAAAAATACCTTCATCCAGGATCCAGGAACTGATTAAAAGCTACAGGAAGCGACTAGAGGCTGTTATTTTTGCAAAAGGAGGATCTACTAAATATTAATGTCACTTTTCTGTTGAGGTGCCCATACTTTTGCACCGGTCAAATTTTGGTTTAATGCATATTGCACATTTTCTGTTAGTACAATAAACCTCATTTCAATCCTGAAATATTACTGTGTCCATCAGTTATTAGATATATCAAATTGAAATGGCTGTTGCAAACACCCAAATATTTAGAACTAAAAATGATTAAGATTAATAGGGGTGCCCAAACTTTTTCATATGACTGTATGTTAGGAGAGTCGAAAGATTCTATTTCACTTTCTGTGTCATGCACCTCTCCTCAAACCTGTCAATAAGAAATACCGCATTACTGTATAAAAAAATTTTTCTGGAGTGCTTCTCTATGGCATATATAGGATTTCAATAGGAGTGGTGTACAGAAGTTGTATGTTTAGCCAATACTCTATATATACCCAACATTAAGTATAACATACAAGGGACTTTTAATATTACTAAGATCACAACCAAGAAAACTAAGAAAATAAATAAATATAAATTTTATACCTTAGTATTTGTAGATCCTCTTGGGAATTGCTGAGTTCATGATTAAGACAACGCCACCGCAGCAGAGCTTTTAGATCCTGATGTTCTTTGGACTCTTCCTCTGATAACTGTACAGAGAGACCATCAGAGTCAATAATGCTGCAGATATAGACTTCTGATTGTTAGGGATGTATTAGGAAATTACTACTAATACAATTTCCTAATATACTGATTACAATTTATCAGCAAGTAGAATAATATTTAAAAAAAGAATAAAGGACATTAAAGGGGTTATCTGGTTTCTAAGACTGATGGTCTATCCCAAGTGTTGGACCCCCGCAGATCTAATATTGATGGCCTATCCTAAGGATCACTGGTACTGTAGTGGTACGTGTACATACTGCAGTGCTGCCCATAGACTTCAATGGAACAGCGCAGCATCTACACTCGCTGCTACAGTTTTTACGGTGAGTGAGTAGTGCAGTTCTCCTGCGCTGCCTTGGGTTTCCCGGGTGTCGGACAGGCCATCAATCTTAGAAACTAGATAACCCTGGTTGAAATTTGATTCAAAACCACAGAAAATGTAAAACCTTTTTAGTCACATCATTCAAGGGCTAGAAAGCAGGTGAAACAATGGTAATTACGTATAGACAGCTAAAACGTATCCTGAGTTAAACTGAAGGATAGCTGCCAAAATGCCAATTGTAATCAATAATAATGATCCCATTGATGTCTTTTGGAAGGGTAATGACATGATGTCGGCTAGTTGATCATATGAAAACATGACAGCTATAGCTACGGTATATACTCTGCACTCAATTAAAGTAATCTTTTTTCCCCAAAGTCCTTGGAAAATGAAAGATGAGATTTCTGCCCCTTTGTTCAAATATAATCACTTAAATCTACATTTCCTGCTATCACAATTAAAACCAGAGACAAAAATAAAAAATACATCTTGTATTTATAGAACACAATACCGTGGCACTATATAATGGAAACAATTTGTTAGTTAAAAGGGAAAAGGGATAGAGCATTCCCATGTTATTGCTAAATATGGGTTAGTGTTGCGATGTACTCGCAGATAACACTTGAAGATGGGGACAACAGTCAAACAAGCTTCACTTTGTGCTGCTTTCCATTGGGCACCCATTATCTAAGTGTAAAACTCTGTTATTCATAAAGTCATGGAAAGTCCTGGATTCAATTCTAAATATTGAGAATGCAATGTTTATAATGCATGCCCAGTAACAGACTGTACAGTTGGACATAATCATCTGAATATAGCACTTCTGCTGTTTTCAATGATGCCCTTTATTTTGGCTTAGATTGTAAATAATCAATTTGTTATTCTACTTACAACCAGACAATTATGCAGCTATTCCCTATTCTCTCTATAGTAGAGTTAAAGGCTTACAAGTACTAAATGAGCTGTGGTCAGCATGTACACTAAGAACGCAAATGGAATGAATACATTCTACAATTATGTGTTACATAGTAAACCAATTGGCAAAACTGTCACTGACAAACACTTGGGGGCTACTGGTGAACTGTAAACCTAACTTTAGCAATCAGTGCCAGGCAGGTGCTGTAAAGGCAAATAAAATCATGGGATGAATCAAAAAAGACATAGTTGCACATGACAAGAACATAATTCTGCCTCTATACAAACAAGAGGTAAGACCACAAATGGAATATTGTGTAAAACTTTGAGCACCTGTGTATAAGGAGGACATAAGTTAATTAGGTTAGATGTAGAGTACGGCAATCACTATCAGGCCTTTTTGACATTCTATGTCACAAAAATAAACAAAAAAAGTTCTAAAAAACCATCATACACAAGTAGCACAAGTGTGTTATTTTCCCCATAATGGAATTAATAAAAATGTCAGTTCTTCCTGAAAAAAATAAGCCCTCACACACTGACAAAAAAAATAATTAAGTTATGGGTCTTGGTGATGAAAAAAAAATAAAATTAGTTTTTACTCATAGTAAAACTCAAAAAAAGAAACTATACATATTTGGAATCAATGTAATCATATCAACCCAGTGGATAAATTTATCAGGTTATTTAAATTGTACAGTGAATGGTGTAAAATTTATAGCGCAAAGAAGCAATGGCAGAATTGCCATTTTCTATTCCTTCCCAAAAAGAGTTAATAAAACTTAATTAATGAGATATATCATTTTTCATATTTTGAGTCAGGGAGAATTTGTCCCCCAATATAAGACAATTCACATGCATTATCTCAAACTGTTTTTTGTCTTCCTTTTGATAAACAAACAATGTCTTTTTTCAGCCTTTTCAAGCATTTATCTATTAGAAAATATGTTGTTTGAATTTTAATCACAATGAAAACATGGTTTATAAAAAACTATTTTATTTATTAATGTGACCTGCTTTCTTTTAAATGTAGGTTGTGTAAGTATGTGAGCCAGAGGGCGCTGTTGAGCGACCCAGGCCAGGCCAGAAAAGGCTCTCAGCCACGCCTTTGGGTGGTGGCATGTAACTCCAGTAGGGCTGGAGTGTCCTGCAGGAAGCAGGAAATGGTGGACCAGCTAGGACAGAGAGAGAGAGGCTCTGTCCCAGAAGGGCTGGGGTCCACAGAGGACTGTTGCTGGAGCTGAGCAATAGTCAGGACAGTTAGGGGCTCAAGGAGTGAGTTAGGACCCTAACTGTGGTCTAGGTTTTTTTGTTGTTTTGCTGTGTTGCAGTTAAGCTGAATAAAGCCACTTTTATTTTACACTTGGACCGTCTGAAAGCTATCTTTCCGGCGTCCAGTACCACGAACCACCGCTGTCCGGACCAGGAGTCTGCCGCCATTTTGAGTCTAATTCCCCAAATTGTCACATATGGTGGAGAACGCGCGCATATGGGGGAGAACGCGCGAATAAAGAGATCCACGCAAGTCCTGGAAGACAAGTGATTGGTACTGCAAAGTGTGCATTGTGGCCTACAGCTGGAAGAAATCGGTGATTTCAACTGAGAAGCCCAGAAAGGGGTGAGTGAATTGCAACATAGCAAAGCGTGTGCAAAAAAAAAAAAAAAAAACTAGTGAAAGTAAAACTCTGGAAGAGGAATCCAGGGAATGGACTTTGTGTATACTGTGGCACAGAAGTCTGTGAAGTGTTTGCTGATGGCAAGAAAGTAAGCAATGTGTATAGAAGCTGGATATTGCAAACAGTCTATGTGAAAGACTATGGTGCCATGTTGGTGTTTTCTGTGGAAGACAGAAGAAAATGCTGGTTGTTGTAGTGCCACATAAGTTAACTGTTTGAATACAGGTGACTTCAGAAGATAGTAAAAAGTTGCTGCCGGTTGAACCCATGGTTGCTGTGGAATATTGTGGAATCTTGTTAGTAAACCATGGGCAAGAAAAAGAGAATTTCAGCTTGTAAAAAAGCAGAGAAGTTATGCACAGGTTTATTAGTGCAGCAGTCTGAATGCAGAGAGACACAAAACCCGGAACAGATCATGTGGAATGCAAGTAAAGATAATGGCTTGCATGATGGTGACTCAATTTTTCTAAAGCACCTCTGTTCTATGATGGAATATGTCCCTGCTGAGTGTGTGTCTCATAATGGAGTGCATGAACGTGCCAAAGATGAAAATGTTAGGGTGCAGCAGCTTCAAGATGAGAATAAAACCATCAGGTTCATGTATGAGAATGAAATATCTGATTGGAAATGGCAACTTTTGGTATCAGAAAGAGAGAACCTTAAGTTGAAGGCAGAGCTTGACTCTATGAAGAGGTTATATCTTAGTCATTGTGAAAATGTGGTAATGGGTTTGCCTGGAATGGACTGTGTCACTAAGAAGGAGTTTGCAGAAATGAAATGTGCTCTATCTAATGAAGTTATACAGAGTGTAGAGCAAAAGCAAGTGCTTGAGAAGCAATTGCAGGATTTAAAGGAGCTGCATGTCCAAGACTCCATTGCCAAAGAGAGTGTCATTGAAAAATTAAGAGATGACCTTGAAACTGCTAAACATGAGAGAAGTGAATTTTTGCAGAGTCAGTCAGAATGTTTGGATGACCAAGTCAGGATGTGTGAAAAACTTTCGGTTGCATTGACTGACAAAGAAAATGAGATTGCCGAGCGGAGGAAGTATGTGTCTGACCGAGAGAGTGATTTAGAATCTGTGGTGCAGACATTGTAGTCAGAGCAAAACTTATATCAGGTTCGCCTAAATGGTGAAATCCACAAATGGCGAAGTAAAGCTGGAGTTCTGGAACAAAGAGAAAGAGAACTCAAAGCTAGAATATGTAGCCTGGAGAGGGCGCTGTCAGGATCTTGTGAAGATAATGAGAAGTTGTCTGTTTTGGTGCAAAATAAAGACAAAGATTTGATGGAGAGATCGTCTGTCCATGCTCAGAAAGTGCAAACCTTACAGGAGAGTCATAAAAAAGTAGAGACTCAACTTCAAGAGCTGCAACTAAAAGTCACAGAAGGGGACAGGTTTCAAGCAGAACTACTAGGCAAGGCAAATAGACTGCAGGTGGAATTGAATAATGTCACAAGGCTTCTTTCCCAAGCCGACAGCAAGTTTATCAAACTTTCCAAAGATTTTTCTACACTAGAATCTCAGCTTCAGGACACTCAGGAACTTTTGCAAGAAGAAACTTGTCAGAAGCTTGACCTTAGTACAAAACTAAAACAAATGGAAGATGAGAAAAAAAGGTTTCCTTGAGCAACTAGAGGAAGAGGAGATAGCAAAAAGAGATTTGACAAAGCAGATTTCAACACTACAGGCTCAGGCGACTGATATGAAGAAAAAAATGGAAGATAGTATTGGGTCCTTGGACTCTGTTGAAGAACTAAAGGAAAGGTTGCAAAAGGAGCTAGACGCTACAAATCAACGGTTTGAGGAGAAGGCTGCTGCTTATGGCAAACTTGAGAAGACGAAAATTAGACTGCAGCAGGAACTAGAAGATGTAGGTGTAGACCTTGATCATCAACGTCTGATGGTGTCAAATTTGGAAAGGAAGCAGAAAAAGTTTGATCAGCTGCTTGGTGAAGAGAAGACTCTTTCTGCTAGATATGCAGAAGAACGTGACCGTGCTGAAGCAGAGGCCCTTGAATTGAAGGCCAAGTTAGAGAGGCTCAACAAGCAACTGTGCACTGAAATGGAGAATTTGGTTAGCTCCAAGGATGAAGTTGAGAAAAATCTGGAATCTGTGCAGATATTGTATGAGAACAAAGCTAATGCTTATGACAAGCTGGAAAAGGCCAAGAGAGAATTGGACCTCCAGATAGAAGACATGAAGATTCAGTTTGAGGGAAACCTGTCTAATTTATCTACTGAGATTGCAGATCTAAAAATGCTTGTTGCTAAACTAAAGATGCAAGTGAACCAGCAGGAGGAAATTGCACGCATCAAGAAGCAGCTGGAGTTTCAGATGGATCAAGTGAAGCGCGAGTCAGAAATAAAGTTCGAAGAGCGCACTTTGCAGATTGAACAGTTAAAAACCTAAGTGGAATCTAAAAGAGAAGAATTGGATCGATTGCAGCAGTCTTTATCCAATACTGAACAGTTGGCATCTTCCCCAGCTTCAAAGCTGTCAGCACTAGAAGCTGAGAAGGATTTGCTGCAGAGCCTGTTAACCTCTAAAGAATCAAAGCTGCAAGGTGCACTAGTAAAGACTGAGATGGAAGCGGCACAGAAAAATGTCGCAGTGAAGAAAGTTCTGGAGCTGGAATCAGAGATTTGTGCACTACAGAAGGCGTTAGAATTGGAAAAAGCTGCCAGCATAGAGGCAGAGAAAGGAGAATCATTAAGTCAGACAGACATGAGTGATCTGTCCACTGATGTTGATACCAATGATCAGATTATGATGAAACCGCGTGACTCGGTAAAACGTCAAGTAAAGGGTATAGTTCCCCAGGAAGATGCTGCTAAAGGTGGACTTCCTGCAAAATGTGAGGAGGCCAAAGAAGGTCCAACAGAAGAAGAAACTGTGATTGGTCACACACTGCCTGTGACAGAGTGGGCCCAGCCTCAAACCAATGAGGTTCAAAACCTAGAGGGCTGTGAGATGGTAAATAAAGGTGAAGGGTCACCAAAAGTGTGGAACAAGAGTCCGTAAGAAGACTGACCACGCATATGTTGTCCCAACAGCTGTTGTCTGTGAAGGGGGAGTCAGGAAGTAAGAGATGGTTACATGTCACCAAGGCACCAAGGATGTGACAGTTGTTAAAGACATGCCAGAAAATGTAGTTCAGCGTGATCTATTATGTGAGGGTGTACGGTATGGCCCTCGTGCAGAAGGAGAAGATATTGCAGTACAGAGATTGTGTATCTCAAACAAAGAGGAGAGCAAGCAGCCTATGTCTCCTAAACTTCTAAGCCTTGATGGTGATGGCAAAGTTTGCTTTGAGATGAAGGTTCCGGAAAAAGTTCCCGTGATACAGTTATACTCTAAAGACATTGATGTGCATGAAGTACGTGTTAGTTGGTCTCTGAGCTCCTGTGAAGTCATGATAGGTGAAGATGAAGATTTTTACGGCTATTCACTAAAGGGATCAAAGTCATGCAATGGGATGGCTGAAGACTATGGCGAGAAATGTGATGAAAATGATGTGATCCCCTGTATGGCGAATTGTGAAGGTGATGAAGTAAAACTTGCCTTTGCACAGAATGGCCAGGATCTTCGTGTAGTGTTTGAAGGGCGGAGAAACCAGAAATGTCGAGCAAGCGGAATTTGGAAGAAGAGACCCCCAGATTGGGAATTCTGGAGAGACACTGGACAGGCATACTTGGTTGAAGAGGGACTTCGTCATAGGATGTCTCGTCCCATTGTAGCTCACACCATGGGTAGTGAGCTGAGGGGGAGGGTATGTATGTGAGCCAGAGGGCGCTGTTGAGCGACCCAGGCCAGGCCAGAAAAGGCTCTCAGCCACGCCTTTGGGTGGTGGCATGTAACTCCAGTAGGGCTGGAGTGTCCTGCAGGAAGCAGGAAATGGTGGACCAGCTAGGACAGAGAGAGAGAGAGAGAGAGGCTCTGTCCCAGAAGAGCTGGGGTCCACAGGGGTGGACCAGCTAGGACAGAGAGATAGACTCTGTCCCAGAAGGGCTGGGGTCCACAGAGGACTGTTGCTGGAGCTGAGCAATAGTCAGGACAGTTAGGGGCTCAAGGAGTGAGTTAGGACCCTAACTGTGGTCTAGGTTTTTTTGTTGTTTTGCTGTGTTGCAGTTAAGCTGAATAAAGCCACTTTTATTTTACACTTGGACCGTCTGAAAGCTATCTTTCCGGCACCCAGTACCACGAACCACCGCTGTCCGGACCAGGAGTCTGCCGCCATTTTGAGTCTAATTCCCCAAATTGTCACAGTTGTTAAAGAAGTCATTACACCTGACTTGTTTGTTTTAGCATTTTCTTGTACTATTCTTCTGTTACTCCTCCTAGAAATTCATAAATAAATTGTCAGCTGCTTGTTTCCATTGTCATTGTCAGGCATCATTGTATAATGCAAAAGTGTGTAGGGACATATTATGACTTATTTGTACATTTCTGTTAAGACAACAGAGGAACAGCAAAGGACATAGAAGAGAATTGTAATACAGACACTGCTAAGTAATATTAATTCTGATTCCATAAGAACCAAACAACTAGCCTTACTATGCCAAAACAGTGGGAAGACAAAAAAGATGGATCTGCCATAGATCCAAACGTATTAACAGTATATGACGGTACCAAATGTGAGTCAGATATTAATCCTTCCAAGTGGAACTATAGGCCATGAAACATCAAAACATGTTATTGTAAAAATACGGCTATTTTTCAGTATTCCCACAGACAAATTAAATTCCATTACAAAATCATAGGGCCTGTGTGTTCTGGAAAGTATATAACAACATAAAAATAGTATAGCTTTGTCACAAATAAACAGATCCATCACCATTTCCACTCTATTCCTACACCATATGTTCTGGATACCAGGTTTATATCTCTTAAAATGGGACTGATGAAAAAGCAAGAACATAGGCCATTAGCATACATTTGATTTATTAGTCAACTCTTTTTAGAATGTCATAAAATTTTAGTAAATCAGCTCCTGGATAAGCCTTGTGTATGTTCTGCAGTGCAGCTTTTAAGCGTGCAGTCTGCTCTCCTCTAATATCAATTGACTCCCTTGTAAAGGGAGATACCCAGTAAGTCAATGTCTGACCTGTAATAGAGCTTTGATACACAACTAGGGCATCAACAAAACCAATACACCTATCACTAAATAGTTTATGCCCCTCATCAGTAAATACTAGGGGTCTGGTTGCACAGATGAGATTGATGTAGCTCTTGGAAGGTACTGCTTGTTCTTGAGACCCAGCAGGTGTAGGGAGTCTTAGAGGTAATGGATCCTGTGAAATTATATAAATTAGCTCTCCTTCAGAAGTAATAAAACTTTAGCAATTTATTATATAGCTAGCACTAGAGACAGGCACTATTTTGGTGACTTTTCCAGGCGCTATTGAGGGTACTTTGTGCTTACACAGGAATTACCGTTTAAAAAATAATAATAATAATTTTAAAATCACCCAAAAAAGCATAGTCTACACACTTTTGTGTTTGATAAAAAAAAACAAAAACTGACACTCTAGGCAAAACAAATGTCCTTCCATTGCCATCTGTTTGCTTCCATGTTTATTGAATCTGTTCAATGGACCCACTAAATGGATATAGATAATGTGATGCACCCTTACACCCGCTGAGTCTCTGCAAGTTAGAACAGTATATTACAAGAGTTATATAGTCACATAATAAATTATTCTGAAAAGTATAGAATGTTAAAGAATCTTTACTATGACCATTAGATAACATTTACTATAAAAATATTTAGGAGTTGTGATAGGCCTATCTGAAAAGATAAGTCTTTAGTTTATGCTTGAAGATGTGGAAATTGGTGGTTAATCTAATAGCCCAGGATAGAGCCTTCCACAGAAGTGGTGCAACTCAGGAGAAGTCTTGTATACGAGCGTGGGAGGTTCTGATAATAGAGGATGTTAGTCTTAGGTCATTGAGTGAACGGAGAGCACGGGTTGGGCGATAGACAGAGATGAGGGAGGAAATATAGGGAGGTGCAGCATTATGGAGAGCCTTGTGAATGAGGATGATAAGTTTATATTGTATTCTGTATTGAATAGGCAGCCAATGTAGTGACTGACACAGAACTTTGATATGGGAAATTTGCCAGATCGTTACTTCTTGATGTGGTCCCAGCTAGGTAAGCAGCTGGCAGGTAAAAGCCATGGTGTAAAACACCACAGAAACAGGCAAAAATGCATAATGTGAACAGAGGCTAAAATCAGGACAGACAAATTTTAGTCACAATAGATTCTATGTCTAAAAAGTGGCAGGGATAAAGGACTGAACATACAGATACAGAATCAGAAACAGACAAAAACATACAGATCACAGAAGGTGGGTCTAAAACAGGAATCCAGGGAGGACAAAGAACAGGTAGTAGAAGCCTACAGGTAACAGAAAGAGAAGCCATATGCCACCAGATAACAGAGATATTTCAGAAGCCAGAGGCCAACAGGTAACATAGATATAGCAGAAGCCACAGGTGAACAGGTAACAGAGATATATTGCAGCAGTCAGAGGCCAAAGGGTAGCAAAGATATAGCAAAAGCCACAGACCAACAAGTAACCAACTACACCAATAAGAGATATTTCAGACAAAACAAGAAGGACATGACAGGCACAGACAAGAACATAGTAAAGACATGTTAGACAGACACCCCAGAAACAGACAAAACAGCAGCAAGCATGCATAAAACACCATGAACTCATTGTTCAGCCAATGTGAGACTACAGAAACAGGCTTAAATAAATACAGGCAGATATGGATTGGCAAGATTGGCAAGGTGAGAACACTAATTCTTAAAGCGTTAGGAGCAAACACAGAGGTAGGTAGGCATTTAAGTCTGCTGAGAAGACAGTATGCTGGGAAACACATTACACGCCAGTTTTACACCCCTTCAGTTACTTCCTCTCAGTTGCCAATTTATATTCATTGAGCTAAAATTGCTACCATGTCTAGCCCTTTTTTTTTTAGGCAGAAACCCTACGGACCCCATTATAGTCTTCCTTGGGTAACTGCTTTTTTAAGCGGATTAAAAAAGCAGGTGTGAACCTAGCATAAGCATCTGCCATTTCTTCTACATACAGACCACCAATAGGACATTTGGTACATATAATTAAGTAAACCACATTTGGTGTTGTCCCGGTGAAAGTATCTGGGATTTTGCAGTCCTGATTTGAGATAGTGATCTTTATTTTGATGGTGATCATTATGCATTAGCAGGTTTTACATTTTTCTGGTGGCAGAGAAATGGTCCTGTTGCTGTTAGAGGGGACAGTAAGCACCTGACAATGATGTTCCTGAGAGGGGTATCTCCCTCTCATGTGTTATTTCCTTTTAACACAGGAGAGGGGGATATGGAAATATGGAATTGTAATCGGTCATCGTTTTGTAATAGTGGATGTAGTTTCCGTGCAACTCCCCTCAGCATCTCAAGGTGAGGGTTGTAGGTAATAACCTGGGGCACCCAACTGTTTTCCTGTTTTGCTTTGTACTGTAATGTGGCTTCCAGTACATTGATATCTCAGTTTTGTTGATATGTATTTTAATGACTGTGTCCAGAAAGTTTATGTCAGTAAACAATAAAAAGTAGAGTGTCAAGCTGATAGTGGGATGAAACTGAATCCTCATGAAATGTTTTCACCTGTTGTTCATACCCATCCCAAATTATTAGGATTAGCTTTTGGCCCATTGGTGTCGGTGAACATGAAGTCACTGAAGATTGGCCATGAAAAGATTTGCATACTGTGGCACCATTTTTCTCCCCATTGCTGTACCACTCTGCTGTAAATATATGCTTTTCACAGAGCCGTAGGTTTTGCAGTACAAATTCGTAATGATAACATTTAATATTCTGTACGATGTACTGGAAAGTTGTAAGAAAATTTAGAATGGGGTGGAACTGGAGAAAAACAGCACTTGTGCAACTTTCTTACGGGCTTCGTTTTTACGGCGTTCGCTGTGCAGCCAATGATACGTCACCTGTATTCTATGCGTTGGTACAATTTTGGGGACACAAAATTTATAGTCCCATAGTTTTTTTTTTTTATACATTTGTACCCTTAAAAAAAAAAAAAAAATCTATAACTACAATAAAAGTTGCTTGGCGTCGCCATATTCTGACACCTGTAACTTTATAAGGTGTTGTTTTTGCTGGGCCACATGTACTTTTTATTTATACAATTTTGGGGAATGTCTGATGTTTTCACTGCTTTTTTTTTTTTCAAATTTTTATGAGAGGCCAAACAGCGTAGACTGGGCATGGTAGGACACAGGGATATCTAATGTGTATTTGTTTAACTTTATTTGTGTACTTTTATACGTGTTGCAGGCACTGATCATGGGCATTGCAGATGGTTCTCCATGGAGACCCAGCGGCCATGGCGGCCACTCAGCTCCTGAGTAGCAGTCATATTTAAATACCCAACATCCGCCATAATAGTATAGCAGGTGTCAGTAAAGAGTAAGATTTTAAATATAATATGGTTGACAGGAATCAGTTTATTCTTACATCAGAAATGGAAAACAGAGCACAATGACTTAGATAAACAGGTTGTCCTTTTCTTTTTTCATCAGGTCCATAGACATTGCTCCACTCAATCTGCTCCTCATTGTGGTCATGCAGTGAGAAGGAATACAAGTGCTTGGGACTCCCTATTTTAGTGATCAATAAGTTCCCAGACACTAATAACCTGTCCTGTGAATAGTCGATAAATATCCACTGTGGGACAACCACTTCAGTTATAGAAATATTGCAAACAGTAAAATGTATATATACTTAATTAGTGACATTAAAAGGGAAAAGGAAAAGGAAAAATTAGGGGATTTATAGCAATACCACTTATTGAGAATTATATGGGTGATGGGTGAACCAGTTCATAATGAGCCAAATTTGTTACCAAATTTCCAAAAATTTGAGGGACAACCAGACCTGAAAGTTTTGATGTTTGTCTAGCATGACTTTACCATGGTTGATTATTATACTCTGGGGTCTCTCGAGGCTCCAGAGTATAACAATCAGAGGCTAGCGCATATGTGTAAAAATTTAAAAAAAAAAAAAAAAAAAAAATCCTATCCTGAGCTCTTCCATGGCATCCTCCAGCGTGTCAGACTTCATCTACTTTCCAGGCTATTCTCCATGTCTTCAGATGCTCAGGTCACCACTGAGGCCTGGGATTGGGCTTCATTGGTTAAGTAGGAGACGCCAATATTATCACGATTTAACACTACAGCATCATCACATGCATTGTAGCGCAAAAAGATCAAGCTGTATTCCATCTCTTCATAAAGACTCTTAGTTTATAGATACTTTTCTGTATGTTAACTTTTATGTGTTGCAGCTGACATAAAACATGCTCATGGCAATAACGCAGGAAGAATATGATATCCAGCATGGTATCCCCAGGGGAAGCTTTCAAAAATAAAGAAATAAATAAGGATAAGGTTTAAAAATAGACCAAGGTGGGGATTTATTATTACTGATGCACCTTATAAATATGGCACCAGTGTTTCCTCCATACAATATGCCCTATTGCAAAGTCATCAACAGGGCACATAAGATTGTGATAAATGTGGTGCAAGAGCTTATATAAGTACATGCCAGGCTAGCCACTAATCTCTGCCATTTTCCTCATCTGAATAGTGAAAACACTTTTCTGAGAGTGTCACACGTTAGAAAAAATTACAGAGGTTTTATAAATGTGGTGTTCAGCCTTAAATACATTTATTGTAAATACATCAGTCCCACTTTTCTCTTCCACAAATTTTATTAAAAAAAAAAAAAATTTAAACCATTAAACTAAATTTTGTGACATTTTCCAACTTAATATGCAAAAATGACAAATACAGTAAAATGAATCCTTAATTGTTTAATACCTCAAGGCAAATCCGTTTTGAAGCATGAACTTATAGCCACATTTGCTTTAACAAGGTTTTCTTATAACCTGCTTTGTCACACATGAGCATCAGATTTTCTGCAAACGATTACCTTCAAGACTTTTGCTAAGAATACATCTTCTAGATGTGTAGCGAATCCTTCACTTATCCATTCTTCAGTCCAATCACGTGCACCAATGGCCAACCCAAACCAGGCATGTGCAATTTCATGGCAAACACGTGAAATGCAGAGCTGATTTCTTCCAGACAGCACACTTTGAGATAGATAGATAATATGTGGGCTGGGTCACAAAACAGAGAACAAATTATATATTAGACATGAACTTGTTGCAGCATGAACAACTCATCTATTATGCCCTCTTTATTAGCTGTGTCATATCATTGTTCACATATGAATGCCAGGTTCTGACAAGCAATTTTGCGATACAGGAACAAACTTTGAAAAAGACAATTGCATTATATATACACATATTTATATGCAAAAAATAGTATGTATGTGTAGCTATATATATATATATATATATATATATATATATATATATATACAGTACAGACCAAAAGTTTGGACACATCTTCTCATTCCAAGAGTTTTCTGTATTTTCATGACTATAAAAATTGTATATTCACACTGAAGGCATCAAAACTATGAATTAACACGTGTGGAATTATATACTTAAAAAAGTGTGAAACAACTGAAAATATGTCTTATATTCTAGGTTCTTCAAAGTAGCCACCTTTTGCTTTGATTACTGCTTTGCACACTCTTGGCATTCTCTTGATGAGCTTCAAGAGGTAGTCACCTGAAATGGTCTTCCAACAGTCTTGAAGGAGTTCCCAGAGATGCTTAGCACTTGTTGGCCCTTTTGCCTTCACTCTGCGGTCCAGCTCACCCCAAACCATCTCGATTGGGTTCAGGTCTGGTGACTGTGGAGGCCAGGTCATCTGGCGTAGCACCCCATCACTCTCCTTCTTGGTCAAATAGCCCTTACACAGTCTGGAGGTGTGTTTGGGGTCATTGTCCTGTTGAAAAATAAATGATGGTCCAACTAAACGCAAACCGGATGGAATAGCAAGCCGCTGCAAGATGCTGTGGTAACCATGCTGGTTCAGTATTCCTTCAATTTTGAATAAATCCCCAACAGTGTCACCAGTAAAGCACCCCTACACCATCACACCTCCTCCTCCATGCTTCACGGTGGGAACCAGGCATGTAGAGTCCATTTGTTCACCTTTTCTGCGTCGCACAAAGACACGGTGGTTGGAACCAAAAATCTCAAATTTGGACTCATCAGACCAAAGCACAGATTTCCACAGGTCTAATGTCCATTCCTTGTGTTCTTTAGCCCAAACAAGTCTCTTCTGCTTGTTGCCTGTCCTTAGCAGTGGTTTCCTAGCAGCTATTTTACCATGAAGGCCTGCTGCACACAGTCTCCTCTTAACAGTTGTTGTAGAGATGTGTCTGCTGCTAGAACTCTGTGTGGCATTGACCTGGTCTCTAATCTGAGCTGCTGTTAACCTGCGATTTCTGAGGCTGGTGACTCGGATGAACTTATCCTCCACAGCAGAGGTGACTCTTGGTCTTCCTTTCCTGGGGCGGTCCTCATGTGAGCCAGTTTCTTTGTAGCGCTTGATGGTTTTGGCCACTGCACTTGGGGGCACTTTCAAAGTTTTCCCAATTTTTCGGACTGACTGACCTTAATTTCTTAAAGTAATGATAGCCACTCGTTTTTCTTTACTTAGCTGATTTTTTTCTTGCCATAATACAAATTCTAACACTCCATTCAGTAGGACTATCAGCTGTGTATCCACCTGACTTCTGAACAACACAACTGATGGTCACAACCCCATTTATAAGACAAGAAATCCCACTTATTGAACCTGATAGGGCACACCTGTGAAGTGAAAACCATTTCAGGTGACTACCTCTTGAAGCTCATCAAGAGAATGCCAAGAGTGTGCAAAGCAGTAATCAAAGCAAAAGATGGCTACTTTGAAGAACCTAGAATATAAGACATATTTTCAGTTGTTTAACACTTTTTTGTTAAGTATATAATTCCACATGTGTTAATTCATAGTTTTGATGCCTTCAGTGTGAATCTACAATTTTTATAGTCATGAAAATACAGAAAACTCTTGGAATGAGAAGGTGTGTCCAAACTTTTGGTCTGTACTGTATATATATATATATATATATATATATATATATATATATATATACACACACACAAACTGTAAATATACAGTACTTTGCAAAAATTGTAGTCCTGTGTGGAAAAATACCACAAAGAAAGAATGTGTTCTTACTTAATTTTACTTAATTGGCAAAAAATAAAAAAAGGAAAACTAACAAAATGCAAAGTGAATGAACAAAAGAGAAATGTAAATCACATCAATGTTTTGCGTGACCACCCTTTGCCTTCAAAACAACATCAGTTCTTCTAAGGGTAGGTTTACACTTGCGCTGGCACTCCGTCCGCTGCAAATCCGACCTAAATGTCGGAAAACTGGATAGGGACTGGATATAAAAAGGTTTGTGATGCTTTGCTTAAAAACCCATTCACTTCTATGGGTTTTTAAAGCAATGCGCGGGTGTGCGCTTACACCCTCTGCGCCGCGAAGCCGTTTTTTTCATCAGAAACAAAGTTGAACATGCAGGACTTTGTGTCCGATGAAAAAAAAACTGGCAGAGGGTGTAAGCGTACACAAAAAAACCCCGCAGAGGGTATAAGCGCAGACCCGCGCATTGCTTTATAAACCCATACAAATGAATGGGTTTTTAAGCAAAGCGTCACAAACCTTTCCCTATCCAGTTTTCCAACATTTAGGTCAGATTTGCGGCGGACGGAGTGCCGACGCAAGTGTGACCCCACCCTAAATAGACTTGCACACAGTTTTTGAAGGAACCCGGCAGAGAGGTTGTTCCAAATATGTTGGGGACCTAAGCACAGATCTGTGGATGTAGGCTCACTGAAATCTTTCTGTATCTTCATGTAATCCCAGACAGAGTCAATGATGTTGAGAGGTCTCTGTGGTGTCCTTATCATCACATCTAGGATTTCTCCTCCACAGGGTGGTTGCAACAAATATTAGATTTTTGGTTCATTCACTTTATTTTTGTCAATTAACAAAATAAACGGTTAAAAATTCTATTTTTGATAGCATACTTTGCAGCATTTTCTTCCAGTACTTTTGCACAGTGCTATATATTATACATACTGCACATACTTAAGCAATATCTACGTCTCCCATTGTTTTGAGAAGATAAAACAATCTATGCCAATAATTGTATGTAAGGAAGAAGGAAATCTCCAATTCCAGTCTGTTTTACTTTGCCCTCTAAAAAAGAAGTTAATTTGTATTATTCTTGCACTATTAGAACTATATTTTTATTTTCTCCAGCTCATTTGTATAAAATTATTATAATTATAATGCCTAAAGCCCCATGCACACAACCAAGTGTGTCTGTCTTTGGAGCCCCATGAACATGCAGGAATCGGGGCCGAAAAATTTTGTCTGTATTTCTCAGCCCAAACCCAGCCAGGAGACCAGTAATCCTTGCGATCTATGATGCTAGGAGTCTCTGCCCTCTCATGGGTCTATTATACATACTATATACAGTATAGGACAGTGAAGCCATGTGCAGGTAAGGCACTATGATACATGGAGGACTGGTCTACTGACTGGATTCAGGATGGAAAATACGGCTCATATGAGTTTTCCAGCCCAGACTTTATCATGTGTATGAAGCCTTATTGTTTATCTGGGCACAGCACCTTACTTATATGTATGGTCCTTTAATTATCTAATTGGCAGGGGTACTGGCAACTGGACCTTTACTAATCAAATAGCAAAGGCTTAATGGGGTTTTCCGTGCAAAAAATATATTTTTTAAATAGGTCTGTTAGTGCTATTAATGGGTTAAATAAGTGTACCCAAATACCATTAGCAGTGTTTTGAGTGATTTCTGGGTTTCTCTGGGAGCTCCTGGCATCTTCTGCATTTGTTTACATGGTGAAGCTTCCTGTTCTTTTATCCTACAACTACCATGATGCATTGCAATTCACGCAGATCCCCCTCTCACTCCCTCACACCCCCTCCCTGTTTCCCTAGCTAGCCCATGGACTAATAGCCCTACCTAACTATCCCACAACAGCCCCCCCCACCCCATCATACTTGCCTGTCTTCCTGTCCTGGAGATCACTTTCTTCTATGTTGCCGGCTATTATTCTCTTGACTTCTGCCGCTGCCTGTGCAATAGAGCCGGAGTGCCAGCAGACGTCAGAGGAGAGGAGGAGCCGACCCACCAGAAGGAAGTGATGCTTCGTGCCCTGAAGATCCATACAGGAAGACAGGGGGGTGGTATTGGTGACGTTCCGTTTCTGGAAATGAGGAATCAGCTGCATTTGCTGCTCTCTCAGACTGGAGGAGCATGGATTCAGAATTAAAACAGAGTGTGTGACAGTTAACACTGCCTCTCCCCTCTGGGACTCAGCTCGGAACATAGTGGTTTGCAACGCCTGCTTAGTGTGGGAGCAATAGCTAGCTCACTCTGGGCAGTATATATCTTTTCTCCATGTATATCAGTTCAATACTTATTAGTATATTATAACTGAGGTCTCTAAACACATAATTGGAGTGTTCCTGGCATCAGCTGTTTGATGTAGTACCACATAAATATACAGCTCACCCTTGGCAGTATATATACACATATTTTTCTCCCTATTCATTGATTTGGGCAATATAGGACTTTGAATTGTATATCTCAGGAGAGGTCTCTGTACACATAAATAGAGTCCTCTCTGAATTAAATGGCCTATATATTGCAATACTATACAAATATATAGGGAATGGAATGCAAGGGAGACTCAATCCTATTTTCCATACATGAACCTTGAAATGTCAGTGATTATAACACAAACAACACTGAAAGTCAGTTCCTCTTGGTGATATAGTGGGACACCTGCCTTTTTAACTTTACACATACTTTTGGGGAATTTCAGATTTTATTAATTTTTCTAATAAAGTTCAAGCTTTATTGGCACAACCTCATATCTCACAGTTCCTTCCTTCTTTCCCCTTCCTGTCATTAATAAAGACCCCAAAGTATAATAATTGGAGGCCCATGGGAGGTGAGTAAACATAAACCGTGTTATTCACCTCTCATGGGCCCCAGTGCGGGTCCTCTTCAGGCCTCTTCCAGCCTCCTTAATGAAATCAGGGACCACTGAGGCTTGTGACTTGACTATAAGGGTACCACAAAGACCATGATCTTGAACTTGGGGAAGTACATACTTGCCACACACTAGCAAATTTTAACACTAGCACAAGATCTGTTTGCTGTTACTTTTAAATATTTGGTTTACAAAGCCACACTTCCGTTGGACTCTAAGGCTACATACACATGAATGTGTGCATGTAGGTCTGTGAGCAAATGGCTTTGGAAGCACATGGAGAATATCCACACTTCATTCATTCATTTCATTAATGAGCCCAGGCTCCAAAATGGACAGGAATAGGACCTGTCTTGAGTTTTGCCTCCAAGTTCACAACCCCCCACATGGATCTGTGATAATACATGGTGATGTGTATGGGGTCATTAGAAAAGAATGGGTCAGTGTGCTAGATGTTAAAAACACAGCTAGCACATTGACGAGCATACAGTCCTATACATGGGGCCTTAAGTGATAACTCATATACAATCATCTGGCAGCCTGACGCTCAAATCTGAGATCAGTTCATGCCAATGAATATGGATGTGTGTGTCGGTAGTAATATTTGCTTGAGTAGGTAAAGTAATCTGGAACAGTTCATCATGGAGATGGGTAGATTCATTGTTCCAGTGCAGTGAAATCTTAATCCTAAAACACTGCAACATTTTAGAGGACTGTATGCTTTCATCTTTGTGACAAAGATTTGGGAAATTGAGGATAAACTTTAAAGAACCATCATTTCTCCTGATCAGTCTATTTTAGTAAATGACTGTATTCAAGATGATATAAGAATTCTGGAGAATCTTTTTCTTGAAACTCCGCGTTGTGTTTTCTCTCCGTTATTTCTACTTAAAATATATAAATATTTTGACAACTGGTGGTTACGATTCCATTTGTCAATTATGTGTGTCCCAGCACAGACTGGACAATGTCAAAGTGTGTAGGGATAAGCACCAGGTTGAATGGATTATGCCAGTAATTTATAAAAAAGAAAGGCAGCAGGTTCTCTTGAAATACACCTTTTATGGATTGCATTGTTAGGATGATCATGGTATTGGGTTTGTGCACTAAATGGTGCTGTTCAAAGGAATAAAAGAATTATAGACATCAAAGCCCTGCCCAACCACTGGTCTGTGCATTTACACTGTTTGTGTGGGACTGAGCATCTACTGGAAGATACAGTGGCAGTCATCAATGTAATGTATTGTGGGCAGCACTGTATTTGGACCTGAATCAACAGACTGTGCTAGTAAGTCTGGTAATACCCCAGACAGCATTTGGGACTGAGTTAGGCACAATGTTTAAAACTGATGGGGTGGGTGACAAAACTGTTATTCACTGATAACAGTGATGACCTAGGACTGATAACTTTTAAAGGGCTGCGGAAACTGGCTTTCTTCCAAACAGCAGACACTGTAAGTTAAAGGTAGTGTTACATGTTGGCCAACTGAAATGAATTGCTGTCCATGTAACACGATGGGAGCCACTAAGCAGGTAAAATATCCGTATGCTCTATAATGCATAAAGAAAGTTATTTTAGTGATATAATCCATTTAATAATCATGTGAAGATTAGGAAAGTAGAAATCTAAAACTATTAAAGAGGTTTTCCAGAACTAAATTGATTTTTCATACTGATGACCTAACCACAGGCTAGATCATCAGTATGGGATCTGTGGTGGTCTGATAACGAGACCCAGCACTCATCAGCTGTTGCAGTAACCTCTGGGTGCCAGAAGCTGCTAGTGGACAGGCAGCATTGCGCCTATTCAAATAATAGGAGTGGAGCTAGCCTATTACGAAGGTTGATGTAAGAACTGATCTGTGTGTAGTCTAGGTGTTGGACCGTACAGATAACATACTGATTATGGGCCTAATCAGCAGGGTGTCTCGAGCCGCGAAATCCTCGGCAAGATCGAGCAGGACACTCTCTTCTTCCTTTTCCCATGTACAGATCTCACACACTTATTTATTTATTTTTTTATTTTGCTTACTTATATAGCGCCATCATATCCCGCAGCGCTTTCACTCTCTTTAATTACCCTAATCCCTATACTTCTTTTATTAGTGAAACTAAACAGAAACGCCCACATAAATCACTAAACCATCTTCTTTCTCTGTCTATTTTGCTCCTACTAGCTTGCTGGGAATATATCTCCAAACCCTGGCCCTACTTATTTCACTAACTTTTCCTCTTCCGGCGCACATAGACATCCCACTAATCTCATCAATATTCACTGTACTCCCTCTCCTTATTTTTCTCCTGTCCCTTTTAACTGTTTTCTCTGGAATGCCTGCTTAGTGAGGAACAAAATAGAATATATTAATAACTTATTCCATAGTAAATCTCTCAACCTGCTCACCCTTACTGAAACCTGGATCCAATACTCTGTTATGGCCTCCTTGGCTGCTCTGTCTCATGGTGGCCTACTTTTCTCACATACTTCTATGCCAGACAACAGACAGGATGAAGGGGTAGGTATACTTCTATTGCCGCAATGCACTTTTCAGGTCATTCCCCTAGTACTCTCACTCACCTTCCCCTCATTTGAGGTCCACGCCATCAGACTTTTCCTCCCATTCTCCTTACATGAAGCCATAATCTACCATCCTCCTTGCTCACCCTACCAATTTCTGGACCACTTTGCTTCTTGGCTTCCCCTCTTTCTATCCTATGAAATTCCTACCCTCATCATGGGTGGCCAATGGGGTAACTAAAGTCTTGTGGGAAAATTGCAAACATTTGTCTGGGGCCCCCTATCTACAGCGAATTCTTGATAGTGACGGTTATGGGTGCTGTATCTCAGATACTTGAAAGGGATACAGCTTTAGTACCTACAACTGTGGTTATCAAGAATACAATTAGTGAACATCGCAGCGGCTGGCACATAGGTTTAGGTTTAATCAAGTTTTAGAACATTTTTTAAATATATAACATCAAAAAGTAACAAAGGGTGGAACAGAATGTAAAACTGGAAGCTGTGAAGCACCATAATGCAACGCTAACCAGGGCCACAGGCTTGGAAAACAGGACAATCAGGAAGGTGCAGTTCAGACTCTCCCAATAACACAATAAACAAAAAGAGAGAAAAGGCTGGAGCCTAGAAGGAGTAGGACCAGGGAACAGGAAGGACGAGGGGGACAACAGAGGAGTGAAACAAAGAGAGAAAATGATGGCCAACAGACTTGAATGTAGTAACAGAAACGCATTCCAAGTTATCAGGGACTCAAGAAAAAAAAGCTAGCAAAATCAGCCGACTCCTGAAACACCACCCACGGCCACCAGAGTGCATCAAACCTAGAGGAGTCAGCGGAATCCTCCGCTACTAGCACCTCCGTACGCCGTATGTGGAGGAACTCCTGGAGCCACTCCAGCAAAGAGGGGGTGGCGGCACTGTGCCAGTGCCGAGGGATGACTGCCCTGACAGCCGCGAGGAAGTGTCACAGGAGGTCACCCTTAACTGCTTTGTATTTACCTGGTACAAGGGAAAGGAGGGCTAACTGGGGGGAGGGTGCGAGGGGACAACCACTGACCTTAAAGCAGAGGTTGAAAACAGACTTCCAGAATGGCCGGTTCCCCATGCACTCCCACCAGATATGGAGGAGAGAGCCCCTCTCTGCACCACAGCACCAACACCGATCAGACACACAAGGGTACCCAGAATGGCTGGATCCCCATGTACTCCCACCAGATATGGAGGAGAGAGAGCCCTTCTCTGCAGCGGCTGGCATGTAAACAATACTGGGAGCTGCATTCTGTGGGAAACAGCTGATCTGCAGGGTTCTAACAGTCTAAGAGATGTAAGAGATCAGTGGGAGATCAACCCGTCTCCCTGGTTGCCTCACAATTTCTCTCAATTTCAGAACTTTACTCTTCCTCCACACACAAAGATGGCAACATGATTGATGTTGTCTTCCTCCGACTCCTTGCAGTTTCTAAATTTCTAACTCTTCCATGCCCCTTTCTGATCATAACCTTTTGTCTCTCACCATCAATACTTTCTCTCCTTCACAGGACATACTAACCCATCATACATATAGGAATTTACATGCTATTGGAAGAGTGAAGAAATCAGGCGATACCTTTTAGAGGCTAACTGAGTATATTTATAAGTAAGCTTTCAGGAGTGCTCGCTCCCTTCATCAGACATGGTGTGATACAAGAACTGAAAATTAACAGATTTTTATACACATGGTTTTCAAAGCATTTTAGAGTCCTTAAAAAAAATGCTATCTAAGTAGAGAAGTTATTTACAACAGGTCAAAAAAACAGTCTGGAAACTTGTGGTGCGTGACGGAGGGATCAGTAATTCTTGCTGTTATCTGTTTGCTATCAGGAGGTGATTTGTGTCCCTCACAGGTCATACATAGTGTGATTTGAAGCTGGCATGAATATTGAGTTCAGTTCATGGTTCAAACATAGTGTGACATGAAGCTGGCATGAATATTAAGTCCAAATTGCAGAGTTTGAAATTTTTGCATAAATTTGTACTCCATTTCTTTCCTTTTCTCCTGTGTCTTAAAATGTCCCATTAAAACCACAACCCGCAAATCTTCAATAGAGTGGTTTTCTCCGGAGAAATGTGCGGCCACTGGGAGATCTGTTCTGCTGTTATTAATGGTGGATCTGTGTGAGTTCATTCGTTGACTGAGTCTCTGCCCTGTTTCCCCCACATAGAGGCCTGTGGTGGGACATTGCACACACATTATGAGGTACACCACATTGGAAGACCTGCAGGAAAATGTCCCCCTAATTCTGTGCACCTGTTGTGACTGTGGGATAGGTACACTGTCAGCGGTGTGGATGTGCTTGCAGGTCATGCACCTTTTATGTAGGCAAGGTGAGGTGCCATTTTCAGTTGGGGCCTTCAGGGCACTCCGGACGATAATACGCCTCAGGTTTGGTGGTTGTCGAAAGGAAAGGAGAGGGGGGACTGGAAATATGTCCTTGAGTCTGTTGTCCCTATGTAGCACAGGTTGGAGCTCCTTGGCAATCCTTCGTAGGATCTCCAGCTGTGGGTTGTAGGTGACAACTAGGGGCACTCGGGCATCTTTCTGGGTCTCTCTATATGTGAGCAGACTGTCTCTGTTAATGGCTGCTGCTTTGTTTAATTGGTTTTCTGTCACTTTTGGTTTGTATCCCAATTTGAGAAATTTCATCCTCAGATCCAGGAGGTGCTTGTCCAGGTCTGTTTTGTAGGAGCAAATACGATTGTATCGTATAGCCTGGCTGTAGATTATAGATTGTCTTGTGTGCTTGGGGTGGAAGCTGTCGTTTCTCAGGTAGGCCGTTCTGTCTGTGGGTTTGTGGTATATTGATGTGAGTAGCTGGTGGTCTTTAATGTATATTGTGGTATCCAGAAAGTGAATTTCACTCCCTGAATAGCTAAGTTTAAGGTTGATGGTCGGGTGAAAGTCATTGAAGTCATTATGGAATTGAAGTAGGGCCTCCTCACCTGCAGTCCAGATGACAAGGATATCATCGATATAACGAAGGTAAATCATAGGTTTGGTGGCGCATGTTGATAAATATGTTCCTTCCATTTCTGCCATAAAGAGATTTGCATATTGGGGTGCACATCTGTTCCCCTTTGAAGTTTCCATTCGCTGTAGATATAGATCCTCTCCAAAGGTAAAATGGTTGTGGCCAAGGATGAATTGTATGAGCTGCGTTACTGGTTCTGTTGGGAGGTTTTGTTTTGCCAGGTGTACCCGACATGCTGCAACTCCATCCTTGTGGGGAATGTTGGTATACAGGGATTCCACATCCATGGTGGCCAAAATGGTACCCTCAGGTAGAGGGCCCAGGGCATTCAGTTTGTTAAGAAGGTCAGTGGTGTCCTGGATATATCTTGGAGTATCCCTGACAAGGGGTTTTAGGAGATTTTCCACCCAACCTGAGATGTTTTCTGTCAGTGTCCCAATGCCAGAAATGATAGGCCTCCCAGGGTTGCCATCTTTGTGTATCTTTGGGAGCATATAGAAGCAGCCCGGCCTGGGATCTTGTGGGATAAGTCCTTTTACCTGATTCTGGATCTGGACTGGAAACTCCTTGATCATAGTCTTTAGTTCTTTCATATAGGCCTCTGTGGGATCACTTCCAAGTTTGGAGTAATGGATGGGATTTGACAGTTGCCTGTTTGCTTCCTGGATATAGTCTGAGGTGTTCATTATGACTATTGCGCCCCCTTTGTCAGCTGGTTTTATTATTATATCCTGATTTTCTTTCAGTGATGTAATAGCCTTCTGTTCTTGCAGGGTTAGGTTATGCGCCTGTTTCTTTTGTTTCTCCAGGATTTCTGATTTTACTTTGCTTCTGAAACAGTCAATATATTTATCCAGTGCTGCATTAGCTCCAGGGCGTGGGGTCCAGGTAGATTTTTTGGTAGGATTCCTTATGGGCTGTTCCATCTCAGAGTCGCTGCTGTATGGAAGGTCTTTGTCATAAAAATATTCCCTTAATCTCATTTTTCTGAAAAACTCCTCCATATCATTGCAGAGTTGGATATGGTCAGTGCGTGCTGAGGGGCAGAAGGACAGACCTTTGGAGAGAACTGACATTTCGTGTTTGTTTGGCTCATAAGAGGAAAGATTCACAACACAGCTTTGCTGAGCTGGGCTAGTACTTGCGGTTGTAGTAATGAGTCCTTTTTGTCTCAGTCTGTGGAGCTTTTTCTTTTTGTTGTTAATAAGCATATCCTGAAGTTTCCAGTAGTATGTGTGGAGTTTGGCCTTCATTTCCTCTGTGTCATTAGCCAATGATGATTTCAGGGCCTGTATCTCCTCCTGTGTTCTTTTTTTGTTGTTGTAGGAAATTTTTATCATATTGTTCCGCAGCCTTTTAGATGTCCGAATACATAGTTGTTCTGCATATCGGCTGTTGTAGGTGTTCCGGGTTGGGTTACGTAAATTGAAGCCTTTTGGGATGAGTCTCTCCTTTTTGCATTTTGTTAAGAAGAAGATGTCGCTGTTGAGTTGTGCAAGTTTCTTAAGCCGTTTTTCAGTTCCATTCTTTTGCGGTACATTGTGGTATCTTTCAAGTTGATAGTAGTATAATGTTGTACCGTGTTAGCCATTAACACCCAGCACCTCTCAGACACTCTACAGCCCTCACTGTCACCCATATCTTCACTCTCCTGTCCCAATCTGGCCACCAGTCACTATAACGAAACCCTTAAAAGTGCACTGGATGAGGAAGCTTCCCTCTCCACTCGAAAATTTTGATGCAGGAGGCAACAACCCTGGCACACACCAAACATGCATTTGCGTCAGCAGTGCTCTAGGTGTGCTGAACATCTGTGGAGAAAATCACGTACACCTGCAGAATTCCTTCACTTTATGTTTATGCTCAAATCCTATAGCTCTGCCCTTGCCAAATAAGCCTACTTCACTGCTCTCATCTCTTTTCTTTTTAGTAACCATAAAAGATTCTTAGAATTTTTTCAACCCTGACGTACTACCAAGTTGCAAGCGCCATTCACAGACCTCAGTACAAAGGACCTGGCCACTTACAGACGTGGACAAAATTGTTGGTACCCCTCATTTAAATGAAAGAAAAACCCACAATGGTCACAGAAATAACTTGAATCTGACAAAAGTAATTTGCCAAACTACATGTTGACAAGCCACAAAGCTTCTTGGAGAATGTCCTATGGACAGATGAGACAAAAATCAAAATTTTTGGCAAGGCACATCAGCTCTATGTTCACAGATGGAAAAATGAAGCATATCTTGAAAAGAACACTGTCCCTACTGTGAAACATGGAGGAGGCTCTGTTATGTTCTGGGGCTGCTTTGCTGCATCTGGCACAGGGTGTCTTGAATCTGTGCAGGGTACAATGAAATCTCAAGACTATCAAGGGATTCTAGAGAGAAATGTGCTGCCCAGTGTCCGAAAGCTTGGTCTCAGTCGCAGGTCATGGGTCTTGCAACAGGATAATGACCCAAAACACACAGCTAAAAACACCCAAGAATGGCTAAGAGGAAAACATTGGACTATTCTGAAGTGGCCTTCTATGAGCCCTGACCTAAATCCTATTGAGTATCTCTGGAAGGAGCTGAAACATGCCATCTAGAAAAGGCACCCTTCAAACCCGAGACAACTGGAGCAGTTTGCTCATGAGGAGTGGGCCAAAATACCTGTTGAGAGGTGCAGAAGTCTCATTGACAGTTACAGGAATCGTTTGATTGCAGTGATTGCCTCAAAAGGTTGTGCAACAAAATATTAAGTTAAGAGAACCATCATTTCTGTCCAGGCCTGTTTCATGAGTTTTCTTTTTTTTTTAAATTCTTTTGAAGCATGGTTGAAAAGCAATGTCTGCCTTTCATTTGTTCATTTTCATAGAATTTTTATATATTATTACTTTTGTCAGGTTCAAGTTATTTCTTTGACCATTGTGGGTTTTTCTTTCATTAAACAAGGGGTACCAACAATTTTGCCCACGTGTGTATTTCCGTGACAAAACTGATAAGATCCCTCAGGAAATAATTGCCCAATTCTCAGACAGCATTGATCCCCTCACCCACCCATCATCCTGTTCATTTTCATCTTTTGAACCAGTTCTCCTCATAACTCTCAGACCACACTTTCAGTGTGTCATTTGCAGGCTCTCTCTCTTCCCCTAGTGGTTGGGGTTCCTCAGGGCTCGATCCTAGGCCCCCCCTGCTCTTCTTTCTCTACACAGCCCCTTTGGACAAACCATCAGCAGATTTGGCTTCCAGTACCATCGTTATGGTGATGACACCCAATTATATACCTCATCCCGTGACATCAACCCTGCACTAATACAGAACACCAGTGACTGCCTCTCTGCTGTCTCAAATATCAAGTCTTTGCTTTTTTCTGAAACTAAATCTCTCAAAGACTGAACTACTGCTGTTTCCACCATCTAACAGACCTAACCCTGATATCTCCATTTCAGTTTCCGGCCTTACCATAACTCCCAGGCAGTATACCCGCTGACTCGGGGTTATGTTTGACTCAGACCTTTCCTTCACCCCCCCCATATCCAATCACTTGCACGCTCATGTCATCTCCACCTCAAAAACATCTTCAGAATTTGCCCTTTTCTTACCACGGAAACATTAAAGACACTGATTGTCACCCTGATTCACTCTCGACTTGACTACTGAAACTCCCTTGTATTTGGTCTTCCCCTTACTAAACTCTCCCCTCTACAATCTATTCTGAATGCAGTGGCCAGGCTCATCTATCAGTCTAGACGCTAGACTGATGACTCTAGTCTGTGTCAGTCACTATATTGGTTGCCTATTAATTATAAAATACAATATAAACGTATCACCCTCATCCACAAGGCTCTCCATAGTGCCGCACTTCCCTACATTTCCTCCCTGATCTCTGTCTATCACACAACCTATTCTCTCCGTTCAGTCAATGACCTAAGAGTAACATCCTCTATTATCAAAACCTCCCATTCCCGTATCCAAGACTTCTCCCAAGTTGCACCACTTCTCTGAAATGCTCTACCCCGGACAATCAGATTAACTCCCAATTTCTACAGCTTCAAGTGCATCCTAAAGACACATCTTTTCAGACAGGCCTACCACAATTCCTAATCTAAATCTTTTCGCTGTTAGAATCCCTAAAATTAACCCTCCGCTGTTCATGGTCCCACATAATCCCTTCGGACTTTAATCTTATATTTCAAGGCACCATCTGCACATAAGAGGACTGTGACAGGTGATGGCTCATACAGCATAATTTATATGTGTAATGAAAATAACCTTTAACACAAAAACGGCTGGACCACTGTATAAGCAATGCTACCTCCTATGGTACCCCCTGCCACTTCCTATGCTGTCCCTGCTACCTCTTGTACAACCCCCTCTACCTCATAGATTGTAAACTCCTGCGAGCAGGGCCCTCAGTTTCATTGTGTGAATTGACTTTAAATTTAAATAAAATGTATTATTATTATTATTATTATTATTGTTATTATATTATTTCAGCGTCCTTTGAAAACAATCGGAGGCACATTCTGGGCGGAATCTGTCGCAGATTCAGAGGTGCAATCTGCCCCCCAAATCTGTGGCAAATTCCTCCTTGTGAACGTACTCTAATAATCCCTAATAATTCTTATATCCTTTCCACAGGAGGCACTTGTAGACACCTATTGTCTTGATCAGTGGAGTCCCTGCAGTCAGACTCTAAGCAATCAGATACTTATTCACTATCCACAAAATAGGGCATAAGTGTCATAAAAGGGAAAAACTCTTAACATCGGCAGAAACTATATTCTACTTCCCATGTGGAGTGCAGATTTGCTGCTTCTACTGTAAATTCAGTGGATAATAAAATATTACAGATGTGCCATGCAATGTGTTTTTGTTTGCTACAAGCACATGGATTTCTGCAAACCACCAACATGAGAATGGAACAGGCTCAGAAATTTCTGCAACAAATCTGCTGCATATGAATTTACCTTAACACTCTAGCCCTAAATTGGAGACGAACGCCAATGTTTTTCCCCTTCTGTACTTCCCCTCACTAACCTCCAATATACCCTCATCATTACTTGACACCTCCACTTTACACTGACCCTCCACCAAGTTCCAGTCCCCTCACTCTACTAGAAGTCAACACTTTTACACCATTCTTAAACATTAGTTTAAAAGCAGAAGCTGTCATATCAATGAATAATAGATCACACTACAAACAAATCCTCAGTAGAGATGGTCATATCTGCATGGGGTAGCATAATAGAATGGTATGTGACTTTGTTTTCTTGTAAAATAGAGGTGACCAGAACATGGCTTCACCTAGAAACATAGAAAGACAACCGCAGACATGCACCTTGTAAAAAACATTCCATGCATACCGTTGGCTCAATTGTCACCTCTTGGCAAGGTATTAATAAGGCACTTGATACCTAATAAACTAACACCCACATGAGAACGTTCCACACAGAACACGTAAAGGTACAGGTAAATTGTGACAGGGATCCAAGACAAACACTATTATACTATTACAAGTTCTACTATTTCAGTGGTTAAGTGACTAATACTTGGCCGCCAGAACAGGGTGTGTACTGATGTTATCTGTACACAAGCAGTGCATTTGAATTGGCAGTCAACACTCAGCCTGTGTCTAACATGATCTAGTTTACCTGCTGTCTCATATTTTACTTTTAAATGCCTTAAAGCACAAAAATCCCACTGACCTGGACAAAAACATTCTGGGTAGATTTCACAGTCTGTAAGAAAATAAATATTTAAAAGTTTATGCTTTATCCCTTTAACTACTGTTAATGCACATAACCTGCACATTTTGCAGACTTCTATAAAAGGAGTCCAAGTTGAAGAACTAAATGCAAGGTTTACTCATATTATATTTTAATATAACATGCATTAGATTGCATGGCTTACTCCAAACATTTCTTTAGCTCTGAAACACAATGAACAAAAAAAATGGGTCAGAGCTATAGATAAGGCGCTTCCAATTGGGCGCATTTGAGCCTTACCTTGTTTTCCTCTGAAGCTATGCTTCCTGTTTGAGTGAGTCAGAAAATACTCATCTCTTCCAGATGCACCGAAATATGCTACATTTTTACACATTTTATATCAGGGTTGATTCATTACCACAATAGTAAATCTGCCCCATTGTATATTGCATGTGTTATTGCAATGCAACTTGGTGGGTATTTGCATTAGTGATAATAGCCCTGGTTTAAAAAAAATAAATAAATAAAAATATAGTGGGGAACCGCTCAGGTAGATGCTTGGTAGCAGTGCAGGAAACAGGGACACAGAGGCTGGATCACACTCAAGTCTGGTGTTTATTTAGTTTCAGTTGCATAAACAGGTTGCCTTTACAAAGGCACAAACAAAAACAAAACCTTCTCGGCTAAGAACTACCTACTACAACAAATGTTCCCTATCTATACAAGAGCCTGGCTGCCAGAATCCCGCTCAGGTTATTCAAACAGTGGTGGCACAGCATTACCTTGTTTGCAGGTTCAGCTACACAGGTCACTTTCCTCAGTGTAGTGCCACACCTCCTAGTCCTGACACTCAGCCTATATCAGGCCTTAATTAGCTGACCTCCCTGCTGTGGCCTTCTACCACACACCCCTTAACTGCCTGGCTGGAAGATACCCGAACGGTAACACGAGATACCCCAGTCTCCCAATAAGTTCGTCTACCCAAGGCATGGGATAGGCATCAAATTTAGACACCTCATTCAGTTTCCTGAAATCGTTTTAGAAACACAACGTCCCATCTGGTTTGGGAACTAGGACAATGGGACTGGCCCATTCACTTTTGGACTCCTCAATGACACCTAATTTTAACATTTTCTGCACTTCCTCTGAAATGGCTTGTCAACGAGCCTTGGGGACCCACCTGGTGCTCGGTAACAATATCATGCTTGATTACGGACATACACCCGGGTAGCTCAGAGAACACATCCGTATTCTTAGCTACAAACTCTTTGGTTTATTGCTGTTGGATTTTTGTGAGGGACTCTGCTATTCCCCTTATGTCCAACAGCAGCACAATATGGGGTATCTCTGCCCCTGTGTGCTGGTAGGACAGGCAGAATTTTTAATTTACATAATTAATTAAATGATACTCCCCTATAAGAGGCCAAGGAGACCTCCCCTCAATGTGTTTTTTCTGTCCTGTGTGTTGGACAGGTGGAGGGAGGCTCTTTGTCCTCCCATTTTTTCCTAAGGATTTGGGGGTTAACTACATTTTTGTAAGTTTTTTCTCCTCTTTCAGCTGTTCATCTTTTCCTTGGGAGTTTTTTACTCCTAAGGCTTCCTTGTTTCTCCCTGCTGCACTCTCTGTCTGTGGCCATTCTGGGCTGGGTGTGCCTGCCCTTGTCTGATTTCAGGTGAGATGTTTGCGGCTGGGCAGGCTGTGCATTCAGTATGTGTCAGTTTCTGAACTTGGAGACTCTATTGCAGGGTTAATATAAACCTATCTGCATCTCCTGCCTGGCTGAGCTCTTCAGCAGAGCTTATGCTTCAGGTGTTTGTGCTCAGTTTAAACTGATGACAGCATCTCAGACACAAATTCCCCACACTGCCCTCCTGTTGCAGTTATGGTTCTATTCCAGTCTGCCACAAAGACACACCGCACTTCTTATAGCAGTGATTGGAATTAAAGCGATGAGGGAGAGAAAGGTTTTTTAATCCGGGGGAAGTGATTTTGTCACTTCAGGTTCCGGAACCATTTTTGCAGGTCCTGTTTCCTGGATCCCTTTTTTTCTGTTACACTTCTGTAGCCTTTTCCCAGTAGCGCTGGATTGCGCTGCCGGACTTGTTTAGGCCATTCTCTATACCGCTGTAGCGGTATTAAAGACACTTTTGGTAAGTATGGTCTTCTCCCTACTTATTTAAACCTTTTTCCTAAGTTTGTGTCTCTGATAGGCTGTACATTTTTGTTTGATACTGTTGTGACTGCTTTCAGTGACAGTGGCGACTTAATGAGGGAAAGGTCCTCTAAGATGAAATATTTCGCTTATACAGAGGGCGACATCCCTCTGCCTGATGGTACAATTACACTCGCTTTCGCCAATGCCATGGACCCTATCTGAGGATTCGTCCATTCGTAACGTAATTGTGTGGGTCAAGGAGCAGGATAGAAATCCGGAACTTGATTTCTCAAGAAGCTTCGTACTGAGAGACATCCTCAGTCAGTTCCATCAGAAGAGGAATTTCACATACTCAATGTGATGCACTCGTGTGATGAAGACACTTCGCTAAATCCCAGAAGGCCTCTTGGTAAGGATGCCTAGGCTGCTGAAGTCCATCTGGTCAGGCGACCATGATGTTGAACTTGGGGAAGCCTCTAGTTCCACCTATAGGGGGCCAAGGGCCTTCCAAGTGGACGTGACACTGAATAAAGCTTTGACATGCTCAGGCTTCTGTGGACATCGCCTCCAATGAGGTAGCGAATAAGAGAGTATCTAGCAGAAGTTTCCGTATACCAGGTCAAGATGACTGCCACATCTAGGGCCTTCTCTACAGCTGCTAGAAGGCCATTATGGTTGAAACCTCGGGGAGTGGACAATGTGTGCAAGTATAACGTATGCTCCCTACCCTTGAGCTGGGTAAACATTTTAGCAGAGGCCTGGACGACATCATGGAAGGTCTTGTGATTAAAAGGTTAAGTGCCTTCCGCAGCCCTTTAAAGGGAAAAGCAGGACCTTCTGGCCGGGGCAGAAGTTATCAGCGCAGCCGCCACAATCTACGTTCCAATATCAGAGGAGTGCTAGATATCAGCCCAGAGTGGCTGGACGTAAGTTCCCCAAGGAAGGGGACAGAAAGAAGCCTGGTTTTGACATCAACTTTTCACCTCCTCTGGTGGCAAGTACTCCTGTTGGGGGATATGTCTCCCATTTTTTCTCTCCTGCTGCAAGAGAAGATCCAAGAACTTTGGTCTTGCAGATAAGTACAGCAGGGTTATGCGGACGAATTCTTCGCCCACCACAAGACAGATTCTCGCAACCCATTCTCTTCCTGCACTGGAGCAGGTTATACTGGAAAATTCCATTCTGGAATACCTGGGCAGGGGGGCCTTGGGAAGGTCCCCCCTCAGAAGAAGGTTTGGGGTCTACTCTCCAGACTTCCCGCTACCAATATATGTTATAGTCCTAATATATCTAAGTCTCTTCATAAGGAAGAGCGTTTCCAAAGGGACACCAGGAAGTTGGTCACATGCTTGCTCCAAAGCAATGTTCTTGTCACCCTCGACCTAAAGGATGCCTACTTACAAGTTCCAATTATCCTCCTCACAGAGGGTATCTGAGAATTGCTGGTTCTATTGCAGCCCACAGGTGACATTTCCAGTTTGCGGCCCTGCCCTTCGGCATTTCCTCGGCTCCCCATACCTTTAACTAGGTGATGGCTCCAGAAACAACTACACTCAGACTTCTAGGTCTGTTCATAGTGCCATATTGGACGACTGGCTAATAAAAGCCTAGTCAGAAACCATCCTACTCCAGCATCTGCAGACAACTGTGTCTTTTTTTCCAGCATCCAGGCTAATAACCGGGAGAAGTCAGAGGTGATTCCTTCCACACGGAAGAAGGTTCAGTCTGACTCTGTCCACCTAGAAATTTCTTTAACTCCGATAAGGAGAGAAAAGCTAATCAGAGCACTTCCTATACGGTGGCTCAGTGGTTAGCAATGCAGTCTTGGGTTCGTATCCTGCCAAGGACAGAATCTGCAAGGAGACTGTATTTTCTCCTCATGTTTGCGTGGTTTTCCTCCGGGGTCTCCAGATTCCTTCCACACTCCTAAGACATACTGATAGGGAATGTAGATTATAAGTCCTATATGGGACAGTGCCCTATATCTGTCAATGTCCGTGAAGGCGCTGCGGGAATATGATGGTGCTATACAGGTTATCATATCTTCTCAAGATGCGTCGGATGTTCATCAGAACAATTATGAGAGTCCTGACTTCATGTCAGCCTTAGCCAATTCAGTTCCTTGGACTTTATGGCATATGTGTCCCCAACAGTCGGTAGTACTAGGGGTCTGAAATCATAGCACCCTGAGTCTTGACGAGAGGATCAGACTTTCTCCCAGAACCCATCTTTCTCTCAATTGGTGATACACCTGAAAGTTGGATGTCCACGGTCCAACCTCTTTGGACCCTGTTGACCGATGCATCCTTTTCAGGATAAGGAGCCCATCTGTACGAGAAAACCGTACAAGGAGTCTGGAGCAGGCTAGAAAGGATGACATCATCTATCTGGAGGGAACTCAGAGCAGTTCACCTGGCACTCCTCCATTCCATTCTCAGAGGAAGAGCTGTCAAGATCCGGTCCATCAAAATGGTGACACTAACAAACAGGAAGGCATCAGATAATTCTCCCTCCTCAGGGAGGCAGGTCTGATTTTCACCTGGGCAGAGAAAGATCTGACCCATCTCTCCGCATCAAGGGCTCCTTGAACATAGTAGCAGATCAGTTGAGTTGGGCTCTTACCGTATTAGGAGAATGGTCTCTCAATCAAGAGTGTTTCACCAAGATCACCCTGAAGTGGGGTCTTCCAGAAGTAGACCTTACGGTAACCAGACTCAATGCCAAGGTAGAGACATTCTGCTCACTATATCAGGTGGACTATCCCTTGGCAGTGGATGCCCTGTCCATCCCTTGGAGGTTCAGGCTGACATACATCTTCCCTCCACTTTCCATGATACCAAGGGTATTGATGAAAGTCAGATAGGACCAAGTCTCTGTGATAACCAAAAAGAGCTTGGTGTTCCCAACTCATGCTCATGAGTCAAGGGATCTATTAGAGGCTTCCCCAATCCAGAACCTGGTTTCCCAAGGAACTCAGAAGTGCCAGGATCTGAGGAGATTCAACCTGACAGCCTGAAGGTTGCTCAGTCCCTAGTGGACTGTCAGAAGTCGTCCTGAAGACCTTTTTTCTGCGCAAGAGCAGAATCCACCTATAAAGGATACCTAAGGATAGGTATTGTCTTCAAGTAGTGGTTCTCCAGACAGGAAGTGAATAGTTCGAATCATTCTATGAGAATATTTCAGAATTTTCTTCAGGATCGCTTGGATAAGGGCCTTTCCCCTGCCACACTGAAGGTACAGGTTTCAGCCCTATCCACCTGCTTAAGCAAAAGATTGTCTCAGAACCCCTTAATTCCCAGAATTTCTTAAGGGTGCTATGAGACTTAGGTAAGTGGTTGCAACTCCCGTTCCACTCTGGGATCTATCCACAGTTCTTTCTGGCCTTTGCGGCCCAACATTGGAATCATTTGAGAAGGTGGATCTTAAGTTTCTGGCTTGCAAACCACCTTTTATCTAGCTATCACCTCAGCTAAAAGAATAGGAGAGTTGCAGGCTTTTTTTTCTGAAGAGCCATATATTTTTTTCATTAGCCCTCTTGGGCTAATATTAACCAGGTGGTCTCCTTACCAGTTTTCTTTCCCAGCTCCTTCCTCCAAGGAAGGGGGAAAACTCCATACTCTGGATATAGTAAGGTGTCTCCAAAATTTATCTTCTGCGTACATAGTCAGTCAGAAGATTGGAAAATCCTCTTAATTTAAATTTCTTTTGCTCAGGTTAACGCCCGAGTTTATCAAAGGGCTGTGTCGGCCTCCTGGGCTGGGAGTCGATCTTGCTTTTTGAGCAGTTTGTGCAGCCATTTTTGGTCACCACCAACTAACCTTCTAACTAACACTATCAGTTAGATGTCCGTAGTTCAGAGGCTACTGCCTTTGGACATTTATACGGTACTGTAGTGAGCGAGAACTCTCCCTAGGGGATCTACTTGCTATGTCCCCATATTGTGCTGCTGTTGGACGTAAGGGGAATCATTGATTATGTAGATAATCTGTTTTCCCTTAGTCCGAACAGCAGCACAAGTTTTTCCCCCCTTTAGGAAGGATTGTTGTTTTTTTATTTTATTCTTTATAACTAACACAGTGAGGGGAGGTCTCCTTGGCCTCTTATAGGGGAGTATCATTTAATTAATTATGTAAATTAAAAATTCCGCCTGTCCTACCAACACACAGGGGCAGAGATACCCCATATTGTGCTGTTGTTCCGACTAAGGGAAAACAGATTATCTACCTAATCAACGATTGTTACTCCTACTGCTACCTCTGTAGTCCTAACCGCAGCCTGTGGGGATAGTACAGGAGGCAGTTTAGCCGGAGATCTTTCTGTAAGCAGACTCTCTCGGTCTATAATTCCACATGTGTTAATTCATAGTTTTGATGCCTTCAGTGTGAATCTACAATTTTTATAGTCATGAAAATACAGAAAACTCTTGGAATGAGAAGGTGTGTCCAAACTTTTGGTCTGTACTGTATGTATATATATATATATATATATACACACACGTGGACAATATTGTTGGTACCCCTTGTTTAATTAAAGAAAAACCCACAATGGTCACAGAAATAACTTGAATCTGACAAAAGTAATTTGCCAAACTATGCCACAAAGCTTCTTGGAGAATGTCCTATGGACAGATGAAACAAAAATCTAAATTTTTGGCAAGGCACATCAGCTCTATGTTCACACATAGAAAAATGAAGCATATCTTGAAAAGAACACTGTCCCTACTGTGAAACATGGAGGAGGCTCTGTTATGTTCTGGGGCTGCTTTGCTGCATCTGGCACAGGGTGTCTTGAATCTGTGCAGGGTACAATGAAATCTCAAGACTATCAAGGGATTCTAGAGAGAAATGTGCTGCCCGGTGTCCAAAAGCTTGGTCTCAGTCGCAGGTCATGGGTCTTGCAACAGGATAATGACCCAAAACACACAGCTAAAAACACCCAAGAATGGCTAAGAGGAAAACATTGGACTATTCTGAAGTGGCCTTCTATGAGCCCTGACCTAAATCCTATTGAGTATCTCTGGAAGGAGCTGAAACATGCCGTCTAGAAAAGGCACCCTTCAAACCCGAGACAACTGGAGCAGTTTGCTCATGAGGAGTGGGCCAAAATACCTGTTGAGAGGTGCAGAAGTCTCATTGACAGTTACAGGAATCGTTTGATTGCAGTGATTGCCTCAAAAGATTGGGCAACAAAATATTAAGTCAAAGATACCATCATTTCTGTCCAGGCCTGTTTCATGAGTTTTTCTTTTTTAACCCTGCTGTTCTGTTCGGTTTTACTATACACATATAATGTTCCGGTCATTTTTGACCGTGCCTATTAAAGTCTGGATTTTTAACTAATTTAAGTGTTTTATTTGAATTTCTTTTGCATTATTATACTGTATGTGAACATGGTTGTTCATAAACAAATGAAAAATGAAATCAAAAACTTAATTTTTATTTCTTTGTGTCAAAAAATGTTACATCGCCTTATTGCATTATTCATGCATATTGCACATTTGCACACAAAAAAAAACTCTTTATAAAACTGTAAACTATAACTAATAACATCAAACTGCATGTAAATATATTTTTTTCAAAAAAAAAAAACAAACAAAAATAAAAAGTCTAGTTTTTTCTATATAAAACTACTGTTGTATCCTCAGTAAAATAAAACGTAGAACTATAAACGTCTCTCTTACTGAGGATACCTTGCGGCAGTTCTGGCTTATTTTTTCTAACAGTACCCAGCATGGTAATTTTTCTTTTCAGCAACATCTGCCCCAGTTGGTGTGATGTGAAAAAATTGTCACATGTAACATTTCGTCCTTTGAGTCCATGTGTCAAATCCAAAAGTACTCGCATTCCTTGATTTTTTTCAGCTCTTTCTCCAGGGTTTTTTCCTATGTATACCTGAGCGTTTACAGCATATGAACTTTTGCTGTCGCAAAAACTGAACTATATAGACCAAAATGAGATTATAACTCCTTTATTTTTTTTAAAAAATGGCTGGAGATTAGTATAAAAGGATATCGGTCATTTTTGACCGAACAGTACAAGTGTAAAAAAAGACGTGGAGCAAAAAGTAAACAAAAAATAAATAAATAAAAACTGCTATTAGTAAGAACCCCTCAAATGAGGAAAAGTCAATGAACCACAAGTTTCAGAACCGCATAATCAATATTTTAAAAAATATCAAATTTCAAATTCGGTAATTTTTGACCGAACAGAACAGCAGGGTTAAAGGTCCTTCACCGACCTATTGTAAACCCGGCTTTGAGCCTTTTTGACCTCCTCCAGATGCTCTCTAACTATGGGCATAACGGCCGCAACCCTGTCCTGCATACCAGCGATGTGTTCAATAACAATTTTGTGGGGGGTGGGTTCTTGCCTGTGCATGGTAAACAGATGTATGTAACTGTTTGATCTTAAATAGTTTACACAGTTCCTTGGTGACTTTAGACATGAACGGAGTACCCTGATCCGTGAGGATCTCCTTGGCTAGATCCACTCGGCAAAACATGGCGAACAACTCTTTGGCAATCAACTTCGCCGATGTATGCCGTAGTGGGATGGCTTCAGGATATCGGGTAGCATAGTCCATGACTACCAAAATATGCTGATGCCCCTGGGCGGACTTAACTAAAGGACCTACCAAGTCCATGGCAATCCTTTCAAAGGGCACCTCAATAATGGGCAGAGGTACCAGCAGGGCTCCGAAAATGTGGGGGCATGCAACTGACACTCCGGACATGTTTCACAAAACACTTTAACTTCATGATATACCCCCGGCCAATAAAAACGCTGCAATATGCGGTCCAGCGTTTAAGTGGCACCTAGGTGTCCCCCTAGCACATGTTTATGTGCTAACTCAAGCACCGTCCGGCGATAAGGCTGGGTTACCTGTAACTGCTCTAAAGTCTCACCTCGCACCCTGTCAACTTGGTATAACAACTCCTAGTTGACAGCCATGTGGGGGAACACCTCATCAGCCCCTGGGCGCTGAGACACACCATTGATAACAGTAACATTTTCCCAGGCCCTTAGCAGAGTGGGGTCCTGGAGTTGTGCAGAACCAAAGTTATCATGGGATACCTCCAAAACTGACATCTGAGGCTCAGAACCAGCCTCCTCAGCTTCGCCTGCCACTATCTCTAGGGGAAACACAGAGCTACCATTTCCTGCTAACATGGTCACCCCTACAGCAGGAACCCTAGACTCCAGGTCATTGAGTTCAGGCTCGAGGACCTGACCAGACAATACTTGTGGTATTCTTGGGGTGTGTTCTCTGACCCTTGCTTTCCCAGCCATAAAGTCCAAAACAGGGGAAAGTCCCGTCCCAGAATAAGGCCATGGGGTAAGTTCCTGACAACCCCTACCTCGTGTCGGCTATCCCCACAGGGGGGTCTGGATGGTGAAAATGTACGCACAGGACTCCGACTGTGCATCCAGTGACAGTCCCGAGGTTGACACAGGACCCATTAACGAGGGTCACCCGACTGCCAGAGTCCAGTAGTGCTACCACTAGGCACCCAGCTACGGTCACCTGGCATAAGTGGCGCTCGTCAGCAGTGTCTGGGGTGGCGGCAGTGTAGGCTGGGGCAGCATAGAGGGACACCCTCTGACCTAGGCTGCAGTCCATGGGCTCCAAGGCACGGGGACATCTAGCTGCAAAATGGCCCGGCTCGTGGCAATCCCAGCAGATGACAGCCTCTCCCCTCCTCCTCCACTGGGTCACTATCTTATCCTGGGGAGCTCGAGGAATGTTGGCCCTCTGGGCCTTGGAACTTGCAGGATCTGGGAGGGCTCCTTCCTGAGGGACTATGTAGCCCACAGCTGGATCTTACCCGGTTAAGCCCTCAGGTACCAGTCTATGATGACCCGCTCCACCATCTGGGCTGGGGTCAACGTCTCCGGCTGGAGCCACTTAAGGACAAGTTGTACAAGCCGGTGCATTTGTGACCTTGGTGGTAATGCCTCCTGGTATTCCCAATTGTGGACTCTTTGAGCCCGAACGTGCTGGTCCACACCCAGTCGGGCCAGGATCTCCACCTTCACCCGCTGGTAGTCGCATGCATCCTGTTCACTCAGGTCAAAATAGGCTTGCTGGGGCTCGGCGACTATATAAATATATATATATATATATATATATATATATATATATATATATACAGTACAGACCAAAAGTTTGGACACATCTTCTCATTCCAAGAGTTTTCTGTATTTTCATGACTAAAAAAATTGTAGATTCACACTGAAGGCATCAAAACTATGAATTAACACATGTGGAATTATACACTTAACAAAAAAGTGTGAAACAACTGAAAATATGTCTTATATTCTAGGTTCTTCAAAGTAGCCACCTTTTGCTTTGATTACTGCTTTGCACACTCTTGGCATTCTCTTGATGAGCTTCAAGAGGTAGTCACCTGAAATGGTCTTCCAACAGTCTTGAAGGAGTTCCCAGAGATGCTTAGCACTTGTTGGCCCTTTTGCCTTCACTATGCGGTCCAGCTCACCCCAAACCATCTCGATTGGGTTCAGGTCTGGTGACTGTGCAGGCCAGGTCATCTGGCGTAGCACCCCATCACTCTCCTTCTTGGTCAAATAGCCCTTACACAGTCTGGAGGTGTGTTTGGGGTCATTGTCCTGTTGAAAAATAAATGATGGTCCAACTAAACGCAAACCGGATGGAATAGCATGCCGCTGCAAGATGCTGTGGTAACCATGCTGGTTCAGTATTCCTTCAATTTTGAATAAATCCCCAACAGTGTCACCAGCAAAGCACCCCCACACCATCACACCTCCTCCTCCATGCTTCACGGTGGGAACCAGGCATGTAGAGTTCATTCGTTCACCTTTTCTGCGTCGCACAAAGTCACGGTGGTTGGAACCAAAGATCTCAAATTTGGACTTATCAGACCAAAACACAGATTTCCACAGGTCTTATGTCCATTCCTTGTGTTCTTTAGCCCAAACAAGTCTCTTCTGCTTGTTGCCTGTCCTTAGCAGTGGTTTCCTAGCAGCTATTTTACCATGAAGGCCTGCTGCACACAGTCTCCTCTTAACAGTTGTTGTAGAGATGTGTCTGCTGCTAGAACTCTGTGTGGTATTGACCTGGTCTCTAATCTGAGCTGCTGTTAACCTGCGATTTCTGAGGCTGGTGACTCGGATGAACTTATCCTCCACAGCAGAGGTGACTCTTGGTCTTCCTTTCCTAGGGCGGTCCTCATGTGAGCCAGTTTCTTTGTAGCGCTTGATGGTTTTGGCCACTGCACTTGGGAACACTTTCAAAGTTTTCCCAATTTTTCGGACTGACTGATCTTCATTTCTTAAAGTAATGATGGCCACTCGTTTTTCTTTACTTAGCTGCTTTTTTTCTTGCCATAATACAAATTCTAACACTCCATTCAGTAGGACTATCAGCTGTGTTTTCCACCTGACTTCTGAACAACACAACTGATGGTCCCAACACCATTTATAAGGCAAGAAATCCCACTTATTAAACCTGACAGGGCACACCTGTGAACAGGGCACACCTGTGAAGTGAAAACCATTTCAGGTGACTACCTCTTGAAGCTCATCAAGAGAATCCCAAGAGTGTGCAAAGCAGTAATCAAAGCAAAAGGTGGCTACTTTGAAGAACCTAGAATATAAGACATATTTTCAGTTGTTTCACACTTTTTTGTTAAGTATATAATTCCACATGTGTTAATTCATAGTTTTGATGCCTTCAGTGTGAATCTACAATTTTTATAGTCATGAAAATACAGAAAACTCTTGGAATGAGAAGGTGTGTCCAAACTTTTGGTCTGTACTGTTATATATATATATATATATATATATAAATATATATACACACATGTGGACAATATTGTTGGTACCCCTTGTTTAATTAAAGAAAAACCCACAATGGTCACAGAAATAACTTGAATCTGACAAAAGTAATTTGCCAAACTATGCCACAAAGCTTCTTGGAGAATGTCCTATGGACAGATAAAACAAAAATCTAAATTTTTGGCAAGGCACATCAGTTCACACATGGAAAAATGAAGCATATCTTGAAAAGAACACTGTCCCTACTGTGAAACATGGAGGAGGCTCTGTTATGTTCTGGGGCTGTTTTGCTGCATCTGGCACAGGGTGTCTTGAATCTGTGCAGGGTACAATGAAATCTCAAGACTATCAAGGGATTCTAGAGAGAAATGTGCTGCCCGGTGTCCGAAAGCTTGGTCTCAGTCGCAGGTCATGGGTCTTGCAACAGGATAATGACCCAAAACACACAGCTAAAAACACCCAAGAATGGCTAAGAGGAAAACATTGGACTATTCTGAAGTGGCCTTCTATGAGCCCTGACCTAAATCCTATTGAGTATCTCTGGAAGGAGCTGAAACATGCCATCTAGAAAAGGCACCCTTCAAACCCGAGACAACTGGAGCAGTTTGCTCATGAGGAGTGGGCCAAAATACCTGTTGAGAGGTGCAGAAGTCTCATTGACAGTTACAGGAATCGTTTGATTGCAGTGATTGCCTCAAAAGATTGGGCAACAAAATATTAAGTCAAAGGTAACATCATTTCTGTCCAGGCCTGTTTCATGAGTTTTTCTTTTTTAACCCTGCTGTTCTGTTCGGTTTTACTATACACATATAATGTTCCGGTCATTTTTGACCGTGCCTATTAAAGTCTGGATTTTTAACTAATTTAAGTGTTTTATTTGAATTTCTTTTGCATTATTGTACTGTATGTGAACATGGTTGTTCATAAACAAATGAAAAATGAAATCAAAAACTTAATTTTTATTTTTTTTGTGTCAAAAAATGTTACATGACCTTATTGCATTATTCATGCATATTGCACATTTGCACAAAAAAAAAATCTTTATAAAACTGTAAACTATAACTAATAACATCAAACTGTATGTAAATATATTTTTTCAAAAAATAAAAAAATAAAAAGTCTAGTTTTTTCTATATAAAATGTGAAATAAGGTTCAAGGTGCTAAATTTACTGTTTGCATTCGTCACAAGTATAATTTACATGTCTTTTGCATAAGTACTTTGCACATTTGCAACATATCACATTTGATTTGTGATTACTTGATGTTGGACAGAAGGCGCATCGTTTCCGTTTTAGGCTGGTTCCACTGCTGGTGGAGGCCGTGGGTATCATCGCAGTGCTAGCGGAAGCCCTTGGTTCACTTTCTTCAGTATGCTGTTGGATCCTGTGGACAATGGCTGCAGCTCCATCATCTTTGGGTGTTCAATATATGGCCTAACCAGTGATTTTCCCAACTCCTCTAAAAAAATTCTTCTTTTATATAGTTTATTTTTGTTCCAATTTGGGTCTATTTCACGCCATAACACAAATGCATTGTACGCCGACACATCAAGAATGTTGTAAAAAACAACCATTGGCCACCGATTAGTTTTGCGTTTACAGGTGTAAGTGCCTATGAGTTGATCTAGAATATCAACTGCCCCTTTTGTGGCATTGTAATGTAAAGGACCTAGATAAATTGATAAATAGTAGTAGATGAACTATATAGACCAAAAGGAGATTATAACTCCTTTATTTTTTTTTTTAAAATGGCTGGAGATTAGTATAAAAGGCTATCGATCATTTTTGATCGAACAGTACAAGTGTAAAAAAAGACGTGGAGCAAAAAGTAAACAAAAAATAAATAAATAAAAACTGCTATTAGTAAGAACCCCTCAAATGAGGAAAAGTCAATGAACCAAAAGTTTCAGAACCGCATAAATGAATATTTTAAAAAATATCAAATTTAAAATTTGGTCATTTTTGACCGAACAGAACAGCAGGGTTAAATAAATTCTGTTGAAGCATGGTTGAAAAGCAATGTCTGACGTTCATTTGTTCATTTTCATAGAATTTGTATATATTAAAATTTAGGTATAGATTTTGGGGAAAGTAAGTCACAGTGATTGGTTGTAGGGGGAATGCTCCTCTGGATCATGCAAGCACTGGATCAGATCCATCATGATCAGAATGATGATTCGGCAACCTGGCTGAATTTCGCGATATGATTCTATTCAATTCAAATTAATTTGCGGCGAATAAACAGCTATTTCCTGTCTGCAGAGAGCCAGGGTGGGATGCCCCAGTCATGTCTCTCTCTCTCTCTCTCTCTCGCGCTCTCATCTTCTCATCAGGAGAAGCTGTGACACAACAGCTGAAAACAGTTAAAACACAGTTCACAAATGTTCACAGTTTAGCTTCTTAGATGCCAGCATCAATAATGATACCCGCTATGCAATCCCATTATATTTTTTCCCAGAAAAATAATAAAAAATAGCCATATTTTGTACTGATGTTTCTATAACAAAGCATACTATAAAAACATGCTATAGAACATTAGTGAACTCTGTAAAAAATAAAAATAAGAAACAACAACAAAATTGCTGTTTTTTTTGGTCACATTGCCGAAAAAAAATAATAAAAAAAAGTCACATATAACCCAAAATGGTACCAATAAAAACAAAAGATGTTCCTGCAAAAAACAAACACTCACATAGCTCAGATGATGGAAAAATAAAAAAGTTACGACTCTTATAATATGGTGCCACCATAACACATTATATTTTTGGCAAATAAGTGATTTATCCGTGCAAAAGTAGTGCAACATAAAAAAAACAAAATAAACTTGGAATCACCCAAATCGTACTGACTAGCAGAAGAAAGGTAACATGTGATTTAGGATGCCCAGTGCACCATACAAAATTTAGAACTGAATAAGGCTAGGTGCACACCTATGCCTGCTCGCGGTTCGGGGATTCCATTCCCCGAATCCGCTTGAAAAATGCGGAGAGAAAAGTCCTGTATGCAAGACTTCCCTCTCCTCATTTTTCGGGCGGAAACTCAACGGACCCCATTATAGTCTATGGGGTCCACAGGTAACCGTTTTTTAAATGAATAAGGTTTCCAGATTAGGTTAAGCGGATTAGGAACGGAAAGCCAATCGCATGTGTGATCCTAGCATCAAAATGATGGAAAAATTGACTTTTTTGCCATTCTGCTAAGAAAGAGTTAATAAAATTTGATCAGTATAAGCTAAATGTTTCCCAAAATGGTGCAATAGAAGATTAACTTAGCTCCGTACTGTCAGAAGAGTGTGTCAGGCAGCAGCAGACAAGGGCTGTGATTCTGAGCTCTGACACTGGCTGCCTTTGATTGGAACCCTGAATCACGCCACCCTGCCTGACACTGCCCTTCTGACATTACAGAGCAGAAATAGCATAACAGACACCAATATTAACTGTTCTTTTTTCTTGAATCAGCGGAGCGGTGGATATTAACAGATGCTAAGAACTAGAATTGGTGGAGGTGGTAAAAGGTCCTCTTTAAGTTAATGAGTTAAGTTAGTGGGTGAATTAGACCAAGCTCACTAGCAGACAACCACCACATGGATTTATAGATGTCCTGTTCATGTTCCCTTTAGTATCTCTAATATAACCAACTATAAACAACAATTGAGAAATAAAAATGAATTTGAACTAAAATGAAATAAAGCAATGCCATTTAAATAGAGGCTTCAAAAAACAAATTCCTCCCAAGCAATGAACTTTGCTATACAAATGTTTTAGAAAGCATCAGATTTACTTTCAATGCATCCCCTAGCTATTGATTTGGGATTAAAAATAAATGTATTTTGTAAAGACAGACTGAAAAGTGTGACCTTGTTCTGTCTTTTCTAAAAGCCAGTTCACTTGCAACAGTAGAATTACATACTTAAAAAAATTAACACGTTTTAAATATTCTGCCATTTTGATAAATATTTTTATGTGACATGTGCCAGTGTAATGACACTTTTTTAGTATATGTGGACATATCAATATTTGACCTTCATTCAAATAATAAACATAAATTAAACTGGTTGCCTGGGATTTTTTAATAATTTTGACTAGGCGCATAAAGTATTAGAGTCTCTTCAACATGGCATTGCCCACATGCCACTGATCCTTAGATCATAGGGTCACATTTGAACAAGACATCTGAAGGGTTAATGTCTGCTATTAGAGAGGAGACTGATTGTGGGCATAACAGCCGGGTCCCCACTGGGCTATAACACCCACTCTACTTCTGAGCAGGCTCCATCAAAGTACTGACATCTGACGTACTATTATGGAGGATGTTGGCAAGGGGTTAAAGTGTAATAACAAAAGAAAAAAAAAATTGCACACGTCACCTACATACAGGAATGTCAAAAAGTTTGTGGCATTTGGGTCACGTGACCGCTGAGACCGATCAGCAGCCTCAGCAGGCCTAAGGACCCGTGATGTCACAGGTAGTGACAACACCTGCTATTCCGAAAGAAACCCATTAAGCGGAGGGACCTAGACGCACCGGGAGGACACTGGAGCATCGGGGACAGGTGAGAGTGATTTTTTTTTTGCTTCAATCCCCCCGGCTGATTTAAAAGTTAAAAGGGTTATCCATTTTTACCTGGACAACCCCTTTAATTCCTGTTAACGCTTATAGGGTTAAGATACTTTGTATATGCTGTTTTGGCTTATTTAAGGTGTGCAGTGGCTGCCCTTCAGTAATGGAAGATCAGACATAGAAAACGGTGCGGTCTTCATCTGTTTTATCTTTCAGTTTACTCAAAGCAAGGTAATTCTTCAGAGTCTTGGCTTTCCTGAAAGTAATTCCTGGTCATTCCGGGAGTGATGGCTTCAAATAGGGATTGTTAAGAAGAGTTGGCCAGTAATGGGAAAGAATAGTCCTTATATTGCTATGTGTTGAGTTATATGTAGTGATGAAATTAGAGAAAAATTGTCATCTTTCTCTTTTGTATTGGGACATAGTCTTTCTGTCTTTAAATGCCTTTTTGATAGCTGACTATATCAGCCTTTTGGGGTAATGTTTCTCCCTAAATCTTCCTGCTATGATTCCACTTTGGTCTCTGTAATTAATGTCACTAGTACAATTCTGCCTGATACTTTGGAATTGGCCATAAGGGCCATTATTTATCCATTTTTATGTAATACATAAATAAATACATGTAAACTATCATTTGCGGACTCTTGTTTTTTCCCCTCTTCCCATTGCCGTTGGGGTTCTTCAGGGCTCAGTCCTAGGACCCCTACTCTTCTCTCTCTCCACAGCCCCCATTGGACAAACCATCACCAGATTTGGCTTTCGGTACCATCTTTATGCTGACCCAATTATACACATCTTCCCGTGACATCACCCCTGCACTAATACAGAACACCAGTGACTGTCTCTCTGCTGTCTCAGATATCATGTCTTCGCTCTAAAACTGAATCTCTCAAAGAATGAACTACTGCTGTTTCCACCATCTAATAGATCTGTCCCTGATATCTCCATTGCAGCCTCCGGCCTTACCATAACTCCTGGAAGTGCGCCCGCTGCCTCGGGGTTATGTTTGACTCAGACCTTTCCTTCACCCCCCCATATCCAATCACTCGTACGCTCATGTCATCTCCACCTCAAAAACATCTCCAGAATACACACTTTCCTTACCAGAGATACACTAAAGACACTTATTGTTGCCTTGATTCACTCCCGCCTTAACTACTGTAACTCCTTACTAATTGGTCTTCCCCTTACTAAACACTCACCTCTACAATCTATTCTGAATGCAGCGGTCAGGCTCATCTATCAGTCTAGACGCTACAGCGATGCCTCCGGTCTGTGTCAGTCACTACATTGGCTGCCTATTCAATACAGAATACAATATAAACTTATCACCCTCATCCACAAGGCTTTCCATAATGCTGCACCTCCCTACATTTCCTCCCTCATCTCTGTCTATCGCTCAACCCGTGCTCTCTGTTCACTCAATGACCTAAGACTAACATCCTCTATTACCAGAACCTCCCACGCTCGTATACAAGACTTCTCCCGAGTTGCACCACTTCTTTGGAATGCCCTGTCCCGGACAATCAGATTAACTCCTAATTTCTACAGCTTCAAGCGCAAACTAAAGACCTATCTTTTCACACAGTCCTATCACAATTCCTAATGTAAACCCTTCCGTAGTTAGAATCCCTAAAACGAACCCTCTTCTGTTCGAGCTCCTGCATAACCCCACAGTTTATGATGCCGTTTCAGACTAACTTTATACAGTGGGGAAAAAAAAGTATTTAGTCAGCCACCAATTGTGCAAGTTCTCCCACTTAAAAAGATGAGAGAGGCCTGTAATTGACATCATAGGTAGACCTCAACTATGAGAGACAAAATGAGAAAACAAATCCAGAAAATCACATTGTCTGATTTTCAAAGAATTTATTTGCAAATTGTGGTGGAAAATAAGTATTTGGTCACCTACAAACAAGCAAGATTTCTGGCTCTCACAGACCTGTAACTTCTTCTTTAAGATGCTCCTCTGTCCTCCACTCATTACCTGTAGTAATGGCACCTGTTTGACATTGTTATCAGTATAAAAGACACCTGTTCACAACCTCAAACAGTCACACTCCAAACTCCACTATGGTGAAGACCAAAGAGCTGTGGAAGGACACCAGAAACAAAATTGTAGACCTGCACCAGGCTGGGAAGACTGCATCTGCAATAGGCAAGCAGCTTGGTGTGAAGAAATCAATTGTGGGAGCAATAATTAGAAAATGGAAGACATACAAGACCACTGATAATCTCCCTCGATCAGGGGATCCACGCAAGATCTCACCCCATGGGGTCAAAATGATCTCAAGAACGGTGAGCAAAAATCCCAGAACCACATGGTAGCTAGATGACTTTGTATGTGGTAATATCTGGCATTAAAAATGCAGGATGCCTCTAAGTATAGTATCTGTTACTCATTGAGTGCTAAATTAAAGCAGATGAATCCTGTGCACATTCAATGAAGTCCATAATTAGTAATATAATAACAAATAGCTGCATTTTCCTATAGGAGGAATGCTGCAACTAGTTTTAATGTGTTTTCTTTTTTTTTTTTTTTATAATTTATTGTGGATTCAAGTTGCTTGACGTTCCCATAATGTTTTTCTATATGGAGGAAGGAATTTCTATTTAATCTTTACTAGAGGGATAATTATAGCAGACTTGGCTTTCTGTGTTCCTCCACATAGTACTTTAGAGTCAATAACTCAGTAGGAGACATCCCTGAGGGTATCCCTGCCACCTTGGTATCAGTATTGTCTTGCACATTTATTCCTCCTATTTCCTGTCTATAAATGTTCCTGACTGCTTGCTGTAAGAGTCTGCAGGACCAAACACAATGTAATCTGAAGCTTAAGCATCTGTATTTTAGAATCAAAGTTCTATTTTATTCATAAAAGAAAGATACGCTAGAAATTGGTAACAGACCATTGCACAGCTGCTTTGTTGGTTCTTGTGTCTTTTCCCTCTACTGTGCAAAGGTTACAAGTTTGTGGATGTGTTGACAGACTCTCTACAGAGCTTCCAATAAACATTTAGACAGGATCATTGATAAACATACTGACAGACAAGTTAATTCTCACATACACAATCCTCTGCCTATCAAATAATAATAATACATTTTATTTATAAAGCGCCAACATATTCCGCAGCACTGTACAATTTGTAGGGTTCAAGTACTGACAAAAAAGATACATTACAAAGAAATAGTCAATTCACAATGGGATTGAGAGCCCTGCTTGCAAGAGCTTACAATCTATGAGGTAGAGGGGGTGACACAAGAGGTAGTAGAGGGGGTGACACAAGAGGTAGCAGGGGCGGCAACAGAAATACACATTTCTATGATTTTTCCCTTTTCTTTGTTGTTTTTTTTCTCTTCGTGTAACCATTCCCATGAGGTTCTTTAAGCAGCGGTGTGCAAACATGTATATTTACCAGATGAACATGTTCCCACCATCTTGGGCACAAATAGCTATTGGAGCTATAGGACTGACTAAAATCAATTTACAAAAGAAATGACAGATACCTATTGCTGATTGACATGTATGACATGTATTATATCTGAAGTTAGTATAATTTTATTATAATAGATCTGAAGAACAACAGCTTATTTGATCCCTTTTGAATATAACAATTGTGAATATTTTTTTTCTTATAAAACTATGTTCTGCCATTCCTGTTATTCCAACTAGAAATTTATCAACAAATTAATCATTTGGAGATGTATCCCTACATGTTCTCAAACTTTTCAAGCAGTTCTGCTTCAGTATGACTATGTAAATACATATTCCTTTGACAAGGAGAGTGGTAAAACCCAATTGTCAATTTATTCCTAAATTTCGAGGAGGAATAAAAGAGAAACAGAATAAAACAGTGTTTGAAGCAAATATGTTCCAGATGCTTTTATGGAAATACAAGCATTCATTAAAACAGACATGTCAGGAGCAGTAACAGGAATCTCACCATGGATGGTGCAAAGGAACTGGTTTAATGATTTTTGTATTTATGTTGCTTTATGTTCTGTAGTTCTTCTGTTAGATTGATATGTTAGATTGTATAGATCTAAATAAAGGGGTGTTGCTCATAAAGATTAGCATTGTGACTGTGTATAGAAGACATGATAGAAAATGTATTTAATAAAAAGGCATTCCCAAAATGTTCACTCCCTATGTAGTACAAGTTTCAGCAAAAATAAAATATCCTTTTACAATGAGGCTCTGGGATGCCAGCCAACAATTTTCTTTTGTTTAATGGGAGTGACTAGTAACAAAATACCTGTTTATTCACGTGCCATATGTTAATCTACATGAAAGTGTTACCAATGAGAGTTTTCTGTTAATTCAGTGCTCCTTAAGATTACAATGGCCTCATATGTCAATTTAAAGGGGTTATCCATTTTCTAATATTAATAATAATAATAATAATAATAATAATAATAGTCCTTTAATAGTCCCACAATGGGGACCAAAGGGAATGTGTGACCAAAAATTACCATTTTTTTTTAAATATGGGAAAAATATATTTTTTAAGAATTTTTGATGAATTTATTTTTAATTTTCCATGTCACTATACAGTGGGGAAAAAAGTATTTAGTCAGCCACCAATTGTGCAAGTTCTCCCACTTAAAAAGATGAGAGAGGCCTGTAATTGTCATCATAGGTAGACCTCAACTATGAGAGACAAAATGAGAAAACATATCTAGAAAATCACATTGTCTGATTTTTTAAGAATTTATTTGCAAATTATGGTGGAAAATAAGTATTTGGTCACCTACAAACAAGCAAGATTTCTGTCTCTCACAAACCTGTAACTTCTTCTTTAAGAGGCTCCTCTGTCCTCCACTTATTACCTGTAGTAATGGCACCTGTTTGACATTGTTATCAGTATAAAAGACACCTGTCCACAACCTCAAACAGTCACACTCCAAACTCCAATATGGTGAAGACCAAAGAGCTATGGAAGGACACCAGAAACAAAATTGTAGACCTGCACCAGGCTGGGAAGACTGAATCTGCAATAGGCAAGCAGCTTGATGTGAAAAAATCAACTGTGGGAGCAATAATTAGAAAATGGAAGACATACAAGACCACTGATAATCTCCCTCGATCAGGGACTCCACACAAGATCTTACCCCATGGGGTCAAAATGATCACAAGAACGGTGAGCAAAAATCCCAGAACCACATGGGGGGACCTAGTGAATGACCTGCAGAAAGCTGGAAGTAACGTAACAAAGACTACCGTCAGTAACACACTACGCCGCCAGGGATTCAGATTCTGCAGTGCCAGACGTGTCCCCCTGCTTAAGCCAATACATATCCGGGCCCATCTGAAGTTTGCTAGAGAGCATTTGGATGTTCCAGAAGAGTATTGGGAGAATGTCATATGGTCAGATGAAACCAAAGTAGAACTGTTTGGTATAAACACAACTCGTCGTGTTTGGAGGAGAGTGAATGCTGAGTTGCATCCAAAGAACATCATACCTACTGTGAAACATGGGGGTGGCAACATCATGTTTTGGGGCTGTTTCTCTGCAAAGGGACCAGGACGACTAATCCGTGTACATGAAAGACTGAATGGGGCCATGTATCGTGAGATTTTGTGTGGAAACCTCCTTCTATCAGCAAGGGCATTGAAGATGAAACGTGGCTGGGTCTTTCAGCATGACAATGATCCCAAGCACACTACCAGGGCAACGAAGGAGTGGCTTCGTAAGAAGCATTTCAAGGTCTTGGAGTGGCCTAGCCAGTCTCCAGATCTCAACCCCATAGAAAACCTTTGGAGGGAGTTGAAAGTCAGTGTTGCACTGTAAGAGACAGCCAATGTTGTCCTAAGCTTCATTTGTCTGTATAAACTGTTAATGTTGAATGTATTTCTGTGATTCTGTTCCTTTAAGACAGCAGCCATTGTAATTGTGACATGATGCTGGAGTGAGACCCCCCCCTTTTATGTCAGCCTGCCTGTTCTGCAGACAGAGTGTGAGCAGAGCAGCAGGAAGTGACGAGACAGAGAGCAGCAGCCATCTTGGCAAGTGTTGTATTGAACTGGTGTGGAGATTTTTCTGTACAGCTAAGCTGTATCTTGGTCCAGAGACAAACAGAGTGTAAAGAGACAACAGGACTAGTGAGTCCATGTGAAAGGAACTGTGCTCAGTGGCTGATCAGTGAGACTGACATTGTGACTGTGTATTTGGATACCACAGATAGAGACTCGCAGTGCTGTTGATGTACTGGACAGCACCTGCTAAACCCCGGCTTACAACCCAGCTCAGTGTATGGATTCGGCAGGACTGTCAGTGTGCTGAGTGGAATCTGCTGTTGGATTACATTGCATTCATTGGGTTTCCCTGTTAAAGAGGACTTCATTTCTCCCAAGATCCTGATAACAGTGAGGAGAGGACGCTTCACTATAAAAGAAAGGAACGACTTTGGGCCCCACCGCGCGCTTCTACGGACTGTAAGCGGTCCACCTGGACCACTGGGGAAAAGGGGGTGCACCCAAATGTGATGTCAGGGTCAGTTAGGGATAGTTTTGAGTATATTGTTCATTCAGTGTCCATACTGCAGAAGTGGACAGAGTAAAAGTAGAAACCATTGCAGAATTTGCCTTGAAATTGTTCATGCTATATTGTATATTTTGCTTGTCTTTATCCCTGTCATTTTACCTTCAAATAGCCTTTATTAACTTATAGTAAATATATATTCTTTTCTTGAACTACCGCGTGTGCGTTCATTTCTGGTTGCGGAGTCCAAACCACCTGCCTTGCTCTCGGTTCACAAATTGGCGTAGTCGGCAGGATCCGCTTACCAGAATGGACGGTGACGCACCCGTTCGGGAGAATGGTGCTGGAGGAAGAATGCCAGCAGGGGCTATAATAAGTCAGTTAGCTAAATTTGATGGCAATAATATGTCAGTGAGTATGTGGGTGGAACAGATACGAATGATACAGCGAATGTACCAGACCGCACCAGAAGTACTAGTAGAGCTAGCAATATTGACATTACAAGGGGATGCTAAGACCACGGTGATATTGAGGCCATTTGAACAAAGGCAGACATTTGAGCAAGTAGTCCAGATTCTAGAAACCATTTATGGAGAAACTGCATTGCTGGGGTCTCTGCAGGCTCGGTTCTTCCAGAGGGTACAACAGGAGAATGAAAGCCTTCCCCAATATGCAAATGCCCTACAAGAACTGCTCCGAGATATTCAAGTGAAGGAAAGAGGGGGCTCGCCAGCCTTCTGTAACCCTGATCGGACTCTCCGTGACCAGTTTGTCCTGGGGATACGTGACGGCAGTTTAACTGTGACTATGCAGGATTTTATACGACGAGAGACTGATGCTAAATTCCATGATGTACAGGTAGAGGCCATCTCCCGTGCCAATAGTATGTTCCCGAAGCCCCAGACCGCAGTTGGAGTTACTTTGTCACAGGGGGCTAGTTCTGGCTCAGAGACAGTAGAAAAGGGGACGGTTAAAGAAATTCTCACAGTAATGCAGAAACTGCAAGAGCAAATGGAACACTTGCACACCCGTTGTGATGAACATTCTATGAAAATTGCAGACTTCCAGAAAACTGGAGGTGAAAGGGTGAGCCGTCCATACCCAGAAAATCAGAATCACCCACCACCCCGCTGGAGGGATGAGGATAGGACCTACCGAAGGGGTCCAAATCAGTTAATGCAGTGCTCAGGAGAAATCGAAGGGGCTTACCGAAGGGGCCCAAACAGATGGCCAGAACGACGGGAGATACGCTGCTGGGAGTGTGGACGGATGGGCCACGTTGCTGCTAGATGTCCAGAGCAGCGACAAACTTATGAGAGACCGCCGTTAAACTGAAGTCCCCTGCTGCTGTAGGGCGTGTAGTAGGGGAGACTGACAAGGAGACTATGTGGGGAGAATGCCCTAATGATGACCTGATCGCTGCAAGTCCTGTTATACAGGTGGAAATGGAGGGTATTCCGGTTACCGGGATGATTGACACGGGTTCCCAAGTAACGACCTTGAGTAGAGACTGTTATGAACGGTACTTCCAGCAACATGTGAAATATGATCCCCATACATTCGTACGAGTGGTCGCAGCTAACCAGTTACCAGTTCCAGTCGTGGGAGTGGCCTGGATGAATGTCCGGGTATGTGGCCAAGATCTAGGTAGGAAAGGCATTGTGGTGGTACAGGAGTCACATGAAGTAAAGGTCCCTGTCATTTTGGGGATGAATGTGTTAAAAGAATTAGATCAGATCCTCTTTGAAAAGAAAGGTCACGGTTATTGGAAAGAAACCACCACCCATCGGCCTACTCAAACAGCTTTCCAGCGGCTGATCCGGACATGTGGCTTACAGAAAAGTTCAGATGCACAGCGTCCTCTGGCTCGAATTTCAGTTCCTTTGCATACAAAAGTTACACTGCCACCCAGTCGGGAGACAATAGTGTCCATGCCCATAGGCACCTGTCGGAAACTAGAGGGCATAGCTGTGTTGGTAGAACCACTGCAGGCAGCCGAAGGAGGTGTTGATCCGCTAGTGGCCCGTTCCTTGGCAATAGTTCGCAATGGAAGAGTACCACTTCGATGTGTAAACACTCAGGACCAGAGTGTGGACCTGACCCCAGGGAGGCAGCTGGCTAACATCTATGTGACTCCGGAGGAAGTAAGGAAAGTAACTCCAATGCAGCTGAAGCCGACTGAAAGGGATGAGTGGACCGTAACTGTGTCCATGGGAGAAGATGAGGAACCCACCTCTGAATGGAATGGCCGTGCAATTCGAGAACAGATGAAGATGGATGCAAGTTCATGTTCTCTGGAATGGGTGCAGAAGGTAGATGAACTGTTGTGGGAGAACCGAGCCGCCTTTTCACGGTATGCTGAAGATTTTGGATGTACCACAGGGATCTACCATGAGATTCCCACAGGAGACACCCCTCCAATTAGAGAGCGCTACCGACAAATTCCTCCACAGTTGTATCAGGAAGTGAAAGAACTGTTAGCTAAGATGCTACAGGGTGGGATCATCCAAGAAAGCCAGAGTCCCTGGGCAGCTCCTGTGGTGTTAGTAAGAAAAAAAGATGGGTCCATCCGATTTTGCGTAGACTATCGGAAGTTAAACGCTTGCACCGTACGAGATTCCTACCCCTTGCCACGGATTGAGGAGTCCCTCTCAGCGCTGGGGAGAGCCCGGTACTTCTCCTCACTAGATCTGGCTAGTGGGTATTGGCAGGTGCCGATGGCCACAAAAGACAAGGAGAAGACGGCATTCATCTTGCCCATGGGACTATACGAATTTAACCGGATGCCCTTCGGGTTGACAAATGCACCCGGAACGTTTCAGCGGTTGATGGAGAAATGTCTCGGTGACTTCAACTTTGAGTTCACTCTCATCTACTTGGATGACATTATAGTGTATTCTGCGACCTTTGAAGACCATCTCCACCAGTTGGGGCAAGTATTTCGAAGATTGCGGGAACATGGGCTCAAATTGAAACCCAGTAAATGTCGGTTGTTCCAATCTGAAATTGATTACTTGGGTCACCGCGTATCAGGAGAAGGGGTGAGACCATCAAGAGACAAGATAGCGGCTGTTCAAGATTGGCCAATACCGACTACCCTGCGAGAAGTGAGGGCGTTCCTTGGAGTAGCCGGTTACTATCGACGGTTTATTAAGGATTTCGCCAAGGTAGCAGCACCACTTAATGCTCTCCTACGAGGCACATCCGGTGGTCCAAAGAACCGGTCCGTGAAGTGGGGACTTGAACAGGAACAAGCCTTCCAGGCATTAAAGGATGCACTGACAACAGCCCCAATCTTGGCATATGCTGATTACCACTTGCCGTTCCAGCTGTATACGGATGCAAGCCTGTATGGTCTTGGAGCAGTGCTTTCCCAGCTTCAGGATGGCCAGGAGAGGGTCATAGCGTACGGCAGCCGGTCTTTGAGAGATTCTGAAAGAAACCCCGAGAATTATAGTTCATTTAAGTTGGAGCTGTTGGCACTGGTATGGGCCATGACCGAGAAATTCTCTGAATATTTGACCGGTGCTGAAGTTTTAGTACTGACTGACAACAGCCCACTAGCTCACCTGGAAAATGCCAAGCTCGGGGCGTTAGAGCAGAGGTGGATAGCCCGAATGACTAAGTTCAATTACCGCATCAAGTATCGGTCCAAGACAGAGAACCAGAATGCTGACGGGCTTTCTAGGGTAACCGCCCAGACCCCCACAGTAGACGTGGATCATGAGTTGGAGCATGTGGAGGTGCCCGACTTCAGCAGATTTTCACAGGCCTTGGCCGCCGCTAATCAGTTTGAGATGGAGGGGACTGAAACGGTTCCTTTCTTTGGTCCCTCACGACAGGAATGGGCACAGACACAACAGACCCATGAGGGGCTGGCACAGATGATCAAGTGTGTTGAGAAAGGCCAGAAGCCCTGTAGAGAGGAAAGAGAACGACTGACACGTGAGATATTATCTGTTCTGAGTCAGTGGGAAAAGTTGGAGATGAAAAATGGAGTGCTATGCCGAAAGGTCTATTTACCTTCTGAGATCGACATTCGATACCAAATTGTGGTGCCTAGTGAACTGGCTCGCTCGTTGGCAGTTGAGGCTCATAATAAGAATGGACATTTTGGTCATGAGAAGACCTTTCGTTGGTTACAGCGACTGATTTACTGCCCTGGTCTTCGTCAAATGGTCGAAGAAGTATGCCGCAGCTGTCGAACTTGTGAGATCCATAAGGCAATAGAACAGAGAGCTCCCCTGCAAACCATCGTGACCCAGGAACCTTTAGAAATCGTCATGATAGACTATCTAATGGTGGGCCCATCCAATAGCGGACACCAGTATTGCCTCGTAATGGTGGATCACTTCACCAAATTTGCGGTGGTAACCGCCACCAAGGACCAGACAGCTGAGTCAGCAGCTCGTGCTCTGTGCCAAGATTTCATTCGAGTATATGGGTGCCCTAAACGCATCCACTCCGACCAGGGTGCCTGCTTTGAGGGACACGTAATGAAAGAAGTTCAACGTATCTACGGGATAAAGAAGTCGCACACGACTCCATACCACCCTCAGGGAAATGGGGCCTGTGAAAGATTCAACAGAACTCTGCTACAGATGCTGCGGACTCTGGAGGAAGACAAGAAGTTACAGTGGCCTCAGTTCTTGTCTGAAATGGTGTGGGCCTATAACAATCAAGTCCATTCTACAACGGGGTACTCTCCTTATACACTTCTCTTTGGGCGGTCTGGGCGAAGTATAGGAGAATTACAGTTGGATGATGTGGATGGGTTCCCTCCGAGGGATCCAACCTCTTGGGTGCGGGCGCACCGGCAGAGACTTGAGACGATCCATCGATTGGTGCGGCAGCGCCTGCAAGAACATCCCCATCCTGATAAGACCCCAGTGCAAGAAGCACCATTGCAACCAGGCGACCTGGTGCTAGTTCGTGTCAAGAAACCCCAAGGGAAATTGGAAAGCCGATGGGAGGCTTTGCCGTATCGTGTTGTTGGCCGCAAGTATGCGAATGGGCCAGTGTACCAGGTCCAGAAAGAAGGAACTGATTGTGTTCGAGTACTTCACCGAAATATGTTGCGCCTGTGTCATTCTGAAGGGACAAATCATGATGGGCCTGCCAATGTGAATGAGCTCCCACAGTCAGAGAATGGAGGTGCGGAATGGGCCTCCGACGAGGAGGATGATTGTTGGCCGATCCCTGCTCCTGGGGATGTTCCACCTGTGACTACTGTATCTCCGGCCTGTGCCCCCTCAGGTGCGGAATCCGCTGGTCCTTCTCAGCCCATAGCTGCAGCACCCCATAATATACCACCGGTCCTCAGACGGACCACTAGGCCAAATGCTGGTATTCCCCCTGTTCGGTATGCGCAGGATGAGTTTGTTTGTCCTGCCATACATCGGTATACTACCACCCTGTGCATAAAAGTACAACCCTCTGGATATACAGTCATAGGCAGGGACTGCCAATCTTAAAGTGGGGGGGGAATATGTAAGAGACAGCCAATGTTGTCCTAAGCTTCATTTGTCTGTATAAACTGTTAATGTTGAATGTATTTCTGTGATTCTGTTCCTTTAAGACAGCAGCCATTGTAATTGTGACATGATGCTGGAGTGAGACCCCCCCCCCTTTTATGTCAGCCTGCCTGTTCTGCAGACAGAGTGTGAGCAGAGCAGCAGGAAGTGACGAGACAGAGAGCAGCAGCCATCTTGGCAAGTGTTGTATTGAACTGGTGTGGAGATTTTTCTGTACAGCTAAGCTGTATCTTGGTCCAGAGACAAACAGAGTGTAAAGAGACAACAGGACTAGTGAGTCCATGTGAAAGGAACTGTGCTCAGTGGCTGATCAGTGAGACTGACATTGTGACTGTGTATTTGGATACCACAGATAGAGACTCGCAGTGCTGTTGATGTACTGGACAGCACCTGCTAAACCCCGGCTTACAACCCAGCTCAGTGTATGGATTCGGCAGGACTGTCAGTGTGCTGAGTGGAATCTGCTGTTGGATTACATTGCATTCATTGGGTTTCCCTGTTAAAGAGGACTTCATTTCTCCCAAGATCCTGATAACAGTGAGGAGAGGACGCTTCACTATAAAAGAAAGGAACGACTTTGGGCCCCACCGCGCGCTTCTACGGACTGTAAGCGGTCCACCTGGACCACTGGGGAAAAGGGGGTGCACCCAAATGTGATGTCAGGGTCAGTTAGGGATAGTTTTGAGTATATTGTTCATTCAGTGTCCATACTGCAGAAGTGGACAGAGTAAAAGTAGAAACCATTGCAGAATTTGCCTTGAAATTGTTCATGCTATATTGTATATTTTGCTTGTCTTTATCCCTGTCATTTTACCTTCAAATAGCCTTTATTAACTTATAGTAAATATATATTCTTTTCTTGAACTACCGCGTGTGCGTTCATTTCTGGTTGCGGAGTCCAAACCACCTGCCTTGCTCTCGGTTCACAGCACAGCCACAGCCCCAAAACATCACTGCTCTAGAGGAGATCTGCATGGAGGAATGGGCCAACATACCAGCAACAGTGTGTGCCCACCATGTGAAGACTTATAGAAAACGTTTGACCTCATTCATTGCCAACAAAGGATATATAACAAAGTATTGAGATGAACTTTTGTTATTAACCAAATACTTATTTTCCACCATAATCACAATGTGATTTTCTGGATTTTTTTTTTCTCATTTTGTCTCTCATAGTTGAGGTCTACCTATGATGTCAATTACAGGCCTCTCTCATCTTTTAAAGTGGGAGAACTTGCACAATTGGTGGCTGACTAAATACTTTTTTACCCACTGTATGAGAGGCATGAGGTCTTTTATTAGTACCCCCATATGCCTCATATATTAGTACATTTTTTATGGAGGTAAACATGAGTTAATGTGAGGGTACATGATGAGGTTAATTGCTATTAATGTCAGACACATGGAGTTACTAAAACTAAATAACTCCATGTACCTGGCAGCAATACTAATAGCAACCCCAGCATGTTTTTTTTTTCTTAATTTCACTACTTTATTGAGTGCTCTGTACAGGGGATTCATAGTATGCTGAAGGCAGCTTTCCTACTCCTCCGGGCACCTCTGTAGACATCTTAGGGATTCACAGGGTGGGAACTCATCACTGACACGGTCCTTGTCCGCTACAGTGATGAGCTCCACCTAATCTACATCTCTCTCCCTTCAGACCCCACAGTATAATAAGCGGAGGACCAGGAGAGGTGATCAAAAATTATATTATATCCCTGTTCTCTTCGGTGCTTTACCTGACGTCAACGACTAAGTTTAATTGGTTCTCAGGGGTCATGATGTGTCATGACGCAGGCGTAACATCTGAGGCCCTATCAGTGGTCTCTGGTGTTAGGCAGAAGCGCCAAAGAGAACAGGGAGCAACACCAGAGTCCAGGGAAGGTGAGTAATATTGTTTTTTTTATGTTTGATCACCTCTCCTGGGCCTCCGCTTATTATACTCTGAGGTCTGAAGAGACCCCTAGAGTATAATAATGAGTCATTCCATATCAAGGGGACCAGGGGTCCCCACCTCACCATCTCAGATTTTGATGAAATTTGGTACATAGTTTCTCTATGATATAAAACTAAGCTGTGCAAAATTTTAGTTCAAAAGACTAAAAATTGGAGGTTCTAGGAGACCTCAAGTAAAGGGTTGAAAAACGGCACCTGAGCAAAAATGACATTTTGGGCCAACTTCCAGAAGCTGTAAACATGGAAGTTTTAGTAGTATAAGGGGGATATTTGGAGAACCTGCACAACTTTCAGGGCTTAATGAACTGACAAAACCCCATGTTCCTAGTCCTCTTACTTTTTGCATGATTTAGGCTCAAAAAACGGCAAAAATGAATTTACAGCGATGTTCAGGCTGCTGTAGTGTCAAAACTAGTTGGCCTTTCAGGTTGATTTTTGGTAGGTATACTAAATACACGGCTGTAATGACGCCTTCCAATTTGCAGCACTTTCCTTCAAGTGGTTGAAAAAATATAAGCGTTCAAAATTAGTATAAAAAGCATTTTTGCCTAATTTTGGCTATCTTTGATGCCCTATATCTCCAATGGGACAGCTTCAATCTTCTTTATTTTAGCACCATTAGAATTGTGGATTATGATGTTAATCTGTTTTCCCTTAGTCCTAACAGCAGCACAATATGGGGATATTCCTGCCCCTGTGTGTTGGTAGGACAGGCGGAACTTTTAATTAACATAAATTATGCATGAATACGCTATCCTATAGGAGGGCAAAGGGACCCTCCCCCCCTTGTGTAAGTTATAAAGTAAAAATTTCTTAGTTTACGGAGGGAAGCTTGTGCTCCTGTTAGGACTAAGGGAAAACAGATTAACATCATAATCAACGATTCCCTTACATCCTACAGTAGCACAATATGGGGATATAGCAAGCAATTCCCTTAGGGAGGGTTTCCCTGCTCTACAACACCTAGGACTGACTGTGCAAAGGCAGTCGCCACAGAACTCCGAACATCTAGTCGATAATGTTAGGTGAGATGACCAAGAAGCATCTGCACAGATCTGATCCAGCAGTAAGGTCCGGAGCTAACCCCTAAGCAAAAATAGAGACCTCGATTGCCTCCTTGATCCACCTAGACAAGGTAGGTTTGGAAGCCCTGAGACCTTTGTCTCTACCATACACGTTGACAAGGAGATTCTCGGCTCTGCTACAGGAACGTGTACGCAGGAGGCAAATCTGGAGACCTCTCACAACAACTAGTGTGTGAAGTTTTTTTTTTTTTTTTTTTTCTCCTCTTCAGAGGCAGGGGCTGGAAAAAACACGGGTAAAGACTAATTGGTTAATATTGGCACGGGAACGCACCTTAGGGTTAAACCCAAGAAAACCTAAGTTGGACCCTATCCGCAAAAAATGATATATAAGGTTCCTTGGAAGAAAAAGCCTGGAGCATACTCACTCTTTTGGATGAAGTGATAGCTAATAGAAAGGTGGTTTTAAAGGCAAGAAATTTAAGATCTACATCCTCCAAAAGTTCAAAAAGGAGGACCAAAAAGACCTGAAAGAACAGTCGAGAGATCCCACTGGGGAACCGGAGCTGAAACCACCGGTCTAAGTCTGGTAGCGCCTTAAGGAACCCAGCGATAAGGGAATCCTGGGAAAATCCCAGAACCACATTCCTGTTTTTTCATTTTCTTGAATACAGTTTTATAACATAATGTGTTCTTTATTTAAAAAATTGGTGTTTATTGAAAGAAGAATCACTTTTACTACACTTGTATCAAGGGTGTAGTGAAGAAATCACAGGCTACTGCTCGCAAATATTTGAGGGCATTTTTTCAATCCTTATCTGAAGAGATTCCAAAATGAAAACAACATATTCTGATAGAAGGAAATCTGCTCTTTCTAATGGTGCTAAAAGAAAGAAGATTGAAGCTGTCCCACTGGAGATATATAGCATCAAAGATAGCCAAAATTAGGCAAAAATGTTTTTATACTAACTTTGAACGCTTATATTTTTTCAACCACTAGAAGGAAAGTTCTGCAAATTGGAAGGCCTCATTACAGCCATGTATTTAGTACACCTACCAAAAATCAACCTGAAAGGCCAACTAGTTTTGACACTAAAGCAGCCTCAACATCGCTGTAAATTCATTTTTGCCGTTTTTTGAGCCTAAACCATGCAAAAAGTAAGAGGACTAGGAACATGGGGTTTTGCCAGTTCATTAAGCCCTAAAAGTTGTGCAGGTTCTCCAAATATCCCCCTTATACTACTAAAATTTCCATGTTTACAGCTTCTGGAAGTTGGCCCAAAATGTCATTTTTGCTCAGGTGCCGTTTTGCAACCCTTTACTTGAGGTCCCCTAGAACCTCCAATTTTTAGTCTTCTGAACTAAAATTTTGCACAGCTTAGTTTTATATCATAGAGAAACTATGTACTAAATTTCATCAAAATCTGAGATGGTGAGGTGGGGACGACCTTTAAAAATGGTCCACTTTACACGGAATGACTCTAATAGCAATTTTGTTTCGGATGTGTTTGGTCTTAACAAAACACTGGACGAGTTCACCAAAGTGCCATCCCCTCAGGGACCAACTACTCTGAGGGGATCCCAGCTGTCAGACCCCCATAGATCTAATATTGATGACCTATCCAAAGGATAAATAAATGGAAATCTTCTTTATTTTAGCACCATTAGAATTGTGGATTATGATGTTAATCTGTTTTCCCTTAGTCCTAACAGCAGCACAATATGGGGATATTCCTGCCCCTGTGTGTTGGTAGGACAGGCGGAACTTTTAATTAACATAAATTATGCATGAATACGCTATCCTATAGGAGGGCAAAGGGACCTCCCCCCCTTGTGTAAGTTATAAAGTAAAAATTTCTTAGTTTACGGAGGGAAGCTTGTGCTCCTGTTAGGACTAAGGGAAAACAGATTAACATCATAATCAACGATTCCCTTACATCCTACAGTAGCACAATATGGGGATATAGCAAGCAATTCCCTTAGGGAGGGTTTCCCTGCTCTACAACACCTAGGACTGACTGTGCAAAGGCAGTCGCCACAGAACTCCGAACATCTAGTCGATAATGTTAGGTGAGATGACCAAGAAGCATCTGCACAGATCTGATCCAGCAGTAAGGTCCGGAGCTAACCCCTAAGCAAAAATAGAGACCTCGATTGCCTCCTTGATCCACCTAGACAAGGTAGGTTTGGAAGCCCTGAGACCTTTGTCTCTACCATACACGTTGACAAGGAGATTCTCGGCTCTGCTACAGGAACGTGTACGCAGGAGGCAAATCTGGAGACCTCTCACAACAACTAGTGTGTGAAGTTTTTTTTGTTTTTTTTTCTCCTCTTCAGAGGCAGGGGCTGGAAAAAACACGGGTAAAGACTAATTGGTTAATATTGGCACGGGAACGCACCTTAGGGTTAAACCCAAGAAAACCTAAGTTGGACCCTATCCGCAAAAAATGATATATAAGGTTCCTTGGAAGAAAAAGCCTGGAGCATACTCACTCTTTTGGATGAAGTGATAGCTAATAGAAAGGTGGTTTTAAAGGCAAGAAATTTAAGATCTACATCCTCCAAAAGTTCAAAAAGGAGGACCAAAAAGACCTGAAAGAACAGTCGAGAGATCCCACTGGGGAACCGGAGCTGAAACCACCGGTCTAAGTCTGGTAGCGCCTTAAGGAACCCAGCGATAAGGGAATCCTGGGAAAATCCCAGAACCACATTCCTGTTTTTTCATTTTCTTGAATACAGTTTTATAACATAATGTGTTCTTTATTTAAAAAATTGGTGTTTATTGAAAGAAGAATCACTTTTACTACACTTGTATCAAGGGTGTAGTGAAGAAATCACAGGCTACTGCTCGCAAATATTTGAGGGCATTTTTTTCAATCCTTATCTGAAGAGATTCCAAAATGAAAACAACATATTCTGATAGAAGGAAATCTGCTCTTTCTAATGGTGCTAAAAGAAAGAAGATTGAAGCTGTCCCACTGGAGATATATAGCATCAAAGATAGCCAAAATTAGGCAAAAATGTTTTTATACTAACTTTGAACGCTTATATTTTTTCAACCACTAGAAGGAAAGTTCTGCAAATTGGAAGGCCTCATTACAGCCATGTATTTAGTACACCTACCAAAAATCAACCTGAAAGGCCAACTAGTTTTGACACTAAAGCAGCCTCAACATCGCTGTAAATTCATTTTTGCCGTTTTTTGAGCCTAAACCATGCAAAAAGTAAGAGGACTAGGAACATGGGGTTTTGCCAGTTCATTAAGCCCTAAAAGTTGTGCAGGTTCTCCAAATATCCCCCTTATACTACTAAAATTTCCATGTTTACAGCTTCTGGAAGTTGGCCCAAAATGTCATTTTTGCTCAGGTGCCGTTTTGCAACCCTTTACTTGAGGTCCCCTAGAACCTCCAATTTTTAGTCTTCTGAACTAAAATTTTGCACAGCTTAGTTTTATATCATAGAGAAACTATGTACTAAATTTCATCAAAATCTGAGATGGTGAGGTGGGGACGACCTTTAAAAATGGTCCACTTTACACGGAATGACTCTAATAGCAATTTTGTTTCGGATGTGTTTGGTCTTAACAAAACACTGGACGAGTTCACCAAAGTGCCATCCCCTCAGGGACCAACTACTCTGAGGGGATCCCAGCTGTCAGACCCCCATAGATCTAATATTGATGACCTATCCAAAGGATAAATAAATGGATAAGCTATCAATATTAGAAAGTGGATAACCATTTTAATATAACTTAAATTTCATTCAACTTATTGTACAATGCAATTGTGTTGTATTGTTTTGGTAGGAAAGGAAAAACAAATGCATGTATAACAGATGGATGGAGGGGAACAGGGGGAGTTGGGAAGAAAGAAAGTGACATAAGAAAGAGGAGTCTTTGTACAGGAGCCAGTAGAACCATGTACGGGTAAATTACTAGGCCGAATGTGTGAGTTGGGAGGTGAGATCCTCCATAGACGTAATCTCTTCCACTCCGAGCAGCCAAAACTTTCTGGATGTTGGATCCAGACTACTCAACAGACCTGTGATAAAGGCATGGGCTGCATTCACAAAGTGATGCAAGAGCGACCGTTTATGTCTTGATCGGGATTGCACTGTGATGCAAAAAAGGAAAAAAATCTGGAGAGAATGGAATAATCAGTGAAAGTGGAGGTAATACACCAAACCTCCAGAAAGGCATAATCTTCGAGCAGTCCCAGAATATGTACAAAATCGTACCTGTCTCAGCTTGACAATGCCATCACACTGAGGGAAACATGGTGTGAAGCCTAGCCAGCGCTCTGTACCACCTGAATAAAATCTTATACCCAGTCTCCTGGAGCCTGCTGGGGTGTTAGAGAGGGAGGGGAGAGGAGTAAGAGAGAGATAGTGTGAGAGCCTACAACTATCATAATGCATTGCATTAGCTAAGGCAGCAGAAAGTTACACCATATAAACAAATACAGAAGATGCTAGGCGCTGCTAGAGAAACCCAGAAATCACTCAAAACACTGCTAAAGGTATTTGGGTGCACTTATTAACCCATTAATAGCACTAACAGACCTTTTTTTAAAAAAAAGATTTTTGCCCCGAAAACCCCTTTAAGTGTGTATTAAGGTCCTTCTCCCATTTGTCGATAAATTGTAGTCTACAGAGTTGGGTTGGAGAGGGGGAGAGATCAACATGTTGTAAGCGAGAGAAAGCACAGGGCGTACACTGCCTTGCAAAAGTATTCATACCCACTTGAACTGTTTTCACATTTTGTCACCTTACAGCCACAAACTTATTTACAAACTTATCATATTTTATTGAGGTTTTAAGTGATAGACCAACACAAAGTAGCACATAATTGTGAGGTGGAACGAAAATGATACATGGTTTTCAAAATTTTTATCAAATAAAAATCTGAAAAGTGTGACATGCAAAAGTATTCAGCCCCCCTATATCAATACTTTGTAGCGCCACCTTTCGCTGCAATTACAGCTGCAAGTCTTTTGGGGCATGTCTCTACTAGCTTGGTGCATCTAGAAACTGAGATTTTTGATTATTCTTCTTTGGAAAATAGCTCAAGCTCAGCCAGATTGGATGGAGAGCGTCTGTGAAAAGAAATTTTCATGTCTTGCCACAGATGCTCAATGGGATTTTGGTCTGGACTTTGACTGGGCCTTCTAACACATGAATATTCTTTGATCTAAACCATTCCACTGTAGCTCTGGCTGTATGTTTAGGGTCATTTTCTCGCTGAAAGGTGAATCTCCTTCTCAGTCTCAAGTCTTTTGCAGCCTCCGACAGGTTTATATATATACACAAACAGTTTTGGGTTTTTTTTACATTTTTTTTTTTTTAGTCCTACTATAGGACTTCACTATGCAATCATTTGATCATGTGTTCAATGGTTGTATAATGCACTACTGTCAATTTTATTTACTTTGACTGCCTACTACAGCCAGGGTCAGACTGGGATTCACCGACCCCCGGTGGGCCCCGTGGCGGCACTACCGGACCCCCAGTGTTCTTTTTTTAATAAGCAGTGGAGGTGCGGTAACGGTCCCTATTAACTTACCTATCCCTGCTCCTAGCCAGGGGGCCGCCACGTACACTGCACATTACGTCATCGCGATGTGATGTGCGGTGCGCAGACCCAGGTTAAAGCCGGAAGAGGAGAGGCAGCAAGCAGTAGCAGGGAGAGGTAAGTGATGCAGCCAGGTTCTGCACAATTTTATGCTTTATCCTCAGGATAGGCCATAAATACCTGATCTATAGGGGGCAGACCCCGGACCGATCAGCTGTACGGTGCCACTTCTAGTACCCGTCCTGTACTCAATACGGGGCCGGAAGCAGAAAGCTCTGTCCACTGTATAGGGGCTGGGCACCTTCACTGTATCTCAGCACATATTGAAGTCAGTAGGAGCTGAGCTGCAGTGATGGCACCTGGCTGCTATACAGCGGATGGATCTTTCTGCTTCGGCCCTGTGTTGTTTGCAGAATGTGCTCCGGAAGTGCCTCCGAACAGCTGATGGGGCTGTGTGCCAGACCCCTAGCAATCAGGTATTTATGGCCTATCCTGAGGATAGGCCATAAAAAAATAACTCTGGACAATCCCTTTAATATGCCCCACACAGTTTAATGTCCCTCTTCACAGGATGTTAGGCCCCATCACTGCCCCACACAATATAATGGCCCCATCACTGTTCCCCTTGCAGTATGGGATACCAGTGAAGAGGCCACTGTATGGGGGGACCAGTGAAGTGGCCATAAAAAAATTTGGCCCAAACAACCCCTTTAAAGAGGCTGTCCATAAATTAGAGCGACCACCGTGGTGGCCAGGGAGGTGTAAAAATGTTAAAAAAGTATACTCACCTGTCCCCAACACCCCTTTGTCCCCTGCCGGTGTCTGTTCGGTCTCATGGAGGCGTCTCATTCTGGAAATCCTGTACTTATTTGGTCTTACCAGTCACATGAAGTGCAGATCTTCCAGCAAGAAGGCGCCGGCACAAGACTAAATGGACACTGGCGGCGGACAACAAAGCGTCGGAAACAGATGAGTATGCGTTTTTATTTATTTTTTTATTTTATTTAACACCTCTTGCTCGTCACATGGGTTGCTCCAATTCCTGCACAACCTCTTTAAAGGATTTATCCATATTTCTAATATTGATAGCCTGTCCTTGGAATAGGCCATCAATATTACATCTGCAGATCAGCTTTACCAGGACAGTGCAGCTACAGGTAATGATAACAATTCCAGGAGCCATGCTGTTCACTTGCCATACAGGGTGTAGCAGTGGGTTTAGGTAGTGCAGTAGTGAACATCATATGGCTGTGAGCAGCATGACTCCTGACATGTTAATACTTTTAGCCGCCATGTCTCAGTACAGCTGATCGCTAGGGTCCTGGCGGTGTGCTCCTAGAAACAATTCCACTGGTGGGCCCTAGACATCCCAGTCCGACACTGTATACAGCCTCTGGGTCCAATGGTGGAAGCAGCACTGCATATAGCATTCTATAGTACAAACTACATCTAGTTTTTGCTAACCTCTTTATGGACAATGAATTAACAATAGCATCTTTGCAAATTCATGTCGACTATATAGTCTTGTAGTTCCAGCACTGTTCCAAAAATTAATTAGGCCATTAGTAAAATAGCTAAAAAAAAAAAAGCTAGTTAATTTTGATCAGTATTGAAATTGTATACTTGAAAGATGACGTTTGCGTAATCTTTCTAAGCATGTGTATGTATGAGACACAAAGTTTCACTATGTATGTATTTGTGTTTGTGTCCATCAATAAGATGTCTGTTATGCTTTTGCTTTCAGAACAAAGATGCCTTTATCAAGACTCAAAGACTGTAGGACAAACCATTCATGCTGTCAAGCCCTCTAATACCCTTTCAGCAAATAATGAAATCCATCAGTGACAAATGTCAACATACTAATGTGTTAAATACAGAACAAAAGCCACATTCAGCGACGGCACCTCATTTCTCATTATATTAGACCTCTAATTTGAAGCTGGTTTACAACATCCCATGGGTTATGCATCAGCATACAGATATGCATTATTATGGATGTACAATAATTACAGCTACATAGAATGACTATTTGAACTAAAATATCACCTACAGGGTTACATTTTGCTAGCATTTGTAAGGCAAAGGGATGCTTATCTTATACATTTATGGCTTATCCACATGATATCAGGATAATAATGGTTCTGTGACCCCCATTTAATGATTAACAGTGGCAGATTTCCCCAAAGAAGAGACAGAACTGGGAGTTTTAAGTCAGTAACTGCATATATTTCTACCACAAAATTTCTTTTGAGTAGGCAGCACTTCCGATTCAGTAACTCCAAAAGAATTGTGGCTACAACTTCAATGATGAGAATTCTGACTGATATATTTGTGATTTCATATCAAGGCCAATCTATTCGCACTTTTACATTGAAGCTCATCTATTTCATCTTCCCACTTATATCCCGAATAGTAATTTAAGTCTTGGATACTGATAAATCTGTCAATGTGAGGATCAGACAACAAATGCAGATTCGTATCAAGTTTAGCATGCAGATATGGTAACTATGCTATACCCATATAACCAGTTATTCAAAATCAATATAAATGTACACTAAAATTCAGTTGAAAGCAAAAGTGATAATAGCTAATCTAATATTCAAAATTATTAATCCTAATATGCATTTTAAATGGCATCTTGAATCCCTACCATTTATTCCTTAGAATAACATGGAAGCTAAAATTACAGTGGCTGTGACCCTAGATGCTAATTAATCAAAAGACATAAACAAACAGTATTTATGGGGACAGGGAGCCGACATATGCATAACTGTAGGTTAGCATCAGGGCAAAATCCTGCAATTTGGGGAAAAAAGGTCTCAAACAACCAAGCCTAAGGATGCAGAAAAATGAGCCACCAATATACTGTATACTTATATATTTAGGCATATCAGAGTGATGGATTTCAATAACGCTGCCAACTTACATGCAACTGAATCATCGAAAGATATTTAACAGAACTCCAGTGAAAAATGCAGTACTTGAAAGTCCATGCTAGGGATACATCCACACACTCAAGCCACGAACGACTTTGAAACCCTGCCCATTCACAGTGGCCAATGGCCCAATTATTTTGAACGTAATACTTCAAGTGGCCATTGGCCACCATGGATAGGAAAGATATCATCCATGTGCAACAGCCGAGCTTGAGGAGTTTCTGTTGACCAATTATAGGATATAGGAACTACAAGTGCAGCATGTATATCTTACAATAAGTGATACATTTTTCGGCATGTAAATATCTATTATACAGTATATCTGAACTCAGTGAACCTTACATTTCTAACACACTGAATTCCAAGATGGCAAAATAATTTATAAATTAGCAGAATTGTTTCACATAGATACTGTGTTGGGCCCTGATCATGAGCATTTTGCTATTTTACAAGAAAGATCTTCATCTTACCCATGAAAAGAACCATTAATTTGCTTCTAGTTAAAGTAAAATGTCTTCAATCAAATTCATTTCCCATCACCTCCACTTACAAAGTGTAAAGGCAAAGTGATTCAATTTTAGTATCAGCCCTTTCATATATCACAGCCATGTCTCTTCCTTTCAACTTAGTACTTTTACATTAAAATGTCATTTTTTATCACAAATTTTCAAATTCCACTTATTTGGATCCTTGGAAGCTGACATCTATGGATTGAAACAGCAGAATGAAAAACAGAGCATGCATCTAATCTTCAAGACTAGTATCTGCTCTCATTTGCAAGTCATTTGCTGTAAAAACATAAAGCATGATTTAAGGTGCATTGCCTCCCGAGTAGTTCTCTAATTCCCCAGCTGTTTCCTAGCTTTACATCAGAGTAGAAGTGAGCTGAGAGAAACATTTTCCAGACATTCTGAAACTGAATATGAATACATAAATTGATTTGCCATCTTACGTGTTTCTTTTTTTTTCGCACCAAACGTAAACATCTTTATGCTTCATACGTAAACAAAGGAAAATTCATACATCGGAAAGACAAAACATGACATGTGGTGAATGTACCATATAGAAGATTGTATACCATTACCCATCACTAAAAGCCTGGCGTAATGAAAAAAAGTAATGCATCTGTATATCACTGGTAACCATAAGGTCACTTGGTTTGTTTCTTGGAAAATAATTTCACTGGAATTAGCCAAAGTGGTAAGTAATTCATATGGTACTTTTGGATGTGCTGGCCCCTGAGATGTGAACCATTTTAGAAACTGCACCCCTCAAGGAATTTATCAAGGGATATAGTGGGCATTTTTACCCCCCACCCCCCACCCTCCCAAGTGTTGCATTAAATTCTGAAATGAAGTGAATGCACAACTGAAAAGAGGAAAAGTGGAAATTGCAATTTTTTTTGGCTAACATTCCAAAAGCTGTTGTATCTGGAATAACCTGCTTAACAGTTTTTGGAGTGTGTGTCTCCACTGACACAACATATTGCTCGTATCTCTGGAAAAATTGAAATTTAACTTTTCACTATGAGGTGTACATTCTTTTCTGAAAAGAAAATGCAAAACTTGATAGGTAAAAATGGTTGCTATGTCCCTTGATAATTTCAAGTACTTAAAGGGGTTGTCCGGGATAAATGGAAATCCCTACACTAATCTAAACACCCTCCCCCTTCCTACTTTCTAAATAACATAATTAATCAAAAATGACGATAATTAATAATCAAAAATGGTTAACCGGTGACGATCCATTTCCCCGTTTCTGGAAACGGAACGCCCCTACTATTCCCCCCCATCCACTCCATCATACTTACCTCTCTTCCAGGCTTCTTCCTGCGGGACGGCTCCTCCCTCTTTTCTGACTGCCTGCGAGCGCTATTGCTATTGCTGCCGATACTCCACCTCTACTGCCCTTATTTCACGCCCTTATTATTGCGCTTAAAAAACGCCCTTATTACAGGTTCTAGCCCCACCCCCAACGACACCATACAAAATAAAATTACCATAAGGGAGAGGAAAAACTATTTTAAAAAGTTTTTTAGCAGCACTTTGAAAATTTTGACCAAAGTTTGTCACTAATATGAAGGTCAATGTGTCATTAAGAAACAAAGTTATTACCCCATAAAGTGAAACATGTCAGATTTGAAATATGGGGCTATGATCCTGGATATTCCCCAATGCTTACTTATGAGAAGGCAATTAAAATGTTTTTAACCTAATTTATGTGTGGCTTTAAACAAAGTTTTGAATTGAAACATCCAACTGCTGGACACTTTCTACTTTACAAAGATTTTAGTTAGATGGTGTTTGTCTTTAATTGTCACCACATTCTATTAATAATCACTCTAGAAATACAGGTAATTCCAAAAGGTTCTTGTACTTCATTCAATTTTAAGTTGCTAGATATGTTCTTTTAATGGAAAGGAACATCACTGAGATCATCTTTATGGTCTAGAAAAAGCAAAATACTAGAAACAGTACCTTCTGTATTACATAAAACTACATCTGACCATATTAGGTGATGTTGCAAACCAGATTCCAAGAACAGTTAATAAACTCTGACAGCAGAAATAAATATGAAATTCAATTCCTCCATGCAGTTATAGAGGAAATAATTATTAGGAGAAGAACATCACTCGCAAACTAAACAGCTTTGTATTGGCTTCACGCTTGCTACCAGTGTCAATGAAAGCTTGCAATCTGAATATAAAATTTTGGACTATATTATAAATAAGGAAGAACATTTTGATGCATGTAATTTTTTTCATTTATTATTAAAGGGGACCTACCATGTTAAGAAGTATTAAAGCCAAGAATACCATGTTAAGAAGTGTTTTAGCCAAGAATAAAATCCTAGTTAAATATATAGGCAACCTAAATCAGATATTTTGTCAACTAGAACAAAATAAATAAAACACAGCATTTCAGAGTTAGCAATGTACCAAGTCCCTTGTTAACGACCATGAAGTGCTCTTCTATTCATGGTGAAGCATGCATGGTTGACAACCATAGATTCTGTCAAAGACCAGCTAGAGTTTAAAGCATACTACCAATTATAAAACATTTCATAGATGAATAGTACATTTGAATATAAGAAACTTTGTAATATATCTCATTAACCCTTAGTGACACAGGCCATAATAGTACGTCCTAGATGCCTAGGTCTTGCCCATCTGGATGTACTATTACAGTGGGTACGGAAAGTATTTAGATCCCTTTAAATTTTTCACTATTTCATTGCAGCCATTTGCTAAAAGCAAAAAAGTTCATTTTATTTCTCATTAATGTACACTCAGCACCCATTCTTGACAGAAAAAAAACTGAAATGTAGATATTTTTGCAAATTTATTAAAAAAGAAAAAAATGAAATATCACATGGTCATATGTATTCAGACCCTTTGCTGTGACACTCATATTTAACTCACACGATGTCCATTTCCTTCTGATCCTCCTTGAGATGGTTCTACTCCTTCATTTGAGTCCAGCTGTGTTTAATTAAACTGATTGGACTTGATTAGGAAAGGCACACACCTGTCTATATAAGACCTCACAGCTCACAGTGCATGTCAGAGCAAAGGAGAATCATGAGGTCAAAGGAACTGCCCAAGGAGCTCAGAGACAGAATTATGGCAAGGCACAGATCTGGCCAAGGTTACAAAAGAATTTCTGCAGCACTCAAGGTTCCTAAGAGCACAGTGGCCTCCATAATCCTTAAATGGAAGAAGTTTTGGACGACCAGAACTGTTCCTAGACCTGGCCGTCCAGCCAAACTGAGCAATCGTGGGAGAAGAACCTTGGTGAGAGAGGTAAAGAACAACTAATTCACCGAGGGGGACACATAAATCAGACTAGTATCACCGGGAAATGGCTAATATATATAAAAAATAAAAAACCTTTATTGATATGCATTAAAAATGTAATTAGTCCCAGATATAATATAAAATGATTATTGGCGTATCCCTATATATAATGGGTATACTGCCATGGCATTAAAAGTGAAGAGATAGCACAGTAAATAAGGTGATCGTGAAAACAACCTGTACTAGCTACTATTATACACTAATAATGTCCGCCCTAAGAAGCGGTACTGCTACACATAGAGATAGGGTAGTTGTTACTAATCAAATCACAAACCCGCTGTTACTCTCTGAAATAGGTAGGAATATCGCCCACATATAGGGAATGTGAATCGAGTCTTAATATATAACTCGCCCAATTCACATCTCAATCTATGAGTCAGAATGAACTAACTCGCAAATACAAAAAAGACCCTCAATATAATCTTCTGTGGGTAATGTGCTATGATTATTCACACAAAAAAAGTTTCAGTGGCTAAATCAAACACGTTATACATCTGCACCTAAATTTACTAGTCTCAGCCTAATACATTCCTTGCCAAGATATAGTAGGTGACCCCATGTTTAAATAGATAGCCCCATAGTTGTTCGTATAAGGGTGATAATAAAGGCAATCTAGCCACTCATATCTAATCAAATAGCTCCTCTCAACGTGTTCCCCCCAGTAGGTATAATAACTGAGTTCCTAAGGAGATTCTGCTAAATAACCAAAAAAGTATAGCCCTATCAAGATTTGCAGTAAAAACTGCAGTTCTCCACGCCCTGATGGTGGACGTGGGCACTAATGAAGTGCAGCCGTCCACAGAGCATACAGCGAGTCCCTACCTACCAATGCACTCGTCTCTTCACAGAGGGGGCGTGTCAAACTAACTCCGCCCTCCCCAGCCTGATAGGTGAATGTGACCGAGGTTGGTAGGTAAGGTAATGGAACACCAACGTTCACCATCCAACCTGACAGAACTGGAGAGGATCTGCAAGGAAGAATGGCAGAGGATCCCCAAATCCAGATGTAAAAAACTTGTTGCATCATTCCCAAGAAGACTCACGGCTGTACTAGCTGAAAAGGGTGCTTCTACTCAATACCGAGCAAAGGGTCTGCATACTTATGACCATGTGATATTTCAGTTTTTCTTTTTTAATAAATTTGCAAAAAATATCTACATTTTTGTTTTTTTTTCTGTCAAGATGGAGTGCTGAGTGTACAATAATGAGAAATAAAATGAACTTTTTTGCTTTTAGCAAATGGCTGCAATGAAACAAAGAGTGAAAAATTTAAAGGGGTCTGAATACTTTCCATACCCACTGTATGTCATGTGTCTGCTGCCCATTCACACAGTGGCTTCTGGAGCGGGTGTTAGCTGTAACTGTCGGGGGTTTCCATAGTTATAATATCCCCCATCGGTCCCCCCCACAGTAAGTTCGGAGTGTGCCATTATCTATTTTTGGCAGTCCAGGATTTGACCAGTAACTCCGGACCATCAGGAGCCCACATGCCTGGTTGATCCTGCCGCGATGAGAGGAAGTTAGCCTGTGTGTCTGCATTGGTTGACTTCCTGTATACACGACAATACATATGTATTGCAATATATACTACAGAACCAGCGACCAGATCATCGCTGGTTCAGGTCTCCTAGTAGGACATAAAAAAAACCAAAAATAAAGTGTATTATAAAAAATTAATAACGCCCCAAAAATGGCTCTTTCCTATATAAGATGAATTATATAAAAAAATCAAATACAATATATATTTGGTATCACTGCGTCTGTAACAACCCCTAAAATAAAACTGAAACATTATTTAACCTGCACGGTGAACGTTGTAATAAAAAAAAAAAAAAAAAAAAGAGGGAAAAAAACAAACGCCAGAAGTAATGATTTTTCACCTTCTCACCTCACAAAATATGGTATAAAAGTGATCAAAAAGTCATATGAAGAAGATGCAAAAACAATTAATTTCTTTATGTTTTTGTTCTGCAAAATTAGTAACGCATAAAAAAACAATGTACATGGGCAAAAAAGGTAAACGGTAAAAAGCAATGCCAGAATTGATTTTTTTTTTTAAATCCACCAAGAAAGAGTTAATAAAATTTAGTCAAAAAATTATAGGCACCCCAAAATTGTGTTATTACAAAATGAATGTCATCCCACAAAAAACAAGCCCTCATATCATTGTAATCTATACTGACAGCGCAACAAGGTACTGTGATTACTTTATATCTCAAAGTTATGCTGACAGACTACCTTTAACCCATTTCCGACATTTGCCGGAATAGTATGGTATGTGTCGGGTATTTAAATATGGTGGCCGCTAAATATTAGATTTTTGTTAATTGGAGATTTGGTATCCCCGGAATCTTACCGAAACATAGAATACAGGTGACATGTCATTTTGGCTGCACAGTGAACGCTGTAAAAACAAAGCCCAAAAGAAATTCGCACAAATGCAATTTTTCTCCAATTCCACACCATTCTGAATTTTTTTTCAGCCTTCCAGTACATTGTATGGAATAATAAAAGGTACTATTATGAATAACAATTTGTTCCACAAACATTAAGCCCTCATATGGCTCTGTGAATGGAAAAATAAAAAAGTAGGGTTTGGAAGGCGGGGAGTCAAAACCGAAAATCGAAAAATGCCACCAGCGGGTTATGGTACTTTTAGGCTGTGTCCATAAGGGTATAAAGAAATCTGTTTCCTTCTCCGCTTATTAGGCTGCTCTTGTCCTCCTTATATTCACTCAAACTGTCTGTTTGTATAAAAGTCTGTCTCTGTATTGACATCCCACCCAATAGTCTATGGGGGGGCTGCTGTTGGCTAGTTAATTTATTTGCTGCCTCATTCTTTGACGTGGAAGAGAGTTAACTTGAAACACAGCAATATTAAGAGAGCTCCTTGACTCACAGTGTAGCAGAGTTCAGCAGTTACAGCTATTTTTGTATCTTTTCCAGCAGCTGCCTCCTCTATCACCATCCCTTCTCTATAGATTTCTATGTAAAAAGTTGCTCAGTCTGATAAGTAGAGAAGGAATTATACTTCTTTAACAAAACATTTTGCAATGTTTCTCATATTAATCTGTGATATTCATTTATGAAAAGTAGTTTTATGATTGGTGGTATACTTTAACCGCCTTGAGAAAGCACTTTGTTAGTACAAGTGCTGTTTCCCTGCTCTGCTGTAGTCTGTCAGAAAGACTGCACATGCACAGTATAATACAAGATATGACAGGAGGGTCTAGGGCCCTGGAAGGTAGATTGTAGGAAGAGGAAGATTGTGGGCACTCTGAGGACCAGATTTTGTATACTGCAATAAAATTATAACAGGCAGTAGTGTGCTCTGAACACAGTAAAATTAAGGTAAATATAGCCATCAGAGCACTGTCATACCACATCCACAAAACAAAGATTTGCCATAATAAGGAGTGTAACATACCCTTGCCACTCAGACTCCTGAAGTTTGTGCCAGGCACAGACTCGTGGTGTACTGTCGCGTCAGATGGAAAAACCAACAGAAGTTCAATATACTAGAAACAAACTTTACTACGCTTGGTTGAAGGCATAGAAAGTAAGATACAGATTATAGAAGGACACAGTACTCTTCACAGAATATTCAGGCAACACTCCTGTCCTTAGAGGCAAAGCTCCCTTCTGCACTATGGGAGATGTACTTTTCATTAGTAAGTAATCACATGCTACATAGTAAGGACCATCCACTCTGACCACTGCAAGCTGAAAATATAATGGTGCCAATCTTGAAAGAGAGGACACATAGGAGGTGGGTGAAGTCACAGGTACAGTACAGATGTTTTATCTGCATGGTTGTTCAAGTTTTAAAACAAAAAAAAAATTTTGTGTTGGGAAAACCCGTTTTAGCGCAACTGCAGTTCTGCCTTACATTATGCACCTGCAGTGAAATACACTACAATAACATGACAATATGATCACATCATCACATCGGTAAGTGACATGAGTATAACATTGAATAAATACTACAATATATTGCTGCATGGGGTTGCTAACCTGTTGTGGGCAGGGATACTGCATATGGCCAGTCATCTAAGGTTGCTTAAGTAAAGAAGCTTAATCTGTAGATCATTACTGGAGCAGAAGCTCTGGGGACCAGACAGAAAACAAAAAAGTAATAATAATCTTAACCACTTCAGAAATTCATGGAGGTGAATTTGAGCTACAAGGTACAGTACATGGTCAAACTTCTTTAAATTAACATTTTCAGCTATTGACAGAGTTATGCAGTGTTAGCCATAAAAATAATATCTCCTAATATTGTGTAGATTCACCTTGTGCTGCCAAACAAGCTCTGGCATGGATCCCTCAAGACTTCTGAAGGTATCCTCTATTATCTGGCATTAAGATGGAAGCAGCAGATTCTGTAAAATGTGAGGAAAATCTGAAACTAAATAGTAAGTCTTAATCTTTTGAACGCTAAATCATTGGTGTATAAGTATGCCTCCAATCAGTTGGCATACAAGCAAATGCTCATCTATCGACTGACTGCATCTTTTATGAAGGATAAAAGATGGATGCGAAGCCAAAAATAATGGAACTGCAATGTATGTGCCGAAACAATTGGATTAATGATCATTCAGGGACATACAGTCTCAATAATTTTTCCATGTAAACTCAGCTAAACAAGCACCGACTGATATGCAGTTTTGTTAACTGGTGCTTCTTAAAATGTAACTAAATTTTCAGATAACTTGATTTCTGGCAGTGTTTGTGTCATTAATACATTGTGTAATATACTTTCTTAACAAATTTTGGATCCTTTCTCTGAAATCCTGCATTTTTTCACTCTTTCCCTTGCTTCTGTATTAAGAGCTGTTTCTGCCTCTCACTGAATGTTATTGTGTATTGTGTAAGTGGTGTGTAAAATGTAGAGAAAATGAGGGAAGGGGAGGTCACCTTAAACAGTTATATCTCGGACATTATGACACTAACGTTACAGTGCTATCTAAGTTTTTTCCAGAGACACTACTGGTTGAAAGCACAGTCGGGATTGGGATTTTTATTGTTTTGTTTTAAATTCAGTTTTTATTTAATTTAACATTGTACATGTGTAGCACACCCGTGGGTGGAGCTTGATTTGATTATGGGATGTAACCCCTGCCTAGAGCCTTGGTGACACCCCAAATATTCCCCAACTTTCTGACACAATTTTCCTTTGTCAGCAGAAAACATTTATTTGAACAGGTTAGTCAAATTTCCTCAAAACAAGTTATAAAGTGTATAGATAGCAATATAAAATGACAAAAAATCAAATGATTGGCTAATTAACCACCAGTAATGACATTAAGGCAATATTATTAGTTCAAATGCATGCATCTAAATCACACAATAACTCCAATTCTAATTGTCCAGCTGGTTCAGAATGCCCTCGGAAGTGTCTGAGGTGAGGGAAAAACAGGTTTAAGGAGAACAAAAGGTGTCCATAGTCCTCTAGTACCAAAACAAAAAGAGTCCAATACAGTCATATGAAAAAGTTTGGGCACCCCTATGAATCTTAATCATTTTTAGTTCTAAATATTTGGGTGTTTGCAACAGCCATTTCAATTTGATATATCTAATAACTGATGGACACAGTAATATTTCAGGATTGAAATGAGGTTTATTGTACTAACAGAAAATGTGCAATATGCATTAAACCAAAATTTGATCGGTGCAAAAGTATGGGCACCTCAACAGAAAAGTGACATTAATATTTAGTAGATCCTCCTTTTGCAAAAATAACAGCCTCTAGTCGCTTCCTGTAGCTTTTAATCAGTTCCTGGATGAAGGTATTTTTGACCATTCCTCTTTACAAAACAATTCCAGTTCAGTTAAGTTTGATGGTCGCCGAGCATGGACAGCCCGCTTCAAATTATCCCACAGATGTTCAATGATATTCAGGTCTGGCGACTGGGATGGCCATTCCAGAACATTGTAATTGTTCCTCTGCATGAATGCCTGAGTAGATTTGGAGCTGTGTTTTGGATCATTGTCTTGCTGAAATATCCATCCCCGGCGTAACTTCAAATTCGTCACTGATTCTTGTACATTATTCTCAAGAATCTGCTGATACTGAGTTGAATCCATGCGACCCTCAACTTTAACAAGATTCCCGGTGCCGGCATTGGCCACACAGCCCCAAAGCATGATGGAACCTCCACCAAATTTTACAGTGGGTAGCAAGTGTTTTTCTTGGAATGCTGTGTTTTTTTGACGCCATGCATAACGCCTTTTTGTATGACCAAACAACTCAATCTTTGTTTCATCAGTCCACAGGACCTTCTTCCAAAATGAAGCTGGCTTGTCTAAATGTGCTTTTGCATACCTCAGGCGACTCTGTTTGTGGCGTGCTTTCAGAAACGGCTTCTTTCGCATCACTCTCCCATACAGCTTCTCCTTGTGCAAAGTGTGCTGTATTGTTGACCGATGCACAGTGACACCATCTGCAGCAAGATGATGCTGCAGCTCTTTGGAGGTGGTCTGTGGATTGTCCTTGACTGTTCTCACCATTCTTCTTCTCTGCCTTTCTGATATTTTTCTTGGCCTGCCACTTCTGGGCTTAACAAGAACTGTCCCTGTGGTCTTCCATTTCCTTACTATGTTCCTCACAGTGGAAACTGACAGGTTAAATCTCTCAGACAACTTTTTGTATCCTTCCCCTGAACAACTATGTTGAACAATCTTTGTTTTCAGATCATTTGAGAGTTGTTTTGAGGAGCCCATGATGCCACTCTTCAGAGGAGATTCAAATAGGAGAACAACTTGCAATTGGCCCCCTTAAATACCTTTTCTCATGATTGGATACACCTGGCTATGAAGTTCAAAGCTCAGTGAGGTTACAAAATCAATTTTGTGCTTCAGTAAGTCAGTAAAAAGTAGTTAGGAGTATTCAAATCAATAAAATGATAAGGGTACCCAAATTTTTGCACTGGTCAAATTTTGGTTTAATGCATATTGCACATTTTCTGTTAGTACAATAAACCTCATTGCAATCCTGAAATATTACTGTGTCCATCAGTTATTAGATATATCAAATTATCAAATTAAAATGGCTGTTGCAAACACCCAAATATTTAGAACTAAAAATGATTAAAATTAATAGGGGTGCCCAAACTTACAGGTGCATCTCAATAAAATAGAATATCTTTGAAACGTTTATTTCTTTCAGTAATTACATTAAAAAGTGACCTCCTATATTTTCTAGATTCTTTACACACAGTGTGTTCTATTTCAAGTGTTTTATTTTTGTAAATGTTGATTATGGATTACAGGTAATGAAAACCAAAATCTAAGAAAATTAGAATATTGTAAAAAAAAGTTCAGTATTGTAAATTCAATGTGTCACCTGCCAAGGTTTCCTAAGCCTTTAAATGGTCCCTCAGTCTGGTTCAGTAGGACACACAATCATGGAAGACGCTGATTATGGATTGTATTACAGAATCACTGAAATGAATGAACGTTTCAAAGATATTCTAATTTATTGAGATGCACCTGTATGACTTAACCTGTTCCTGTGATAGTCATTCTTGTCCGGGTAGCAAAGAAAAAGAGAGGTCAAGAGCTTTACATGCCTATATTGTCCCTCTGGATTTAGTCTGCTAACTGCCCTAGACTCCAGCCTAAGACCACCTAAAACATTCTCTAGGGTATATAGGAAAACAAACTTGCTCATCTGCTTCATCCACCTGGTTTATGGTGGCTCCTTCTTGTACTGAGGACTTTTGAATACAAATGACCTCTGGATACACTGATGACTGGATTTAGACTCCCTCTCCGGATCTTAACTCTCTTTGATGTCTTACTCCTTTACCTTCATTAATATAACGTAACATTTTTTTTTAATCTTAAAGTAACAATAATAAGTTATACTTTTATAGTTACACTTTTTTGTTTAGAGTATATTTTATTTGTAGGTTAAATCCACAATGTGTTTTTGCCTAAAACCTGCAGTGGCAAAAAAAGCTACCCAAAATAGTGTATTTTATTAATACACATATAAATATTGTACATATAATACATATATAAATCTGGAGCAGAATTGCTGCAGACTGCCTTAAATTTCATCGTGTGCATTTCAAAGGGTGAAAATGTACATGGTAGCCGCACATTTAAATTTTTTTTTTAATGTATTGCACCATCTAGACGAGATTTTTTTCCAGCATCTGGATACAGATGAACTAAACCTCACCCAAAATTCTGCAGCATATATTTACCCTTTGGACATACCCTTATACCAGTATGTTCTCCCTGTGTTTGTGTGGGTTTCCTCTGGGTACTCCCGTTTCCTCCCACACTCCAAAGACATACTGATAGGGAATGTAGATTGTGAGCCCTATATGGGAAAGTGACTGACAATGTCTGTAAAGTGCTGCGGAATCTGATGGCGCTATATAAATAAGCATAAATAAATGAAAAAATACCAGCTATTCCCAACTGGAGTGGCATGGAAACCCGCCAGGGGTGCCACAACACTCTGCTGAGACTGCATCTCATCATTTAACTATATTGGTGTAACTGATATAGTTGAACACAATAGTGAGAAGTAAGCCTTTAGCTTCCTGCTTCACCATTCAGGCATCTGGTAGTGATATCTGCTACTCTTTGCAGACCTGCTGCGTCAAACTACAGACAAAAATGGAGCAGGAGAGAGTTGTGGGTTAACGAGGATGGCTAAGTGTTACTAGGGAGCATTACTACTTGTCTGGGGCCACTGAGGAGCATTATTTCTTTACTGGGGGCCACTGGGGAGCATTATTTATTCTCTGGGACCACTGGGTAGCATTATTAGGTGCAAGGGGATCACTGGAGAGCATTATTAAGTGTCTAAGGGCCACATACTGTTTGTTGAGTATTTAATATGCTTTGACAGTAACTTCTTTTTTTCAACATTGCCTTATACTGTTCAGCATGTAGTTTAAATACCTCATGGTGAACTGGCTGTTTGTATATGTGTATGTACATAAAATTTATATCATATAATGACACCAAGGGTTTATTCACATGGCTGTTTGTTGAATGCCTGTCACATGACTGTCTTTAGACCAATAATAGTCTAATGAGAGTTGTTTTGAGGAGCCCATGATGCCACTCTTTAGAGGAGATTCAAATAGGAGAACAACTTGCAATTGGCCACCTTAAATACCTTTGCTCATGATTGGATACACCTGGCTATGAAGATCAAAGCTCAGTGAGGTTACAAAATCAATTTTGTGCTTCAGTAAGTCAGTAAAAAGTAGTTAGGAGTATTCAAATCAATAAAATGATAAGGGTACCCAAATTTTTGCACCGGTCAAATTTTGGTTTAATGCATATTGCACATTTTCTGTTAGTACAATAAACCTCATTTCAATCCTGAAATATTACTGTGTCCATCAGTTATTAGATATATCAAATTGAAATGGCTGTTGCAAACACCCAAATATTTAGAACTAAAAATGATTAAGATTAATAGGGATGCCCAAACTTTTTCATATGACTGTATATCCACAACTGTGCGGCTCCCAAATGAATCACAAATAACCATGCAGAGGTGCGGATGAGCTTTAGGTGTAGTCTCTCTCCTTACAGGCAGGTGGGTGAACCTCAGGCTGCTGTCTCTCACTTGTTCCCCACTTGTTCCCCTTACTGTTACAGATAAACTTCATTCACATCACTGGCATCTCTGTATTTCACTCCAATCTGCAGAATTATAATTGAAAACTGGGGCTGCATCTGGTGTGGCTCCTGCATGCATGTGCCACTGTTTTTTTTCCTTTAGTTGAAATGGCTGACTGCATTACAATTCCAACATGTGTCTTTAGTGAAATGGTGGCAGACTCACACCATGCTGTCTCTCATCCAGCTATCTAGTAATGTCCACAAACTGTAACTTGTACTCACGGCCCGGACATGTGTCTGCTAACAGTGATGGACACCCTGGCTTCACTGCGCAATTGCGGGACATGTGCACTGAAGCCGATGAGTACTCCTCTGGCTTCATTGAAGAACTGCTCAGGCTCGGGGAGTACAGCTGCAGGGTGAGTATAAAGCTTTTTTATTTTTAATGTGGCCATGGATTGCATTATAACAGGGTGATTTGGGACACTAAACCCCAGGTCCATATGGACGTGTGGGTGGTTTAGTGTCTCAAATTGCCCTGACAGATTCCCTTTAACCACTTCCATACCAGGCACATTTTTTGTATGTGCAGTTTTGAGGGCTATAACATTTTTATCATTTGCGTTATTCAACTAATTTCTGCGTCTTTTTTCGGTGACACATAGGGCTTTATTTTTATGTTATTTTTATTTTTGCATGTGTTTTAATTTTTTTTATATCTGGGAAAATAAAAACAAAAGAGGAGGGAAAACGTGTCCGTTTTTCACTTTTAATTTTTTTAATTTTTTTATTTAACAACACAAAGTGCTACTAAAAATTTTTATAAAATAGCTTTTCCTCTCTGTTACGGTAATTTTAATTTTTTATGGTGTCGTTGGGGGTGGGGCTATAACCTGTAATAAGGGCGTTTTATTGGCCTATTATTTTATTTTATTTTTTTTAATTATTTTATTTACTTTTTTTTTTTTTTACTTTTCTATATTTTTTTTTTACATTGTTTTTACATTTTACATTTTTTTAAGGTCATAATAGACCTTTGGAGCTATATGATGACTTTTTTTTTTTTGTTGGGGAGGCTGATTTCCCCTGTACCTGGGGCTGGTACATTTAGCCCCAGTTGCAGGAGGAATACAGCCTCCTGCACGTTGCTTTTACATAACTATAGAGCTGATCTGGATCCTGTAGTACCCAGCAGCTCTAACAGATACCGATCCCGGCGGATCACATGACCGCCGGGTCAGAGGGGAGCCGCAAGATGGCTGCGCCCATAGCGCTGTATACAGCTTTCATTGAGAGCTGTATACATGGCGATCAGGATAGCAGGGAAGGTAATAAACCTTTCCTGCCTTCTCTCTGGGAGCTCCAGCTGAAGTTACAGCCGGCTCTCTGTTTCAGCAGCTGCACGATTTTGTGCAGTTGCTGAATTCCTTCTGGACGTATATAGTCTATGGGCGGTACGGAAGTGGTTAAGGAAGGTGTTTCTGGTCATTCTAGTCCAGTGTACCAGCTCCTCCATCCAGCATATATCATTTACTCTGGATACCCATTGTGGCAGGGAGGGGGGTGAGGTATTTCTCCAGTGCGCCGGTATTAGGAGCTTTGCTGCGGTTATGAGATGAGTGGTTAGGTCTTCCCTTTTGTGGCGAAGGATTTTTATATCATATATATTATACAGCTGCATATAAATATCTGAATCCCGACTGTGTTTTCAACTATTGATATCTCTGGAAATAACTTAGATAGCACTGTAACCTTAGTGTCATCATAGTTAATCTACTCTTTCATATGACACCTAAAGCAAATTTGCATGTTTTATAATGTCCGAGATATAACTGTTTGAAGTGACCCCTCCACCTCATTTTCTCTACATGTTACACAGCCCCGTACTCTCGAGAGGCAGGAATAACGCTCGACACAGAAGCAAGGGAAAGAGTGAAAAAAAAATTCAGGACTTCACAGAAAGGATCCAAAATTTGTTAATAAAGTATATTACAAAATACATGAAAAAAAGACAAACATAAAAAGTAATTTTCCTTGATCTTTTTGTACCATCTTTTGATTTTGATTGTTATACAGTGCTTATCTTTTACTCACTGAAATAACCCTCCATAACAGTGAAAATGGGGCTCATAAAGTCCTAGCTTATAATGCATTCCATGTGGCTGAACACTACATATGTGTTAACAGAGCTGGCTAATACAGTTTTACTAACAGTGTAACAGCTGAGAAAACACATTTGATTTGGCTTTGGGCTCTCTTTTAACCATCTTCTATAGGGAAAAAAGGTTATGGACAATGCAAAGATTGGTAAGTACTGTAAATCTTTTAGCAAACCCTGATTTTATTATTTTTAACATCTTTATCACCAAGTGCTACTTTTAGTATGATGTTGTTCCGTGTTAGCCATAGAAAGTAGTGGAAGAGTGAAGAAATCAGGCGATACCTTTTAGAGGCTGAGTATATTTAATAGTGAGCTTTCGAGAGTGCTAGCTCTCTTATTCAGACATGGTGTGTCTTGTGTGTGTATTAAGAGTGTGAATTTTCAGTTTCTAGCATTACACCATGTCTGAAGAAGAGAGCTATCTCTCTCGAAAGCTTACTATCAAATATACTCAGTTAGCCTCTAAAAGGTATCGCCTGATTTCTTCACTCTTCAAGTGCTACTTTGTAAAAAGTGTTAGATGATGGACTATAGTCACAGCAACTTTCTTAAACTTTCAATGTAAGATGAAAATGAGTTGGAGCTAGATACCTAAATGAATATTATTACCATGTTGGCATTGGTCAACTGAACCCATTCATATAAATTTCAGAATATTATTGGGTTTATATTGCAGGACATACAGTGCCTTGCGAAAGTATTCGGCCCCCTTGAACTTTTCAACCTTTTGCCACATTTCAGGCTTCAAATATAAAGATATAAAATTAAAATTTTTGGGTGAAGAATCAACAACAAGTGGGACGCAATTGTGAAGTGGAACGAAATTTATTGGTTATTTTAAACTTTTGTAAAAAATAAAAAACTGAAAAGTGGGGTGTGCAATATTATTCGGCCCCTTTACTTTCAGTGCAGCAAACTCACTCCAGAAGTTCAGTGAGGATCTCTGAATGATCCAATGTTGTCCTAAATGACTGATGATGATAAATATAATCCACCTGTGTGTAATCAAGTCTCCGTATAAATGCACCTGCTCTGTGATAGTCTCAGGGTTCTGTTTAAAGTGCAGAGAGCATCATGAAGACCAAGGAACACACCAGGCAGGTCTGTGATACTGTTGTGGAGAAGTTTTAAGCCGGATTTGGATAGTAAAAGATTTCCCAAACTTTAAACATCCCAAGGAGCACTGTGCAAGCGATCATATTGAAATGGAAGGAGTATCACACCACCGCAAATCTACCAAGACCCGGCCGTCCCTCTAAACTTTTATCTCAAACAAGGAGAAGACTGATCAGAGATGCAGCCAAAAGGCCCATGATCACTCTGGATGAACTGCAGAGATCTACAGCTGAGGTGGGAGAGTCTGTCCATAGGACAACAATCAGTCGTACACTGCACAAATCTGGCCTTTATGGAAGAGTGGCAAGAAGAAAGCCAATTCTCAAAGATATCCATAAAAAGTCTTGTTTAAAGTTTGCCACAAGCCACCTGGGAGACACACCAAACATGTGAAAGAAGGTTCTCTGGTCAGATGAAACCAAAATCGAACTTTTTGGCCACAATGCAAAACGATATGTTTGGCGTAAAAGCCACACAGCTCATCACCCTGAACACACCATCCCCACTGTCAAACATGGTGGTGGCAGCATCATGGTTTGGGCCTGCTTTTCTTCAGCCGGGACAGGGAAGATGGTTAAAATTGATGGGAAAATGGATGGAGCCAAATACAGGACCATTCTGGAAGAAAACCTGTTGGAGTCTGCAAAAGACCCGAGACTGGGACGGAGATTTATCTTCCAACAAGACAATGATCCCAGACATGAAGCAAAATTTACAATGGAATGGTTCACAAATAAACGTATCCAGGTGTTAGAAAAGCAAAGTCAAAGTCCAGACCTGAATCCAATCGAGAATCTGTGGAAAGAGCTGAAAACTGCTGTTCACAAACGCTTTCCATCCAACCTCACTGAGCTCGAGCTGTTTTCCAAGGAAGAATGGGCAAGAATTTCAGTCTCTCGATGTGCAAAACTGATAGAGACATACCCCAAGTGACTTGCAGCTGTAATCGCAGCAAAAGGTGGCGCTACAAAATATTTACTTAAGGGGGCCGAATAATATTGCACACCCCACTTTTCAGTTTTTTATTTTTTACAAAAGTTTAAAATATCCAATAAATTTCGTTCCACTTCACGATTGTGTCCCACCTGTTGTTGATTCTTCACCAAAAAATTAAAAGTTTATACATTCCTAGGACATGTTTGTACTACTGTAAATTCTCAAGGATGCTGTCCCATAGACTACTGATGGATCAGACTTCCGTCAGTCAGAAATAATATGACTTCCAACTAGTTGATGATTGGAGGTACTAGGAGTTCAGGCCAATAGATTTTGAAACTTTATCAAATACGCAGAAGATGAATAGGCTGACTGCTGTTCCGCCACTTTTGTGGTCACAATCTCTCTGTATAAAAGGCAAGCCATGGTGCAAGGACTGACTTCTTCTCTGGCTGGATGCAGCAGTCACATGGTGTAACCATTTCAACCAATCAGTGGTAGGTTGAAACATACATATATAGTGCTAAGGAATGGTTTCTCATTCTCAGCTTGTCTATCATCTAACTGCATGGACTATTGTACTGTTTTACATGTAAACTGTATTTACTGAACCAGAGTTATGAAAACCATCTAAAATAAAAATGGTTTGTTTCCCATAGCAACCAATCACGACACAGATTTTGACCAGAGTACTTTAATAAGCCTGTTGCATTTTTTTTCACACAACAGTTTTATTGGTAGTATATATATATACATACATACATACAGGTGCATCTCAATAAATTAGAATATTTTGGAAACATTCAGTCATTTCAGTAATTCAATTCATAATCAGCAGTCTTCCATGATTGTGTGTCCTACTGAACCAGTCTGAGGGACCATTTAAAGGCTTAGGAAACCTTGACAGGTGACACACTGAATTTACAATACTGAACTTTTTTACAATATTCTAAATTTCTTAGATTTTTTGTAATCCATAATCAATATTTTCAGGAATAAAACACTTGAAATAGAACACTATGTGTGTAAAGAATCTAGGAAATATAGGTCGTCACTTTTTGAATTTAATTACTGAAAAATATAAACGGTTTAAAGATATTCTAATTTATTGAGATGCACATATATATTTATTGTGAGTATGTGAGCCAGAGGGCGCTGTTGAGCGACCCAGGCCCAGCCCTGAAAAGGCTCTCAGCCACGCCTTTGAGGGTGGCGTGTAACTCCAGAGGACTGGAGTATCCTGCACAGAGCAGGAGATGGTGGACCCACCTGGACAGATAGACGGTCTGTGCCAGAAGTGCTCGGGTCTACAGGGGACTGTTGCTGGAGCTGAGCAATAGTCAGGACCAGCGAGGACAGAGAGAGAGGCTCTGTCCAAGAGGGCTGGATCCAGAAAGGACTTACAGAGACTAAGTCAAGCTCTTATTGCCCCAGAGGCTAGTTAGGGACTCAAGGAGTGAGTTAGGCCCTAACTGTGGCATAGGTTTTTTTGTTGTTTTGTTATGTTGCAGTTAAGCTGAATAAAGCCACGTTTTATTTTACACTTGGACCGTCTGAAAGCTATCTTTCCGGCGCCCAGTACCACGAACCACCGCTGTCCGGACCAGGACAAGCCGCCATTTTGAGTGTAATTCCCCTAAGCTGTGACATATGGTGGAGAATCACGCGCATAAAGAGATCCACGCAAGTCCTGGAAGACAAGTGGTTGGTGACTGCAGTACTGCAAAGTGTGCATTGTGGCCTACAGCTGGAAGAAATATTGTGATTTCAACTGAAGAAACCCAGGAGGGGGTGAGTGAATTGCAACATAGCAAGGTGAAAGTAAAACTCTGGAAGAGGAATCCAGGGAATGGATTTTGTGTATACTGTGGCACAGAAGTCTGTGAAATGTTTGCTGATGGCAAGAAAATAAGCAATGTGTGTAGAAGCTGGATATTGCAACCAGTCTATGTGAAAGGCTATGGTGCCATGTTGGTGTTTTCTGTGGAGGACAGAAGAAAATGCTGGTTGTTGTAGTGCCACATAAGTTAACTGTTTGAATACATGTGAATGCAGAGAGACACAAAACCCGGAACAGATCATGTGGAGTGCAAGTAAAGATAAAGGGTTGCATGATGGTGACTCAGTTTTTCTAAAGTACCTCTGTTCTATGAATAAATATGTCCCTGCTGACTGTATGCGTGAAAGCGCCAAAGATGAAAATATTAGGGTGCAGCAGCTTCAAGATGAGATTAAACGGCAATTTGAGGTATTAGAAAAAGAGCACCTTAAGTTGAACCTGAAGTTAAAGAAAGATCTTGAATCTATGAGGAGTTCAAATTCTAGTCATTGTAAAAATGTGGTACTGGGTTTGCCTGGAATGGACTGTGTCACTAAGAAGGAGTTTCCTGAAATGAAATGCGCTCTATCTAATGAAGTCATACAGAGTGTAGAGCAAAAGCAAGTGCTTGAGAAGCAATTGCAGGATTTAAAGGAGCAGCATGTTCAAGACTCCATTGCCAAAGAGAGTGTCATTGAAAAACTGAGAGATGAGCTTGAAACTGCTAAACAAAGAGAAATGGAACTCAAAGCTAGAATATGTAGCCTGGAAAGGGCGCTGTCAGGATCTTGTGAAGATAATGAGAAGTTGTCTGTTTTGGTGCAAAATAAAGACAAAGAATTGAATAATGTCACAGGGCTTCTTTCTCAAGCAGACAGCAAGTTTATCAAACTTTCCAAAGATTTTTCTACACTAGAATCTAAGCTTCAGGACACTCAGGAACTTTTGCAAGAAGAAACCCGTCAGAAGCTTGACCTTAGTACAAAACTAAAACAAATGGAAGATGAGAAAAATGGTTTCCTTGAGCAACTAGAAGAAGAGGAGATAGCAAAAAGAGATCTGACAAAGCAGATTTCAACACTACAGGCTCAGGCGACTGATATGAAGGAAAAAATGGAGGATAGTATTGGGTCCTTGGACTCTGTTGAAGAACTAAAGGAAAAGTTGCAAAAGGAGCTAGAAGCTACAAATCAACGGTTTGAGGAGAAGGTTGCTGCTTATGACAAACTTGAGAAGATGAAAATTAGACTGCAGCAGGAACTAGAAGATGTAGGTGTAGATCTTGATCATCAACATCGGATTGTGTCAAATTTGAAAAGGAAGCAGAAAAAGTTTGATCAGCGGCTTGGTGAAGAGAAGACTCTTTCTGCTAGATATGCAGAGGAACATGACCGTGCTGAAGCAGAGGCCCTTGAATTGAAGGCCGAGTTAAAGAGGCTCAACAAGCAATGGCGCACTGCAATGGAGGATTTGGTTAGCTCCAAGGATGAAGTTGAGAAAAACCTGGAATCTGTGCAGATATTGTATGAGAACAAAGCTAATGCTTATGAGATGCTGGAAAAGGCCAAGAGAGAATTGGACCTCAGGATAGAAGACATGAGGATTCAGTTTGAGGGAAACCTGTCTAATTTATCTACTGAGATTGTAGATATAAAAATGCTTGTTGCTAAACTAAAGGTGCAAGTGAACAAGCAGGAGGAAATCAAGAAACAGCTGGAGTTTCAGATGGATCAAGTGAAGTGTGAGTCAGAAATAAAGTGGGAAGAGCCCACTTCTCAGATTGAACAGTTAAAAACCGAATTGGAATCTAAAAGAGAAGAATTGGATCGATTGCAGCAGTCTTTATCCAATACTGAACAGTCTGCATCTGCACTATCTTCAAAGCTGGCAGTACTAGAAGCTGAGAAGAATTCACTGCAGAGCCTGTTAAGCTCTAAAGAATCAGAGCTGTTATCCCTGAAAAATGGGATTCAAGAAATAGAGTCTTTATTCATCCAAGAGCAAGATAAGAGAGACACTGAGATACGGGACTTGAATGAAAGACTTGACAAAAAGTCTTCAGATGAGCAGAAGCTTTATCAGAAGATGTGGGAGCGTCAGTTCAATATAATTCAGGGAACAGTGAGGGAAGCAGAAAATATTATCCAGGATGCTGACCTGACAATTGTTAGAAGAACATTGCAGAATATCCTAGAATCAGGAGGCATAGTGGATAAAGAGATGGCATCTACATCTGCTGCCTTAGAAGATGTCAGGAAGATTGAGGAAGATCTGCAAGTTGCAATGGTAAAAACTGAGATGGAAGCTGCTCAGAAAAATGTGGCAGTGAAGAAAGTTCTGGAACTGGAATCAGAGATTTGTGTGCTACAGAAGGCGTTAGAATTGGGGAAAGCTGCCAGCATAGAGGCACAGAAAGCAGAGACATTAAGTCAGACAGACATGAGTGACCTGTCCACGGATGTTGATACCAATGATCAGATTATGATGAAACCACGTGATTCGGTAAAACGTCAAGTAGAGGGTATAGTTCCCCAGGAAGATGCTGCTAAAGGTGGACTTCCTGCAAAATGTGAGGAGGCCAAAGAAGGTCCAACAGAAGAAGAAACTGTGATTGGTCACACATTGCCTGTAACAGAGCGGGTCCAGCTTCAAACCAATGAGGTCCAAAGCCTAGAGGGCTGTGAGATGGTAAATAAGGTGAAGGGTCATCAAAAGTGTGGAACAAGAGTCCGTAAGAAGACTGACCACGCATATGTTGTCCCAACAGCTAAAGTGTCTGTGAAGGGGGAGTCAGGAAGTAATACAGTCAACCCAAAAAGAAGAGAAGAGGCAGAAGTTGTTTTACCGCCTGATGCTAATAGCAACAAGAAGGGGCTGAGATACAATGTTGCTATGTCCCTAACTAATGGAACTAACCGTGGTAGAGGTTCTATTGCAGAGACTGAGCAGCCGTTATTTGCGTGCAGAAGTAAGAGATGGTTACATGTCACCAAGGATGTGACAGTGGTTAAAGACATACCAGAAAATGTAGTTCAGCGTGATCTATTATGTGAGGGTGTACTGTATGGCCCTGGTGCAGAAGGAGAAGATATTGCAGTACAGAGCTTGTGTATCTCAAACAAAGCGGAGAGCAAGCGGCCTATGTCTCCTAAACTTCTAAGCCTTGATGGTGATGACAAAGTTTTCTTTGGAATGAAGGTTATGGAAAAAGTACCCGTGAAACAGTTATACTCTAAAGACATTGATACATTGATGTGCATGAAGTACGTGTTAGTTGGTCTCTGAGCTCCTGTGGATTAATGATAGGTAAAGATGAAGATTCTTACGGCTATTCACTAAGGGATCAAGGTCATGCAATGGGATGGCTGAAGAGTACGGCGAGAAATGTGATGAAAATGAGGTGATCCCTTGTATGGCGAATTTTGAAGGTGATGAAGGAGAACTTGCCTTTGTACAGAATGGCCAGGATCTTGGCATAGCATTTAAAGTGCTGAAAAAACGGAAAACTCGACTGAGCGGAATTTGGAAGAAGAGACCGCCAGATTGGGACTTTAAAGTGATGAGAAAACGGAGAACTCGACGGAGCAGTATTTGGAAGAAAAGACCGTGTAAAGGGAAGTGCTTGCCACAAACATTAATATTGTCTGCAGGCTACAAAACCTGCTTTCCAGGAAGGCTTTTGTTTAGAAGGGTGGAGATGGAATATGCTAATGAGACCTCCATGGTGATGGTAATCAGCTTCCCTTGTTCAAAGAGAGTTCCACTGAAACAAGGGACATTAGAAGTCAGATGGGGGAGGTAGGTCATTACCCCTGGGCCAAGGATCGATTTTAAGTGTTAGAGCGCCATCCCAAGACTCATAAGAAGTATTGCATCTAAACTTATATTACAATACCAAGAGCCTGATTGGAGTGACAACATCTAGGTGGGCGGAGTTGTGGGCTATAAATATGATGGGCCAAAAGCCCTCTTCTCTCTCTCTTCACCAGCCCCCTTGGACTGACCAGCCTCATCTAGACAAGCTCCATATACCACCAGAGCATAATAAGGCTTAAGTATAACTTTCTCTCTCTATCTCTCTATCTATCCATCCATCCACCCATCATCCATCATTATCTATCTATCTATCTATCTATCTATCTATCTATCCATCTATTTATCAGTCACCTTCTATTAATCTGTATTACTACTGCTGTGTTCCTTACAGAAAGCGTCAGTTAGTAACTTGTCAGGGGTTGTGTGTGTGTGTATGTGTATGTAGCGATATCTGTAGGTTTTATATTCACCTGGGTAATTGGGTTCTGTACTTATTGTATTGCACTGTGTTAATACTGTTTTGTATTATTCTATAACCTAGTTCCATCATATTACAAGTGCATTAATAATAAACGTATTTTATTATTAATATTGTGGGGTAAATTATCGTACATGCAAACCAGTCAAGGAAACAGATAAGTAGATATACCTAAGGAGAAAGGAGGGAAACTGGGATTGGTGATTAGTAATACCCAGCTCTCTAACACAATGGCGAGCCGGCCCGTACTGTTTTAATATTTTTGCGTGTTGTCTTCTGGCAAAACTGTGTTATACCGTGAACTATCAAGTGGAGGGGCGTGGACAGGTAACATTGGTACACAGTGAAGTGTTGCGTTACGCTGTATGCCCAGATTGAAGTTTGCACGGCTAACCCAGTTTGCTTAAAGCTTCACTTAAAATAATTAATAACAGTGAACCTATTGTTTATTTGTATTTATCTGAAGGTATTAACAATTGTCTGTTTCCTCCACAAGCAACTCGCTGGGGGACTGAGAAATCCATTTGTGCCTCTGTAATATCAAAGTCAAGGTTCTTCAGGAGAAGTCAGCTGGTCGGGAAAAGGCTTTCCGGTACGAAAAGGATACTTTTTCAAGCAGCAAAGGACAAGTACAAGGACAACGGTGACCAAGATGACAGCAGGAAAAGTAAGTATGGATTTCTCAACATTAAAACACCTAGCTAAACACAGTACATTCAACCCAGTACCACCCACAACCTATAAATCAGGAGAAATGTTGTGGTCTGCTTTGCTGGATCAGGCCTATGCTCATGATAAAAACTGCATTAGTAAACGGACAGTTTTTAACAAAATTTCCAAAAGACTACACATGCTAGCAAAACTAGTGTATACTTTTGAGGATACCATTTGGAATCCAGAGCATGCTGAGATCCTAGCAAACATGAAAGGGACAGTGGAGCGAGCTAACAATGCAAACTCCCACTGTCATTGTTGTGTAGACAATGTCAAGCAGATTCACATGTTAGAAACTCAATTGAAAGATGAGGCACTTTGTATAATTGAGAGAGGAAAGGAGATTTGTGTGTTGGAATCCAAACTCTCTGACAAAGAGAATTATTATTCTGACATGGACAAAGAACTCCTTCGATTATACACTGAGAACAATCAGTTTAGAAGTAAAATTACTTCCACAGAAGCAATGTTAGTGACACTAAGATCAAGCGGCAAAGTCGGAAATCATTGCGAACTTGCAGCAGATCATCTCTGACTTGTCACGGCCTAGTACTAACAGCACGGTACCCTTGCCAACTAAACAGATTTGTGTCTCAGGAATGGCACAGGAGTGGACTGGGGCGATCAAACCCACGGCTCCTGCGGATCAGAGATCCAATAGTCCATTTTGTGATACTAGGACTCCAGTGGAGCGTGCACTACAATTCTCTCCAACACCTTTGGACAGGAGAGACAGCGGACGCCTCCATGGACAGGACTCAAATTGGGGACTAAGTAGTGGATGGGAAACTGTACATACGGCTTCCAACCTACCTACACGCCCTGAAAGGTCAGTAGAATTTTATCCTAGCCATAACAACATGGAAAAGATAAATTTCCTGTTACGGATCTGCAAAGAGATCCCTAAGTATGACCCTAATACAGATCCATTTACAGCCTGTGATATGTTTGAAGGACATTGCAGGAAATATTCTGTGCCTCCAGAATATCGTATGGAGCTGTTTAAATTGTGGTTGCCTACACACCTCAACCAAAGGTATGAGGCAACAGAGAGAACAAGTCCCAAGAATGGCCTATTTTATGATGAGGAAGAACGCCTTTCAAAACTCATGAAACTGGCAACAGGACATTGGGATGTTACTCCAGAAATCCTGACAAAATTCAAACCCACCTTACAGGACGAACCTTCGTCCCTCTCTGGTCGGTTTGAAGCAATGTACAGGAAGATCACAAAGGATCCCACAAGGCATGGTTCGCATGTTTGTGTACAAATTCCCATACCTTGACACCGCAATTCGGCTAAGTGCAGCAAGGGAACCAACGCTCACTGATGCAGCCATGATTATTGAACAGTATAGACAAGATCTACTGCGCAATAAAAAGTCTGTGAAAATCAGGGAGCGTGGAAAGGTCCATGTCAAATCACAAGATGAACGTGGACACCACACTAAGCCACACATGTCTGTCTACTCCACAGCTCCTCCAACAGAAAAGATGGGAGACATACGATGCTTTCTGTGTTTACAGGTTGGACACATTAAAAGAAACTGCCCTCAAGTAGTTCGCAATTGTACAAACCCAGAGAAAAATGGCAATAATAATGGTTTCAAGATGAAGCCTAATTACGCCAAACAAGTTGGGAAACAGACAGATAGCAATCAGGGACATTTGCCAGAACAGGCACTGAAACGTGTGGCACTTGTAAATGCCCCTGATAGACCAGAGGATAGAACATTAGGTGTAGAACATCATAAGTCTGCACAGAATGTTAAAACTCAGAAACCACAAGTGGCAGTACGTACCTCAGAGGTACCTACTGAGAATCTGGTGCAGATTGACTGACGGTCAGGGATCCCTAAAGATCTGGCTCCAATATGTCACATCATACTGGATTCTTCAGGGAGACCCCACATTAAAGCCAGAATAAAAGACCACGATACCAAGATCATGCTCGACACTGGAGCAGAAATTTCTATTACCAATGTCAAACATGATCTACACCCCAACAGCCCTCAGTGTATGGTGATCGGATTTGATCACCAACAAGGGGGGGGTGAGAGCCCACAGGATAGATGAAGTTCTAGTTGAGCTTGACAGAAATAGGACCTTGAAGATCCCAATGTGGTATTACCCTGGTACTGATAACATCATCGATACCGATGTAATGACACAAAATGGATGGATAATCGATTTGGCAAACTGTATTGTTTGGAGGGGTCCAAGACGATCAAAGGTGTATGTCATACAGCACCAATGTCTTGGACCACCCCTACCAGCAATTGAGAATTCTTCCAATGTGCTGGAACACAAATGGCCAGAGGTCTCACACAACATAGACCTTGAACCTATTGTGTTTGAATATCCAGACTTGTGGGCTCAAAGCAAAAATGATTGTGGAAGAATGGTTGGCGTTCAGGTGGACATACAAGGGCCAGACCCTCCACCTCAGCCTCAATACCGCTTTCCGCCTGAGGCAACACAATCAATTCTAGAGACAGTCCAAGACCTGGAAGTAAGGGGTGTGGTCATAGAGGGTAATTCAAAGTGCAATAATCCTTTATGGCCTGTGAAAAAGAAGGGTGCAGGTGTTGAAACTACATGGAGGCTTACAATAGACCTTCGCATCCTTAATAAGTACACCCCCATGTCTGCACCTGTGGTCGCTCAGACTCCCGACATAATGGCAAGGGTAAGCGGCAAAAGTCGTATATTCTCAACCATCGATGTCGCCAATGGATTCTTTTCCATCGAACTGACAGAGAGCTGCAGGTACAAGTTCGCCTTCACAGTGGGTAACAAGCAGTATATGTTCTGTGTACTGCCCCAGGGGTTTCACAGTAGTCCTACATATTTTCACCAGGCATTAGCAGCTGTATTAAGTGTGTTCTCACGGCCAGAATGTCTGCTGCAATATGTAGACGACCTTCTCCTTCACACAGAAACCATGGAAGACCATCTGGTTCTGTTGAAGGAACTGTTAGGACTCCTGGCCCAGGCTGGACTCAAGCTGAGCCCTCATAAGGCAAACTTGGCTAGGACAGAAGTCACCTTCCTTGGTGTCCAGATTTCATATGGAGCCAAGGGCATCCTGGCTGCCCGTGTGGAAGCCATGGTGAAGATACCCAGGCCAGACTCTCTACAGAACTTACGCAAGTTCCTAGGAGTAGCCAACTTCATGAGGGGAGTTAATAGAGGATTTTGCCGTCAAAGCAAAACCACTCTATGAACTTCTTAGAGGGGAACAGCCTTCTCTGAAGGACTGGTCAGAGACACAGGAAGAGGCCTTTTCAACTCTGAAAAGAGATCTCTCATCCGCCCCAGTCCTAGCCACCCCTCACCCAGAAGGAAAACTGGCCATACAAGCCCATGCTGGCGCAGAGTCTATTTCTACGGTCCTTCTTCAAAAGATAGGATCTGAGTATAGCCCTCTAGGGTACTTCTCCAGGCTCCTTTCACCAGTTGAAAGGGGTTTTGATGAATGTGCTAAACAACTGACAGCCATACACTATGCGGTTAAAGCTACCGAGCATATTGTGGGTTTCAGGCCCCTCACTGTACAGACTCCACATTCCCCGCTGGCACTCTTGCTTCGAGATACACTCTCTGGAGTCTCACAACAGAGATTTGGGAAGTGGATCATGGAGCTGAGTGGGCGAAATCTGACAGTGGACCACAAAGCAAAATATGTTCTCTCCCAGTTGTTAAATATGACAGGGATAGAACATGATTGTGGTCAACTAACGCAGGTCACTGATCCCCAGCTATTCAGGATGACCACTAATCCCGATGACAGAGTCATCTTTGTTGATGGCTCTCGATTCTGCTTGAACGGCACCTACATGACAGGATTTGCAGTGCTGGATGAGACCATGGGTACTCAGAAGCTGGTAAGGTTGCCTGGTCACATGTCAGCACAACGGGCTGAACTGGAGGCCGTCAGAGAAGCCCTTCTCATTCAGCCTCCAGGGAATCGTACTATATATAGCGACAGCTCATATGTAGTCCGATCTCTCACTTTGCATCTGGACAAGTATTATGGAACAATCAGAGCGGCCCAGTAAAACTTGAAGGCCTATACAGAGCCACAGTTTTGAAGGTATGAGCTGATGCGAAGGATCAGAGGTATACTCAGCAGGAGGGATCTCCATCCATTCGATCTTTTATGATTACCATTATGAGGGATGCTTGTGTACCAGATGTGTCGGGACATTATTTCATCACCTATGCACACTGGGAACCAGACACTCAGATGGTAATGTCAGACTCTAACCCATGGAGATGGGATATAGTCTGTAATGGAGTGGATTCTCCAATAATTGATGTATGGATGGATGGGACCCCTATGACTGAGGAATACTGGAATAGATATGTATCTTCTGATTGGAAGGATCCCAGAGGCAGAGATATTAACTTTGCTATCAATATTGATGGTTCATTTAAATGGCCATTTTGTGAGGCAGTCGATGAGGGGTGTTGGACATTTACACAGTGGGTTTATCTTTCCACAACTAAACCCATCCGGAATCTCGTATTAGAGACTGGAGAAGGTGACCAATGGTATCCATTTAAAGGAAGAGGTAAAGTATGTGTGACTGTGGTAAGGGTCCCTTATGAAACTGAAGTTCTTCAGCCAGTAAAACCCCACAGGGATTCCTGTAATGCCCCAACCTATCAAATGGCTGATCCCATAGCTCCACAGTTAGCATCTCCCTGGAAAATCATCACCAAAACCAAATTCGTCCTATATACCTGGAGGATTTTGGTTGATGATTTTAGAGTAGACCACTGGGACCATAGATGTGAGGAGTTTGTGAGGAATCAGATCGATATGATAAAAGGATGAGTAGAGGTGGGACAAGAAGTAAGGAAGGATGCTACCAGATACAGGAAGTACAGGGGGAGAAGGGATTTGATTGCCATGGGTTTAGGAGGAGGTGCAATGGGAATAGGGGCACTGAACACTATGGACCTGGAAGTCCTGAGAAACAAACTCGGGAATCTGGCGAAACATACTGGGGAAGGCCTCAAGACCCAGGTTGATGTAAATCATGTTTTGGAGGATTTACAACACTCACATATAGATGCCACTAGCTCCCTATCTTCTGCTTTACGAGAGAAGTTTAGACTATTAGTCGTGGGTCTCCTGGAAGAACAGGATAGAGCTCAGCTTGCTCTGGCATGTACTCAGGTTCAGGGTGAACTTTCCAGCAACCTTAAACATATTGTGTCCTCACTGTATAATGGACACTACCCTTTTAACCTCCAGCAAAGGGTGAGTCCTTTTATCACTCCTTTTGCTGCCAACCATACTAACTGGTGGGTCATTCAGTGGCATGGGTGCCATAATCTCACTTGCACTGCTTCATCCCTGGCACCTGTCTCTGGCAACGTGAGACGTGGGTATCGTGCTATCAACCTAGGGATAATGATGAATAACAGAACAGTGTTACATCCACAGCTCTCCTCAGATATCCTGACCTATGAGACCGGCCATCCTTATCTGTTTGATACAGATGGATGTTGGAGGAAAGAGGATGCTATCCTCTGCCAAGGGGATCATGATCGGGTGCTCAGACACCAGTGTTGGGATAATGAGGGGTTCTGTGAGATGAAAAGCAGCTCAATACCTCCATCTAGTTTGAAGTACTTGGGTCAATGGTATTGGTGTTGGTACCAGTCCGTTAATGTATCATATACCATTTATACAACTAACTGCACCGAAAGAGGTGAACTCCTCCCAGGAGCATATTGTACCCTTTATCCCGTTCTAGGTGTCGATGTAGCAGAGCAGAAGGGGAGAACACCGATTACCCCAGAGAAGAGGTTGGATATCCGTCCAGATACTCCTGTAAGGCTCCAGAGGATCCCTCTTGGTTTTGGCAGAAAACTGAGACACCTGCTACTAGACTTCACTAAGGAGGAAAGTGTCATAGAGAAGCTCAAAGACTCTGAAAAGCAGGCCACCATGAAACATGACCAAAGATAACAGAGATGGTTCACGCCCTGGAGAAGGACTCAGCCGTATCTTGGTGGGAGAGTCTGTTCGAATATAGCCCCAAAGCAACATCATTCTTCAATCTGCTTGTACACCCAGTCATAGTCCTCCTCGTCCTAGTGGCCATTATGTATATAGGAATGATCTTCATCTATAGGAAGATAAAAGGCCTGGCCCGTCAGCTTCAAAAGGGCCAGGCCGTACTTCACGAACTTACCCGAAGGCAGGGACTAAGGACTTGATACTAATACAGTCCCAGCCTTAACTTGTAAATAATGTTTTCAATGTAATTTTCTATATTCTTGTACATTTTTGCATTTTTGTGTGTGCACATAGACACTTCAGGTGTAAGTGCCGGTTATGGTCTGTACAACAACATACGCCTCCCACACTGAACACGGAGTGTGTTTGTGTATAGACATACTTGCATTTGCATCTTTTAGTGTAATTCCCATCTACACCTGGGTCTGAAGATTCATGTGTTTATGGATGAGTAGGAAACACGTGCTCTTGTGGCAGGAGTCTCTATGTGCACCAATACCAGCACATCCTTGTATTATTATCGCCTTGATCTATAGGGGGGTGGGAATTTGTGTGTTTGGTGGATGAGTGGGATATATATATATATGTTCTTGATCTATAGGGGGGTGGGAATTTGTGTGTTTGGTGGATGAGTGGGATATATATATATATGTTACATTAATTTCTGTTAGGTAAAGGGGTGTAAGGATCCTTAGGGACAGGTAAGGTACCCCTACACTGTAAGGTAATTGCCACCTCGGCCATATAAAATGGTATGGTTCATAATGGATGGATTGAATGTCAGGTACAGGGGACATGGGAAGCAGTGCCTCTCCCCACAATTCGATTTTAGGTCCTGAGACATCATTTCAGATGCAGGTTCACAGACCTGCCTTGATAAAAGTCCAGGTTTTTCTGTTCATGGAGGCCGGTGACAACTTCACTGGTGACCTGTGCTTAAGTACAGGTAGCTGTCCTGTAGGACAGTTGGTGTCATGTGGCAAGGTGGTCTAACCCTGCGTGAGCTTCAGTCCGGACCAAAGGTGGTGCTGCATGTACCGTGACAATGGACTGTGGTTTAAAGGTCTTACCTGACTAACTGTGGGATGGATAAAAATGTTCCCGTCCAGGTCAGTGTGACATATTGGGGTGGACCGTAGAAAGTATCACTTACACCGCAAATCAGGACGCGCAAAAGACGTTTTCTGTGAGCAGAGGATATTGGGCGACAGTCATAGGTGGGAAAGTGTCCCTGGAAATGATCGATGTCTTGGTACCTAAATCCAAATTATACTTCACTCCATCCTGAACCATTACCAGGAATGAATAGGGCTGAGGGGGCAATAACGACCAAACAAACACTTCCTCAAATTACATTGTCGTGTTCCCGACAACAGGGGGATTGTAAAGGGAAGTGCTTGCCACAAACATTAATATTGTCTGCAGGCTACAAAACCTGCTTTCCAGGAAGGCTTTTGTTTAGAAGGATGGAGATGGAATATGCTAATGAGACCTCCATGGTGATGGTAATCAGCTTCCCTTGTTCAAAGAGAGTTCCACTGAAACAAGGGACATTAGAAGTCAGATGGGGGAGGTAGGTCATTACCCCTGGGCCAAGGATCGATTTTAAGTGTTAGAGCGCCATCCCAAGACTCATAAGAAGTATTGCATCTAAACTTATATTACAATACCAAGAGCCTGATTGGAGTGACAACATCTAGGTGGGCGGAGTTGTGGGCTATAAATATGATGGGCCAAAAGCCCTCTTTCTCTCTCTTCACCAGCCCCCTTGGACTGACCATCCTCAACTAGACAAGCTCCATATACCACCAGAGCATAATAAGGCTTAAGTATAACTTTCTCTCTCTATCTCTCTATCTATCCATCCATCCACCCTCATCCATCCATATCATCCATCTATCTATCTATCTATCTATCTATCTATCTATCTATCCATCTATCTATCAGTCACCTTCTATTAATCTGTATTACTACTGCTGTGTTCCTTACAGAAAGGGTCAGTTAGTAACTTGTCAGGGGTTGTGTGTGTGTGTGTGTGTATGTGTGTGTGTATGTAGCGATATCTGTAGGTTTTATATTCACCTGGGTAATTGGGTTCTGTACTTATTGTATTGCACTGTGTTAATACTGTTTTGTATTATTCTATAACCTAGTTCCATCATATTACAAGTGCATTAATAATAAACGTATTTTATTATTAATATTGTGGGGTAAATTATCGTACATGCAAACCAGTCAAGGAAACAGATAAGTAGATATACCTAAGGAGAGAGGAGGGAAACTGGGATTGGTGATTAGTAATACCCAGCTAACAGACCGCCTGACTGGGACTTCTGGAGAGACACTGAACAAGCATATTTGGTTGAAGAGGGACTTCGTTATAGGATGTCTCGTCCCATTGTAGCTCACCCCATGGGTAGTGAGCTGAGGGGGAGGGTATGTGAGTATGTGAGCCAGAGGGCGCTGTTGAGCGACCCAGGCCCAGCCCTGAAAAGGCTCTCAGCCACGCCTTTGAGGGTGGCGTGTAACTCCAGAGGACTGGAGTATCCTGCACAGAGCAGGAGATGGTGGACCCACCTGGACAGATAGACGGTCTGTGCCAGAAGTGCTCGGGTCTACAGGGGACTGTTGCTGGAGCTGAGCAATAGTCAGGACCAGCGAGGACAGAGAGAGAGGCTCTGTCCAAGAGGGCTGGATCCAGAGAGGACTTACAGAGACTAAGTCAAGCTCTTATTGCCCCAGAGGCTAGTTAGGGACTCAAGGAGTGAGTTAGGCCCTAACTGTGGCATAGGTTTTTTTTGTTGTTTTGTTATGTTGCAGTTAAGCTGAATAAAGCCACGTTTTATTTTACACTTGGACCGTCTGAAAGCTATCTTTCCGGCGCCCAGTACCACGAACCACCGCTGTCCGGACCAGGACAAGCCGCCATTTTGAGTGTAATTCCCCTAAGCTGTCACAATATACACACACACACATATATAAACACACACACTACCGTTCAAAAGTTTAGGGTCACTTAGAAATTTCCTTATTTTTGAAAGAAAAGCACAGTTTTTTTCAATGAAGATAACATTAAATGAATCAGAAATACACTCTATACATTACGTACATACATACGTTAATGTGGTAAATGACTATTCTAGCTGCCAACGTCTGGTTTTTAATGCAATATCTACATAGGTGTATAGAGGCCCATTTCCAGCAACCATCACTCCAGTGTTCTAAAGGTACATTGTGTTTGCTAACTGTATAAGAAGGCTAACGGATGTTTAGAAAACCCTTGTGCAAGTATGTTAGCACAGCTGAAAACAGTTTTGCTGGTTAGAGAAGCTATAAAACTGACCTTCCTTTGAGCTAGTTGAGAATCTGGAGCATTACATTTGTTGGTTCGATTAAACTCTCAAAATGGCCAGAAAAAGAGAACTTTCATGTGAAACTCGACAGTCTATTCTTGTTCTTAGAAATGAAGGCTATTCCATGCGAGAAATTGCCAAGAAACTGAAGATTTCCTACAATGGTGTGTACTACTCCCTTCAGAGCACAGCACAAACAGGCTCTAAACAGAGTAGAAAGAGAAGTGGGAGGCCCCGCTGCACAACTGAGCAACAAGACAAGTACATTAGAGTCTCTAGTTCACAAATCGACGGCTCACAGGTCCTCAACTGGCAGCTTCATTAAATAGTACCCGCAAAACGGCCAGCGTCAACGTCTACAGTGAAGAGGCAACTCAGGAATGCTGGCCTTCAGGGCAGAGTGGGCAAAAGAACACAGACATTGGACAGAGGAAGATTGGAAAAAGTGTTATGGACAGACAAATCGAAGTTTGAGGTGTTTGGATCACAAAGAAGAACATTTCTGAGACGCAGAACAACTGAAAAGATGCTGGAAGAGTGCCTGACGCCATCTGTCAAGCATGGTGGAGGTAATGTGATGGTCTGGGGTTGCTTTGGTGCTGGTAAAGTGGGAGATTTGTACAAGGTAAAAGGGATTTTGAATAAGGAAGGCTATCACTCCATTTTGCAACGCCATGCCATACCCTGTGGACAGCGCTTGATTGGAGCCAATTTCATCCTACAACAGGACAATGACCCAAAGCAGACCTCCAAATTATGCAAGAACTATTTAGGGAAGAAGCAGGCAGCTGGTATTCTATCTGTAATGGAGTGGCCAGGCAGTCACCAGATCTCAACCCCATTGAGCTGTTGTGGGAGCAGCTTGACCGTATGGTACGCCAAAAGTGCCCATCAAGCCAATCCAACTTGTGGGAGGGGCTTCTGGAAGCATGGGGTGAAATTTCTCCAGATTACCTCAGCAAAGGTCTGCAATGCTGTAATTTCTGCAAATGGAGCATTCTATGACGAAAGCAAAGTTTGAAGGAGAAAATTATTATTTCAAATAAAAATCATTATTTCTAACCTTGTCAGTGTCTTGACTATATTTTCTATTCATTTTGCAACTCATTTGATAAATAAAAGTGTGAGTTTTCATGGAAAACACAAAATTGTCTGGGTGACCCCAAACCTTTGAACGGTAGCATATATATTTATTTATACACATGACATACAGACTTGATGATCAGCATGATCATACCAGTTCCTTCTCTCTTTTCCTGCACAGTGGTATTCCTGTCTACTTGGATGTGCATGGAACTGCAGTTGGCCCCATTCACTTGAATGTATTTGTGCTGCAATTCTCTGTCAAATTGATGTTTGTGACTTTAGTACACAGCCTAACTTTTCAGCAAACTTTGTATAAATCAATAGGTGTGATTTGTTGAAGGGGCTTAACCATGCTTTTTGTCCTACTGCAGAGGTAGCACAGGAGGAAGACTCCTGCTTCAATCACTTGTTTTACAGCCTGTCAAATGACTGCAATGAGAAGGAGGGGGTATGGGTGAGCTCCTGGAACACATTGGGGCAGATTTACTAATACTGTCTAAAAGTTACACAGTGGAAAGGAAGCCTAGACTGTCTTAAATGTGCCAGATTTAACAGTGTCTGATGCTGGATGATAAATCTGTCACATTATTAGGCTGTCTAACTTTACACCTCCTATTAGTTGCCTTACTTTACACCAAAAAATGTGCCAAAATTTTGGAGCAAAATAGGCTACTCTCAGCTATTTAATGCAAAGGCACACCTCTTTTCATGCAAGTCTTAAAAGTGTCAAACAAGTGTAAAACAGTTAAATGTTAAATAAATAAATGTGGTTCATGGCATGCTAGACAGTTTTTAGTGCACCAGGTACATTTTGCTGAGTAAATTTCCACCATTTTTTTTCTTTTATACATTTCTCAGTTTTAGCTGTAGCATGAGATAGGATAATTCCTGAAGAAAGTAGAAGATTAATGGAGGAAAGAGTGAAGATTTTTTTGAGGAAAAAAAAACACTGTACACTAACATTACTAAAACCTTGTTACAACTGGCTTGGAACTGCTTTGCTGTCTCAGGGTCTGAGGAAATAATAAATTTAAAGGTATATCAAAATATTTCACAGGAGAATGTATGGAAGGGCAGTGATCCATGACCTCAAACTGAAGAAACACTGGGTGATTCAATAAGACAGTCACTTACACTTCGCAAAATCAAAAAATGGTTGAAAAAGAAGATTTGTGTTTTGGAAAATCAGAGTCCTGACCTTAATCTTATAATGATGTTGTGTTATGACCCGAAAAACATTGTGCATGCAAGGCATCCTAGAAATACTGATCAACTGAAACATTTTGGACCAGATTTACTAATGTAGTTAAACTGCATAAACCTAACCTAGTGGAAGAGTGAAGAAATCAGGTGATACCTTTTAGAGGCTAACTGAGTATATTTATAAGTAAGCTTTCAGGAGTACTCGCTCCCTTCATCAGACATGGTGTGATACAAGAACTGAAAATTAACAGATTTTTATACACATGGTTTTCAAAGCATTTTAGAGTCCTTAAAAAAATTGCAATCTAAGTAGAGAAGTTATTTACAACAGGTCAAAAAAAACAGTCTGGAAACTTGTGGTGCGTGAAGGAGGGATCAGTAATTCTTGCTGTTATCTGTTTGCTATCAGGAGGTGATTTGTGACCCTCACAGGTCACACATAGTGTGATTTGAAGCTGGCATGAATATTGAGTTCAGTTCATGGTTCAAACATAGTGTGACATGAAGCTGGCATGAATATTAAGTCCAAATTGCAGAGTTTGAAATTTTTGCATAAATTTATACTCCATTTCTTTTCTCTTCTCCTGTGTCTTAAAATGTCCCATTAAAACCACAACCCGCAAATCTTCAATAGAGTGGTTTTCTCCGGAGAAATGTGCGGCCACTGGGAGATCGGTTCTGCTGTTATTAATGGTGGATCTGTGTGAGTTCATTCGTTGACTGAGTCTCTGCCCTGTTTCCCCCACATAGAGGCCTGTGGTGGGACATTGCACACACATTATGAGGTACACCACATTGGAGGACCTGCAGGAAAATGTCCCCCTAATTCTGTGCACCTGTTGTGACTGTGGGATAGGTACACTGTCAGCGGTGTGGATGTGCTTGCAGGTCATGCACCTTTTATGTAGGCAAGGTGAGGTGCCATTTTCAGTTGGGGCCTTCAGGGCACTCCAGACGATAATGCGCCTCAGGTTTGGTGGTTGTCGAAAGGAGAGGAGAGGGGGGACTGGAAATATGTCCTTGAGTCTGTTGTCCCTATGTAGTACAGGTTGGAGCTCCTTGGCAATCCTTCGTAGGATCTCCAGCTGTGGGTTGTAGGTGACAACTAGGGGCACTCGGGCTTCTTTCTGGGTCTCTCTATATGTGAGCAGACTGTCTCTGTTAATGGCTGCTGCTTTGTTTAATTGGTTGTCTGTCACTTTTGGTTTGTATCCCAATCTGAGAAATTTCAACCTCAGATCCAGGAGGTGCTTGTCCAGGTCTGTTTTGTCGGAGCAAATACGATTGTATCGTATAGCCTGGCTGTAGATTATAGATTGTCTTGTGTGCTTGGGGTGGAAGCTGTCGTTTCTCAGGTAGGCCGTTCTGTCTGTGGGTTTGTGGTATATTGATGTGAGTAGCCGGTGGTCTTTAATGTATATTGTGGTATCCAGAAAGTGAATTTCACTCCCTGAATAGCTAAGTTTAAGGTTGATGGTCGGGTGAAAGTCATTGAAGTCATTATGGAATTGAAGTAGGGCCTCCTCACCTGCAGTCCAGATGACAAGGATATCATCGATATAACGAAGGTAAATCATAGGTTTGGTGGTGCATGTTGATAAATATGTTCCTTCCATTTCTGCCATAAAGAGATTTGCATATTGGGGTGCACATCTGGTCCCCATTGAAGTTCCCATTCGCTGTAGATATAGATCCTCTCCAAAGGTAAAATGGTTGTGGCTAAGGATGAATTGTATGAGCTGCGTTACTGGTTCTGTTGGGAGGTTTTGTTTTGCCAGGTGTACCCGACATGCTGCAACTCCATCCTTGTGGGGAATGTTAGTATACAGGGATTCCACATCCATGGTGGCCAAAATGGTACCCTCAGGTAGAGGGCCCAGGGCATTCAGTTTGTTAAGAAGGTCAGTGGTGTCCTGGATATAGCTTGGAGTATCCCTGACAAGGGGTTTTAGGAGATTTTCCACCCAACCTGAGATGTTTTCTGTCAGTGTCCCAATGCCAGAAATGATAGGCCTCCCAGGGTTGCCATCTTTGTGTATCTTTGGGAGCATATAGAAGCAGCCCGGCCTGGGATCTTGGGGGATAAGTCCTTTTACCTGATTCTGGATCTGGACTGGAAACTCCTTGATCATACTCTTTAGTTCTTTCATATAGGCCTCTGTGGGATCACTTCCAAGTTTGGAGTAATGGATGGGATTTGACAGTTGCCTGTTTGCTTCCTGGATATAGTCTGAGGTATTCATTATGACTATTTCGCCCCCTTTGTCAGCTGGTTTTATTATTATATCCTGATTTTCTTTCAGTGATGTAATAGCCTTCTGTTCCTGCAGGGTTAGGTTATGCACCTGTTTCTTTTGTTTCTCTAGGATTTCTGATTTTACTTTGCTTCTGAAACAGTCAATATATTTATCCAGTGCTGCATTAGCTCCAGGGCGTGGGGTCCAGGTAGATTTTTTGGTAGGATTCCTTATGGGCTGTTCCATCTCAGAGTCACTGCTGTATGGAGGGTCTTTGTCATAAAAATATTCCCTTAATCTCATTTTTCTGAAAAACTCCTCCATATCATTGCAGAGTTGGATATGGTCAGTGTGTGCCGAGGGGCAGAAGGAGAGACCTTTGGAGAGAACTGACATTTCGTGTTTGTTTGGCTCATAAGAGGAAAGATTCACAACACAGCTTTGCTGAGCTGGGCTAGTACTTGAGGTTGTAGTAATGAGGCCTTTTTGTCTCAGTCTGTGGAGCTTTTTCTTTTTGTTGTTAATAAGCATATCCTGAAGTTTCCAGTAGTATGTGTGGAGTCTGGCCTTCATTTCCTCTGTGTCATTAGCCAATGATGATTTCAGGGCCTGTATCTCCTCCTGTGTTCTTTTTTTGTTGTTATAGGAAATTTTTATCATATTGTTCCGCAGCCTTTCAGATGTCCGAATACATAGTTGTTCTGCATATCGGCTGTTGTAGGTGTTCCGGGTTGGGTTACGTAAATTGAAGCCTTTTGGGATGAGTCTCTCCTTTTTGCATTTTGTTAAGAAGAAGATGTCGCTGTTGAGTTGTGCAAGTTTCTTAAGCCGGTTTTTCAGTTCCATTCTTTTGCGGTACATTGTGGTATCTTTCAAGTTGATAGTAGTATAATGTTGTACCGTGTTAGCCATTGAAAGTAGTGGAAGAGTGAAGAAATTTCAAACTCTGCAATTTGGACTTAATATTCATGCCAGCTTCATGTCACACTATGTTTGAACCATGAACTGAACTCAATATTCATGCCAGCTTCAAATCACACTATGTGTGACCTGTGAGGGTCACAAATCACCTCCTGATAGCAAACAGATAACAGCAAGAATTACTGATCCCTCCTTCACGCACCACAAGTTTCCAGACTGTTTTTTTTGACCTGTTGTAAATAACTTCTCTACTTAGATTGCAATTTTTTTAAGGACTCTAAAATGCTTTGAAAACCATGTGTATAAAAATCTGTTAATTTTCAGTTCTTGTATCACACCATGTCTGATGAAGGGAGCGAGTACTCCTGAAAGCTTACTTATAAATATACTCAGTTAGCCTCTAAAAGGTATCGCCTGATTTCTTCACTCTTCCACTACTTTCAATGGCTAACACGGTACAACATTATACTACTATAAACCTAACCTAGACAAGCTGTCTGAAGATACTGTACACTGGATGATAAATCCGACATACACATAGATGTATTATTATTATTATTTATTAGATGATCTAGTCTAGTCTAGTTTACAAATATTCCAGTGTTTAATTGGCTTACTTTGCGAAAGGAATTTGCAGTACAATTGTGGCACATGTTAAAGTTGCAAAAATGTTAGCTCAAACTAAATGCACCAAAGATGAGACCAAGATGTCCAGTCATAAACACAATAGTAAATCTGTGCCACTGTACAAATCCTATTTGCAGCTACAGGAAACATTTGTTTGAGATGACTGTTACGGATTTATTGAAGAATTCACTTTCTTTTTTTCACTGCACTGTGAAGTTCACTCAAAGGATTATGCCCATCCTGCATTCAGCTCGTCCTCCAGGGCACTGTGAGCTGATCCTCCCACTTCCCAGAGGTACGAGTAGAATGCAGGATGGGTGTGTTTAGTGATAATGCAGCAGTGCTTAGTAATAGAAGAAAACTCCCCCTGTGCTCCAAGATCCTCATTTGAATAAAGAATAAAAGTGCTTTTTCTGTGCATCCCTGGAGCTCTGAGACACAAGAAAGGTTTCGTTTTTATTTTGCTAACAGCATCTACAGCTGTATGGGGGAGATAGACTCCCTTTATAATACCATTTATACATGCTGATATGAGGCATAACTGAACTGACATATTAACTGCATGGCTAAGCCTATTTATCTTGGCACTGCCATAAATACAGCAGACTATACGGTTAACCTTATATTCTAATGCATGTTATGTGTTTGTTCCTTGGGAGTGTTTTAACCTTCATGATGTACCCATGTACAGCATCCACTTTAAGGAATTTTCCTCCAAATGCTGGAACATCCCAAAAGACTTTGTATGTCTATTTACACTCACCAACTGCCAAAGGTGAGTGGAACTCATTCCACATCTATAACTTGCCTGTCCTATACTTGTAATTTTGAAAGCATGACTGCTATATACTGAGCATGTAATGAGATACTACATTGTTTCATCATTTGAATCTAGGAACTGTATTGTGTCTTACTTTGTATAATATACAAGAAATATCTTGTAAATTGATGAACTGTGCTTGACTTGTAAATATGCACGTATTGCCCGATATTGGAATACAACAAGAATATATAGGTTCTCTGTGGCTCCGTGGCATCCCAGAGACAACCTTCAATATCTCAAATTGAATTGCTGATTTCTGTTATGCAACATTGTTTATATACACGGTTATCTACTGTTGGTTTATATATTATGTGCTTTATATATTAGACTGATTATTGTTGTCTGTGACATATGTATTAGAGTGTGACGGAGGCCATAAAAGGTCCGAAAACGTTTACTATTTGCTGTGTAAACGAACATGATCAAGAATAATTAAATATCACGTCTTGAATCAACGAAGTGCTGAAGTTTCTTTCAATGTTTGTTATTTTTACTTACCTCCCCTAGGAGACCCCAGACCCCAGAGTATAATAATAGCACTTCCAGTTTGTGCCAAACAAGTTTGTCCCAAAACAAATATATAGTATATGTGCTGCTAACTATCGACCTGTCTCTAACCTTCCTTTTATCTCCAATATCTTGGAACGCTTGGTCTATTCTCGTTTAATCCGCTATCTTTCTGCTAACTCTCTTAACCCCTTACAATCTGGCTTCCGCACTCTGCACTCTACTGAAACGGCCCTCACAAAAGTCTCCAATGATCTCCTGATGGCTAAATCCAAAGGGGACTTCTCTCTTCTTATTCTTCTAGATCTCTCAGCAGCATTTGACCCTGTTGACCATCAACTCCTTCTCACTATGCTCCGCTCTGTCGGTATCACAGACACCGCTCTCTCCTGGTTCTCCTCTTATCTCTCTGACCGCACTTTCTGTGTATCATTTGAGGGCTCTGTTTCTTCCCCTCTTCCCCTTGCTGTTGGTGTTCCTCAGGGCTCGGTCCTAGGTCCCCTGCTCTTCTCCCTCTACACAGCACCCATTGGACAAACCATCACTAGATTTGGCTTCCGGTACCATCTTTATGCTGATGACACCCAATTATATACAGTCATATGAAAAAGTTTAGGCACCCCTATTAATCTTAATCATTTTTAGTTCTAAATATTTGGGTGTTTGCAACAGCCATTTCAATTTGATATATCTAATAACTGATGGACACAGTAATATTTCAGGATTGAAATGAGGTTTATTGTACTAACAGAAAATGTGCAATATGTATTAAACCAAAATTTGACCGATGCAAAAATTTGGGTACCCTTATCATTTTATTGATTTGAATACTCCTAACTACTTTTTACTGACTTACTGAAGCACGAAATTGGTTTTGTAACCTCACTGAGCTTTGAACTTCATAGCCAGGTGTATCCAATCATGAGCAAAGGTATTTAAGGTGGCCAATTGCAAGTTGTTCTCCTATTTGAATCTCCTCTGAAGAGTGGCATCATGGGCTCCTCAAAACAACTCTCAAATGATCTGAAAACAAAGATTGTTCAACATAGTTGTTCAGGGGAAGGATACAAAAAGTTGTCTCAGAGATTTAACCTGTCAGTTTCCACTGTGAGGAACATAGTAAGGAAATGGAAGACCACAGGGACAGTTCTTGTTAAGCCCAGAAGTGGCAGGCCAAGAAAAATATCAGAAAGGCAGAGAACAAGAATGGTGAGAACAGTCAAGGACAATCCACAGACCACCTCCAAAGAGCTGCAGCATCATCTTGCTGCAGATGGTGTCACTGTGCATCGATCAACAATACAGCACACTTTGCACAAGGAGAAGCTGTATGGGAGAGTGATGCGAAAGAAGCCGTTTCTGAAAGCACGCCACAAACAGTCGCCTGAGGTATGCAAAAGCACATTTGGACAAGCCAGCTTCATTTTGGAAGAAGGTCCTGTGGACTGATGAAACAAAGATTGAGTTGTTTGGTCATACAAAAAGGCGTTATGCATGGCGTCCAAAAAACACAGCATTCCAAGAAAAACACTTGCTACCCACTGTAAAATTTGGTGGAGGTTCCATTATGCTTTGGGGCTGTGTGGCCAATGCCGGCACCAGGAATCTTGTTAAAGTTGAGGGTCGCATGGATTCAACTCAGTATCAGCAGATTCTTGAGAATAATGTACAAGAATCAGTGACGAATTTGAAGTTACGCCGGGGATGGATATTTCAGCAAGACAATGATCCAAAACACAGCTCCAAATCTACTCAGGCATTCATGCAGAGGAACAATTACAATGTTCTGGAATGGCCATCCCAGTCCCCAGACCTGAATATCATTGAACATCTGTGGGATAATTTGAAGCGGGCTGTCCATGCTCGGCGACCATCAAACTTAACTGAACTGGAATTGTTTTGTAAACAGGAATGGTCAAAAATACCTTCATCCAGGATCCAGGAACTGATTAAAAGCTACAGGAAGTGACTAGAGGCTGTTATTTTTGCAAAAGGAGGATCTACTAAATATTAATGTCACTTTTCTGTTGAGGTGCCCATACTTTTGCACCGGTCAAATTTTGGTTTAATGCATATTGCACATTTTCTGTTAGTACAATAAACCTCATTTCAATCCTGAAATATTACTGTGTCCATCAGTTATTAGATATATCAAATTGAAATGGCTGTTGCAAACACCCAAATATTTAGAACTAAAAATTATTAAGATTAATAGGGGTGCCCAAACTTTTTCATATGACTGTACGTCATCCCGTGACATCACCCGTGCACTAATACAGAACACCTGTGACTGTCTCTCTGCGGTTTCAAATATAATGTCTTCGCTCTATCTGAAACTGAATCTCTCAAAGACTGAACTACTGCTGTTTCCACCATCTAATAGATCTGTCCCTGATATCTCCATTGCAGTCTCTGGCCTTACCATAACTCCCAGGCAGTATGCCCGCTGCCTCAGGGTTTTGTTTGACTCAGACCTTTCCTTCACCCCCCATATCCAATCACTCGCACGCTCTTGTCATCTCCACCTCAAAAACATCTCCAGAATCCGCCCTTTCCTTACCACAGATACACTAAAGACACTTATTGTTGCCCTGATTCACTCTCGCCTTGACTACTGTAACTCCTTACTAATCGGTCTTCCCCTTACTAAACTCTCCCCTCTACAATCTATTCTGAATGCAGCGGCCAGGCTCATCTATCAGTCTAGACGCTACAGCGATGCCTCCGGTCTGTGCCGGTCACTACATTGGCTGCCTATTCAATACAGAATACAATATAAACTTATCACCCTCACTCACAAGGCTCTCCATAATGCTGCACCTCGCTACATTTCCTCCCTCATCTCTGTCTATTGCCCAACCCGTACTCTCCGTTCACTCAATGACCTAAGACTAACATCCTCTATTATTAGAACCTCCCACGCTCGTATACAAGACTTCTCCCGAGTTGCACCACTTCTCTGGAATGCTCTATCCCGGACTATCAGATTAATCCCCAATTTCCACAGCTTCAAGCGTAAACTAAAGACCTATCTTTTCAGACAGGCCTATCACAACTCCTAATGTAAACCCTTCCGTAGTTAGAATCCCTAAAACGTACCCTCCTCTGTTTATGCTTCAACATTACCTCACAGGATATGATGCCGTATCAGACTAGCTTTATATGTCCAGGCACCATCTGCATGTTAAAGGACATGACTGGTGATGGCTCATACAGCTTATATATGTGTAATGGCAGTAACCTCTATAACAAAATTGTCACCATTGTATAAGCAATGCTACATCTGTTGCTGCCCCTGCTACCTCTTGTGTCACCCCCTCTACCTCATAGATTGTAAGCTCTTGCGAGCAGGGCCCTCAGTCCCAGTGTGTGAATTGACTATTTCTTTGTAATGTATCTTTTTTGTCAGTACTTGAACCCTACAAGTTGTACAGTGCTGCGGAATATGTTGGCGCTATATAAATAAAATGTATTATTATTATAAATCAGAGCGCCAAACCTCACGGATATTTGTTAAAACAAATCTTGTCAAGTTCGCCTATCTCTATACACCAGTATTCATCAGGGCATCATAAGGGATGTTACTGTATAGATAACCATCCCCTTCTTTCTTTCTTCATAAAAAACGGATCTAAACAGATGTATATTTGTATCCATTTTTTGCTATTAAAAAAACAAATCTGTTAAACAGATCTGCTGAATGGAGAGCAGAAGTATGATCTAGATGGAGACTTTACAGCAAGTATGAATTTTGTGCATCTTGTTTTTCTTATTTTTTGGAGATATTATGCATCTAAGGTTCTACTGTGGGTCACAATTTTATTTACAAACATGAATTTGAATGCAAACATGAATGTAAGTACTGTAGTATTCAACCTAAAATAAAAAAAATAGACTTGTACATTATAACGCAAACAAAACATGTGACACAATCACACCTGTACATTCAGCACTGGATGAGCTAAAGACTGGATGTAAATTGCAGATGCCAGACCTAAGTCTTAAGCAGATGATCAAAAGCTTAGTTAGCACAATGTCCACCATTAACTAGAAATGCTTGCGACATTTATAGAATGAAAACACTTACTGGTCAAAATTCAGGAAGTGACATGGAGTAAATAAACAATGCGCCTGCTATTTTTTTCTTTAATCAGTTAAATAGACTTTCCAGCTGACATCAATGATTGCAAGCATATGGGAACATAGTTATATAGCAAACATCAAGGATTACATGTAACCTGAGTATATGGAGCTTAAGGAAGATTACTACTGCTCTTTTTAGTAAATACAAGGGTTTGTCAGTGGCCAAGACTAGAGACATGGTTATAAAACTCAGAGTGGAAACATGCAGATAAAATTGTTTCTTCAAATCTATATAATAGCAGCAGTCAGAACTAGAAGACAGAAGATTAAATTATCAAATGAAATAAACCCCTCTGTGTCTTCACGTCTCTATTTAGCACCAACCAGACAATATTGAACAAATTCATTTTTATATTCAAAAAACAGCATGACTCCAGAGCATTGCTGCCAAATACTTCACAGGCTACTACTTTAGCTAAGAGCTTGATAAAATCAAAATGTTATTAATATTTCAGCTGCTGATTTGAGGCTGAAGTCCCAAGTGGTGTAAATGCCACGGTTTGGCCACGACAGAAACACTGCAGCAATTACCGCGTCGTTTTATAGTCCCTGCAAAGTGGATGGGATTCTAGTGAAGCCCATCCACACATTGCAGAAAAATAACCGCAGCGGAAATGCTGAGATTTCCAAAACTGTTCCATTTTTGGAAATTATAATTATACCTACAATTATACCTACAGAAAAGCTGGCGGTTTCCATATAGGTATAATTGAAGCAGGAAAACTCTGCATACATTTTTTCTATAAATCCATGGCACTCTCAATCAATGCAAAAAAGTGTAAAGTTTATTCAACATACAGTACAGACCAAAAGTTTGGACACACCTTCTCATTCCAAGAGTTTCTGTATTTTCATGGCTATAAAAATTGTAGATTCACACTGAAGGCATCAAAACTATGAATTACCACATGTGGAATTATATACTTAACCAAAAAGTGTGAAACAACTGAAAATATGTCTTATATTCTAGGTTCTTCAGCGTAGCCACCTTTTGCTTTGATTACTGCTTTGCACACTCTTGGCATTCTTTTGATGAGTTTCAAGAGGTAGTCACCTGAAATGGTTTTCACTTCACAGGTGTGCCCTGTCAGGTTTAATAAGTGGGATTTCTTGCCTTATAAATGGGGTTGGGACCATGAGTTGTGTTGTTCAGAAGTCAGGTGGATACACAGCTGATAGTCCTACTGAATGGAGTGTTAGAATTTGTATTATGGCAAGAAAAAAGCAGCTAAGTAAAGAAAAACGAGTGGCCATCATTACTTTAAGAAATGAAGGTCAGTCAGTCCGAAAAATTGGGAAAACTTTGAAAGTGTCCCCAAGTGCAGTGGCCAAAACCATCAAGCGCTACAAAGAAACTGGCTCACATGAGGACCGCCCCAGGAAAGGAAAACCAAGAGTCACCTCTGCTGCGGAGGATAAGTTCATCCGAGTCACCAGCCTCAGAAATGGCAGGTTAACAGCAGCTCAGATTAGAGACCAGGTCAATGCCACACAGTTCTAGCAGCAGACACATCTCTACAACAACTGTTAAGAGGAGACTGTGTGCAGCAGGCCTTCATGGTAAAATAGCTGCTAGGAAACCACTGCTAGGGACAGGCAACAAGCAGAAGAAGAACACAAGGAATGGACATTAGACCTGTGGAAATCTGTGCTTTGGTCTGATGAGTCCAAATTTGAGATCTTTGGTTCCAACCACCGTGTCTTTGTGCGACGCAGAAAAGGTGAAGGAATGGACTCTACATGCCTGGTTCCCACTGTGAAGCATGGAGGAGGAGGTGTGATGGTGTGGGGGGGCTTTGCTGGTGACACTTTTGGGGATTTATTCTGAACCAGCATGGTTACCACAGCATCTTGCAGCGGCATGCTATTCCATCCGGTTTGTGTTTAGTTGGACCATCATTTATTTTTCAACAGGACAATGACCCCAAACACATCTCCAGACTGTGTAAGGGCTATTTGACCAAGAAGGAGAGTGATGGGGTGCTACGCCAGATGACCTGGCCTCCACAGTCACCAGACCTGAACCCAATCGAGATGGTTTGGGGTGAGCTGGACCGCAGAGTGAAGGCAAAAGGGCCAACAAGTGCTAAGCATCTCTGGGAACTCCTTCAAGACTGTTGGAAGACCATTTCAGGTGACTACCTCTTGAAGCTCCTCAAGAGAATGCCAAGAGTGTGCAAAGCAGTAATCAAAGCAAAAGGTGGCTACTTTGAAGAACCTAGAATATAAGACATATATTCAGTTGTTTCACACTTTTTTGTTAAGTTTATAATTCCACATGTGGTAATTCATAGTTTTGATGCCTTCAGTGCGAATCTACAATTTGTATAGTCATGAAAATACAGAAAACTCTTGGAATGAGAAGGTGTGTCCAAACTTTTGGTCTGTACTGTATATCCAATAGTTTCTCACAAAAACAGTTACACACATGGACAAAATTGTTGGTACCCCTCGTTTAATGAAAGAAAAACCCACAATGGTCACAGAAATAACTTGAATCTGACAGACAGGAATTTGCCAAACTACATTTTGACATACCACAAAGCTTCTGGGAGAATGTCCTATGGACAGATGAGACAAAAATCGAAATTTTTGGCAAGGCACATCAGCTCTATGTTCACAGATGGAAAAATGAAGCATATCTTGAAAAGAACACTGTCCCTACTGTGAAACATGGAGGAGGCTCTATTATGTTCGGGGGCTGCTTTGCTGCATCTGGTACAGGGTGTCTTGAATCTGTGAAGGGTACAATGAAATCTCAAGACTATCAAGGGATTCTAGAGAGAAATGTGCTGCCCAGTGTCAGAAAGCTTGGTCTCAGTCACAGGTCATGGGTCTTGCAACAGGATAATGACCCAAAACACACAGCTAAAAACACCCAAGAATGGCTAAGAGGAAAACATTGGACTATTCTGAAGTGGCCTTCTATGAGCCCTGACCTAAATCCTATTGAGCATCTTTAGAAGTTGCTGAAACATGCCGTCTGGAAAAGGCATCCTTCAAACCCGAGACAACTGGAGCAGTTTGCTCATGAGGAGTGGGCCAAAATACCTGTTGAGAGGTGCAGAAGTCTCATTGACAGTTACAGGAATCGTTTGATTGCAGTGATTGCCTCAAAAGGTTGTGCAACAAAATATTAAGTTAAGTGTACCATCATTTCTGTCCAGGCCTGTTTCATGAGTTTTCTTTTTAAAAAAATTCTGTTGAAGCAAGGTTGAAAAGCAATGTCTGACTTTCATTTGTTCATTTTCATAGAATTTTTATATATTATTACATTTGTCAGATTCAAGTTATTTCTGTGACCATTGTGGGTTTTAATTTCATTAAATGAGGGGTATCACCAATTTTGTCCACGAGTGTATTATAGCAACATCATAAGTAGTTAGTGGTAGACAGACATGTCCAAACAGACGTTTCGGTCCTAAACTGAACCTTTTTCAACATGACATCATGTCTATATGAGATGATCTAATCATCTATGTGGCAGCAATGATAGATTTATATAAAAAAAATTTGGGGGACTGTCATTTCTACAAACACCTCACTAATAGACAATCCAAGATTGTTGAGGAGTGCGTGACTTAAACTAATAAAACTTTGATGACTTTCTGCAGGAAAAAAAAGTAATGCGTTTCCGCTGTGTTTTTTCCCGCAGCACTTTTTGGTTGAGGCCCGCTAAGTGGGGCCTTAGCCTAAAGGTGTTTTTTAGGCTTAATAACTGATGAAAGGGATACAGTTATCAATTGAAGATCCTGCAGGGGTCCAACATACCTCAGCTATTTGAAGTAGACGCAGCATTTTTGCGAACACTGTAGCTTCTTCACTACTTACAAAACACAGCACCTTACTCTTGTATAGCAGCTGATATTGCATCTCCGCCTATTCACTTGAATGGGACGGAGCTGCAAATAGACCATGTAACTGATGAACATAATGTCACAGTGAAGTGCCACTGCGAAGGTGGCTCCAAAAAGATGTTCCTAAACCAAGATCGACTGTAGAGCTGCTTAAAATATAAAACAATTACAACTTTTTACAAAATAAAGCAATATAGATTAATATTTAACAAAATGCTTAAAGTGCATCTACTGCATTGTTTTTGTCTGTATGTTTGTTTTATCTAAACAGGCAAAATAATGTGCTATACGGAGCGGACGCTGCCCAGAACTTGTGAACTTACTAGACCGGTCCATTCTGGAGACCTTTGCCAATCTAAAAACGTAAAGATGACACATCTTCCTCCTCCTGCTGCTGCCTCCTCCTCCTCACTTTATAGACCTTCAACCTGGTCTTGTTTCTTAAAGTGTACCTCCAGTTATAAACAACTTTTTATAAATGAATAGTACAGATGAAAATAAGAAATTTGGAATATATCTTAAGAAATATGTTTTCTTCTACACTTTTTGCAGTTACTTTCTCCATATTAGTGTATGAAGAGGGGATGGGGAGTAGAAAAAAACACTCAAGTAATTGCTGCTGTTCCTTGCTTTTTAACACTGCTAAGTTGTAGATAAGAAGCTTATAATACACAGAATGAGGCAATAAATCAATTAACCAGCCTGTAGGAGAATTCTTCTCAGACCCTCTCTGCTCCATAGAGTTGTATGTGTGGAGCTGAATACAGAGATGGATATAATCTAAACAAAGCAGTGAGATTGAAGATAAGGAGCAGGAGAACAGCTTAATAAGTGGAGTGCACTATTCATTTATGAAACGTTGTTTATAACTTGAGGTACACCTTAAGGTAAGACAGTTATTTAAACCCCATGTATGTACACATAAGTAATCTACAAATTTAGCACTTATTATCATAATTGCCAGCACACTATGCCTACAATGTAGTGCACAATGGTGTGGCACTACTAGTAATGCAGTACAACATTCTAATAGCAAACATGTCGAATAGTGTGATGCTTTAGGCTCTATTCACACGACGATAAACAGCAATGATAAACAGATGAATTAGTCCATTTTTTATGCCTGTTATTAATATGTCAGCCATGCGTTTCCACGGACATGTCCAATTTTTTGATGGGCTGTTTGGATGTGAATAGCCCATTAGACTATTATTGGTCTAAAGACAGTCATGTGACAGGCATTCAACAAACAGCCATGTGAATAAACCCTTGGTGTCATTATATGATATAAATTTTATGTACATACACATATACAAACAGCCAGTTCACCATGAGGTATTTAAACCACATGCTGAACAGTATAAGGCAATGTTGAAAAAAGAAGTTACTGTCAAAGCATATTAAATACTCAACAAACAGTATGTGGCCCTTAGACACTTAATAATGCTCTCCAGTGATCCCCTTGCACCTAATAATGCTACCCAGTGGTCCCAGAGAATAAATAATGCTCCCCAGTAGCCCCCAGTAAAGAAATAATGCTCCTCAGTGGCCCCAGACAAGTAGTAATGCTCCCTAGTAACACTTAGCCATCCTCGTTAACCCACAACTCTCTCCTGCTCCATTTTTGTCTGTAGTTTGACGCAGCAGGTCTGCAAAGAGTAGCAGATATCACTACCAGATGCCTGAATGGTGAAGCAGGAAGCTAAAGGCTTACTTCTCACTATTGTGTTCAACTATATCAGTTACACCAATATAGTTAAATGATGAGATGCAGTCTCAGCAGAGTGTTGTGGCACCCCTGGCGGGTTTCCATGCCACTCCAGTTGGGAATAGCTGGTATTTTTTCATTTATTTATGCTTATTTATATAGCGCCATCAGATTCCGCAGCACTTTACAGACATTGTCAGTCACTT